>CAXKWD010000003.1:143346489-144546489 GCA_964059195.1 Ectobius pallidus | reverse complement strand
CCTGTGCCCCCTTGTTGGGGCGCAGGGCCTCCAAGCGGAGGTTTCTGTACGTATGTGAATTTTTTTTTTATGCTTATTTTCCTAGAGAGGGCAGAGGGACAGGTGGTAAGCCCATCGCCCCTTAATCCCTCTCCGGAAACTAAGGTATTACTTGGATGTGAAAGGGCCGAGAAATTTTGTCCAGAGGCTCTAATTTAGGCTTGGAGTTCTTTTACATGCTGTAAATCTACGACACGGGCCCCCCAGCTTAAAGTCCCTCCCGGAGGACTCCGTGCCCAGGATTTTTACGTCCTAAAAAATGCATCGACTGCGGCCGGGTTTGACCCGCGACCTTCGGATCTAGAGGCGGGCACGCTACCTCTAGACCACCGCAGCCGACTAATATGCATCAGGTCTCATAAATTAAAGTTGAAATTTTTCTTACTGTGGTACCCTTCTAAATGTTTTGGAGGCATTATATTAGGCAATTTTAACCCTGTTCCTAAAATGTTACTGGAATGCTTGCACTTCAATAATTTTACTCACACATGTTTCCTCTAAATTATCTTCTTTTATACTTCATAAAACGGCATCTTGGATGAAGAAAATGAATGATATGAGTAACAAGTTGATCATATCTCCAACCCAAGGAAGATTTTTGGTTACAAAGTTTGTATTTGATCTCTGGTAAGTTCTTTTTCAAATGATATCTTGGATGTATGTCTTGGAATTATTTAACCTTTTTCACTGGTAGTGATTTATACATGCGTTGCCTCAAAAATTGTATAAAAGCAGATATTAATGCTTTATGTTAAATGTGAGGATTTTTATCCATGTTTTAGAATAGTCATTTATGGAAAATGGCTAGTGCATGGAAACTTTCCCCATAGATTTCAAAATTAGTGCCCTCTGATGATTTCAGTTGATGAATGCCTTATTACCAATGTATAAATTTAGCTCTGAAAGGGTTAAAGTACTGTACATCAATAACTAAATAATAACAATTATGTGCCAGTATGGTACTTTATAAGTTTGTGTGGGGGATGGGGAAATGTCTGTCTGTCTTTCTGTCCATGTGTCTGTACTTGATAACTCAAATACGCTTTATCGGATTTTCATGAAACTTGGTATACACATTATAACCCTATTGATATTGGACCAAATGGGTTGACCAGTACCGGAGTAATGCCCAATTTAGTGGCTACTTTAATGGTAATATATCAGAAAGGCACGACAACTCAAATACGCAATATCGGATTTTCATGAAACTTGATATACAGATTTATGACATCCATGGGAAGAAGCCTATTGAATTTGGACAAAATCGGTTGACTGGTACCAAAATAAAGAGTAATTAACAGTCACGTCTATTATAATATAATCTTTGTTCTCCGACAGTTTGAAGCATTTTGATTGGCTTGCGGCCAGCCAATCGGCAGGAGCTCCAGTAACTAATGTCCTAATATAAAGAATTCTGTAAATAGAAATAATAGGCAAAATTACTTATTGAAGATCATGCTTTCATTTCCAATTTAATATAAGTATTAATTTTGTAATGGATATAAGATGCTACAATATTGTTGCATGTAGCGTTGCCACCTGTCCCGAATTTGGCGGGACATCCCGCATTTTAAGAACATTTTCATCATCCCGAATTATGCCTAAGAGAGACACATTATATATATTTTTTTATTATTTTGCTAGCCTTTTCTTTTCTAATGTTAGTGTTACTGTTACATAGCCTATTTAGTTTTGGCTTTTTAACGAATATATATAATTTTTCTCTTATTAATAAATTGTTCCATGTACAAATTTAGGTATGAAGATCGGCGATATGCATATATTCGATAAGTGTCCCTCCTTAGCCTTACCAAAAGGTGGCAACCCTAATTGCAAGGCCCACAATAAACATAACGTAACAAATTGCCAATCATTTATTCATATTGTTATTGTTAGCCTGCTTTGATTGATTCATTTCTTCATGACGATGTCAGTGTAAATGAAAGATTTAAAACACAACTACCCATTGAATATTGATATAATATAAAATTGTGCTTTTATCGATATGTATGACTACCAATATCTGCATTATGTTTTAATGTATTTTTCTTATTCGCTCCCATGGAGCAATATAGATATTGTAATTCCTGACAGATTGATTGATTTCAGATTGACTTTAATTCATTCATAACCTATACGGCTGCTTTAAATTTGAAACATACATGTGAACGAATCATCATCATCATCATCACAGGCACTACAGCCCTGGGTGGGCCCTGGCCTCCACAAGCAGTCTCTGCCATCTATCTCGATCCTTTGCCATAGTTTTCCTGTTTTTAACACCAAGAGTTCTCATGTCCTTATGGACACTATCAATCCATCCACTTGGTATTTCGTGTAAAACTTTTTTTATTATTTCATCATCCTCCCACCTCAATCACATGACCAGCCCATCTCAATCTTTATACAGATCATACAGCTCGTTGTTGGTTCTGCTTCTCCATTGATCCCCTTCTCGAATGCCACCATAAATTCTTCGCAATATTCGTCTTTCGAAGATTCCAAGTGTCCATTCATCAGTCTTTGTCAATGCCAAAATCCCAGTGGCATACATCAGTACCGGTCTTACCAGAGTCTTATACAGCTTAATTTTGGTGTTTCTTTTAAGTATTGAAGATCTAAAATACTCTCTTAATCCAAAATAACTCTTATTGGCCAGTAGCATACTTTTATTGATTTTGTCTCTAAGTAGATTACTTGAGGTTATTGTAGAACCCAAATAGACAAGTGAGTTTACAGCTTCAAAGGTATAATTATCTATTACAAGTCGTTTAGGTGAATTTCCATTATCTCTTCCAGAAAACATATATTTTGTCTTTCCTTGGTTTATAACTAGTTCCATTTTTTTTGCTGATTTTTCTGATGCTCTGAATGCTTCAAGCATATATTGCTGATTCCTGGCTATGATGTCGATGTTGTCAGCACGTGCCAACAACTGTACTGTTTTATAAAAGTTGGTTCTGTTTGTTTGAATCTTAGAGTCTCTTATGACTTTTTCAAGGGCGGTATTAAATAGGAGACAAGCCAGAGCATCACCCTGGTGCAGACCCTTTTTTATTGTGAAGAGTTGAGAGGTATCTGATTGTATTCGTACACAACGAAATACATTAGTCAGCACCATTTTTACCAATTTTATCAATTTTCTTGGGATACCCATTTCTTCCATAGCTTCAAGTAACTTCTCGCGATTAATACTATCATATGCTGCTTTGAAGTCTATAAATAGATGGTGAGTGGGAACATTATATTCTAAAGTCTTTTCAAGAATCTGGCAGAGAGAAACTATCTGGTCTATAGTCGATTTATTACTATGGAATCCACATTGATGTCTGCCAATTATATCATCAACATGGGGTAGTAATCTATTATATAAAATATTAGAAAACACTTTATATGCACTGTCGAGTAAGGTTATACCCAGGGAAGTGAGGCGGTATGTGCCAGTATGGAATACCGTCTCTGGTTTTAAAGGTCCAATGACATACTGGCACTGGTTTCAATAGTGAAATAGCATACCGTCACTGAAAATCAATGGCTATTTAATACAAATTGTTAATGTTCCTTTGAGCCATATAATAATTACTTTTCATGATTATTCACCAACTCGTACGCTTTCATCGGCAGCTATTGTCACTATAACTTGTGATGGTTTTTGTTTCTATCGTATTGACCACACCACTAGATTCTACGTTTTAAAAATATTTCTCGGTAAAAAAATGTTGAGACTTTTATATTGTTTAAATAGGTCTTAAATACTTTTAAAATATCTTTATTGAAGTAAATAAATCAAACTCAATGGATCTACATCCCTGACCTACCACCCGACCGCTGCTCATCTACCATAGATGGCAGGATTGGGGGCATGTGGTCAGCATGCTGACACCCACTGCTGTTATTGATTGTTTCCGTGATGTGAAATAAATAAAGGTCTGTCAATCAACAGTACATGACGTTTTAGTCTTGTGTTGTGCTCCTACTTGGCAATCATCTATAAAGTAGGGTTGGTTATTCATGAAGGAAGTGCTTTTTTAAACAGGGAAAATTTTAGGATAGCATACCGCCTCTGAATTTTTCTCACTTCCTTCACTGGTTATACCCCTGTAGTTAGTTGTGTCCAGCACATCTCCTTTCTTATGCAGGAGGCAAATTATGCCTTTGGACCAGTCCATGGGCATTTGTTCTTTGGTCCACACAGATGCATATTTGTGTAGTCCATTGATAAAATTGCTGCCACTATGTTTTATGAGCTCCGCTTGTATACAATCCAGACCTGGGGATTTTCCATTGCGTAGTTTCTTGATTACTACCGATACTTGTTCTATGCTTGGGGGTAACTTATTTGTTTCTTGTCCATTATCATTCCTCAGCTCATAATCCGAGTTACTATCCGTTATTTGTCCATTCAAAAGGTGGTCAAAATGTGTAGCCCATCTTTCTAATATCTTTCCTTTCTCATTTAGGAGTGAGCCATCATAATCTCTGGGTTTAAATCCCTTCCCCTCCAGATTAATATTTCTATAAAATCTTCTTGTCTCGTTTTTACCATTCATATCTTCTAGTTCTTCTAATTGTTTCATTCTTTAAGCTCTTTTTTTCTTTTTGTGTATTCTCTTTTCTTGCCTCCTTTTCTCTTTATATTCCTCAACTGAATTTCTTGTGCCACACTTTTGGATCATTTTTTGATATGAATTGTTTTTTGTCTCTAGTTATTGCCTGACATTCCTCGTTGAACCAAGATTCTCTTACATGACCTTCTTCTTTCCCCAAGAACTTCTTCTGCAGCTCTTGTAATAATTGTCTTATAATCAACCCATTCTCCATTAATATCGCTTCTTGGTGCGACTTCTATTCTTTTTTGCGCTAGGTGTTCACTAACTTTCTCCTGGTAAGCTTTAACTTCATTTCCATTCTTGAAATGTTCAATACAAAACTTTTTACATTTTTCACCTCGTAGACTTCTGACAATGCTTAAATGTGCTCTTATTCTTACTATAACAAGGAAGTGGTCTGAGTCGATGTTAGCTCCCCTATAGGATCTTATATCCATAATATCTGATTTATGTCTATTGTCTATAATTACACGATCGATTTGATTAAAAGTTTTAGTGTCAGGTGAACCCCAAGTCAATTTACGAACTTTTTTTCTGTTTAAAACTTGTGGAAGCTATTACCATATCTTTGGAAGCAGCAAAATCTACTAGTTTCATGCGATTATCATTGGTGACTTCGTGTAGACTAAATTGACCTATAGTTGGCTGTACGAATTGCTCTCTCCCAATTTGAGCATTCAAATCCCCTATGATGAGTTTTATGTCATGCTGAGGGCACGAATCATATATTTTTTCAAGTTCTGCATAGAATTTTTCTTTGTCCTCTTCGGGGCAACGTCAGTAGGTGCAGGGACATTAACAAGTGAGTAATTAAAAACCTTCCTTTCATTCTTAAATAACACATTCTAGGACAGACTGGTTTAAAGTCTATCACATGACTTTTAAGTCTCTTACACACTATAAACCATGTTCCTAATATATGGTCCTTATCATGACAACTGTAGTGTACAGTACAAGTCCTTTTTTCAAAGCTTTCTTTCCCTAACCACCTCATTTCCTGTAATGCACATATGTCAACTTTCCGGGTCATTAACTGATCAACTAATGTTTTCAGTGTTCCTCCTCTATATAATGACAGAACATTCCAAGTAGCTATTCGAATATCGTTAGCCTTTTTTGGGTTGCTTGGTCATTTTCATAGAGACAGTCCAGCATTTACGTCTTGTGGCTTCTCAATATTTATGTTTTTACGGTGCGGGGTTATCAGCCCTGCGCCAACCCCCAACCTGGAGGACCAGGAGATTTGATTTTGGAGTCTCTACTCCTAGGAGGTTGCTTTTACTACAGCTGAAGAGATCCTCCTATCCTCCGCAGTAAGTCATCTCACTAGACCTGAGGTGCTGCTGTTGGCCTACTAGAAGTTCTTCCACCACCAACCTGGACCATGTCCATCTGAATCCTGCTGCCAATTCACACCAAGAGGTTCTTCTTCCGATAAGCTGCGCCATACCAAAGGTTTCCTTCTCTGCCGCAGCTGCCGTTGAGGTCTTCTTCTGAGCTGTTTCTTTGTCTGGATCTTCACCCTTGGCCTGTCCGGCTTGGGAGGCCCTGCCAGTAGCTATGCTACCGCCGTCTTAGCCCAAGGGGTCGTTAGACCATGCAAGCACCCCCACCACGACTAGGTCATAGAGCTCCCAGGGGGTGATGTGAATGAATGGTAGGCCTATTACATCATTAATATTATTGTCAGTGCATTTTGCAATATGTTGACACATTTTAAGAATTTATTATATCAGTGTATACCAATATGAATTAAGGTTAAGAATCAAACTTTAGACCTCAGTTCTTCCATAAGCCCTGCTTAATGAATTGATCTGGAGTTTAACTCGATCTATTACAAAAATAACTTATTTTCTGCATGGGGCCATCCTAATTGCAATTTTCACTGATTAAAAAAGCATTCTGGTACTTTGTTACGCTAAACTTGAGAATAAGGTGACCGCCGTCATAACCGGGCCGTACCGAGTGGGACCAAGTCTACAATGTCGCCAATATTACGAACATGATTACATGCCAATTGAATTCGGTAGATAAACGACTGTTGTAGCGATGTTTTATGTATGATATGGAGGTAAAAAGCTTCTGCATTAAGAATTCTAGGTCCGTGACAGGTTATGTTAGGTTAGGAACAGTCATGTTAGTTTAGCAGCAGTAATCTGCATAGTGCAGGGTTTGTGCCATGTAACGATGTTTTACGAAAGACGTGGAAGGGTAATAAGGCTTCTAGAAGTAGTGACTGCCAAATTCTAGGTCAGTGACAGGTTATGTTAGGTTAGGAACATTTGTATTAGTTTAGGAGCAATATACTGAATAGCGCTGGGTTTATTATGTCTCACATTGAATATGATGGGAAATTTTACCCTTGCGCCGATCGTTTCTCTTTTGTTCCCTGCGGCTCGGAGGGGCACGGTCGCTAATGGCAGAGCATGGCTGGCTACTCTATTCTGAAGGAGTTCCCTTTGTTATATCAGTTTACCTGATTTTATTTTAGTCACATCCTGTGGACTTACCTTAGAGCTTAATTTGTTCCCTTCATGGAGGGGTAGAGACTGGAGAGAGATGATTTCAACAATGGTTAGATCCATATTTTATCAAATATATATTTAATAAAATACATAAAATTATGGGTGATGAATTCTCAGAATTGCAGCCAGGTGAGAGAATTGAAGCTTATGAACTTTGGACAGCCTTCTGCTCAGATGTCATCTGGGAAGAAATAGCTAGTCATGCCCAGTCAATTAAAATATTGATGAGATTCCACCTTAACCCTTAACATAAAACTTATCTGGGTCCAGTCACAATATCACCCTTCATAAGATAAAACACAAATATACAAAATGGGGTTGCCACTTTTTGGTAAGGCTAAGGAGGGACACTTATCGAATTGCATATCACCGATCTTCATACCTAAATTTGTACATGGAACAATTAATTAATAAGAGAAAGATGGTATATATTCTTTACAAAGCCAAAACTGAACAGGCTTTAGACATTAACACTAACATTATAAAACAAAAGGCTAGCAAAATAATAAAAAAACATATAATGCGTCCCTCTTAGGCATAATTCGGGACGCTGAAAATTTTCTTGAAATGCGGGATGTCCAGCAAAATTCGGGACAGGTGGCAACACTAATACAAAAACACATTAAAATATTTTTGTCATAAGTCACAATTATGAAGATGAAAGTTGGTTTATTCTGCGTGAACTCCAGATATGCCATTACTTAAAAGCATATGCATTTTGGCGCATGCAATGCGCCATCCTCAGTTCCATCTTGAATAGTAGTCAACACCACACTCCTCTGCGCCGAAATGCATATTTTTTTAAATAAATGACACATCTGGAGTCCATGCAGAAGAAACCAACTTTCATCTTCATAATTGTAACTTTTATATTATGACAAAAATATTTTAATGTGTCTTTATATGAAGGTCTTTTCAGAAGTCATGGCAACTATTATTTATCAGTCAATAAAGCTGCAGGAAAAAAAACTTAGGATATACGATTGAAAGTCACTGGAATGTTCTTTTGCAATGCTGGTACTAAATTGGAATCCAGATAAAAGGTGCTATGGGTAAGGGACATTGAAAGATGCGTAAATAGAGATCATTGTTTTATTCGTATTGCATATGTACAAAACAGTATGCATAATACTCATACTCTTACGAGCTAACAACCTTCAAAATAATCCCCCAAGGCGTCCACACATCTTTGCCAACGATGAGGAAGGCGCTGAATACCATCAGCTGTGTGTGATGCGTCTATGCGTGCCACCTCTTATCAATGCGCTGTTAGGATATCCTCCCTGTTTGCAAACTGCTTCCCACACAGCTGTGTCTTCATTTTTGGAATGAGATCAAAGTCGCACGGTTCAATTTTAGTGACATCCATCTCGGAACACAGTCTATAGGATACTAACGTTTGCATGTGTTGTCTACTGGACACCAATGCACTCAGACGTCATCTGGTGGTCGCATCCCGTACTGTGTACACCATTTTTTCAAATGTATGTACTGCAATAACTGCATATGCGATTATTTGGAATATATAAAATAGTTGCCATGACTTCTGAAATGACCCTCGTATATTTGTGTTTTATCTTATGAAGGGTGATATTGAGACTGGACCCAGATAAGTTTTATGTTAGGGGTTAAGGTGGAATTTCATCAAGATTTTAATATTACAACCCTTATCATAAAAATGAAATTTCTTAATAAATGCCCAGTCAGTTATTTAGACAGATTGATGGAAAACAACCAATAGATATAAAGATGGCCTCTCATTAGCTGAAGACTGTTGAAGAAATGATGGGTCGGATATTTAATAGACATAGAGGAGTTAGGGAAGACTTTGCTCTATGAAATTTTGAGCCATCTACATCAGGCAGACCATTCACACTATCAATGAAAGATGCAATGAACACCAGTGGTGCATCAGTTCCCTAATTTCTCTCTTCCCTATTGGCTCCCTTCTGGATATTCCTCTTCCTACATAAGGACTTGTCTTTCTTTAATCAGTTTACTGTTCACATCCCAAAGGAGCAAAGCTTTCTGAAAGAGAAAAGTTTTCTTATATACTTGTGTATAATCAGCCATATACAGATCACAATTTTCCCAATTGTTTCCAGCCAATGAGAAGTCATCTCTTTATCTAATCCTCTTTTTCTGACATTCTAGAAGAGCAAATTCTTCCCTACCAGCCCTATGAACTTGCCTACCAAATGTCTGGCCCATATCCAGATCATAATTTCTCTGATAACTTCCATCCATTGAGGAACCACCTTTCCATCTTATTGTCTCAAATTGTAGAGAGAAAACATTGTAATATATTACGTTTTTATTTATTTATTTTCAATAGAACTTTACAACCTGTGTTTTGCATATCACAGGGTATTTACATCTTATGATAATATGTGGTAGCTTAACAGAATCTATTTTTGAAGTATGCAATGTCAGCAGTCTGACTTTTGTGCTAGGATTGAAGAGCCCATTCTTTGAGTGTGTGAAAGATGTTTCTGATGAAGTTAGAGACGTTAGCAGTATTGATGTGGGACTTCAGTATCTGAGGCAATGTTAGCTTTGTTAAAATAGTGGGTCAGTCTCTAGAGATCAATGTGCATTCTGTCAGTAGGTGACAAGCTATCTGCGGTGGTTTTTCTGGGAAGTTACATAGCTGGGGAGGGTATTTTGTTAATCCTGTGAAGATATGAAAGGAATAATCCATGATTGGTTAGGGGTCAGGCTGTAAGGATAAGGAGAGTTTGTGGTGGATAGAGGGGATGAACTGTTTGGTATGGATTTTAACCACAGAATGGAGTTCTGTAGTATTCCAAATATTTACATAGGATTGCCCAAGTTGTGGGGATAGAGTAGTAATCTGAGGTGGTTGGTCATCAAGGAAGAGAAAAACATCCTAATAAAGAAGAAATCACAAGAAGAATAAGAGGTAAGGCTGTTAAATTATCCTTGTGGAATTGCAATTAGCAATAATTAATTATGTCATGATATAAATAATAACAGTGCTTTTTTTCCTAAAAAAGATATAAGGGGTACTCTCGATTTTGACTTGATGGAACATTGCCAGACTTACCCACATATTTAGAAAGAAAGTGGAATTGCAAACAATTTGCATAAGGTTATATGACTTTCAAATCTTTTTAGGTGGAGTCATTTCAACTCTGCCTGTACGCTGCAGTTAAGTCTATGATATGCTTGCAGGGTTTCTTGTACCTTTTGCACACACATAAGGGAACACAACTTATAGTCCTTTATATTCAAAGTCAGTTTGGACAACATGTAAGGGTACGGTACATGATTTTAGTCCTCTAATCAGTGAGATACAACAAACTCTTGAGCACGTGGGAATTTTGAGTCAGTATTATCATCAACATAATAATGGTTACCATGACAACACTGCTGTAGCGCTCATTTGTTTTCCTGATCACAGCACTAATGTTTTCCCCACCTCTTAAAAATCATGGTAGGGCCTATAGATAACAAACCCAACACTAAAAATACCTACTTTATTGCAAACAATGTGTATAATCACTTTTTTGATATTTTTTGGCACAAATTTCTCCAGATTTCAAAATTGTGGAAATTAATGATTTCAGATATAAGCCCAACTGTTTTCCCAGACGTCATGGATGCATTCACAAGATGACTACTTATGACTGTGGAGAATTATTTATCAAGGCAGGAAATAAGAGCATTTAAATCAGTAAAGGAGACAAAATTCTTTATAGCAGCATCATCCATCTCTGAAACAGGAGGATCTTTGCTGATGAGAGGAGAAACTTGACTTTGCTTTAAGTTTAAGCATTGCTTCAGTAACTTGAAAATTACTATGAAAGGAAGTGATGGAATACACCAATAGTCTGTTAATACACTAATCTGGTACTAGTGTACGAATTCAATGATTGAATGTTAAATGTTTTTAGTGTGAAGTTTATTTTTGTAACATTTTCTTCGGAAGAAAATTAGCTAAATATTATTTTACAAGTTGTACAATGTATTAATGCATTAACTTATGACTTTCCATTAAATATTCAACACAGTCTTGAACAGATAATTTTTTAAAATACTTTTCTTCTGGTGTAAAACTTCAAAACTTGCTAAATCCAAACTAGTATATTAAATAAATAAAAATAAAATTATGCAAGCTGTCATGGCAGGTGTTCATAAAATTTAAAATTTCCTGGCTATACAGAATGGAAGGGATATAGGCGCAAGTTTTAACAGCTAATTCCTTCTGTAGAAACAACAAATTCCAATACCATATTTATCCCAAGTGAGTACTTTTCTCAGAAAAAAATTGTCTCTCAACTTTAACCGCACTTTACTCAATAAGTAACCTATTATTACGTACTCTTATATTTTTTCATGGCAGCAGAAGAAAAGATAAGAAATAAATGTTCAATTTGTGGTTTTTCAATAAAGTTGGCCGTTTCTATACAAATTAAATACAAAGATTATTATATGGATCACAAAATCCACAACATAGTCAATGCTAGAACTAGAGTGTCTTAACACTTTTAGGTAGAGTTAGACTGAGTCAGTTGGAGAATGTAATCCTGTACTGGCATGTTGGCATGGTAGTTCAAATGGCGGAACTGCAGCATGGAGAGCCAAAGATCTGTGGTTCAAATCTCGGTTATGACATTGAATATTTTAGTCTGACTCTACCTTTCCAGCCTAGCCTACACATGGCCAGTGTGAAGAATTATCATTCCACGTAGTGTATTTAGTTTTGTACACATCAGGGGTGCCCACAGGGGGGGGGGTTAAGACGCAGACTGCGTCATTGAAATTTCTGGGGGGGGGGGGCAAAATATTATCGTCTTATGAATTTTCTGGGGGGGGGGGGGTTGAAAATTGTTGCAAAATTACCGTTTTATATGTTAAAAATAAAAACGGTCAAGTTCTATAACTTCAAAAGGTCTCTTCTAATTTTTTATAAAGATAAAGATGAAGAATTTCGACAGCCATGGGCGCCCATACCTGGGGGCGGGGGGGGGGCGCAAGGAAATAATATATAGGCCTATTAATAATTATTATAGTCAGGTGTTTTTCTTTTAAGACAATTATTTGAATTGCAGAAATTTTACCAAATTGACAACATGGAAGCAGAATCCACAGTGGATTAGGGAAGGGGGGGTTCAGGGGGTTTGGATCCCCAAAAGTCAAAACCTAAAATTCTATATTTGTTTTCAAAAAAATATTTATGTATTTAAACAAGATTTGTTGGTGTGTCAAATAAGATATAGCAATTATTTTATTTTCATAACATAATGAGTAGGCCTATTATGTCCACTGTTCCATGTGTTATTCAACTTTTCTTATAAATAGTAATAAGTATTATAACTTAGGTAACAATTTCTTGTTTAAGTTGCCATATGTCTTAGAGTATAGTAAACAAATTTACTAACTAGTTTTTCAGTGCTAAAATAGCGTAAAATGTTATTTTCATCAGTTCAACATTTAAAAATTTCCCGGGGGTGGACACCCGACTTAGGTAACATTTTCTTATTTACATTGGCATGTCATAGAGTATGGTAAACAAATTTCCTAACTAGTTTTTTAGTCCTAAAATAGCATCAAATGTGATTTTCATTAATTCAATATTTAAAAATTTTCCGGGGGTGGACCCCCACTTAGGTAATGATTTCTTATGTACATTGGCATGTCTTAGAGTATGGTAATTAAATTTCATAACTAGTTTTTCAGTGTTAAAATAGCGTAAAATGTGATTGTCATTAGTTCAGTATTTAAAAATTTTCTGGGGGTGGACATCAGACTTAGGTAACATTATCTTGTTTACATTGGCATGTCTTAGAGTATGGTAAACAAAATTCCTAACTAGTTTTTGAGTGCTAAAATAGCGTAAAATGTGATTTTCATTAGTTCAGTATTTAAAAATTTTCCGGGGGTGGACCCCCCACTTAGGTAATGATTTCTTATTTACATTGGCATGTCTTCAAGTATGGTAAACAAATTTCCTAACTAGTTTTTTCTGAGCTAAAATAGCGTAAAATGTTATTTACGTTAGTTCAATATTAAAACATTTTCTGGGGATGGACCCCCGACCCCCTTTTCGGGGGGTATTCCAAACCCCCCGGCACTTCCGACCCTCCCCGCAATTATTTTCTGGCTATGTCATTGTTGCACTTATTATATTATTAATATAATGTTACAAAGTGGCCCAAGAAGTTAAAGCGACAAAAAATAAATTAATTAAAAAAATTGCCCCCCCTAGAAAATATTATATGGGCGCCCTTGTCGACAGCCAATTGGGTTCGGGTGTGAGCATTGAAGTTTGGGGGTGAGCAATGAAGTTTTGGGGGGGTGAGCAATGAAGTTCGGGGGGGTGAGTCATGACGTTTGGGGGGGGGGGCACCCCTGGTACACATGATGACATCATTGCCACCCAAAAAATGCTAGCTGGCAGTGTGCTGTTGCCATTCTGCAGAACTTTCAACTTAATTATCTCATAAACTATGATCGTAGTCACAAAACACCGAATAGGTCTTATATGATTTTAATGCTATCTGCTACCTCTTTGAATCTGTGCAGTTGTACCCCTTTCACTCTGTCTGGCCATGGTCCTGACATTTCATCTACATCTGCAGCAGACATTATAGGGAGCGAGATCTATGACCTAGATAGTGAATATTCTAGATTGACTGATGTGATGGCTACTTTTTAGTGAGACTTTATAGCCAGCTGGTCAGGCAGACTGTACTGATGGCTCGATGGATCAGTTGCTTCAGAGCTAGAAAGGTGAGGAAAATCCTTTTCTATTCAAGTGTTCGAAGAAGAGACCCAACATAATATATTGTCACTGTTCTGGCAGAAGTCACAAACTCCAAAAATGGCCATTTTGAGTTATAAACTAAACTCCGTGGCGCTACATCCCTGGAGGGACTTGGCCTACCACTTGACCGCTGCGTCATCTCCCGTAGGCAGATGGCAGGATTGGGGGGCATGTGGTCAGCATGCCGACACCCATGGGCGTTATTGGTGGTTTTCATGACTGGAGCCGCTACTTCTCTATCAAGTAGCTCCTCAATTTGGAATCACGAGGCTGAGTGCACCCCTACCAGACCTCCCTACCTCAGAAAAATCCGAGGAGGTACCGGGAATCGAACCCGGGCCGACGGATCTGTAGTCAGCGACGCTAACCACAAGACCACGCCGGCGGACATTTTGAGTTATATATACGGCTAAATTGATGAAAGGATGATTTATAGGCAGGTATAACTCAAGGCTAGTATATGTAAGGTTATCTCGTTCGACGTGCTGCGTATTGAGCACGAGGGATGTGGCGTATCGCCTAGCCCTGCACCAGGCTTTAAACAGCTATATACGATGGCAATGATGATAACAAAAAACTTATTTTTAACTACAATAATACATGTTTCCATAAAGATAGACTACATATGATCTTACAATGGGTATGGCTTAATAGAGTGACCACTTCTCAGGGCTCAGATCTCAAATGAATAGGCTGTATAAAATGTAATGAGACATTTGAAACAAATTAAAATATTTAAGCTGCTGATTTCTGTAAAACACAATGTGGATGAAAAAAATAAGAAAACACACAAACATCCTACATTTCTGTCTTTAAATTTGTTGGGGAAGTTTTACAACTCATTTGGTTATGATTCAGAAAAAGGGAAGTAGCCTATACAATTTTTTTTGTCTCATGCAGAGGCGAGTTTACCCTTCTGTAAATAATTCTTTATTCATATACATTGCCAGTAGAAACTTAAAGGGCATATCCATTTTATCTATAGACACCAGCAGGCTATTAACAGCTTATACACAGGCAGAAAATTTTCCTTGTTGTTGTCATTCATGTATTTACAACTGACGGGGTCAGCGCAACAGTGGTCTATCCCACATTTTTATAGCTTAGAGAAAAAAGCAAGTTCAAGTTCACACTTGTAGTTTTTCATACAATTTGAAAAATACAGTTTTATTGGTAGTGGAGTGTTCTATGATGCTTGGTCAACTTAACTGTGATGTTACATAGTCTACTGTTCAGAGTGTTCAGAGATATTAACATTTTTATGAGACGCTGCAACACTGTTTTCTTGGTTAGACCACTGTTGGCCTGACATTTATTTCAACTTGACAGAGGAGAGAAAATTATTTCAATATATGTCGGATTTTTACATGCATTAAAACATTATTTTAAGAGGAAAGGAGTTGTATTAATTTTATTTATAAGTTCCAATGATTATTCATTTCTACAAATGATGAAATAAATGAAAAATCTCACTAACCATTCTCCCCTGTTTCTTCAACACTAACTCATTTACAGAAATAAGATTATTAGGAAATGAATTATAAATGAACGGTACATATTTCTGTAGACCATTAATAGTCTCTAATTTCTTTGGATTTATTTATCTTGGTTTTAAAATTTTTCGTTGCCCTTACACAAGAGGAATTCTGTTTCAGGGAACAGATTATCGACTTCAAAACTACTTACAGCAGACTTAATTTGTCTAACCTATATATAAGAATAAAGTTTGCCTCCAAGTCATGCAAATAGCATTACTATTTAATTTTCCATGTCGGAGGGGTTAGACCACTGTTGCGTTGACCCCCTCAATTTGTCTTGACATGTTTTTGTCTTCAGTATTCCTGATTTAATGTTTGTTCTGTATATTTGTAATAAAATTATAATAAAAACATTGTACATTGAAATGGGTGGATAGGATGGCTATAAGGGCCAATAGAAAAAAATTAAAAAATACTTTGCCTAATATTGTACCATTTTATTATCAAATATATAATTATCATTATTTGAGTCTTATAGTTTTATATTTACACCATAATATCCTTTCATTTTTAAGGATTAAAAAGTAGCAAACAAGTTACTTATAGGCCTATTATACTCGTATTATAATGACAGCAGAGTTACTTTTTGGTTACTTTAAAAAAGTTAGATGCCGTTCAACTTTTTTGATTCCACATACTGAGTTTCAGCCTTGTAATTGTTATACAGATTGTGAAGTTAATTGCATTACACTTTTCAATGCTTATGAACTGTAGAAAGATTTTTAAACTTTTAAGGAAATTTTGAAACTCAATTTGTCATTTGTAGTAAATGTCACTGAGAAAAGGGATTCTGTGTTCCATAATACAAAAATTCAAACATCAGTGTGCCAAATTAGGGAAAATTCATGGTTTGTTTTGAACATTTCTTCTTCAAAGCACTTATATATACAGAAAATTTTCTCTTTAACGAACTACAATGATTACTCTCAATTTTAATTATTCTTATAAATATTTTTTTAAGTTTTTTGAAAACAGATGAGATCATTCAAAATGAATGCAAACTGTTGAGATATATAAACAGTTTTTACTGAAAATAATTGTTCATACCTTTAGTAGGTGTTTCGTACATACAGTCAGCTTAAAACTTCTGGGAAAGCAAAACCGAACAGTAGAATTATATCAGTTGTAAAATCTCCTGGGCCAGTCCATATCAAATCAACCAATGAAGGCCGCTGACAAAATTTATTATTATTATTATTATTATTATTATTATTATTATTATTATTATTATTATTATTATTATTATTATTATTTTTTTATTTTTATTTTTTTTTTTTTAATTTTTATTTTTAAATCTATGTTTGTACTATATTCAGAGAGTTGAAAACAGATATTCATTAATTTTTTAGATGTTCAGTTTCTTTTTGAGCAGGCATTTTGTATTGGTGCGTCAGCCTATTTTGCATTTTACAGAGGGTTGCATTAAACTCTATAGCTTCTTTAGTTTTTAAGATATTTCATTCAAACAAAACCCATGTTAAAGAGCATAAAATGTACATTATTTTCCACCCAGTGTATATAGGAATAAATAAATAAATAAATAGAATTAGCCTAGACATCCCAAAGGGCCATGGCCTCCTGCGGATCGCAGGGCAAGCTCACATACTTCTCGTTAGGTGAGCTAGTCCTAGTGAGAGTTAATTCTAGTGAGAGTTCTTGTGCATGGTTGGATTGCTGCTGTATTTCCACTAGGCACTTGAGGTGGAGGTTTCTCCCATTTTCTTCCACTCTTTTCTATTCCTCGCTACTCAAGACCATAGTCTTCCTGATGTTTTGATGACGTCGTCCTCCCATCTGGTCTTTTGCCTCCCCACACTTCTCCAGCCTGTTCTGGGGTCCCATGTTGTAGCTTTTTGTGCCCATTTTTGTTAGTTCATTCGCATCACATGGCCTCCCCACCTCCATTTCAACTGATTTGTGTTTGTCACATCCTTCATCCCTGTTCTTTTCCTGATTTCTGTGTTGTCCTTTAATGAGATGTGGAGGATAAATCGCTCCATTTCGCACTGGCATACCTGCAATGCTTGCCATTGCTTTGCAGTAAGCGCCCACCCAGAGTACTGGAACCACACATTTCTCTAGGTTCTCAGACTTCGTTGCTGTCTTCAGTCTTTTTTCAGCCAGTATGAACTTCAATGACCAAAATTTCTTCCACGCCAGACCGATCCATCGTCTGATTTCTTTTTCCATGCAGTTACCAAATGAGATCATTTGTCCTAGGTATGTGTACACTTGAGTGTACTTTAGGTGTGTAGTGCCGATGTGGATGGGGGTTTCTTCTTTGTTGGTCATCACTTGAGTTTTTGTTGGGTTCATGTACTCTTTTCTGGTAGCCTCCAGGTTCTTTAGCATCTCTGCTAGGTCTTTTGCTGATTCTGCTAGCAGGATAATGTCATCTGCAAATCTGAGGTTTGTCAACCTAACACCATTGATGTTGATACCGTTACTGTACTTGTCGTCCCAGTTGAGCTTTGCAAATTGGTTCTCTAATAGGCTGGTGAAAAGTTTTGGGGATAGAGGGTCACCTTGTTTGACTCCTCTTGCTAGACCCCATCTCTTTCTGTCCTGACTCTCGCTTGGCTTGTTCTGTACATTTGGGCTAGGATGTTGATGTACATGGTTGGAACCCCCTGGCTCTTCAGCGCTTGTAGTACGCATTTGTGCTCCAACAAAGGCGAAGTCAACAAAGGTGATGTAGATTCCTAGATTAAATTCCTGTACTTTTTCAATTATTTGGTTGAGTGTCTGTAGATGGTCTGCTGTGCTATAGCCTGTTCTGAAGCCTGCTCCACTGAAGCCTGTTCCACTGGTTGGCAATCATCCAGTCTATTGGTCATTCTTTTTGGGAACTTTCATAACATTTTGTATATGGTTGGCATGAGGCTGATTGGTCTATAATTGTTTATGTCATCAATCAATCAATCAATCAAGTTTATTGTCTGTAGACCTAGGTACAAGGTATTAGACAAATTCAAGTTAATTCTTAGACAAAAATTTGCAGGAGTAATTACAAGTAGACTTAATAGCTATAAGTATAAAGTTAGACAGTAAAGAAGATATGTCAAGCAATTATACAGTTACAGGTCATTTATATTGTATATACATTTTTGAATTAGGTATTTT
Organism: Ectobius pallidus; assembly: GCA_964059195.1. Lineage (NCBI taxonomy): Eukaryota > Metazoa > Arthropoda > Insecta > Blattodea > Ectobiidae > Ectobius > Ectobius pallidus. The sequence goes on along the minus strand of CAXKWD010000003.1, from coordinate 144,527,864 downwards.
CTCAATTTAGTTTTGAATTCCTTAGTGTAGCTAATTCCTTTAAGGTTGCTGGGTAATTTGTTAAAGAAAATTTTTCCAGCTACGGATGGATCTTTTTTTACATATATGATCAATATGTGGTGTCCAGTTTAGATGTTTGTCTATTATCACACCCAGGAGAAGATGGGTATTACTTTCATCTATTTGATTACCATCATAATTTACTATATTATTATTATCATTTATATATTCGAGTTGAAATTGCATAATGTTGGTTTTTTGTATATTATTGACAAGTCTAATGCTGGAAAAGTATTTAGTAATATGATCCAGAGCAGTTGAGACAGATTTTTTTAGGTTATCCAAATTTTGATCACAACAGGTTAAGGTAGTGTCATCAGCATATGATATGACTTCGACTGGTATAGCAGGTTTTTGAGGTATGTCATTTATATATATTATGAAAAGCAATGGACCTAGTACTGTGCCTTGAGGGACACCATACTTAACTGATTGGCTCTGTGAGTAAATCTGTTTCTTTTCAGTGAGAGTTTTATATTGTATTACAGTGTTTTGCATTCTATCTTTGAGATAGGAACCTATAAGTTTATGTGTCTTACCTCTTATCCCATAGTGTTCCAGTTTTTTCATTAATATACCATGGTGAATACAATCAAAAGCAGTGGCGCCAACTTTTGAAAAACATTGGGTGGGCTCAAAGATTTTCAAATTTTCATACTCCCGCCCCTTATTTGATTAATGAAATGGACTTACATTATAATTCAGATAACCATAGAATTGGGTAAGAAACACTGTCTTTCTTTTTAATAATGAATAACAACGTAAATCAACCGTCAGAAAAAGAATTGTGTAGCCTAGTTAACGGAAATCCTTGAAAGTTAATAATGTTATATAAGTTGTTATAATTTTTGTTTGTTTTAGGTACTGTACCTTCAAAAATAAAATAATTATGTAGCATGGCGTGATTCCAAATGTGTTTCTCCTGACTGAAGTAAACTATCTTCGTCTTTCCTCAGACCAGGAGGCTATTCTACCCAATCACACTATATTTTTCGTGGTTTATTGTCCTTCGTTCACCTTTTTAATTCATTCTTTCTACATTTTCCAACCACTCTTTCTTTTTAACCAGTTACCAATGTCCACACTTTTGTCTTACATCACAATATTTTGCTTTGTTCATTAATGGCCTTCTTGTGATTTCTTCCTCACAAGCATCGTCTACATTCTAAATCTTGCTTTTCTCTCCTTATGTATACAGTCTTCAGAACAGCGGTGGCTGTAAAAACTCCACTGACAGACGTAAAAGTGTAATGAATTGTGGAAAGATTTCATATTATCTTGAGTGAATTGGAACAAGAAACGATGTTACTATATATGACTACAATATCCTGATTTTCGCTTTACAGCGATTCAACAAATAAACACAAATTTGAGTAATAGCAATAAATAATTATGATAATGCACGGCAAATTATTGGGTGGGCTTGAGCCCCACGGGCCCATATAAGTTGGCGCCACTGGTCAAAAGCTTTACTTAGATCGAGATATACTGACATTACTTTATTGCCTTTGTCTAGGTTTTGTATAATGATGTGGATAAATTCAATTAATGCACTGGTCGTGCTATGACTCTTTCTAAATCCATGTTGATGATCTCCCAGAATTTTATATTTATCTAAAAATTTTGTAATTCTCTTTAGTATTAGTTTTTCAAATATTTTGGCTAAGGAGGAGGTCATAGTTATTGGGCGATAGTTGTTGATGTCTTTTCGATCTCCCTTTTTGTGGGTTGGTATCGTTGTATTTATTTTCAGGAGGTTAGGGAAGATACCATGATCTATAGATGCATTAAATAAATGGGTAAGTATGTCAGCAAGTTGTTCTTTGCATGCTTTTAGCATGACGGAATTTATGCTATCCCATCCTGATGCATAAGAGTTCTTAGTGTAATTTATTGTGTTAATAACTTCATCTCTGGTAATTGCCTGAAAGTAGATAGAATTAGCAATATTGGGTGTCTTTTCATCATAGTTAAGAGGTAGGCCTATATCTTTAGTTGGGATTCTGTTATGTTAATGTTAATGTTAATGTTATGTACTTCTATAAGGATGCTAAATTTCTTGGCATCGTCCTCCAAGGAGGTTTAAATTGGTCATCTCATGTTGTATTAATCTCTAATAAGATTGCCAGAGGCATATTTGTGCTTCGCAGACTGCAAAAATATGTGACTAGAGAGGTATTAATTTCTGCATACTATGCTTATGTTCATAGCCATTTAACTTATGGTACTCTACTTTGGGGTAATTGTAGTTCTGCACTTAACATCTTCAAATTACAGAAGAAGGCTTTAAGGATAATCTATGGTGCTGATTGGAAAGCCCACTGTAAACCTCTTTTCATCTCATCTGGTATTCTCAGCCTACCATCTATATATATTTTACAGTGTTTGTTATATGTTAAGAGTAATTCTGATAACTTTAAAACTTATTCGGATGTACATACCTTTGGCACCAGAAATTGCAATAACATTTTACAGGATCAATGCTTGTTTGCAACTACCAAACATAATTTTAGGTACATGTCAGTGAAAATGTTTAATTCTCTTCCGGTTGCTACTAGAAATTTAACTTTTAAACACTTTAAAGGCTTAGTACTGATGAAACTAAAACAAATCTGCTTCTACAAAAATGATGAATTTTTTGAGATAGCCAAAAACTTTAAATAATCTTTCAGTACCTACTATTTGACCTACACATTGCACTTTTTATTTATTTATTTATTGTTTTGTAGTGTTGTACTGATCCTGTATTTCTTTGTATCTCTTTATATTTCAATGTACCGGTATGTATTTCTAATATTATTCTTGTACCCTTGTACTATAATAGTTTGTTATATTGTTGTTATATTGTATCCTATACCGCAGAACTGCGGTCAAAATGGATTAAATAAATATGAAATATGAAATATGAAATATGTTAATGTTATGTTAATGAAGTGATTGGGGTTCATTAACAGGTTTGTTATTTATGAGGAGTTCTGGATTTTCATGAGTGTTGTTAATTTTTGTTTTTCTTGTTTTATTAACAATACTCCAGGCGGTCTTTATAATATTGTTTGATTTAGTCAGTTTATTTTCAATGTTTCTTGTTTTAATCTTGTTTATTGCTTTTATGTATGATTTTTTTAGTTCTTTATATTTTAAATTATATATTATCGATCCAGTGTTTTTGTGTAGGAGGTACATATGTTTCATTTGTTTTCTAAGGTTGAGAACTTCTGGTGGTAATGTGACTTTGGTTTTGTTGGTGTTTTGTTGGTGTTTTGTTTCTTACATTTTTCCCTGACTACAGGACATGTATTATCAAGGCAGCTGTTAAATATTTTGTAGAAATGTTCCCATTTTTCATTAATATCAGCTAATGTTAAAATTTCAGTCCAGTTAACTATGCCTAGTTGTAAGGTTATTAATTAATTAATTATTTATTTAACAAAAGGTCCCAACGAGCCAATTGCTCACATTAAGGGACAGTATTACAAGGATGACAAAATTCAAAGTTATTATAATAAAATTGTTACAATAATTTACACAAATAAGTATACACAGTAAGTATAATAGAAATATTGTTCACTTAATCATTTAATAGAAAAATCTTCAACTTTAATAGAAAAATCTTAGGTTTTTAATGTTATTTGTGGATTGTTTGCGTTGAACCTTGTACTCATATGGTTGTGTACTTAGTGGATTATATGTTATTTCAATGACTTGGGCATTATGGTCAGATAGGTAATTGTTAATTACATATGTAGTTATGTTGTTTAGGTTCAAATCAGTTACTATGTTATCAATAGTTTTTGCTGTGTACGGTGTGACTCTTGTAGGGGAGAAAATTGTTTCTTTGATGTTGTGCATTCTAAAAATATTGGCAAGTTTTTTGTATTGAGGATCATAATTGTCAAGATGTATATCTTGTCTTTATATTGTATATATTGTCTTTCTTGCCTTTTTTGTGTAACAGAATGATGGTAAATAAACTAAAAATATATATGCAAATTTTAACTTTTTCAAAACAAAAATTTTCACTTTTAAAATTAAAAATGTTAAAGATAAAACTAAGACTCACCTTCAATTTTTTTTTGCACAACTTAACTAATTAGTGGTACTTACGAATATTATTGTCGTGGATCGTAAGTTGACATTCCCGCATGCGATCTTGTTGCTATGGAAACAAAAAAAAATTCCATGCGGTACGAATTTACTTACGCCATACATCATAATACAAGCCTTTATGGAGAAGGCCCCCAGGACAAATATTCGGTTCCCATAACAACAAACACATGCGAATCACTTTCTGAAATAAACATCTATCTTCAATAATGCATATACATAATATTTTCAGGTAATATCTCAATTAATATAATTAAATTGATATAAATAATCATTGTTCAAAAATAGCATGCAATACTCGTGCCGTAAGCGCATAACGGATCTCGGAAAATTGAAGCGCCTCGTTTTTTCAAACTCTTTCCTCGATCCGTATGCATCGCTTATGGCACTTGTATCGCAATATACTATTTTATTGATATAGTGTTTATAGTTTCAGACCTGAGAGTTACATTCTTTTTTTTTAATGGGTCTTCAAATATTGCGATATTTCTAAAATCAGGTATATTCAATCTGCAATACCTCAGACGTACCACACTTTAAAAATCTAAAAAATTCAGAAAACATAACCTTATGGTGTTGTAATAAGTGGTTAAAATTTCATCACTGAGACTTGATCAGTTTTTTGTTAGAAATTTGTTAATAGAGCTAACATTTCAGGAAGTGCTATTAAGTGCGGATTAACGCATTGCTTGAAACTTGGTATACACAATCATAACATCCATGGGATGAAGCCTATTGATATTGGACCGAATTGGTTGACCGGTGTGGAGTAAATCCCAATTTAGTGCCTATTTTATTTTTTATTATTATATACATTAGAAAGAATTTATCAAATGCAAATCAGTTCTCATGACAACATAATGTTTTACAGTGTTCATATCTGGCTTTGGAAGTTGTAATACAGTTAATTATGACAAATAACATTACCCACATATTCCTTCACATATGCTTATCAAACTAGACCTTTGTTCTTCGCAAGCCCTGCTTAATGGATCGATCTGGAGCTTAAATCAGAAATCAGTTAAAAAATAACTTATTTTCTGCATATCATAATTGCAGTTATCACTGATTGAACAAAATATTTTGGTACTTCGTTGCATCAGTTTACCTGATTTTATTCTTTTACTCTTTACAACATTAACAAAACAAACGAAAAAGTGCATTATATATTGTCATTTCATAGCTGCTCTTGACAGATCCCCTAGAAATTTCACTAATTGTTGTACGGTACACAGTTTTTCACTGATGTTGAAACTACAACCTGTAGCAGTTGGGAATTCTGATGGCGTAAGTTTCCATAGTACCTTACTAATTGAAAATTGGAAATAAAGTGCTGAAAATTCGAAATAAAGTGCTGAAAATTCGAAATAAAGTGCCGAAAATTCGGAATTAAGTGCCAGAAATTCGAAGTAATGTGAGGATAATTCAAAGTAAAGTGTGGGTAATTTGAAATAAATTGCCGTAAATTCGTAATAAAGTGTGGGAAATCGGGAATAAAGTGCGGTTAACTTGATATAAAGTGCCGAATATTCAAAATTAAGTGCCAGAAATTAAAATTAAGATACATTAAGATAAGCAGCCCACGGATAAATGAGAGTTGACTGATATTCTGTCCACTGAAATTGTGAACTGTAAGTAAGGTAACAAAAATTATTTAATATTACTTATGTGTTACAGGTATTTGAATTTTTACTACTAGTAATGTAATATTTGCACTTAATAGCACTTTCTGAAATTTTAGCTTCATTAAAAAATTTCTAACTGAAAAACTGATCAAGTCTCAGTGATGAAATTTTAACCACTTATTACAACATGAAACTGGAATTATTCCACCCTTTCGATTTATTTATAGAACAATAGTTAATTAATATTTATTCAAGTTATCTAAATTATTATTATTTTCCATATCAAAATTCTCGTTCCGATTATTATTATTATTTTGTAATTCCAAATTTGAAATATTAACTGTAAACAAAACGTACATATTCAAAATACAACGTACCAAATTCGTAATTCCAAACCGCGAATTTGTTTAGCCAATAAAAAGGCATTACGTAAGGGAGAGTGTAGCCGATCAGAGCAAAGCATTCTACAGCGCGAAACAGAGCGTTAGTAGGAGCTCACTCCACTACTGATCGTCTAACAGCACAGACCGTCGTGTCGTGCTCGCTTGGAAAAGTTCGCGGCATAAAACCTAAGCTATGGCGATTCCCACAGCCACATACGCAACACATTCAGAACATATATAATCGTGTGAGTTACTTTCATTTGTGATTAGCAAGACAAACCAAATATCACGTAAGTAATGATAAGTGAAACTCAAGTGGTGACGGCATACACACAGCAACACAAACTACAAGCTACCAGTTTATAAATAAATTCCGATAGATAAAGAATTATAGTGTAGTTATTATTTCAAAGACAGTAACTAGCTATAAGACAATACCCCGAGATGATTCATGCACCTACCACTGAGCACAGCAGCTGTGGAAGTTGAGGCGCGTAAAACAGAATGGACTCCGACTGGGAATTGAAATAAGTACTTTTACCGAAGAAATCCTTCACCCCTCCAACTCAACCCGAGTCCACCTCAACAATGTGGCTCTCCAACGTGTGGCGAATAAGAACAATAAACTGCGTAGAGACTCTGCAAGTCAAACCTAATTAAGACATTAGCAAGCAGAATATTGTGTGATACAAATTAACATTGAGTGTGGAATCGCAAGTCATAGCTAGGTATCGCGTCGCGCAACAATTCATATCACGCCATCAGGAAGCCAGGTGTTCAGCATCGGGCAGCAGCAGTTACCATCCGACAACAATCAACGTGCTGCCTGGAATTGATTGTCGAAGCCTACAAAACAAGTAAGGTGTTGTATATTTAAGATCCCTGATGAAACTTAGGAGCCGTGAAATCATGACGTCACAGGAAGTGTCACGGACTGTAGACAAGTGCCCTCTCTTGGGCACTCCTAGAAATAACTTTAATGTGCTATCAGCCCAGAGGTTGGTAGTGTGGATCGGCCGCCCGCCCCCCGTCGGAGACGTGAGAATTATTATTACTGTGAAGTGTAATCTGTTGTGTTATCTAAACAGGTTTGATTAAATTAGTGTTCAATAGCATTTAACGTGTGTTTCACTCTAGCCGACATAAACCCCCTTCACGCCCCTTATTTTCCCAACAGGAAGAAAGTTTAGATATGCAAGAAAACGGACAGGATTTGTTAACTAACACCGAGATGGAATGCATTGTAGACAATGTTAGTGCAGAAAATAGTTTACAATTAGTAGATGTAACTGAAACAGACATGGAAATTCAAGTAGAAACAGACGCTTCCATTGCAAATGAAAATGTAAATAGGCGCGAAAGCAGTGAATCTTCAGATGATCCGTTAGAAAATTCAATAAAATCTTTTATGCAACAGATGTTCAACAAATTGAGTAGTAAAATTGAAGATGTTAGGAGTGATGTCAACAAAGTCAGTACAGATGTTAATGATGTTAAGACAGATATTAGTGATGTTAAGACAGATATTAGTGATGTCAAAACTGATATCAATGATGTTAAGAGCGATGTTAACAAAGTTAGTAATGATGTTAATAATGTAAAAACAGATGTGAATGAAAACATTAGTTCGAAGTTAACAAAAATGGACGAGAGCTTAGCAAAACTGAGAGATGATTTGAAACTAGAAGTAGTAAATGAAATACAAGAGAGATTAGGTGACTTCAAAGCTGAAATAAATAATGACGTCACATTAGCTTTAGAGAACATTCAAACAATTGTAAACAATGATGTAACAGAAGTTAAAGAAGTTATTGCAAATGTAAGTACTAATCTTCAGACAATGCAAACTGACATTTCCACTGCAAACGAGGAAATGAAAGTTATAGTAGCAAATGTTTCAGAATTAGACAGTAACGTTTCTTTGATAAAAATGCAAATCAATACTTTTGACGAGACACTAATAGGTTTCGCCAAAATAAATGATGATGTTAGGAATGACCTTGAGAATAAGAATCAGTTATTGAAAGTAAAGCAAAAAGATATTGAGATACAGGTTATCGAAGCTCAAGAAGAGTTAACGGTACTAAGTAGAAAAGTTCATAAAGATGAGGAGATGTTATCAAATAGGATTTGTGTACTAGAAAGTAGGATGAATGTACCTGTTGCTTTACCTGTAAACAATGATGTAAATATTCAGCAACTGGGAAGCAATATGAATAGAAATATTGTAGAAGAAAGTTATTCACAAGTACCATGTAGATCTCCCAGATGTCACGAAAGGGTTAATAGCCATAATGGTTCCCAGCTGCAGGATATAAATGTACCTTTATCCACAGGAAATAGTCAGTCAAGTGCAAATTTCCCAAGCTACTTGATGAATGAGATCAAATTGCCTGTTTTCGATGAAAACATGAATACTAATCCTCAGAACTTCTTAATCGAACTCCATGATTATTTCAGACTTAGAGCTATCCCACCATATATGTACATGATTATAGTGCGAAAAGCATTACAGGGCAGAGCTTTGAATTGGTTTAACTTAACCACAAATGAAACCACGACTTTTGAGGAATTCAAACGTAACTTCATAAGTAGGTATTGGAGTTTGACGAAAAGAAACAGTATTAGGATGCAATTAGCAAATGGTGTTTACGAACCTGAATCAGGTCAAACCATGATAGATTATTTCTTAGAAATGGCTGAGTTAGGAAGACAGGTTGATCCACCATTAAACGAGTTTGAATTATTAGAGACTGTCACAAACCACTTCCAAGAAAATGTAAGATTGAACTTGATCGTAGCCAAGCCTAGAACTTTTGCAGAAATGCTGGAGTTGCTTGCTGCATTCAAGCAACGAAATACTTACCGAAGCAGACAGAATTATGTTGATTCAAGTAGTAGGATGTACCCACCCACAAATAGATTTACAAATTCTGGGGTAGGGGCAGAAGCAAATGTAAATAATTATGATAGGAATTATGAGACTAGGAACACTTATAGAGGTCCTATGCCTAAGCAGAACAGAAACAATACAGGATATTTCCAAAATAGGACAGGAAATAGGCCATTTAATAGAAATGATGAAAGAAATCAAATTAACCATGTAACCTTTAACAGACAAAATGGCGGCAATGGAAATAATCCCAATTCATGGAAAAAGGTGCCATGGATGAGGAACCAAGGTTATAGGAGGAAGTACCAAAATCGCACATACAATAGGAGAGATAATAGGAGAGATGATAATGATGATAATGATAACCAGGTTAGGCCAGGCCAATTTATAAATAATGGCAAATGGCGTGTTAAAAGTGTAGAGACTCAACAAAATACGTTGAATCCCAGAGCTAGACCTTTTAATAATGTACGGAATGAAAATGAATCTGATGACATTATTGTGGAAGTTCATGACCAGGAAAATGTCAGTAATACACAACCGATAAACTAGAAAGCCAATATCTCGAGGGTTCGGATGGTGTTGGCGCAATTCCAGTAAATTCAGACAAGCAAGTAGAACCCATATACAGTATTCAGGCACAAGGAAATTTTTCAAATAGTAAGCCGAATAAAGAAAAGAGTAATGGAAATAAGAATGATGTTATTATGGATCCTCCTAGAATTAAGATGATAGGAAATTATGAAACGACTGCATTAGTAGACACTGGATGTTCTAATAGCGTAATAAGTGAATCTTTGTACAACAAACTAATTCAAAATAAAGTGAAATTAATTTCAATTCCTATTTGCGGATTATCATGCACGGTAGCGATTAAAAGAGCGAAACAATCAGTAAAATTTCAATGCATGTTAGATGTCAACATTGGTAATTTAAAGTTTGAGATATTTTTCCTAGTAGTTCCGAAATTAATAACTGATGTCATTATTGGAGTCGATGTATTTACTGAGTATAACAGCATAATAAGTTTTGAAGACAATAATCTAGTATTGAACTTACAAGGACAGAAGATGAGCATTCCATTCGATAATGATTTGAGTAGGAGAGACGCGTCTAGCGAGATAGGTGACAATGATATATCGTACGAGACATTTATAGTAGAGAATATTCAAATGATATGATGATTCAAAAGGTAGGCCCTTGCTGCGAAGAAATAAATGATAATGATGAGGTATTTAAATGTATGACGTTAAGTTGCGAAGACTGCGCTGATAGATATGAAAATAAAGTTGACGAGAATGTCAACATAGGGCAAGTAGAAATAGGTTATGTCTCTATGAGTGGATTAAAAGAAGCCGATCCTAGCGCGTGATTATTTTGAAAGAGAAAGTAGATATGGCTCATAATTTGAATGATAACCAACGTGATAGATTGTTTTCAATACTAATGAAGAATAAGGAAGTATTTTCGGAAAATGTAGGACTCTGTAATATTTATGAACATAAATTTGACATCGACCCAGTAGACGAATTCGTATATAAGAGTAGACCAATTCCGATTGCATTAAAAAAAAAAAGGAAGCAGATATGACCATTCAGAAAATGTTGGATTCCGGAGTAATTGAAATTTCGACTTCAAAGTACATAAAGACAATATGTTGAACATTTGAGAAGAATTAATCGCTTTATAGAGTAACAGATAGTTGTTTCAATAAATGAAATATGATTTAAGAGGTATATTGCAGCGTTATTGTGCCAAAATAAGAGATTATAAAGTTAAAGAATGAATACAAAAGATTGTGGATTAAATAATATGCTTGATTAATAATTAATGTTAAATAAGTGGTTCTAACTTAAGAATGAATAAGCAAAAGAGAAATAAGATAAAGTTCAATAAAATGGATGGAATTGCTGAAATGTGCGAACATGATCCGAGACCGAACCCTGAGAATGTTAAAATGCTGTACATAAAATATGTAGATATATATGATTTAGGTATAAAAAGTTTGAAATGTTGTACATAATAGAGATAAGATAGATAGAACATTAATGCTGACATAAGTATATAAAATGTTTATTATTTAAAAGGGTAATGTTTTCTATAAATTGTTTATTATTTAAAAGGGTAATGTTGTGATGTAAAGCAACATAGTGTAAAACTATATATTTATTTGTTTCATATATGGTGTATTATGTTCGTATGTTGTATGAAAACACATAATAAGCAGTGAGTAAAGAAAGAGAATTTGTGCAAAAGAATAAGTAAGTGATATAAAACGAACGATGAGGATCTCGGCTTAACAAAATGTTAAAAATGGACGATGAGTGAAATCTCGACATATATATATTTTCAAAATATCTAAAATTCTCTATCACTAGCAAAAAGTGTAAAAATATAAAATGTGTTTGTTTTTCAAGAAATTATTTAAAAGTTAAAAGTGTGTAATACTATATTCATAAATTGTTCAAATATTTTTCATTTTTTTAATATTGTGTTAAAGGAATGCAAGGTAATACAAACCAGATTTGAGTTGTTTGTATCCAAATAATTTTTGGTGAGATTTGTTTAATTGAAAGCTGTAATGTTTAACACATACACTTATGTTACACTAACAGATGTCGTCGTCCACCACTTCAAATATTCATTTTGAGTTTTTACTAATTCAAGCATAATTTAAAATTTGATAAGAATAAATATTCTGGGGTATGATGTGGTGATTTAATTATTTACCTTTTCGGACATAATTAAGTTAACACAGGGGCATATTGAAACTGGAATTATTCCACCCTTTCGATTTATTTATAAAACAATAGTTAATTAATATTTATTCAAGTTATCTAAATTATTATTATTATTTTCCGTATCAAAATTCTCGTTCCGATTATTATTATTATTTTGTAATTCCAAATTTGAAATATTAACTGTAAACAAAACGTACATATTCAAAATACAACGTACCAAATTCGTAATTCCAAACCACGAATTGGTTTAGCCAATAAAAAGGCATTGCGTAAGGGAGAGTGTAGCCAATCAGAGCAAAGCATTCTACAGCGCGAAACAGAGCGTTAGTAGGAGCTCACTCCACTACTGATCGTCTAACAGCACAGACCGTCGTGTCGTGCTCGCTTGGAAAAGTTCGCGGCATAAAACCTAAGGTATGGCAATTCCCACAGCCACATACGCAACACATTCAGAACATATATAATCGTGTGAGTTACTTTCATTTGTGATTAGCAAGACAAACCAAATATCACGTAAGTAATGATAAGTGAAACTCAAGTGGTGACGGCATACACACAGCAACACAAACTACAAGCTACCAGTTTATAAATAAATTCCGATAGATAAAGAATTATAGTGTAGTTATTATTTCAAAGACAGTAACTAGCTATAAGACAATACCCCGAGATGATTCATGCACCTACCACTGAGCACAGCAGCTGTGGAAGTTGAGGCGCGTAAAACAGAATGGACTCCGACTGGGAATTGAAGTAAGTACTTTTACCGAAGAAATCCTTCACCCCTCCAACTCAACCCGAGTCCACCTCAAACACCATAAGGAAATGTTTTCTGAAAATTTTAGATTTTTAAAGTGTGGTCCGTCTGAGATAATATCTGCAATATTATTCCAGATTGAATATACCTGATTTTAGAAAAATAGCAATATTTGAAGATCCACTAAACAAAAAAATGTAACTCTCAGGTCTGAAAGTTTTTAGGGAAGTAGTATACTATAAACACTATATCAAATACTCTCAATAAGAATACCGCCCACTCTACTCTATTCCCTTTGTTCAAACTGTCCACTAGCACAGAGGTGCCATCTGTTGAGTGGGAATGGGCAGCAGTCTCAGAAGCTACTTAATGAACCTATATAGCTGTAGAAATAAATTTGTTTTTCAAAGTCCTGATGACACAGTAACTTATTTTTGTGCTTGAAAATGCAGGAATTAGGTCGGGAAATAACACAATTTACACTACCGCTAAACTAACTTAATTAAATGACGATAACGCTAATTTTTTAAGTAAAACTTCTTTAGCCGCGGTAGGGGTAAATCGAGAGCTTGTGTAACGCTCAAAATCGTCACGAAATTAGTGAGGTGTGACGGAACGGACTGCACAAAAAACAATCAACTCAATGATTAGGCTTATCCGAAACTGAAAAAGCCCAAAAATTAAAAATTAAAAAATTAAAAATTTAAAAAGTTAAAAAATCAAAAATTAAAATATACAAAAATAAAAAATCAAAGATCCAACATTTAAATAATCTAAAATTTCAAAATAAAAAAATTAAAAGAACCAAAATTAATAAGTCCAAAATTTAAAAAATAAAAAATTAAAAAATCTTAATATCCAAAATTTAAAACATAAATATCCAAAATTATAAAATTCTAAAATATAAAAATAAAAAAATCCAAAATAAAAAATACAAAACTAAAAAAATTCAATGATCTAAAATGTAAAAAAATGTAAAAATCCAAAATTAAAGAATAAAAAGGTCAGAAATTTAAAAAATCCAAAATCTAAAAAGTCCAAAAACCCAATATTAAAAAGTCCAACAATCCAAAATTTGAAAAATCCAATAATCCAAAATTGAAAAAAAAAAAAAAAAAAGTTTCACTTCTGCCGCATGGCGTTCCACACACACTTTGTTTTAATAAGTATTAAAACTAATTGTTTCACTTTAATACATTTTCGTGAAAATCAGCTTTAAATTTTAATTCATACGATTTGCAAGATACTTTCTACAATATATACTTTTTTTTTAATTTGAAATTTTTACATGTAAAATAATTCGGATGGTAAGCCAATGAACATCTGAATGAATCAGTCTTGTACACACTCTAATTAACGATTTTACTTATTTCACTCTCAAAATAATTATTACAACCATAGACGGCACATATCATGCCACCTACATAACCGGACATTTTCTTTAGGCCTATGTTGTATTTATTATTTTACTCAGGGGTGCCCACCCCCAAAACTTCATTGCTCACCCCACAAACTTCATTGCTCACCCCCAACCCAATTGCCTGTCGACAAGGGCGCCCATATGATAATTTCTAGGGGGGGGGCAATTTTTTAAATTAATTTATTTTTTGTCGCTTTAACTTCTTGGGCCACATTGTATTTTATATTAATAATATAATAAGTAGCCAGAAAATAATTGCGGGGAGGGTCGGAAGTGCCGGGGGGGTTTGGAATACCCCCCAAAAAAGGGGTCGGGGGTCCATCCCAGAAAATTTTTAAAAATTGAATTAATGAAAATCACATTTTACGCTATTTTAGCACTCAAAAACTAGTTAAGAAATTTGTTTACCATACTCTAAGACATGTCAATGTAAACAAGAAAATGTTACCTAAGTCGGATGTCCACCCCGGGAAATTTTTAAATATTGAACTAATGAAAATCACATTTTACGCTATTTTAGCACTGAAAACTAGTTATGAAATTTGTTTACCATACTCTAAGACATTTCAATGTACATAAGAAATCATTACCTAGGTGGGGGGTCCAGCCCCGGAAATTTTTAAAATATTGAATTAATGAAAATCACATTTTACGCTATTTTAGCACTAAAAAACTTTTTAAATGTTGAACTAATGAAAATCATATTTTACGCTATTTTAGCACTGAAAAACTAGTTAGCAAATTTGTTTACTATACTCTAAGACATGGCAACTTAAACATGAAATTGTTACCTAAATTATAATACTTATTACTATTTATAAGAAAAGTTAAATAGCACATGGAACAGTGGACATAATAGGCCTACTCATTATGTTATGAAAGGAAAATAACTGCTATATCATATTTGACACACCAACAAATCTTGTTTAATTAAATAAATATATTTTTTAAATACAAATATAGAATTTTAGGTTTTGACTCTTGGGGGTCTGAACCCCCCTTTCCTAATCCACTGTGGATTCTGCTTCCATGTTGTCGATTTGGTAAAACTTCTGCATTTAAAATAATTGTCTTAAAAGAAAAACACCTGACGATAATAATTAATAATATACATTTTTTTTCCTTGCGCCCCCCCCCGGGTACGCCCATGGCTGTCGAAATTCTTCATCTTTATCTTTATAAAGAATTAAAAGAGACCTTTTGAAGTTATAGAACTTGGCCGTTTTTATTTTTAACATATAAAACTCTAATTTTGCAACAATTTTCAACCCCCGGCCAGAAAATTCATAACACAATAATATTCCCCCCCCCCAGAAATTTCAATGACGCAGTCTGCGTCTTAACCCCCCCCCCCCGTGGGCACCCTGTTTTACTAGAATTTATATTATATTTTCGTAAACAAAACACAACAGACAAACGTTAACTATATCAGCTGACGAGTAACTACCCATTCCTGCTCACTGGCGGCGCTAGTAGTAGCGTGTCCCGGAAAAAGACAGGGAGTGGACGGTATTACTTATTGAGAGTATTTGACTATATCCATACAAAAAAATTGAAGGTGAGTCTTAGTTTTATCTTTAACATTTTAAATTTTAAAAGTGAAGGTTAACATGACCTATTTTTTTCGTTTATTAACAGTTATGTATTCCTATTATATATATACTGGACGGAAAATAATGTACATTTTATGCTCTTTAACATGGTTTTTGTTTGAACCAAATATCTTAAAAACCAAAGAAGCTACAGAGTTTAATGCAAACCTCTGAAAAATGCAAAATTGGCTGATGCACCAATACAAAATGGCCGCTCAAAAAGAAACTGAACATGTAAAAAATTAATGAATACCCATTTTCAACTCTCTGAATATAGTATAAACATAGGTAAAAACAAAACAAAATAAATATAATTTGTCAGCAACCTCTTTCATTTAAATTGGTAGATTTGATATGGATTGACCCTCCTCTATTTTCACTTTCAGAAGTTGCTAACCCTAGTAGCATCAGAGAGACAATCTGTGGCATCTTGTTATAGTAACATTAGAATTAGAAAATCTTTGTACTACTACACTAGTGTACACCACAGTTTACCTAGTGATACAGTCACAGGGCTACAAAACAATAACAATGTTGTTGAGTTCTGATTTTACTGTAATGAGAATTTCCCAGGATGAGTCGATAAGGTGGTTGCACTGGTATTAAAGGCCACTGGGGTCTCTTATTTCTTTTGATAGGTAAATGCCTGTGTGGTCTTATGGTTAGTGTTGCTGGCTACGGATCTACAGGGTTGGGTTAAATCCCTGGTATCTCCTCAGATTTGTTTCGAGATAGGGAGATCTGGAAGGGTGCACTCAGTCTTGTAATACAAACTGAGAAGCTACTTGATACGGTCAAAGAAACCATCATTAATGGCCATGGGTGTTGGCTTGCTGACTACAGACTCCCAAACTTGCTATCTGCCTCTGGTAGAGATGATGTAGCAGTTGGGTGGTAGGCCTAGTTTCTGTAGGGATGTAATGCCATGGGGTTTCATTTAGTTTTTAAATGCTAGACAAAATGAGAGATTACAAGCGTTTACTTTCTTTACTTGTGCTATCGAAAGAGGAAGTATTGTGTCGATCTTGAAATTCGAAATCAAGTTTTCATCAGAATTCATACATAATTTTGGGATCTCCTGAATCCAAAAATACAATTTCAGAAACATGTCTCTTTTGTGTGTGACCTCAAGATTAAAAATCTGATGTGAAAGTCACATAACTTCCTCTGCCCAAATAAATGTTAGCAGTATTCACATATCCTTGTACAGAATCGCAAGACACAATTTTACGCTAATTATGCTATAAATACCTTATAGCCCCTTCTTTGAATGTTGCGACTAAAAACGCAGGCTATGGGCAAAGAAAGAAAGAAGATAAAACAAGTGGGAAAATTTAAATATAAGTCGCAGCTTGGGATGAATCGGTCCCGCCCAATTTATCCTCACCGATGCAGTTTCTTTTATACCACAATCTAGTGAATTCTTGTGTCCTCGTATTATGAAGAAACTCGTTATTGGACGTTGGAGGTGTGACGTCATACCACTGGACGAGAGGTGACAGGCTGACAAACCTCGTGGGAGATATAATATGCCACATTTTTGAAACCTACAAACAGTGTATCGTACATTATTCGAAAATGACAGGGTGCTTCGCTACGACTGCCGCCTCCGCTTAGCGCACTTAACTATGTGGTTAGTCATGGTCTACAATTTCCGGGCTGTTATTCCGTGGTCCTAGGTTTTTACGACCTAACGTTTCGCCTGTGTTCCTCCCATATTTATACCCTGGGCACTGTTTGGCGCGCAGTTTTCTGTGAGGTCCGTCTTCCTCTTCCCATGGAAAGGTTGCACCGTGGTCTTTCTTAGTACCGGGAACCACAACTTATTTACTCTTAAAGCTTCTTCTTCGCGGTTGAAATTATTCTTTTGATGTTTCATAATCTCTATGGCTTCTCTGTACAGCCGCGGATAGTACTGTGGTGTGGTGGAAAGGACTTGGGTCTCCTTGTATAGAATTTCATGATCGCCATCCACTAAAATAGCGTGTTCAGCCACAGCCGATTTTTACGGTTGAAGTAGCCGGAAAAATCGGCTGTGGCTGAACACGCTATTTTAGTGGATGGCGATCATGAAATTCTATACAAGGAGACCCAAGTCCTTTCCACCACACCACAGTACTATCCGCGGCTGTACAGAGAAGCCATAGAGATTATGAAACATCAAAAGAATAATTTCAACCGCGAAGAAGAAGCTTTAAGAGTAAATAAGTTGTGGTTCCCGGTACTAAGAAAAACCACGGTGCAACCTTTCCATGGGAAGAGGAAGACGGACCTCACAGAAAACTGCGCGCCAAACAGTGCCCAGGGTATAAATATGGGAGGAAAACAGAAGCTCAGTCTGTCAACGGCCATCTAGACAAGCACGTCGCTCCAGCAGTGCCTCTGAGGATGCTCACCGCAGTCGTGAGCGAAACGTTAGGTCGTAAAAACCTAGGACCACGGCATAACAGCCCGGAAATTGTAGACCATGATGACTCCGGCCGTGAAAGCTTACGTACTACCCGCGCGCGATTTCTTGAGCGCTCGGCTCCCTAGTCCTTATTCGGTAGGTTTCGTTCAACTTCGTAGGTTAAGCTGACAACATTGAAACACGAAGTACGCTATACACTCTGACATCTAGTGGCTTCAATACTAAGCTTTCATACTGACTCAGGATTCTTATTTATTTATTGACATTATCTTTTCTGACGCATCGAGTTATGGGGAAAAATACAATCTTTCGAACTGCTGATTTCACAAACACTTCATTGTACATCCAACACTTTCCTCACCTCTTTAAGAATTCCGTATGTGCTAATTTCTGACGATCCCGTGAACTCTGATGTCAATTTCATGGACTGAAAGTTGAGCGAACTTTTCACAATTTGTATTACGAGTAAATACGTTTAAAATTAGGCCTATAGCTTTTTCTACTTTTAGATGCCTTACCTCTCTTACGTTTTAGAACACGAAATGGTGAAGTATGTTCTGCTAAGACTCTTCTTTATGCTTAAAATTAGTCATCCAGTGTAAAAATATTGAGCCTATATTATGCATAATATTCTTATTTGATGGCTTATTTGATAACCAAAGGCTTATGACGTGTAATTAATTGTTACGCAATACTGTCACCACGTTATATTATTGGACTGCATTAAAATCGTTGTATATTAAAGTCACTACAAAAAATACCATACGCGCGATTCTGCTGAAACGTTATTTCTTTGGTTGACAACACTGAAGAAAGACTGGCGGAATAGCTATGTTTTGTTCCCCCCGACCCTCACTTCCCCGTAAATCCAGCGCTCAAGAAGTGGCGCGCGGGTAGTATGTTCATTATGTGGTTAGTGTTATGCATTATTTAGCTATATGTAGAGGTGGATATAAGGCACTTGCGACAATATACAAGGAGAGTGGGTACAAGGCACTTGCGACAATATACAGAAACAAAATACATCACACAGTCCATGCAAATGTGAACATCGAATGGGTGGAGCTTAAGGTGCGACTTATATTTGAATTTTTCCAAACAAGTGATTGCAAACATTAATTGAACTTTCTGCCTAATTTCCGAAATTTATTGAATATTCCCCTCAGATATTTCTTTACTGTAAGCATGGCTAACAATACATATTTCTCACTTCACGTGCTTATATAGAATAAGAGGCCGTGAACATCCGCGTATTGAGTTGTTCACCAGGCAAGACAGTTTATGCAAAGAGTGGGTAGCTTACAACCACACTTTCGATAATTTTTTTGGAAAAAAGTTTCAATAGAAGTTTTAACTCTTGGTATAAGCACTCCATGTACAACATTTAAAGGAAATCGTTAGAGCCGTTTTTGAGAAAATTGCAAAAAACAACATTTTCTTCATATAAAGTCCCCTTAAATATAAGAGAAGGTTGTCGCCAATCTTCATGTCACAGCCTCAGAAGGTACCTAACCCAAATACAAAATTTTGTTTTCGTACGATTTTCCGTTACAAGAAGCCGTACATTGCAAAGAGCGTGTATTCACAGTATGTGGCTTATAACTACCCTTCAGAGAATTTTTTCGAAAAAATGTCTCAAATAAAAGTGCAAAATTTAAAGAAAATCGTTAGTGTCATTTTTGAGAAAATCGCGAAAAACCAAAATTTCTTCATGTAAAGTCCCCTTAAAAATAATTTCCGAACTTTATCGAATATTTCCCTCAGATACTTATTTACTCTATGCATGGCCAACAATACATCTTTCTCACTTCATTCTTATATAGAATAAGAGGCCGTATTCAATTGTTCACCATGCAAGACAAACTTTCTACAAAGAGTGAGTGAACAGTGGGTGGCTTGTAACTACCCTTCAGAGATTTTTTCGAAAAAAAGTTTCAAATAAATGTTTTAGCTCTTACTATAAGCTACATGTGCAAAATTTAAAGAAAATCGTTAGAGCCGTTTTCGAGAAAATCGCGAAAACGAAAATTTCTTCATGTAAAGTCCCCTTAAAAATAGGAGAAACTTTTTGCCAATCTTGGACATACATCTTCAGAAGTTACTTGACCCAAATACAAAATTTTGTTTCCACATGATTTTCCGTTTTGGAGCTAGGCTGTTCACAGGCACACAGACACTCAGACACACTGACACACAGACATGTTTCCAAATATAGTATTTTTGGATTCAGGGGGCCTTGAAACGTGTATATATGCTAAAAACTCAACTTCGAATTTTGCGGTCGAAAACAATACTTCCTCTACCTATAGTACCTATGGTTCGGGCAAAGGAAGTAAAAATTTGTATAAAATCAAAACGTTAACCTTTTCAATGCTAACATATTATTCACTGCGCAAACTGGTGATGCAAAATTAATTTGCAAATTTCTTTTGTAATCATAAATGGACAAACAATCACAAATAATTTGTCAGTTTCATCTGAAAAAAACAGGAGCACAGTTTAGACTGATTTACACAACCCCAGGACTGCATGTCGTCACAACACAGTAGAGTTAGTTACTGGTTACAATGGATAGTGCAATACATCTCCTGAAATATTTATGTGAAGGTATATTGTTTTCCATGCAAGACATAAGCCTGAGTTTGTGCAAATGATGATGGGCTTATGACTAGTTTTCAGTACGAAAATGGCAGCCCGATTCAGAGAATATAGGGAACTGATGGTCTCAGGAAGTAGAAAACAGATGACACTATACGCTGACACATTTGGACATGTGTCAATAGTACAGCCAGCAGTGATGCATGCTGACGGATATATACGACTGTACCAGTGAATGGGTTAAATTATTGGATTGGGTAGGATATCTCCTGGGAATGTGGCATGAAGATAAGCAGCACCTTTCTCTTACTTTTGCTGGCCACTTTAGGCGAAGACAATTTAATAAGTATTTTATGACTTTCTTGGAAGCAGCTCCAACGAGTTCATTTAAATTTTCCTTATATCAAGAGCTAAAACTTTCATTTGAAACTTTTTTTTTTAAAGCAAAAATTCTATGATAACTAGACATAAGCCAATCATCGTTTGCACAAACTCAGGCTTCTGTGTTGCATAGCAAACAACATACCTTTACATGAGGCTGAGACAACGGAATTCACACTTCTTGCAGCACAACCTCTATTTTATATCAGAATGTGAAATGATAAAATTGAAGTGCCATGCTTAGGGTAGAGAAAGTTATATGATTGTATCATGTAAGATTTTTATGATAGAATTCTGAATGGCAAGGATGTGAGCAGCGATAGGTACCAGGGTTGTTGATTATAAATCAAAATACATAATTATATTAATTTATTTTGTGTATTGAGAAATCATGACACAATTATGTTAGATACACACTAAAACTAGGCAAAAATATTTGTGCATTGTTTACAAAATATCTCAACATAACAATGAACAGTGATTTAATAAAAATAAGCTAAATGCCATTTTAATTCAGGGAGGAGGAAATTCTTGCAGGATAGCTGCCTTAAATTAAAGGTGCCAATTACACACAGTCAAGCAAAATAAGTTCTAAGAACAAAATTTTTAAGTTGCTATTTTTCCTCAATTTTCTGCATTTTTGCTTTTTTTTATATTACATTTCTTTTTATAAAGCAATTAACACTGAAGGAACTTGAACAATATCATAAAGAATAAAATCCTTCTATTTATTTAAAATTTCAGAATACAATTATTATGAACGTTTTGGAGAGAATCCTGAAGAATATCTGTGGCTAATTTTAATATTTAATATAAGCATTACCAGTTGATGTTGTATTAAGTATGTTTTCACTTAATTTTTGTTTCTCTGTGGTGAAGTTGGAATTAAAATCTATAATTGTGATGTTTCTGTACTCCATCTTACTATCAAAACTGTGTAAGTTTACTACAACCAGAAAATTATGGTAAGATATGCTGTTTACAAATATGAATTCATTGGAACTACGTTAAATCATGTTTCATTCAATCATGTTTCTCATTCAAGTTTTGTTTTGTGCAGTTAAGAGGTTTGTCACTCATGCATCAACATGAGAAAGTTATAATTTCCAGTCAACCTCCTTTAAAAAGCAATTAATTGGGGCAATTAACGGAGAAGTCTTCTAATTTCAGTTTGAACTTCTTGAGAACTGGTTCTAATTCTGTTTTAATGTCATCGCTCAATGTAGGACCCTTTCGATACTGAATATAGTAGAATGCTGAAAATACAGAGAAACAATCATGTCTTCAGTGCAGATAATTAGCTTAGGTATTAAAATCATCAAATGGCACCTTAAATTACGGAATTAAATTATATAACATGCTTCCCTTGACCACTAAATCCATAGAAAATTCAATTAAATTTAAAGCATCCCTCAAGGCATATCTAATCAATTACTGCTTTTACTCAATAAATTAATTTACTTCCATGTAAACACTCAACTATGTTTCATATGGTATTATGTTTTAAATGTACAATACTCTTAGTGTAGTGCTTTTGTAGTTTTGTTGTTTGTAGTTTTAGTATATTCTTAGCATTAGTTATTTGACTTGTCCCATATCTTAAGTACTTAGTACTACAAGATGCTTGTGGACAAATAAAGTGAATATGAATATGAACATGAACATTTAAATTTGAATTACATTTTATCACAGATATTATCCGAAGAAGTTACCATACTTCATTTACAAAGTCAATAAAAAATAGTGATTTCTACTTGCAGTTCAACAAGTATGGTAGAATTGAAATATGTTTCTTTATTTACTTAACTTTTCAAGTCATGAGTTGCCATTAAGAATAAATATACCATATAAAGGGCAAATCAAACATGAAGCCACTAGATTTCTACCTTGTGTAGCTGCCATTACAGGGCATAGGGTGACTGTACATGATGACTATTTTTTTGTCCTATTGAGATTTAAATAAGATAATATCTAAATGAAAAATGAATTTCATTATTCAGAAATTTTCTCAAAGAAGCCAAAATGCTGAAAATGCTGACCTATACTTATCTGGCAAGATGCACAAGTATTAAGACCTCTTAGCAGTGATATTCGAGAAATCCCAGCTAAACAACCAACTGAATTTTTTGGGCGTGACTTCTCTCAAATTATTCCACCGAAATCGTTAAAGATTTTCTTGAGTGAGAACTCTCTCATGACACAATTTCTTTTTATTATTATTTTTTTTTATTAATTTAAAACTGCTTCAGTTTGTTCCACTTTCTAAACAGTCTTATAACACTTGACTTTGAAGGCACATTACTTTCAGGATATTGTCTTTGAAATTTGCAAATGCATCTTTCATACAATTCTTTGTCTTTTTCTTCAGAAGATAAGTTTCAATAATGAAAATGCTCTGTTCAATGGAACATTCTACCATTACAAAAACAAGAACTGTGAGCTTTACAATCACTACTGCTCTTGCCAACATTTGACTGTTGGGCTGGTGGGAGCAGTACAAACTAATGTCCATGGGAGGTCCCAACAAACCGTGGTTGAACAGCTGAGGTGCAGTATTTGGTTTGTACTATACAATAGTTATACAATATTGCATAATAGTTAAGATAACATAACATTGATATTAAAGTTGTGTTACTTGATAATTACAAGTTAATTGAAATATATGAATATTTTGATGATTTTCTTCAAAATCACAGGTGATTGTGAACAATCTGTAGTGATCTTTTTAGTGCTACCAGAGTGATTTATAAAAGCAGTTCTTACCCAGTCTTAATGTTTTGAAGAAAACTAGCACAAAACAAGAGATTGATTGAGCCAGTGTGCTACAAACCAGAGGGTTGTGAGTTAGATTTTGATGAGTTCATTGGGATTTTTCAATTGGCATGATTCTTCTGGTTGCACTATGGCTCTGGGTTTGACTCAGCCTCAACAGAGGCAATCCTGGGGGTAAATGTCTGCTGGTGTGTAAAGCTGACAACTCTACCACCTTCATGTGCTGAATGCCTAAAAATCTGGGAGCGTCAACCTCCTTGGACCCTAAAGGCCTTCATGGCCTGTATATAGAACACTACTTTACTTTTACTGAGGTGCTGTATGCCTTGTAAGTATATCTCACTGTAAGTTTACAAGTTATGATCTTTTCAGCATTTACTTTGTTGGCTTGTTCACAACTACTTTAGTATCTAACAGCTGGTTCAATAATAATGATCAGCTCTTTACGCTATGTATGACTAAATCTGCTAATTTTATGTTATGAAATATAAAAAATTGCATAAAGAAATTGATTTAAAATTTAAATATTAGTGGTATTGTTTTTAAAAAAAGCAACTAAATGGGTTCGACAATCAAGCCAGTAAATAGTGAGAATTGATCTATGGCTATTGACTCCACCATCCTGAGCCATGGAAAACGAACGACAAAATATAATTGCAGTAATGAAATTTCCCAGTGCAGGAAGAGATTGAATATAAAATATAGCGAATTACATGCAATTCAGTATGCTGCTGCTAAATTAATATCACTGTTCTTAATCTAGCCTAACCTATCACTGGCACTACAATATGTCACTGACCTGGAATCTACCTGCCACTTCATACCTTAATCCAGCAGCTTTATCTCCCTTCCATACCTTTTGCAAAACCTCATTACACCAACAAGTAAAAAGTTCAATGCCTTTTTCTTGGCTATATAAATAATGCTTATACCTTCTTCATTACGTAATTACGCTTAAAAAATATTTTATTTTATTTTAAATGTAGGCCTATGAAATGGTATATGCAGCACACCCTTGTTTTAAGCCACGAGCCGTGACTGTTCTTAATACCATTGATTTCATTCATCATCCCTTATTGTATTGACCATCGTATTATCCCATTCTAAATAACACATTGGCATTTTGTTTATATTTCATAGACTATTCTGCCATCTGCTGAGTTAATACTGTATATAGTTATATTTGTGATGTTGGTGACATTGTATACTTGGTATCATTTGGTATAGCCTGCTGACATTGCAGTCAAAGAATTCTTGAGTTTAGCAAAAAAATTAACACAAAGTAAATTTGACAGTGTTTTAGTACCAAAATACTTACGTCCATACTTGTCAGTTCCACACGACCCTATTAGAGCGTAACCTTTGTCAGCTGCTAGGAACGTATAGGTCGAGGAAAATGCTTCTGAAAAAAATAAGTAATTAAAATAATAAAGCAGAGTAACAAAATAAATAAAAAATATCTATATCACATCTCACCTTTGTCTATATATATTTTATTTTGTATGTTTGTTTAGTTTAATTCTAAAGAAAGAAGTTAGTACCATCCTTCCCAAGATATGAACTATAAGAATTATTATGAAGATTTTGTTTCCCTTTAGCAGATCATACAATTAGTATGAGCTTTTATTTACTGTATATCTGTGTTATATTTAGCAATATTTGAATCCCCAGGCATTTTTGAATGGCTCTTGAGGACAAGCCAGCAGCCGAGCTGCCACAAACCCAGTAAATTCAAAAATTAAGTTTAGACCTTATTAGCTTCCCTAGGTTGCTCCCTTGGTCTGTTTCATAAATGTTTATGTTTAACAGCTCTACTACACTTATTAACTGCTTACTTAGGTAATTTTTCATGACACAGCGGTCGGATGGTAGACATAGTCCTTCCTAAGATGTAGCGCCATGGAGTTTAGTTAGTTTTTAAGTAATTTTAAGCAATAATTCTTATGTCAGAGTTTACAAGTGCATCTGAATGAATTTAATTACTTATAGATCATCCAAGGTTAAGACAAAACATACTTCTTTATGAAAGCTACATGGGCTGTTCCTTGCATTGCGCTGATATGTACTAATTTTAGTCTAAAAAGCAAGTGTACAGCGAAATAATATTATTATAATAGCTACTATCAATATAATTTTTGCATATTTTATTATAGTCTGTCATATGAAAAAGTGCACAAATTAAGGGATACTTCACTTTTATATTGGTGAGTAGATACATATGAGGAGTAGCGTGTAAGATATGAGCACCAGCTAAAAGAAGCAAAGTATGAAAATTTTGCACAGTTTTATTAATATATGTTATTTATATAAAGTAGCATACTTGTGCAAGAACTCTCACATGTGGAAACCCGATCTCCCCTTCCCCCCAAATTCGTATGAAGGATGAAAGATATTAGCAAAAGTGTTAATTTATATAAAAAATTATATAAACTTTAACGTTCAATTTACTTATAGAATATGAAATTAAAATCAAGTATAATGCAATTGATATTTAGCACAAATGGTTCTCCCCATTTAAATTTAAGTTTTAAATTTAATTGATACAATTAAGGACATCTCCGGAGCAGAGGTGTGGGTCAAATGAGGAAATGGGTGAAAAGGAAATGTCATGAATTGAGGTATGGCAATATTGGGTCAACCTGTGGCAAAAGTGGAGGTAACTTTAGCAAAAGTGAGACACCTTTTTTAACAAACTGTTAATAAGTAACTATTTCTGGGAATTACACAGTGAAGTGATATTCAATTACACTTAAAATGTTGTATTTGCATACATACTTCACTAAATTTTACCTAATTTTCTCAGGACAGATCTGTTTCATCCGCCCTTGTGGATATCCTCAGCTGATTTCTACTTTCTGGAGTTGTGTTGCCAACTATTGGAGGAAGGATGTATCTAGTGATGAGGCTGTCTTCTGCTGGGATTTCAAAATTCATAACTGTTTCCTTGTTCTTTTGGATGAATAATTTTTCCCAAACTGTTAAATCTGCCTGTCTCCTTACTTGTTTCAAAAGTTTAGCTTCATTATCTATTTTGTGGCCCTCTTCCCAATAATGAGCTGCTACAGCTGACTTTTCTATTTGTTGGTACTTTATGTTTCTAAAATGTTCCTTCACTCTAATTCCAATGTTTCTTCTTGTTTGGCCAATATAAATCTTATTACAATCCTGGCAATTAATCTGGTATATTCCTGATTTTCTGTTCTGGGGCTCTTTATCTTTATGGTCTGACTTAATTAGAGATTTGATGTTGAATCTGTTTTTCGGGGCTAATGTTATGTTTGCTTCTTTGAAAACTTTTTGAAATCTATTATTTGCCCAAGGGTGATAAGTTATTGTCCTATATCCTGTTTTTTCTTTTTCATTTTCCAAAGTGCTGATCATCTTAATTTCTTTCTGCTTTTCAAATTTCTTGATTTTCTTGTCTATAAGTTCCTTGTCAAAACCATTAATTCTTGCTGTGTTTACTATATGCTTGTATTCTTCCGAATATTCTGTTTTGTTCATAGGTACATTTACAATTCTGTGGGCCAAACTATTGAAAACTGCAATTTTGTGAGGAGCCGGGTTGTAACTATTTCCTTTTATGAAGTTATCCGTGTGAGTTGCTTTTCTAAATATGCCAAATTCAATTCTGTTGGAGTTTTTTTTATCAATTTTCGGTCCAAGAAAGGTAGACAGTTGTTGATTTCTGTATCCTTAGTGAAATTAATATTGTTGTCCTGTATGTTGACAATAGGACAATAACTTATCACCCTTGGGCAAATAATAGATTTCAAAAAGTTTTCAAAGAAGCAAACATAACATTAGCCCCGAAAAACAGATTCAACATCAAATCTCTAATTAAGTCAGACCATAAAGATAAAGAGCCCCAGAACAGAAAATCAGGAATATACCAGACTAATTGCCAGGATTGTAATAAGATTTATATTGGCCAAACAAGAAGAAACATTGGAATTAGAGTGAAGGAACATTTTAGAAACATAAAGTACCAACAAATAGAAAAGTCAGCTGTAGCAGCTCATTATTGGGAAGAGGGCCACAAAATAGATAATGAAGCTAAACTTTTGAAACAAGTAAGGAGACAGGCAGATTTAACAGTTTGGAAAAAATTATTCATCCAAAAGAACAAGGAAACAGTTATGAATTTTGAAATCCCAGCAGAAGACAGCCTCATCACTAGATACATCCTTCCTCCAATAGATGGCAACACAACTCCAGAAAGTAGAAATCAGCTGAGGATATCCACAAGGGTGGATGAAACAGATCTGTCCTGAGAAAATTAGATAAAATTTAGTGAAGTATGTATGCAAATACAACATTTTTAAGTGTAATTAAACTGTTAATATTTATAAAGTGAAAGTGCAATTCATCACTGCTCTGAGAAATTCTCTTTTTTGTGATGCCTCCCTTCTTATGGCAAACCATTAGTGGACGCTCTTCCCTTTTTATACTTTTCCATCCACCTATAGTGCGTAGCATTATCCCCACACACCAAGATAAGTTCAAAATGAATATTAATGCAGTTTTTACATTTTGCACACCAAAATTTATGATTGCACGCTGTTCCTCTCGCAAAAACTCCATAATTATCAGTAGCCTACAGAAAACACCACTCAAACAAACGTTTACTACACCTTCATCCACTCACAGAAACGAACTGACTGGCGTACCTGCTGCTAGCGAAAGGTCTGATTTTGCATCCCCCTCTACCACTATGCAGCTACCCAACATATACAATTGCCAGTAAAATTTTATGCTTTACTTCTGAAATGCACCTTGTACATGCCCATGATACAAGACACTATAATAACATTATTACTCAGCAATGCTCACATGCGACTACACAACACAGCTTAAAATTTTTAACTGTCTGCCGAACAGTGGCGTAGCTTGACATTGTGTTTTGGGTAAACTATGTTTTAAAAGTTAAAATTAGAGTGATTGTTTAAACGACACATGAATTCTCAAGTATTAACAGCGTTTTAAGTACCGTTGCACATGTTTGCACATGTATTCGATTTCATATAGGCCTATACCAGCATTATTATTATTATTATTATTACTATTATTATTATTATTATTATTATTATTATTATTATTATTATTATTATTATTATTATTATTATTTACATTTTATATTCCTTTATCACTCCATCCATTTCCTTGCTTCGTTTGAAATGTTTGTTTATTTTCATGCAAGACAATGTCAAGCTCAGCAGTTGGCAATTTACTTTAGTTTCAGATGTTTCTTCATAAGACACAACTGAAAACGGGGTTTTTAACATTTTAATAGGTGATCAACTGTATATCGGTGGAATTGTCCATGCAACACTGAGAAATAATCAAACACACAGTTTAGGTCAGCAATGAGAATGTAATGTTTGTTACCCCGGTTTCAAGCGAGCAAGTACCTGAGGGATGAGACTACGACACCGAAAAATCTTTCTAGTCTCTGCGGTGGTGCCATATGTTGCTCTTGTGCAAGGAATTTGCCTGCCTTCTCTCAACAATGTAGGTTAAATTTAGTGGGAAAAGTCATATAACTCGCACTTGAATGAGACTGTAACTTGGCTGACCACTATCCAGTCTCAACTCGCCTCCGCTGCTGCATCATGAGATTTCCAAGCTGCCTAAGCACGCGGAAACACAATTGATGCATAATAACAGTAGAAGTGGGGTATGCAGCGGCTATGGATTTATAATTATTAATAACTTGGTTGACGATGCTTTTATTTATTTCTGTATGATTATACTTTTATTAGCACTTTATTTAGGTAGACTCAGTCTCAAAGTCTACCCTCACGCTACGCCACTGCTGCCCAGGATACTAAGAACCTGAATTTAATGCCTTCAAAACACTAGTCACGAAAAAACTTGAGGAACACTGAAAAGGTTTGCATCTGAATTGAATTAGAGAAAAGAATTAAAGCAAGAAATATTTGCTAAATGAATATTGAGTGGACTGTATAAAATATGCAATCCAAATTTGGAATGAAAGAACGATTAAATTGACACTAATTTATTAATTCTGACGTTTGCCAGCCTGTTTACACCTCAAACGTGAAGTAACATACATAACTTAACAAACACTGTATCTATAGAATACAAGGTTTTTTGATATTGCCAATGATTTTATTTAATAGCTGTTGCAACTTTCTCTCTGTACCTTTTGTAATTATCATAATTATTTCATAATTTTGTATTGTATAACTTTCTTTTCCCAGTGCACTGCATTATTGTTGTTGATGGCATGGCAATAACAACATCAAATTTCATTCTTGAGTTTTGTCCATTCTGTAGCGATAATCTTAATGATTTATGTATAGCGTAGAGCTTTATCACTGGTACTCACTACTAAATTGCGGTATTTTGTTACCTGTTGGAGCGCTTTCAACCGCATGGAGCGGCCATCTTCAGCATGCGGTTGAAAGCACTCCAACAGGTAACAAAATACCGCAATTTAGTAGTGAGTACCAGTGATAAAGCTCTACGCTATACATAAATCATCAAATTTCAAGTAACGCTCTCAACTATTGCTCAAATCTAGGACATAATACATAAAAACTCAAGAAGGACATAAAATCTGCCTAATGATATTGAGAAACTCATTGGTGGTGCTATATAATCACTGTGTAATTATGTGATCTTTTTTATATTTATTATTATTATTATTATTACTTTTTAATGTTTATTCAGAATTCATGTTCCCTTGAGTGGGTCCCCCTTGATTACACTGTATTTTTTAGGGGGGCCCTTCAATAAAACTACTTACAATAATTTGTTACAAAGTATATCCCTTGTGACCTATTTTTTCAATCTATGTTCTCTTCTTAACATTTCTTTGTGAATCCTTTCATCTTTTAAGGTATACAAGTTGTTATCAAGCGTTATGAGACCTTCAAGAAATTTATCTTTTCCGATCCCTCTTTCCATGCTGAACCAGATGTATAGTTCTTATAGGCTGTCTTGTGATGGCAGCCCTTCATTCTTTAGCCAAATTTCACAAAGTCTTTGATAGCCCTTCATTTTCCGTGAAATTCCATATACGAAAAGCTGCTAAATATTTTCTTATAAATTCTAGTATTTTATTACCTGTTAGTCTCGAAAATGTGTATCTCTCATATTGAAATTTTTTTGTTAGTTCTACTATTTGAGACTCTTTTAACAAACCATTCCTGGATCTATGTATTTTTTCTATGCTGTCTGGTACATTAATTTCTATATAATGGTTGGGCCTATCGACATTCTGCAATCTTTGTGCATGTCTTCCCGGATGGGCTTCAGCTTCCTTTAAAAACATCTGTTGTATTCCAGAGTCAAAGTTTCCCATCTCTGCTGACACAACTACTACCTCTAGGCTGCGTTGTGTTGATACACTGTAATCTGATCTGATATTACACATTCCGTATAGTGGACATATTATCTCCAGTTCAATGAGTAGTGATAAGTCTATAATTATAATGTTAACCTAATAAAATGTGAATTCTATCTAGGGTATAACATAATTAACACAACGAACAGTATTAAACAATATTATTAAACTCCATTAGTCTCATTTCTCCTGTTTTTTTGGAATCAAAACTTCTCAATCCTTTTTAATTTCATACAATAATAGCCCCACACTTCTTACATCGATTTTAATGTTTTTATTTATTATTCTGCTATATAGGATGCTTGGATGAGCTTTTAATATTTCATTATTTAGATATTTCCTTCTCCAATTTTCTGTTTTTGGGCACTTTAATATTATATGCTGAGCATCTTCTATCCCCTTGCATAGTGAGCATCTACCTTTTTCATAGTTTTTCCTAATTTCTCTAAGTTTCCAAACTCTTAGGCCGGTATTCATAGTCGTAATAAGTCATACTTATATCCAAGTCGAACTTTAATCTCGTCTTAAGTTGAGTTTCTGACACAAACAAGTCGGACTTATGACGTAGTTACTTTATAAAGTCAGACTTGACAAAGTCGAGCTTATTGGTATTCATAGTCACTAAAGTACGACTTATTTGTCGAAATAAGTCGTACTTTATCAAGTCAAGGGTCCCCCTGACTTATTTCAGTTTAAGCCAGAACCATGAATAGTAATTTTGAGGATCTTGGCGAGTATTAGAAGAAACTCACGCCCCAAAGCGTTATTTGTGAAACATGATGAATCCATTCAAATTCTACAGTGACAATGAATTTAAAAAGAGATTTCGTTTCAAGCAAACACAATTTTGGAAATATCAATCGCCTATTTGTGTTGATAAATTGCATGTTATTTATCTCCTACGAGGGATTTGTATGTCGTGTATAAAATAATTCCACCTATTCCCTCTTATAAAATGTTTTTGTTAAAATATCAGCTCATAGCTTTGTCAAATCTAAAATTTATATTTGTCAATATTATAAAACAATTAAAAATTATATCTGTCAATTTTATAAGATAATTTTCGTATATTGGACAATATATTTCGGCTATTCAGCCATCTTCAAGTCCTTTTCTTTCACCGGGTGACTTTACTCTGTTAGTTAATCCATTACAACAGGTGGAATTATTTTATACATGACATCAATCGCCTATCTTTCATCAGCATTTCTCTCTGCTGGCATTTCATATCGGCCCAAAGCTTCCTAAGCTGTTTTGAATCTCTCTAAAACAATAATTAATATCGAAATAAATACATAAGCGTACCGGTATTAATTCTGAACGATCTCCAAGCTAATATATATGCAGAATATTCTCAAAAAAACTATTAATTAGTTTACTTACACGCTGCAAAATATGACTGGATGAATTGAATTCTTTGTTTACAATGTACAGAGCCGTCTGTATTTTTATATCACGATAGCGAAATACATACTTAGTTGGCTTTGCTTTACATAAAATCTGAAAAAATCTTAAACACGATTGGCTAATTCAGTTGTTACGGCAGTGAACGCGTGATTTTTCATATTATTGAGTTCGACTTTAGTATGTAGAATAAGTAGAGCTTTATGAAGTCAGACTTAATAAAGTACGACTTTAAAGAAGACTATGAATACGAAAAACACATAAGTCGACTTGTCAAATAAGTTCAGCTTTATAAAGTCGGTTCTTAAGTCGCCGACTATGAATACCGGCCTTAATCTCCACCAGGCCCATCCATAATTTCCTTTTGTGAGCATTTGACTATATAATCCTCCTTGCCCCATCTTTTTTTTCATTTTGACATAGAATACCAATGATATTTTTTCTCTGATTATTACTGAGCAATCCTGCTTACTGCTGTCTCTCGCTTGTTTTAATATAATATTCACTATAGCTTTTTTGTCAATTTCTCTATTTCAATTATTTTCATTTTCCTACTGAGCTATACAATTTGCTATAATTCCTTTTCCGCTGTCTAAACCTAATTTGTTTCTGGCAGCCTCATTTGATGATGAATGTGGAATTTGGCTAATTTCACACGTAATTTATCTATGGCTTTCCAAGCTTCCATATCTCCCCTGTTACTACTGTTGGAGCACCTTTGCTTTGACTAATGACTTGTATATATTGAAAAGTAATTTAAAGTCCATGTCTGGCAATTTAGTTTTGCCTACTCTAATTGCATTAGAAGCCACTTCCCCTGTGTTCCACGCGGCTCTATTCTGCATCTCCCAAGATCCCTTGTGATTTATTTCTAATCCTAAATATTTTAATTTGTTAACTGTTTCCAAGTTTTCTAATATATCATCTATGAATAGTAAAAATAGTTGAGGGCTCATATTACATTGTTGCCTAAGGCCTTTACTTTGTTTTATTGATCCCGTTGTATTATTCGCATCATCTAATTTTACACAAAATTCTATGTTATCATATAAACTTATTAGATTATTGATGAAAGCGTTACTGACCCCTTCATTCTTAATTTTTGCCATAGCAAATTTCTATTAACTGTATCGAAACCTTTTTCTAAATCTATAAAGCACCAATATAATTTCCCTCTTTTGTTGAATAAATATTTCTCCATTAATGCTGAAAAAATAAATATGTTATCATATCTTTATCTTTTCTAAACCTATTTTGCCAAACTGATAAGATTTTGTGCCTTTCACCCCATTTCACTAATCTGTTGGTAAGATTTTGTGCCTTTCACCCCATTTCACTAATCTTTTGGTAAGTTTGCCCTGTATATAATTTGAAAATCGCTGGTAATAGCCTACTCCCTCTGTAGCTTCCTGGATCATCCCTGTTTCCTCTATTTTAAAATATTGGTATGACTACTGCTCTTTTCCAAATATCCAGGATTACATTCGACTCCTTTATCTTGTTGAATAGTTTTAATAAAATGTTTAGCCATCCTGGGATTTTTACCAATTCCTTCCATACCCTCGAGCTTATTCCATCTACCCCTGGTGCTTTGTTTGGTTTCATCTTAATAATAACAGCGTGCAATTCCTCTACACTAATTTCTTTATCCACTATTTCATCTTTAATTGCACCCATCAACTCACCCCTGAAATTCCCATTAGTCACCCTTTCTGACAGTGAGTTAAATATCATGTTGAAGTGCTTTTTCCAGTTCTGTTCTGAGGGCATGAGCTTGTTATAGTTATAACTTTTTAAAAATCGAAAATTATTCCATATCATTTGGATGCTATTGTTCCCTAACCACTCATTTATTTTGCTACTTTCTGTCCTATTATAGTTAACTTTCATTTGACTGATTAATTCATTGTACTCTCTTCTGATCGCTAAAAAATTATCCCGGGTTTCTTGATTATTTTCTTTTAACCATAATTTGTATCCTTTCCTAACACTATTTCTTTTCAGTAAACATTCATTATCATAAAAGTTATTCGTACTATTCACCTTTCTCTCCCTATTTCTTATTTTGTGTTCTGCCCTAATTACTACTTGGTATATAAGGTTAAAAATAAATGGTTGTTTATTGGCATTTCTGCTATAGAAAGGTTTACAATCTGGTCAGCTAATTGCTGTAAAACTAACGCATAATCAATCACACTCGTTCTCAATTTACTGACATAATTGTGTGAAATTTCCTTGCTCATCCCCTTTACAATTTCCATTGAGTGAATTCCAACAGTTTATCCCCTTCCTTATTACTTATGCTGTCTCGGCTCTGTCTAGTTTTTTCATCCTATTGATTTCTTCTAAAAAAAATTAGTACCCTCTATATTAAATTCCTGTATGTCCTGATTGCCTATTCTGGCATTCATATCACCAGGAATGCAAATTACGTGATTTTTTAAAATCTTGGAGAACAACTCAATATCCTCCTCTATCTCATAAAATTTTGCATTATATAATTTCGATTCCCACGGGTGTTGATATAGTACTCCTATTAATAATTTTGTATTACTGCTAGTTTCTATCCATAGGCTCCCTTCGTTCTTGGCATCTAACACTTTTATATTCTTTGCTAATGTGTTTTAAATTAAAAAGGCCAACCCTCCTGGGGTTATTCCAAATTTACTGCTCATCTCTCTATTTTTACTAACGTAGGTAAATCCTTTTATATTTATCTTAACATCCTTATTCATCCATGTCTCTAATAATCCTAAAATCTGTACATCCCTTAGCAAGTTGTATATCTCCCTGCAAGCTATAGCTTTTAATATCCCTTCTATATTAATAAATGCTATATATAACTTGGTCCCATTCTTAATATTATTCCATAGTTTTTTGATAGCCCAGTTTCTAAGGTTATAAAAGCCCTGGCTATGGTGTCTCGTGACTTGCATTAAACTACCCCGTGGGGATGATACCGTCTCCAATCCTTCAGAACCTATCATCTATTATATTATTGTTGTTACCTATTGGGGTGGGGTTATCAGGTGGTTGCACTTGTCTGTCATTAGTATCACATTCCACAGTACTTGCATTTTCCAGCTGAATCATTGCTTTACTTGACGTTCTCCAAACATGCATTGGAGTTGCTGGTGACATATGTTGTGCTTCCTTCAATCCCAGGTGTTGACCTGATCCTTGCGGGCTGGATGCCTTCTGCTTGCATAAGCAGACAGGTTGTTGACCACTTGTGCCGAGCTCACTTACTGTTTTCTGTGGGCCATTCTCGTTCAACCCCTGTCTTCCCTATTTGTATGCTCTTGTGAATGTTGTTGTTTCCTCCTCTCTGGTGAAAGACTCCTCTCCTTTGCCCCTTTTGCCACTCTTCTGGTTTGGGTTTTCCTTAAAATGGTCCAGATCATATAACCTCCCATTAATTTTAAGTTTTTCATGTACCAACACCGCATTCTTGCCTTTCCTTCATGCCTCTATCATGTGCTTCATCAATTCCCTTCTTTTCATCCTGGTATCATAATCATATGTCTTCTGAAATTTTTATGTTGTATCCCGAACTAATTTTGTGCATTCCATTATTGTGTCTTTAGTCAGTTGGCTTACAAATTTCACAAGGAGAGGGCGTCTTGGCTTGTGTCCTCCTATTCAATATAGGGTTTCAATGTGTAGGTCTGACAGATTTACATGCAGTACTTGAGCGAATAATGCCAGCATCCTGCTGCAGGTATCCCATCTTTTTTTGTACTGGAACTCCTCCAATCTGAATATTATTATATTTTTCCTCTTTGCTTCTTCCCCATCTCTGCTTGGCATTCGGATTTACTTTTTCATTTCATTCATCTCCTTTTTGACTTCATTCATCTCAGTTCTAAAACCATTCCATTCCTCGTGGGCCCTATCTAATTGATAGTTAATGTTCATTGAGAAGGTCTGCATCATTTCTAGGATAACATTTATTTTGTCTTCCATGCTACCACAGTTTCCCTCCAATGTATTGGGGCCTGGGTTCATTTCAACCCCCCCGATTACTAATAAGACTGGTAATATTAGTATTAAGTGCCAGGGCACTTTCCTGTTTTGGCCAGCCTCTTTTTTTAACCCCTTATATTTGTAACTTCTTGCAGTATTTAGGCCTATTCTTGCCCTGTGTGCTTGAATATCAATCCCCATTTTGTTAGAACACTCACTTACTCACTTGTGTAATTGTGGCTTACACTTAAGGTATTTGTACACCCTTGAAACCTGGAAAATTATGAAAAATGGCTTAAATGGAAAGCACATTTCTTTCTCTTTAATTTCATATATTAATTTTTAAATTCAGGGCCCTATTTCATAAAAGTTACAATTTTACAGGTGACAGGTGACATATAATTGTTTTACAAGTTTACATTTTGACAATTCCGTTTTTCATAAAAGATGACAACTTTATATAAATGTCATGACAATTTTGTAGATTTGTATGACAATTTTACATATTGTTGTTTCTCAAAACTTTTGAGGTTACAGGTAAAAGTCTGACAAATATGTCAAATTTTAGGATACCTACCATTTATGAAACATTACTTTTTGTTGACATATTTACAAATTTACAAAAAATGTAGAAGTGACAGGCAATCTTTCATATGTAGGCCAAGTCAGTGGGTTATGTAAATATGTGGCATAACTTGGCAAAGTGTTTTTCGTGATTTAAACTTTCTTGTTAATAAACTTGCTAAATTGTCTTGTTAATAATGAAAACTAGTAATAGTGATATTGGTAGCAATGAAAGTGATGAAAAAATACACATTAGTCCTCGCAGGGTTTTTAGGCAACGGATTAACCTAACTTTCAATTTCAGTGACTTTGCATTAAAAGAGAAATATAAATCACTTATTTTCGACAATAATAATCGATTTCTTAGGTATCACATTCAATGTTGAGATCGATTATCGCACGCATATAGGAGAGCCATCTACAATGTACTAAAGTAATCTTTAGGTGACATAAAATTGTCGTGTTTATGAAAAGGTTTCTTTTAGTCTTGACAATTTACATTAATTTGCCTGTATTGTAAGGAAAAGTTGTAATATTTATGAAAAATACAATTGTCATAACATATTGACAAATTTGTCAGATTTGACATAATTGTCGTATATGTCACACCTGTAGAGTTTTATGAAATAGGGCCCTG
This sequence comes from Ectobius pallidus, assembly GCA_964059195.1. Classification (NCBI taxonomy): domain Eukaryota; kingdom Metazoa; phylum Arthropoda; class Insecta; order Blattodea; family Ectobiidae; genus Ectobius; species Ectobius pallidus. Next base: position 144,490,188 of record CAXKWD010000003.1, on the reverse strand, counting down.
AATGTTAGTTCCTGAGATAAAGCCCTTGTTGTATGTAGTAGTAATTTTGCCACGCCCCTTTCAGAGCTGTAAAATTTTAGTATTCTTACTCTTTCTTCTCTCCAGTCAAACTGGCACTGCTAGAAGTTTCCATATCAGTTACTAGATGTCACTAATACACCAGGAAATAAGTAGAGAGGAAGATTGATGTGTTTACTTCCTGTTTCTTGTTTACATTTGTGTTGACCATGTGTTTTCATAATAGTTTTTCTGTGAGTTATTTTGTTTTCGGAAGATTGTAGTGTTTAATAGTTAATTTCATTGTTAGTTTATTTATTTTATTATATTTCCACGTTAGTTAGTGTACATATTATTATTAGTGTTGTGGACTGTACATAATAAACATGGGTAACAAGAAGAATGTTTGTCGAAAAAAGGTTAGGAGGCCACCTCAGAAGAAGCCTAAAGCTACAGTGAATTCTCCACCACCTGAAGCCAATCAAAGTGACTCACAAGATACAACAGACAAAAATAGCAATGGATATATTCTATTTGATTATAGATGTTTAGATTCACTGATTACACAGTTAGCGTGCCCAGTGTGTTATTCTACAGTTGAAGCGGTGACTGCATGGAAAAACGCAGAATCTTAACGAGTCATTCAATGGGACCATATGGAACAGGTGCCCAAAAGAAGTATATGCTGGTCACACAACTGCAAACTTATGTGTTATGAATACTGTGTGCCACTTTAATAAAGGGCTATATTGAGAGATTTTATATTGAGATTTTGAGAATAATGGGAATTTTCCCTGCAGCAAGCACCGTAGCAGGAGTTGAAGCTTCAAGGAAGTCTAAGGTCCTAAGTAAACTAAAACAGTCTACACCTGAAGTAAAAGCAAGGAGAAGGTACATCAGAGCCAGAAAGAAACAGAAACTGGACAAACAAGAAGATACTGAGGGTGTAACCTATACCTGGGCCGCTGTAACTTTGCACTTTCCAGTTTCAACTATATGCCTATTTACGTTGGCTGCACTGCAATTCTATTCACTGACAGACAGAAGCCATTCGGCTTCGACCATTGCATGCTTGTATTAGGGGATTCTCTCTCATTTTTCCGTAATTAATGTATTACGTCTCAGTATTAATAGTATTTATACAAATACAAACACAAATACACTATTAATCAAAAATCGTATTGTTCATATACAAAGGCTTATGGTATCGGAGAAAGCATAATGCTTTACATCCATAATATTCTCGTTATTTGACAAAGTTATAAGTGGTGTAATGGTTAAGATGCTAGATCGTAGAACGGGAGGTCCTAGGTTCAAATCCCTCCCTATGCTGTATTTTTTTTTTTTTCATCCACTATATTTTTAAGATTTAAATGCAGTGTTTAATTTTTAATTTTTAAAATTACCTGCCTTATACTTTTTGTCAAATCTATAAGGGCAGATCCAGATTTCACATAATTTGCACCCTGGGCAAAACTTTGTTAATATTACTTTTACCACCTACCCCGAAGTTACTGTTTTAGTGTTAAGTTTGAGTTTTACCGAAGTATAAACCAATAGTATCCCGATAGCGTTTTATTATTGCAAGTAATCCCAGGCTTCACAACATTTATTAAAAAATAAAAGTAATTATGTTTTGGAGAAAAATGCATGATTGCTATTGCAGTTTCATTTGAAAAACAATTACCTAAAACCTCTGACAATATATTGTATTATGTAATATAATCGATCTTTGAAACTTTCAAAAATATTTAATATAGACTAGGTTATTTGGTAATTATAAAACATATGCTAATTTAAATTAAGATATGTTTATAAAACATATGTATTACAGGTACCATATATTAAAACAAATATTTTAGAACAAAATAATTAATGATCCAAATGTTAAAACGAGATTTTTAATTGCGAGTTTGCTATGTTTGCGAAACGAGCCCTTAAGAGCGAATGCAGCAATCCTACGAGCAAAATAAAATAATTTTTTCACGTGTATCGTACACTATTTTTTAGACAATCGTTAAAATTTGTCATATAATAATAATAGATGCTAGATTTATGATAAAGAATTACGCCCTGTGGAGCCAGACATATTGAAAAGCAAAGACAACCTGTTACAGATTTTCTACAATTTCTGAGAACTTTCACATTTAAAAAGGCTTAGTGAATTTTAACATTTTTATCAAACTGAGTCTATTTAATAATCATATGTAAATATTTTTAACAAAAAGAGTTTTTCCATGTGAAGCAATCAAAGTTGGTTACTCTGGAATGTTATAATTTCATACCACCCACTAGCTTAATTTTCTCCTTTTAATTAATATCATTCAAGATTAAAAGTGCTTCTTTTACCGGTTTTCTAAAAAAATTATTGTTGTTATGCTAAATATTAAGCACAGTAGAAGAATTGAGATAAATGGCAGCTTCATTTATAATAGCATTCCAAACTACTAACTCACCAACAAGGACTGGTGGTGGCAGCACCATACATACATAGTTACAGAATAAACAATATTATACTATTTTCACTTTAAGTTCAAAGTAGATGTAAACAAACTCTAAAGTACCACTCCGCCGAGTATGTGACAAACCATGTGGAGTTTTACCCGCCACGGAATGAGGATTTGTGTGTATTCCAGTGTTCTCAATAGTACTTTTAAAATATTTTTTATGACATGCACCATTGTTGAAAAATGTGATATTTATTTTGAAAAGATCGATACATCTGTACAAAATTAGACTTAATATTAGTATTTAAGAAAGTCATAAACAGTTAACAAGAAGATATTAACGAGTATAAAAAATTACTCTCAGTTTGCAATGTTGGCTGCCCACTTCAGAGGCGTTTCCTTGTTGAATTCATTAATTTCTGTTTGTAACCGCCCCAATCCTATCAGAGCTGTAAGTTACATTTAACTTTTGACGAAATTTCTAGCACACGACTTTCTTGTCCTCACGTACGTGTTGTAAAACCGATATAAATAAATAAATGAACGCATATTCAGCAGGTCTTGCCAAGTTATTGGGAAGGGACTGTGGCAAGTTCATTCCAAGATGGCGTACTTGAGCATTCACACAGCTGTCGTAAACGCCTACAATTTACATCTGTTGTAACGGTTTAATTAGTTCACTTAGTTATTATGCGTCATGAAAACCTGATCAAATTAATTTTGTTTCATATACAGATCTGCTTCAGAAACGTGTTTTTAAATTTCTCTGCACGAAAATAGCTACAAAAAGGTACGGTTTGAACCGAACTATTTTATTAAGAGCAAGAGTATGCATACAAAGCAGCAAAAGTTACAGTTCGTCCACTAGCCAATGAGGCGCTACCTTGTCACGTGGCTTCGTTTACATCTACTTTGAACTTAAAGTGAAATTAGTATAGATGTTCATTTGTTGGTTTACGTAACTCAAGCATGGATACCAACACCTCTCCTCGGAAATCAACAAATTCAATAAATCACAAATGACACTACAATATTTCCAAACTTTGACTTCTTCACTAAAATCCAAGTCTGGTTCCTTTCATGGTTCTTCATCTCCACCTCCATTGCTTTCAACCAGGTGTCTCTATCCTCTCTACACATGATCTCTTCTGGGGTCCTGGGTGGCTCCAAAACATCCATTACACCATCCCTTACCTTGTAGCAATAATTGCAACACGACAGATTGCACATCCTTCTAGGTTGCTTCAAGCGTTTTGAACTCCTAAGTCCCTCCTCTGAAGTGGCATCATTGTAGGGCACTTCTCATAGAACCAGAGTCCTGTACCTCACCTGTGTCACCGGGGTCTAGCACCTCTCCTGTGGCACCAGAGTCCAGCTTCTCTCCTGTGGGACCGGGATCCAGCACCTCTCCTGTGGCACCGAGCTCCAGCTTCCCTCCTGTGGCACCGAGCTCCAGCTTCTCTCCTGTGGCACCGGGGTCCAGCACCTCTCCTGTGGCATTGGGGTCCAGCACCTCTCCTGTGGCACTGGGGTCCAGCACCTCTCCTGTAGGGAACTGGATTATATCCATTAGAGTTGGCTTCTCATCCTCCAGAGCATTGGAGGACCGGAAGGGGAAAACATGCTCACGAAAGACAACATCTCTACTATGTAGTATCTTCTTCTCCTGAATACTCCATAGGCGGTAGCCTTTTATCCCAAGCAAAACTTCATTTCTCTCTTTATATTTCTTGAATTCTTGTAGGCCTAGGGCATCACTTTTCTTCGCTATAGCTGACGTTGTGAGGGCTTCAACTCTTCCCATAGTTTGCAGGTTAGGGTGGCCTAGTCTCTTATGCCACGTCATCTGAGAAACTCTTGCAGCTTTTCTCATGTTAACGTTCTTTAGATATTCCTCATTTAACTCTTTTATTGATACACCTCCAACAGTAGTGACAAAATATATTCTTCCAATTCGATGTGCTTGAAAGATTAATTTTTCTCCCTTTAATAACTTATTCAAACCATTCTTCGATCTGAACTCAAGACCTTTCTCCTCTATCTGACCTTGAGAAATCAAATTATCATGTAATTCAGGCACATAGAGCACATCCTGAAGCTCTACATTCTTTCCTCCACATTCATCTGACATAGGAATTACAACAGATCCCAAGCCACTTATTTTCAGCGGTCTCCCATCACAGACTTCAACAGTACCTGAGCATTCTCTAAAATTCTTGAAAATATCTCTTCTATTTGTCATGTGGTCAGAAGCACCACCATCTAATATCCATACATCGTGTTTGCATTGAGAATACTTCTTCGCATGCAATACCACATGCTCCCTTGTAGTAACTGAAGCAGAAGCTTTCTTGGGTTCACTACTCCCTTTTTCCTTCTCTTCTAGTTCCTGAGTCTTGGGGCAATTTTTCGCAATGTGTCCTTTACCACCACATGCATAGCAAAAGTATCTCCCTTTATACTGCTTCCGTTGAGATGTACTGTAATTCTGATTGGTAGAATTCCTTCCATCGGTATACTTTTTACCTTTAGTGCTCGGCGGTTTCCAAGTTGTCTTTAATGCTTGATGTGATGATAGGCTTTGTTTTCTCATTTCTTCCTCTTGTTCCAGTAACACTTGCTTTATGTAGGACATGTCCATCTTATCCGGCTGAGTCACCAAAGTCTTCACTGTTATTTCATATTCTGGGGGAAGGCCAGACAAACACAAATGAGCCAACTGTTTATCAGATATCTCCAAATCATTCTTCCTCAACAGTCGATTCATATTCATCATTGTATTGCTATACTCTTGAATGGTCATACCACCCTTTACCATGGTCGCCAATTCTCGTAACTTCATCATAGCACCATACTGAGTGTTCTGGTGGCAAATAGTTTCGAGTTTGGTCCATGCTTCACTCGCCTTGTTGAAATCAACTATGTCGTTAATGAGATCATCACTAACTGATCTCATAATAAGAGATAGCGCCATGAGGTAGGCTTTCTCGCGCCGACGGGTTTCTGCTTGATTTAGATGAGCTCCATCAACATCGTTATAACCTGTGATTGCTTCCCAACACTCTTTAATCAACATTTCAGATTTCACGTGCGCCATCCACGCCACATAGTTATTTCTTGTTAGCTTTGGAATATAGAAGATTTTCTCTTCCATCTCCGCCATTTTGACCGTTGCAAAATTCGTCGCTGCACTGTTACACAATATGATAGTTTACTAGATTCTCCACACTTTCCACTATATTGTATTACGTCTCCTCAATTCACTCAAACACTGCGCTACTGGGCCCATAACCTGTTGTTATGCTAAATATTAAGCACAGTAGAAGAATTGAGATAAATGGCAGCTTCATTTATAATAGCATTCCAAACTACTAACTCACCAACAAGGACTGGTGGTGGCAGCACCATACATACATAGTTACAGAATAAACAATATTAGATGTTCATTTGTTGGTTTACGTAACTCAAGCATGGATACCAACAATTATTACCTTATTTCTACTTTCCTAAGAAAAGTACCTGAGCCCAAAAAAATGTTGTTTTCATACAATTTTCCTTCTCGAGCTAGGATATTCACAGACATACACACAAACACACTGATACTCTCATACACTGAGATACGCACACAGACATGTTTCCAAAATAATATTTTTGGATTCGGGAGCCTCAAAACGTGCATTTATGTTAAAAACTAAAGTCGGAATTTCGGGATCGAAAACGACACTTCCTCTACCTATAGTACCTATGGCACGGACAGAGGAAGTAAAGGAGTATCGTGCGAAAAATGGGACATCTTGTCCCTCTACCTGAAAAGAGTTTTAATAGGTTTCGCCGCTAAAGGCGATCTTCAAATTGGCCGAGGTTAAGGTTTCACTACTGATAATGTTTTATACAATACAAATTATATTATAAGGTACAATAAAATATAAGACAGCTAATTTTAAAAATGAAAAATCATAAACTGTATTTGCATCTTGAAAATATTATTATTATTATTATTATTATTATTATTATTAAAAAAAAAAAAATAGTACCCTGCCTAGGATCGAACCCCAACTTTCTGACTATTTAGCATCATAACCACTGAGCTACGACACCACGAACCAATAATGTGAATATTTATCATGTGAAGGTGGACGATGTCCCACACATAGCAGGATGAATCTTTGTGTAAATGAACGATACGGTTTTTTTTTGGAAACTATGGGTTCGGAATAATATTACATTACATAAATATCGAAAATTACTGAATGGAAGAACAGAAAAATGATTAATTGAGGGATTAGAAATAGTTTCGAATGTTCAAGGTCGAATACAGCCGAATAATGCCGATCGGCACCACCTTGTCAGTACAGAACGAAGTCGAGTAGTTCATTTGTCAATCTTTGATACTGGCAACCTAACTTGTAGAATGGCAAGTGCAAACTTACAACGGCCCAGGTATATGATACAGGAGGCTTTTAGCAATGTGCAACTTTCAACGTAAATTTCCTGTAAGTAGCAAATCGAATGGAATTCAGTTTTTCAAACATCATAATTCTTCTATAAATTAACATATCGAAGTGATTTTGGTGTCATTTTAAAGCTTGAAGTGTTGTCTAGGGCTTGACATTGAGTAATTTTTGATATATGAATATTCTACTGTGTTACAGATTTTTGTTTATAATAGTGTCATCAAAAAATAAATAATTTTTACAAAAATCTACATAAAAATTTTTACTCTCAAGTAACAGAAAAAAACTGAATGTCAGTCCCTAGAGAACACTTCTACCTACAAAACAGTGAAAAATTGGTGTCTGTATCTTAAATAGTTCTCGAGTAATCATGTTTCAAGTTTTTAGACAAAATTTACAACAAAATAGTTTTTATAAACAAATTATGAATGAATAAAAAACTTTTTTCTTGTAAAATCTCTTAATATGCAACTGTATAACATACAGTAAAAAGATGAGAGTCCTAAAGTTTAAAAATAAAATTTTCATACCTAAAGGTGTACAAATACCTTAAATACTTCTAATACAACTTTGCACGACTCAGCACCACAACACAACCGCTTCCTACAGTGATTGAACTCTGAATAAATTATGTGATTTAGGCTATTTACTTTTCCTTATGTTTTCCATCGGGGTGTGCCATGGCACAATTAGTTGAGACACTGCACTACAAACTGGAAGGTCTATTTTTGATAAGGTCTTTGAGATTTTTCAATTGACCTAATCTTCTATTGGTACTATGGCCAACAACTTAGCCTCTAAAAGAAATGAGTATCAGGAGCAATTCTGGGGGTAAAGTGGCTGGTGCATAAGGCTGACAACCTTATCACCTTCATGTATCGAATATCTAAAAAACACAGACAGTCTAATCCTCCTGGAACCCAAAAGACCTTCACAGCCTTTATTGGTACTGACTTTATCAACTTATCTTGGTTTGCACCCACCTAAATCAATTTTTTGTTCGACTATTATAATATGCTTATTACATGTTTGTGAGGTAACAGTGTATGGATAGTACCAGTAGGCCATGACACTATTGATATCATCTGTTGCTATTATTGCTGGGTTATGGTTCTGTTACTTTAATTGATGACTGCTATATTTTTGGAGGTTATCATATGAAGGGAACAGGTGAAGAAGGCGGAATGTCAACCAAAATCGGAAATTTAGTTATCAAGCCCATCTGGTAGCTGACCGAGCACTCTTTTAGCATAGCTTATGAAACCAGTGAAAAAATTGTAAAGTAAGGAGAAAATAGCAGTATAAATTTCACTGTACAGGGAATGAAGGCGGAGTGTCAGGCAACAATGGCACTCACTGTCCTTTCTAATGCTATCCTCGTCGGAGGCACTGCACCAGTGTGGTCTTTGAAAAGTTGTTTCTTTAATGCAAGAAGAGCATATTCGTCAGTAGTTGCGTGCTGAAGTATATTTCAAATGTTGCCAAGTGTCAGTCTTGAAACGAGAGCAAAGAAACGCTAAAATTTCGTATTATATTATTACTGTTATTAGATTAATTTTGCAACAAATTCTGCCATCTCATTGGATTTGAAAGAGCAAACTACTATTTGCCTTCAATAAAGAATAATATAATCCGACAGACCGCAAATGGAAATGCTGACAGGAAAATGATGTAACAGTTTGGCATGTTAATTTCTAGGTGGTGTGATGTTACATTTATCCAGATTCCATTATTAGTGACTGTTGTCTGAAAATGGTAAAAAACTGAAATTAAACTATTTTAATATGTTTAAAAAACTAAAACAGGGTGTATAAAAACCTAAAAATCTGGGCTCTAGTAATGATATTAAAAATGAATCACTGTCTTTGATTTTATGCGCCTAAGTGTTTCTATTTTACTAAAACCACAACTCATAGTTTGTTTGTTTACATGTAGAAATATTTTTTTCGACTTTTTACTGCACCAAAAATCAGTAATTCCTGAAATTTTAAGGAAACATTTTTTCTACTCCTTTTGGTTCTTATAACCTAATTATTACCTAGCCTATATTGTGTTTATTTTGATTTAGATTTTATTGCACTTTCAAAGGAGAAGTACGTAGTTGTAATCCATTTGAAGAAATTTTGTTCCAGGATAACTTAGATGTTCTTGATAAGGAGTAATTATGTAATTAATGTCTCATAATGTAATTGAATCGTCCAGATTTAAAAGGGGTATTGTACAAAAAATGCAATTTTTTTTTATTGTCTTGTACTGTTTTTTAAACTGAGACGCATTGAACGGTGGAAGAAAGAATTTTCTCAGACCACTCTTTGTGCTAGAAGTCGGGAGTCACATCAGCGCATACGGAGGAAGAAAGCATTTTGTCACTGACAACACACCAATTAGCGCCGCTGTAGTATGGCAGACCTGACTTGCATTATTGTCTTACACTTGCAACTTCGCGCGCTTTATCATGTCAATGGTCTCTTCAAATTAAAAAAACAGCAGAAAAACTTAGTAAAATATGCTTTGCACTGTATACAGCCTCAAAAGTTATGAATGTTGAAAACGTCCTCCCTATATATTATGCATACTTTCATTCTGTATTATCAGGGGGGATAATATTTTGGGGAAATACAGCAGGAGCTCAAACTATTTTCAAGCTACAGAAAAGGGCTGTTCGGTCTATGCTTAAACTAAAGAAAACAACCAGCTGCAGAACATTTTTCAAAGATCTAAATATATTGCCTCTGCCTTGTATTTATATCTACGAAATAGTGACATTTGTCAAATCAAATTTAAACATGTATACCATCAACTCACAAATACACTCCCATAACACAAGAAACAGAGAAGAACTTAGGATAATTCCGCATAACACAAGCTTGTTTGAAAAGAGTTTTATATATACTGGCCTCCAGCTTTATAATGGCCTACCACAATATCTAAAGGAAATCTCTGTACTGCATAAATTCAAATCCTGTGTAAAAAAGTTTCTAATAGAGCACTGTTTTTATAGCTTAGAAGAATTTTTTGAAACTGTTAGATATAAGTAAATTAGGTTACAAGTTATAAAATAAGTTAGTAGCTATAAGCACTTTGTAAATATTAATTTTAACTTATAGGTAATATTTTCAGCATTTGCAATTTTAAATTTAAGAACTAGCATTGTATACTTTAGTAATTATGTTATTTAATAATTAATATAGTCATGTAAGAATCTGACGTGTCCGATATCATGTAAAATGATCAAAGGATGAATAAACATACATACATACATACATACAATGACAGTAAGTGTAAAAGGCTGTTGTTGTTTATATTTTGTGACAAATTTTGTGAGATACGGTATGTATGATCTCTAAAGTACCAAGTATCCCAATTCTACAGTAAAATATTATTATTACAGGGAATATTTGCACCAAAATTACAGCTATAGATTTGGAAGGCCACAGATAGACACTTGTTCATTGTGAGAAGAACTAAATGCCAAACTGAAAAGCCCCCACATGAATGAAAATGCACAATGTGTAGCAAAAGCTGAATTGGAGGTACATTTATGCAGAAGTAGAAAATTTTATAAGTCCCTAAAGGACCACAGTGAAGATAGTCAAAGTGAAGCTGTAGGGGCCATAGCATTTGATTTTATGCAAAATCTCCCACTCCTGAACATTCCAGTGCAAGAGACATTTTACCTATGTCAGCTGTGGGTAAATGTTTTCAACATGCATGATCTACGAAGTGGGAAGTCTGTAGTGTACTTATATCATGAAAGACAAGGCAAAAAGGGTGCTAATGATGTTTGTTCCTTCCTGTACCACTATGTGCAGCACTATGTTCCACAGAGTGTCAAGGATCTGAACTTATTTTCTGATGGCTGTCCTGGACAGAACAAAAACCACACACCATGGTTAGGTTCTGCTTGGCATTAACAACTACAGGAAGGACACGTGAAGTCAGAATGAAAAATTCAATGCCATAGCCGGGATTTGAACCAGCCAGTGTGAAAGAATTATCATTCCACTGTGACCTACTAGTGGTTTATTATAAAGCCCGGGTCTTTATGCACTTAGAGCATGTAAGTCGCCACTGGGTTCGTATCTCATATTGAGAACGCCTGGTGGTATTCTGGGATTGTGAGTCAGTTGGAGAATTTAATGTTGTACCGGCACGTTGCCATGGTAGCTCAGTTGGTTAGAGCATCGGCACGGAGAGCCGAAGATCCTGGTTCAAATCCCGGCTATGGCATTGAATTTTTCATTCTGACTTCACGTGTCCATCTTAGCCTACACGTGGCCAGTGTGAAAGAATTATCATTCAACTACAGGAAGGTTCCACACCTTAACACACCGATTTCCTGGACGCGGACACTCTTTTCTGCCTTGTGACAGGAATTTCGGCATTTTTAAGAAAAAAATTAACAAGATTGACAGAGAGTACATGCCCAGAGAGTATGTAAAGCTTATTGCCAATAGCATAATGAATAGAATGAGAAAGTGTGATGACTTCGCCGCTAATACAATGGTAGGTATAGGGAGAGCGGCGGTCCACCGAAACACTGGCAGCACCTTCGTTTGCGTTTCAACTTCTCAATGCTGCGTCATGATAGTTTGGCATCTTATGATTAAACTCGCAATCTTTAATTAACCCTTGGTCCTATTTCTGTGAAATTTGTGCAGAAATAATCTGCACAACACAGTCCTTCTGATGGTTAAAACAGAAACTTAAAAAATGCGGACATAAATGTTTTTATTTCATTATATAAACATCACCAATTACACAAAATTCATGGAGGGTGAAACGGAATTTGACTATGCGACAATTTTTTTCATTTTTGTGTCCCGTAAAAACTTCAAGCGAGAAAGTTTTAGGGAAATATTTCAACTTTATTTTAAAATCAGTACCACCTTTATATCTTGAATGGTTTACGAGTAATTGAGTGGTAATTATTCCGGGCGCTCAGCTCTCTGAATGATGTGGGACGATCGTGAAATGTTGAGGGTGAAGCAAATTTGACTATGCGACATTTATTATTTTATTTTTGTGTCCAGAAAGAGATTAAGGGTGTAAGGTTTAGTGAAATATTTGGATCTTATTATAAATTGAGTACCACCTATATATCTATAATGGTTAACGAGTAATAGTAAATACTCTAAAGCTAAAGCTATCAGAATGGTATTGAGGTATTAGCAGGCATCTTTTCCATAAAATACCAGCAATAACGTAAAAAAATTTACATAATTTATTCGTGGTCTCAATAATAATACCATATTAACTAACTACTTGTACCCATACTGCAAGATTGACCCGCTGAGGAAGGGAGTGAATGAAGCTTTTTTCTAACTTAGTAAGTCTGCACTACTTTTATTTATGCATTTATTGGATTATTTATTTATCATATTTTCTGTTCACTTATGTTAGTAATTTTTATGTATAATTATCATAACAAATGTCTTATTAGTTTAATATCTTGTTCCTTTTTTTAATAATATAATTTAACAACATAAGATGCACATAATTTACAGCGAACGGCGAATGGTCGAGGGTTTGAGCAAATAGCGGGCTGTAGTTAAGGCAAGAGGATTTAATTTGTTTATGAAAAAATCAGGGAAAATGCTTTGAAATATTGTGTGATATATGTAGAATGCGTTGCAAAACAATTTTTGCGTATGTGCGTCTTTATCGGATGTTGAAACGCCAATTTTAAAGATCACGCGCCCTATTTTTGTAGTGCTGCTTATGAAATTTTCCGTGCCCTGCAATTCACAAACCACCCCTTAGTTTATATTATCTCTGTTCACATAATTTGTACACATATCTACACTTTTGACCGTGTTTCACCTACATAACTTACCCCATACGGCCAGGAGAAAATTAATATTATTATAAATAATATTTCTATTAATACAATATTAATACAAATTAATACTCAGTAATATTCTATACAATGTAATATTAATATTAATTTATAAAATATCCCTTAGCTGTTTTCTACCCTAATTATACGTTGTTATTTCTATACAAATGTACATTCTTTAACAAATTCTCATCAAATTATACTAACATACCATCTACCCTATTTTCTAGGCAATAAAATATTAGATCAAATCATCCCTTAGCTGTTTCATACCTATATTATATAATTGTTCATTGCTTGTGAACATCTTCGATTTTTTGAAAGATGTGGAACGAAATGTTACGGTCAAGCTTCTTGGAATCTGAGAAATTACTGTTACACACGGCCATGTTTATTTTTGGAGATGAGATCTTCCAAGACGTGTAAAGCAGCCCGAAAATTGTCAGAAGTATCTAACAATTCAATTTAGATAAGGCGAGTCATTTTGAAATAGATTAATGTATTATTTTGTTTAATAATGTTTGCAATTTTTCCTATACCGCCCGTAGTAATCTTGCTCCCGCGACTCACAAGCAGAGTAACTGCTACCTAGCGGCGGAACCAGTGAACTACCTCAGTCATCACACTTTCTCCTCTATTCATTATGCCAATAGTAAAAAACTTGTTGAAGTTCATGTCTTGGAACAAGAATATATTTTGAATTTCGATGACTGGTGGCCTAAATTCTTTAAAAAAACTAATAATTCAGTTGAAAGATTGTTGGAAGAAATAAAAAGCAAGCTTTCACTCCAGCTTACTTCAAAGAATTCAGATATTTCAGTGACAGGCCAGGGGTAGTTCGAACTGGTTTCCTCATTAATTCTCCAGTAAAGCACACATCCAATCTTGGAAAGCCTCAGTTAACACTTCTTTGCGTGATGCCCCAAGAGAAAGCATACTGCGAGGGAAAAGTTCCTATCAATGCTAAAAGGATCCAATATTTGAAAATTAGTGGAATATGCAGAACCTGATGCTCTGTGTTTTTATGATGAAATTTTGAAATGGCCTACTTATGACACTGTTACAGACAGTAATGGGCAATGAATGTAACATATTGCATTTAATTTTCTTTTCAATTTGTCTTACTATGCTTTTTTAAATTCATGGGTATGTTTATTAAATACCAGGCCTAATAAATGATTTATACGAAAGTTCAGAGGAAAAAAGGGTTTTGTCAATTTTATAAAATATGAACTTATTAACAACTAATCAAGTTTAAATATTTTACAATCATATAATATATAGTATCTGTCAGTACTCTATGGAAAATAATGTGTCTCAAATTTGTACGCTCTCAGTGGAAAACACTGCATAATTTTACTGTTGATTTGTGGAAGAAATGGTCTTCTGACTATCTTCACACACTCCAAAGGCGTTCCAAATGGAGCTCTAAATCTCACAATGTATCCATTGGTACACCAGTACTTCTCATTGAAGATAATGTGCCACCCTTTAAATGGATTTTAGGCATAGTTGATCAAACTCACCATGGATCTGACGGTCTCGTAAGAGTAGCTACTGTCAGAACTTCTTCAGGTCAATATAAAAGACCAATAGTGAAACTCGCCCCTCTTCCCATAAATGGAGAAGATTAATTATACTTAATAAATTATATATAACCTAAAATGTTTTTGTAGAAACTTCAAATAATTATAGTTTTGTTCCATTATACATTCTCTTTGTTTGAATAATTATTTGAATAATTATTGCGGGCAATATGTATAATTACACAAAACTTGGAAGTAAAACTATGATTTTCGTAGCCAAAACATAGGCTTAAATTACGACATTACACTAAAATCATTTTATTGTAGATCTTTTCACATTTATGTTCAGATTTAATATTTGACACGTAGATTGTGATTCTGAACTTAGTTTTGCATAATCTATTATAATAAATATTATTTGAGCTAATTAAGATAGTTTGTAAGTAAACCTAACCCCACTTTCAAACGTGCAATATAACATTTGATATTCATGTTCCACGGACTTTAGAATAATGTTAAAGTGTCTGGCATCATACTCACAGCTTTACATATTTAATATTGTTCCTTTAAAACCATTATTTGTTTATTAAAAGAAATAATAAGTTTATTACATATATTTGCATGGTGATAGTCATTTGTCATTGTGGAATCATTTCATCAGTGTACTTCGATCTGCAATATATCGATACTGACTCGCGTTGATTTTCAATGTTGCCAATTTCCAGCAAAAAACTCGCGTAGTTTTCTCAAACAAATATTCAAGTTTTTATTATTATATAGATTTTTTATATAGTTTTTATATTTGATTTATACTTTAAATCCATGGTATTATTGTCCATTGCATTTGTTAGTATCTTTTCACGTCAGAATTACTTGTGACGCGTTCTCTTACAAATATAATTTTGCTAAGTTTATTGGGGATTTCCCTCACAAAGCCAGTACAACGTTCAAGGCGTTCATTTAGTTAGTTCACACGTCGAGTCTGAAGGAAGCGGACGTGTTCTCATTCATTCCTGCTTGGGAAAAAGTATTTCCCAGTATATCATCATCATCAGCATTCTACAGTATCCAAGGATCTGGAAGCTGAATTTCAACTAGAATCTTCAATCCAACAAGGATTTGAGCTTTCATCTTTAAATAATCAATTTCAGCTAAGAAATTTGATTAATAATATCATTCATCAAGAGCTTCGCGTGGGCACGCTAACATAGCTTGTGACTCCTTATAAGTCTCTTATTTGAAGACAATCTTCAATTACATCTATCTAACTTTTAATTGGAACCAATTCCAATTAATTATAATTAATTTCTGCGTGAAGGAAGAATTTCATTGTAAACTTTCTTTATTCGCTTTGGGACGCTTGGCATAGGCATGCCAAGGTGACGTCATATAGACGCTTGCAATTTCACCATTTTCGCTTTCTTTGTGAACATTAATACAACACATTTCAAAGTGTTATTTAACTTAAATTACTGAACGTCTTACATAATACATTCATTTCAAATACAAACATAAAGAGAATTTGAAGGATTCTGTGCAAGACTGAAGTAATTAACATTCATCTAACTTCAAGATTTATAGACAGTAAACATTTTAAGTATTACACATCAGTAAGTGTACTTTACTACTCTACAGAGAATATTGTATCACAACCAATTATAAACATTATTTGGAACTTTAATTTAACTTTATTACAAACTGCTACAGTTTTAATTATCACCAGAGCATTTTAACATCAAGAAATTTCGTCATCTCTTCAAGATCATCAACTTTTCAAGCATGAACTTCAACAATCTTTCAGTGTATTATAACCTCAGTGTCTTTTAGTGTTAAAATAAATATCATTTATTCACCAGAACGTTATAAATTCTTGTTATTTTCATGTATAGGCAAAGGCAAGGGTTTCAGAAACTTACAGTCCATTCTCACCTAATTTCCCTTTCCAATCTACCTAATTTGGTACCTTGTGAAAGCTCCTTGATTGCCTCCTATACACAATTAATATTTCATTGCAATTTTAATAACTTAAAAGTTATGTAAGAATGTAGGCAATGACCACATAAATCATAACTATACTTTTTCACCTACTAGCTCAAAATGTTTGTGCATTTCATTGCATTTTATGATTTTTTTATATATTTTTATTTATTTATTTATTTGTTTTTTGATATATTTTTTAACATGATTGAGTTAATTTCAGAACTTTATATTCACACCAGTTGGCTGCGGTGGTCTAGAGGTAGCGTGCCTGCCTGAGCACAGAGTCCTCCGGGAGGGATTTTAAGCTAGCGGACACGTAAAAGAACCCCAAGCCTAAATTAGAGCCTCTGGACAAAATTTCTTGGCCCTTTCACGTCCAAGTAATACCTTAGTTTCCGGAGGAGGGTTAAGGGGTGATGGACTTACCACCTGTCCCTCTGCCCTCTCTACGAGAATAAGCATAACAAAGTTCACATCGGTAAACAGAAACCTCTACTTGGAGGCCCTTCGCCCCAACATGGGGGCATAGGATTCGAGAGAAAGAGATATTCACACCACGTGCACAAAACACATTATTGTTGCTATAGAATTAAAATGTATTCATAATCGATTTCATACATCTAAGTTTAGAGTACTCAAACTTTAAAAATCGTATCCTGCAAAACTTTGATTTATTGACATTCCGCCTTCTTTCCCTGTACCGTTAGACATTTTATTGCAGTTTGCGATTTTTTACATGTTTGAGTTAATTTCAGACCTTTATATTCACACCACGTGTATAAAACACATTATTGTTACCACAGAATAAAAATGTTTTCATTATTGATTTCATACATGTGCGTTTAGAGTACTCGAACTTTAAAGAAAAACCAAAGTCAAATTGACTGGCATTGGA
Source organism: Ectobius pallidus (assembly GCA_964059195.1). NCBI lineage: Eukaryota > Metazoa > Arthropoda > Insecta > Blattodea > Ectobiidae > Ectobius > Ectobius pallidus. The sequence goes on along the minus strand of CAXKWD010000003.1, from coordinate 144,473,050 downwards.
GACTGAACCTAATGCCTCAAGAATGTGAGTCCAAGACACTACTGTCATGGCCAATTTGCTCGGTAACTCAGTTTTATCTTTCTAAAAATAGCCAAACCCATATTTAATATAAACATTCTGTAGCCCCAGAACTGTGATTCTACTGTAGTGGGTCCTACAGTGCATATAAAATATACTCGTTTAAATACAGGGTGTGGCAGAAAGAAGGCCCCGATTACAGAAGGCAAATATATCCAAACCCAATAAAATATGAAAAAACTTATGTAATTCTTTGAAAGCACACATGATGCCATTTACATCAACGTGTTTTGAAGAGAAAATCTTTCAAGTGGCGGCCTCCATTGTTTATATACTGACTGAGCCTCTCTCGGTAGTTGTCCATGACTCATTGTCATTTCGGGCGGAACAGCAGCATATTCCTGTTGGATTCTCTCCATGAGACCTTCCAAAGTTTCGGGACGATGTTGGTACACCTTGGCTTTCAGATGTCCCGTCTTTGGAGCCCGAAATGTATGCGAAAGTCACGCTGCGTTCTTGCACTGCGTGCTGTTGGCGACTCGCCATTTTGAATAAACTGCTCTACGGCATAAGCGCGATGCACTCCTGACTAATCCATAGTCTAAACTAAAATGGCATCTAAGTTGTTGTTCGGCAATATTCACCTCGCCCCTCTACCTCCACCCACCACGTAGATATCTGTCTCCCAACACGTAGATATCTATTTCTGCCGCACCCTGTACAAAGAAGGAAAAAATGTTAATGCTATTTGCTCCTACTTTACCTTGAGGTCCACTGGCCTTTTCGTAATCAATTTGTATAGTAGTTGCTTTAAGTACTTTCACTGGGCCACTCATGTTAACAACTTTTCCTTTGTCACTGAAATCGAGAAATAGAATGATTCACATTAAAGGAATCCAATAACATTTAAAACTTCCATTTTACCTTAAAATCTAAGCTGTAATATTATTGTTAATATTATTATTGTTAATATATTAACAAATCATTTAGTTTTAAAACTGCTGTTTTTGTAGCCAGTAAGTTAAGTAAGTTCTTTCTATTATAAAATATTGGCAGGATATGCTCTACAAATGCATATCATCGCTCCTATGATTGCAGGTGTAAATATTCTGAAATAATATGTTTCAATTTGAAACATACCGCAAGTGAAAGCCTAGAATTCCTATTGACCTTTAGCTAAATTCATTTTTACTTTCTTAGTATGGTTTCAGACATGAAGCTTTAACATGATTATCAGTAATTGAAAACTCTCTATTTGATTTGACCCTTAGAGTCTGTTTGAGGTCCTAAGAACGCACTGCGTAAGTACTTCTTCTGGGTCAGTATGACATTTTAAGAACGCTTTGAGCATTTCATTCCTTAGTAACAAATGCTCACATTAATACATTTTAATTTACTTTTAGTTTTTCATGAACTTTGACTTACCTGATATAATTACTGATGAGTTGAACACTATCATCAGATTTCTTTACATAATCATCAATCCAACATTTGTGTTGAAGTGAAATGTCTTTGTTAGTCACACCATAAATAAGCCATGGCCCCTTGTACTGTAAGTAAGACAAGATAATATGATTTAATATCTTCCATTAATTCAGTATATGAGGATAAGTCAATAAATATCTGTATGTTTTGTTTAATCTATTGTAGGTTGACTTTACCACTTTGTGTTCGTGTATGTTGTCCCGGTGTGTCAGAAATAAATTTAGTAATTCACAACTTAAAAACCAAATGAAATTAATATTACTGGTTGGAAGAAAACAAAACTCTCACTGCTACAAATATATGGCCTGCACCACCTCGGTGATAGGACCCTTGAACTCAAGATCCACAGGATTTGTGATTAAACACGACATTTAAATAACAACACCATTTTCAGAAAAAAACACACCTATTCACAATTTATTTGTGGAAAAACACATAAATCTGAAAATTTAACATCAAGATAAATCATTCCCTTCTTGAAGATACCAAATAATTAAATGACATTAATTCTTCCGTTACAATTAATCACAATACTAAATAATTTCCCTGTCACGATTTCTTATTTCCAAGAGTTCATTCCAGAATGACTAAAGCAATTATAACCATTAAAAAATGTTTCTTTAAGACAACAAGTTTAAACACCAGAATATTTAATATTCATGTGAAACAACAAACGTTACAACATTTAGCCATTCTTTCACAAACCAAGAAAATACAGAAATAAGAAAATGAATTAAGTGGAGGGAAAGGAAATAGACATTAAATCCATGTCTGGGATATTAATACAAGTAAGAATCAGCTTGAAAAATTTTATGTCATAACCGGGATTTGAACACGGATCTCCAGCTTAACGCGCTGATGCTCTACCATTGAGCTACCATGACAACATGCCAGTACAACATCAAATTCCTCAACTGATTCAGAATACAAGGCAGACCACGGGAGGTTTCTCCGTTGAGAACACACATCCAATGGTGTCCTACATTTGTAGGTACTTTGAAGCCAAGTTATTATTTATATACTATTAATTAAGTGGAGGGAAAGGAAATAGACATTAAATCCATGTCTGGGATATTAATACAAGTAAGAATCAGCTTGAAAAATTTTATGTCATAACCGGGATTTGAACACGGATCTCCAGCTTAACGCGCTGATGCTCTACCATTGAGCTACCATGACAACATGCCAGTACAACATCAAATTCCTCAACTGATTCAGAATACAAGGCAGACCACGGGAGGTTTCTCCGTTGAGAACACACATCCAATGGTGTCCTACATTTGTAGGTACTTTGAAGCCAAGTTATTATTTATATACTATTAATTAAGTGGAGGGAAAGGAAATAGACATTAAATCCATGTCTGGGGAATTTGATGTTGTACTGGCATGTTGTCATGGTAGCTCAATGGTAGAGCATCAGCGCGTTAAGCTGGAGATCCGTGTTCAAATCCCGGTTATGACATAACATTTTTCAAGCTGATTCTTACTTGTATTAATATCCCAGACATGGATTTAATGTCTATTTCCTTTCCCTCCACTTAATTAATAGTATATAAATAATAACTTGGCTTCAAAGTACCTACAAATGTAGGACACCATTGGATGTGTGTTCTCAACGGAGAAACCTCCCGTGGTCTGCCTTGTATTCTGAATCAGTTGAGGAATTTGATGTTGTACTGGCATGTTGTCATGGTAGCTCAATGGTAGAGCATCAGCGCGTTAAGCTGGAGATCCGTGTTCAAATCCCGGTTATGACATAACATTTTTCAAGCTGATTCTTACTTGTATTAATATCCCAGACATGGATTTAATGTCTATTTCCTTTCCCTCCACTTAATTAATAGTATATAAATAATAACTTGGCTTCAAAGTACCTACAAATGTAGGACACCATTGGATGTGTGTTCTCAACGGAGAAACCTCCCGTGGTCTGCCTTGTATTCTGAATCAGTTGAGGAATTTGATGTTGTACTGGCATGTTGTCATGGTAGCTCAATGGTAGAGCATCAGCACGTTAAGCTGGAGATCCGTGTTCAAATCCCGGTTATGACATAAAATTTTTCAAGCTGATTCTTACTTGTAAGAAAATGAATACTTAGAAGAGAGTCCATTGCTGTCCAATTCCTGGAATCTAGCTCAGATCTAAACCTGATTGACCCATCGCGACCAGTGAAGATCTCTGCCAACCATGCAGAAGGACTTCTTGTCGAATCCATCCGTAACATCATTGCGACCGACCTTCACCACAGACAAAACTAAAAGACGTCCATGCTACAATGCATCCGAAAATCAAGTCTCAACTTGGATCAATTTTTCCAAAGCCAGCAATTGTTTTTTGCTTTGTGACACAAGATTATTACGTATGTCAACATACCATTCTTGTGATGATGTATCAGAGCTATTTCCTTAATTCCAAAATCAATTATTCCTACTAGAATTTTCTAATATATTATCATACAAGAGATAATAATTATCAAATTAAATCCAAACAAGAATAATTATCACGAGAAATAAAATCTCTATACCTTCCCAACTATCATTACATTAAACTGAAAGTGATTGTAAAACTTATAATAGCCCAAGTACAATAAATGAAGGCATAATTCTGATAGATTAGACTTTCCAAAGATTTACGATTTTCTTTAAATGTACGAGGGAAAATAAAAAAAGTATAGGGACTTCAATTTCTCTTTTCAGGGTTTGGTAACACTGCTAGTATCCAGTGCTGAAGTAGTGTAGTCGGCAACACTTCTATACAATGTGTTACTCTTATTCCTGCGTTAGTCGTTGGAGTGTAGCACACCGTTAAACAAAGCAGCTACATTGTCGATCTGCACCAAGGAGGAAATTAGGGCAGTGATTTGCTTTTTGTTTGTGGAAGGTGTTAAATCTGCGACATTATTCGTCGAATGCAAGAACAGTATGGTGACAGCTGTTTATCGCAAAGCAAGATCTATGAATGGATAGAGCGCTTCAAACAGGGAAGAACTTCTTTATGTGACGATGAAAGATCGGGCAGGCCATCGAGGTCAACCACTAAGGACAATGTGAAAGTTGTTGATGGTATGGCGAGGGAAAACAGACGAATCACACTGGATGAAATCTCCAATACTTTACTGCCCTCATTTCCTCCTTGGTGCAGATTGACAATGGAGCTACCATGTTTAATGGTTTGCTACACTCCAATGACTGACGCAGAAATAACAGTGACACATTGTATAGAAGCGTTGCCAACTACACTACTTCATTGCTAGATATTAGCAGTGTTACCAAACCCTGAAAAGAGAAAATGCAAAAGTCCCTTTACTTTTTTACTTTCCCTGGTACATAATAAATAGACTAAAAACACATTCATCGTAATATTGCCTAGTTCAGACTCTTCTAGATTATTTTTAAAATTAAAATTATTGTGCTGGGGAATGCTTTATTTCATTTGGAATGTTTTGTTAAGGATTCCCAAAGCACAATGTCGATATGTTGTTCATTTGTCTCTGCTTTTGGAATGTTTGACCATTATGACTCCAGACCGCTCAGAGTTTGCACCAAAGAAGAACAATGTGAAATGATCCATTTTTTTTTTGTCTAAAGGTGTACCAGGACCCAAAATCCATTGAAGACTTTCCACACAATATGGGGGTAATGTTTTACCACAGCAAAGCGTTTATGAATGGATCGAAAAGTTCAAAAATGGTCAGACAAGTGTGAAGAACGAGAAAAGGATGCCCATCCACATCCACTAGTGATCCCAATATTGAGCAAGAGCATATCATGATTCAGACAAATCGAAGAGTGACTGTCGATGAAGTGGCAAACAATATGCAAATTAGCCATGGTTCTGTGCATGGCTTGCTACTTAGCCAAAAAACTTTTTTTCTGAAGACATCAGAAAGCTTGTTCAACGATGGATTAAGTGCACTGAGAAGCAAGGGAACTATGTTGAAAAATGAGGTAATTGAAAGTTTTGTATTGTTGTTGCAATAAATTTAAAAAAGAGAGTGCGGATACTTATTGACTTACCCTCATATATATATAGCAGACTAAGATGTTAGATTATGTTACAATCCTATAACAACGATATAGATGAATAGAACAGAATAGATTTATTTGGTCCATTTGAATGTATGCATGTTATGTGATGCATAAAAACAATAACAAATGAAGTATATTATAGTATATGTTTACAACTATAAATCAAAATACAAAATTTACATCATCAGCGTGAATTGCTTCAATTTTCTACAAAATTAGGTTAACAGTTTAATAACTAATTTCAGGCTCTATCATTGGGAGAATATTGCCTGATTCAATGATCTTGCTGCAGCACATTTCTCCTACTGCTTCACTTGCTTCCTACACCACTCACCAGTCACTAGATTGACGGCTTAAGTTTTATTTAAACTTTAAACATGAGTGCAGCAAAAAGACAAACATTTCAAAACATTCTTCACCTAGAACATTCCTGCTTTTAATGTCTTTCCTATTTGCTGAAGCTGAGGATGAAGACGTTTCTGCAACTGTTAATCAGAGTGACTATTCCCTTGGAAGCAAGAGCCTCGGAAAAAAAAAAGAGAAAATTCTGGGCACTATTTCCAGAAGAGTCAGCCATGGTAGTGTAAAGGTAGCATGCCCCTCTAGATCACAGGCCACAGGATAAAACCCAGCTGTGTCGATGGTTTGATCCTGCGATCTTTGGATCTAGAGGCGGGCATGTTACCTGCACACCACCATTATAAATAGCATGCCTTCTAATTGTTCTACATGCAAAAAAGACTTATGCAAACATAACAATTAGCTTCTGTGCAGAGACGTAGCCAGGGAGGGGCCCACCCCCAAAATGAAAAGAAAAAAAATTATGGAAAATTCAAGTGAACTTCTAATCTAGTTAGTAAAAAGAACTTGTAACACAAGATACACTAAGTAAAAGTTGAACACCATCGCACTAGTGCTATAAAATCTTGATGACACTCCATTGTTACCAAGTGGTTTCAGTCACAAGAAATATAATCTTTTAGTTAATAATATTTGTATGTGATTATTAAATACAGTTTGATTAATTATTAAATTATTATTATTATTAAATTAGCCTACACACGGCCAGTGTGAAAGAATTATCATTCCACTGTGACCTACTAGTGGTTTACTATAAAGCCCAGGTCTTTAAGCACTTACAGCTTGTAAGTTGCCACTGGGTTCGTATCTCATATTGAGAACGCCTGGTGGTATTCTGGGATTGTGAGTCAGTTGGAGAATTTAATGTTGTACCGGCACGTTGCCATGGTAGCTCAGTTGGTTAGAGCATCGGCACGGAGAGCCGAAGATCCTCGTTCAAATCCCGGCTATGGCATTGAATTTTTCATTCTGACTTCACGTGTCCAATTATTAAATTAGTTTATCAATTATCAGTTTGATAAAAATTGAAATTGTTAAAATTAATTAGTATTAGTATTAGTATTAGCCTGTAACATCCCTATGGGGCAAGGGCTTCTTTCTAGGAAAGGTAGCTGGGTTCTTGCAGACGTGGGTAGCTAGTCCGGGAGAGATCAGTCTTTGATAGTGTCCAAGTTAAGTTTTATAAGGTGTCTCCAGGTTTGACGATCCTTGGCTTGCGTCGTCCATCGGTTACCAATGGTGTGCCTGATGTCATCTGACCAGCGTGTTTTCTGTCTTCCTATGTGCCTTTGACCTGTCCTGGGGTCCCCTTTACGTCTTTTTAAATGGTAAATTTCTCATGGTGGTTGCAAAAATCGCCATACTTCATAGTTATAAAGCGTTGTTGACTCCATTCCTTGTGTTGGCAGCCATGCACCAGAAAATCAATAACCTCTGTCTGTGCATGTGCTTGTGTATATGCGATGGCAGATGGCAGGGCAACTCAGGGCTTGCAATTTAGCTACGAGAATATATCTAATATTTATTTCTATTTCACAAATATTGATATCTGTCTAAAAATAATGTATGATACACATTATTAATCGCATTAGCCTTCCACGCCTTGCATGTCCCTTCTTCTCTTAGCATTATTGTTTGAACCTCAGTACTACATGTGGAAGGAAATGTGGTTAAAGATATGTTTGGAGGTCCAGCAATAAGATCAGCATTCATAGATACAAATTGTCCAAGTAATGCATAATTTAAATATGTGATATGCACTCAACCGAAATTTGAAATTCTTCTAGGCGCTATAAATATATAAATGAATAAATACACAAACAGGTCAAAGAGTGAGGTGTACAATGTGAACTATTGTATGTAGTCTAATTGGATTGGGTTCATTAGTAGAAAAGGTACTCAAATTTCTTTCTCTGAGTAGATGGCATAACATCCATATACCATTTTAAAGCTTAATAAATTCTCTATGCAATAGCATGCAACAAGATATGTTTCATATCGATTCTCAAGTTGTAAATCAATCGTAAACAGTCATTTTTAAATAGCACTGAATTGTCATGCTCCTCTTTTAGCTGTTAACTGCTTAAATGTGGCTTTCATTTCTACTGACTGAAAGATGCAAAAAAAAAAATGTTATTTTTCACAAAAGAACGATGATTTTCAAAATATATATTCATAAAAATTAGAAATTAATTTTTTGCATATCCTTCGCTTATAGTGTAAATTCCAAAATACGCCAATTGTCCCTTTCTTATACAAGTCAAAAATAGAACATACACTTATAATTATATCTGTACATCTTATTGGATTTAATTTAAAATAGGTTACTTCAAACAGAGTAACTTGTTCTTTCAATTTGGTTGCAACCTTAAGCGAACCAGCCATTCGTCGGTGAGGGAAAGAATCAATGACGCCTACATTGAACTAGATCGTATTTCCAGAAAACTCTTCTCACTACACCTTCATGTATACTCCAAACTACGACCTCCAGATCTCGAATGGATTGACAACTCCATCGTGGCTCAGTGTGAGCGACATAAACAACTAATAACAGAGAGACAGACCAGAAAATTCTGCAGACTAGCCCCGCAATGCAAGAATACACGAATATTGGACACCAAACGTCTGGTTGTGAACCTCACAACACGCACTCTAGATGAACCTACTGTTTAAATCTTATCGAGAGGTCTTCAGTATGCGCCAACACCGAAAACAGTTCCAGTGAAGGACATCGTCAGTGGTGTGGAACAAGCAATAGGGAAACTAACCCCTGACAAGGCAGAAGAAGCTCGCAGAGAAATCAGCACTGCCATCACCAGAGACAAGAAGCCTAAAAGTAATATTTCCATCGCTGAACTCAAGGCTCTGCATACCCTGAAAGAAGACAGCACTCTTGTAGTTCTTCTGGCCGACAAGGGTAATGCTACAGTTGTAATGGAAACCACAGATTATGACAATAAAATCCGCACTCTATTGGCAGATACTGCATATAGGCCTATCAATAAAGACCCCACAATGAAGATCAGCATGACTACTACGAATCTCATCAAGAAGTCTAGTCTTGTGGCAGAACAGAAGAAATCAGCAATTTCACACACAGCAGTACCACCTAGACTGTATGTTCTACCTAAAATTCATAAACAAAATGCACCTCTCTGCCCTATTGTAAGCACCATTCGATTGCTCACATATCATCTGGCGAAAGTACTTACTACGATGCTGCAGCCACTAGTGGAAACATGCGAACATCATGTGACCAACTCCGTACAATTCATTAAGACCTTGGAACAGATTAAGCTGGACCCAGGGGATCTACTTGTCAGCTTTGACGTTGAATCTCTGTTTACCAGAGTTCCTCTCAAAGACACCTTGGATCTGCTTACGCAGCATTTTCTATCTGACATTATACTTCTGTACAAACACACATTAATATCGACCTATTTCCTATACAACGGGACATTCTACGAGCAGACAGATGGAGTAGCGATGGGGTCCCCATTCTCACCTGCTGTTGCCAATTTCTTTATGGAATATTTTGAACATAAAGCCCTGGACCTGGCATCGCAGAAACCGAAAGCTTTCTTCAGGTACGTTGATGACACATTCATCGTATGGCCACATGGACCGAAAAAACTTCAAGAATTTTTTAATCTATTCAACAGCATACACCCCAGCATCAGATTTACCATGGAAGTTGAAAAGGATGGGACTCTGCCGTTTCTTGACATTCTAATCCGTAAAAACCCAACGGTTCACTGGGGCATGGTGTCTATAGAAAGCTGACACACACGAACCGGTATCTGGATACCCAGAGCCATCACCATCCATCTCACAAGAAAACTGTACTAACCACCCTCTTCAACCGAGCCTTCAAAATTTCAGACAGTGAAAATCTAGACAATGAAATAAAACATCTTAAAATTACACTATCAGAAAATGGTTACAAGAAAACTGAAATAGATGAAACTATACGGAAAGCACGAGCAAACAACGGCAGAACACCAACGACCATAGAAGAAGGGCCAGACTCCAAGACCGAAGCTTACATCCCCTTTTACGGAAGTTTGTCCAATCACTTTGGGGAAACACAACATCAAAACCATCTTTCTTCCCCCTAAAAAGATCAGGCAATACTTAAGGACTGTGAAGGACGACCTACAGCGCAGGACACCAGGTGTATACAGCATTCCGTGTGAATGTGGGCAGGTGTACTTTTGACAAACCGGACGCACAATAGAAGACAGATGCAAGGAACACAAACGACACCTGAGAATATTCCAACCAGAAAAATCAGCCATTGCCGAACATTCCATAAACTCCGACCAAAGAAGTCTCTTTCAAAATATAAAGACCCTCCATCAATCCAATAAATACTAGGACTGGCTTATAAAGGAAGCCATTGAAATCCAACTACACACTAACAATCTCAACAAGGACGGAGGTCTTCAGCTCAGCAATGCGTGGGCACCAGCACTAAAAAACGGACGTCGGGAAGCCTTGAACACAACACCGGCGACAACAGTTACCAGCAACCAACAAGATTGACTCCATTGACAGCACAGCATAATTGGTCCTTTTGAAGACACAACAAAATTTTTAAACGGACGTCGGGGAGCCGTGAACACAACACCAGCGACATCAGCATCCAGCAACCGACAAGATTGACTCCATCGCAGCACAGCATAATCAGTCCTTTTGAAGATACAACAAAAATTTTATACCTGACTTCTGATTGGCTGCTGTACCGGCCCATGAGATTTTGCATTCCGGCCTAATATTCGTCCAACCTCCTATAAATATGGACATGCTTTCTCCACTCAAACACATTCCTGAGGAAGGCCAGAGAGGGAAGATTGCCGAAAGCTTGAATCTTATAATGTTGTAGGATGCCGTGGGTTACAGACACAGTATTGATATCAGATAATATTTATTACAACATTTACCTTACAATATGAACTACAATATGAACGTGCGCGTGTATACAGTCTTAGCGTGTGGCTTCTGTTCTCTCTATAACATGGCTGCTGCAACAATGCTTCGCGGGAGGAAGTCTTTGCACACCACCCTGCTCACTGCCGGTGATGAAAACTTGTAAAGGTTATTGCCATCTGTGGTGGGAAACAGGCAGTGTTCCCACACCACCCCCCCGCCAGTAAATTGGTTAGGGGCTGACAAAATCTACAAAAGAAACTCGTCGGACTACCCTGCCAGAGCGTGTAGTGACTGGAAGTTCTTCCGCAGGAAGAGCCTGGGTGGCCACTGGAACTGGAACTGGCGCCGAAGTGGTAGAGGGCATGTTGTCTTCAGGAGGCATAAATGCTGGTTTCACCCGATCAAGTGAGACCGTGACTGATTCACCTCTGATGGAGAGTGTGATTGTTTTGTCACTACGTTGGAGGACTTTGTGTGGGCCACTGTATGGAGGTTCCAACGGTCGGCGCACCATGTCCTGTCACAGGAATACATGTGAGGCATCCGACAGGGCAGCGTGGACAAAAACGGGGGCGGATGTGTGGTGGCTGGTCGGAACTGGTCGCAGCCGCTGCATCTGGCCACGCAGCTCTTGCACCATCTGCACGGGGTCCGGTGGGTTGGTAGTTGGTATCAAGAACTCACCAGGGATCCTGAGAGGTTCTCCATACACCATCTCTGCTACTGATGACTTGAGGTCTGTCCGGAAGGCTGCTCGGAGTCCTAGCAGGACCAAGGGTAATGCTTCTGTCCAGAGCGTGTTGTGGGTCATCATGGCTGCCTTGAGGGTTCGGTGGAAGCGTTCTACCAGGCCATTGGCCTGCGGATGGTACGCTGTTGTGGGCGACAAGCGGATACCGCACAAGCTAGCAAGGGCACGGAACAGCTGTGATCTGAACTGTGTTCCCTGATCAGTAGTTATTTGATGAGGGCAGCCAAAGCGAGCAATCCATCCTGCTAGAAGAGTCCTGGCGACCGTGTCGGCTATGATGTCTAGAATGGGATATGCCTCAGGCCATCTGGTGAAGCGGTCAACCGCAGTGAGGCAATAGCGATATCCCTCAGAGATGGGGAGTGGACCGATTATGTCAATGTGAATGTGCATGAATCTTGCCTCCGGTATGGAGATATGAGTGAGTGGGGATATGTTATGGCGGGAAACTTTGGTTTGTTGGCAGGATATGCAGGACCGTGACCAAGCACGACAATCCTTTTTGACGGATGGCCACATGAGTTTCACTGAAGCGTTCGCTCCAGGATGAGAGGTTGTGTAGAGCCAGGAAAACTTGGCGACGACAAGGGGCTGGGACATACGGGCGGGGTCGTCTTGTGGATGTGTCACAGAAGAGTTCGACTGAAGTTCCTGGTATAGGCACCTTCTTCAGCTGAAGACTGGTGTCTCCGGACAACAGCTGGCGAAGTTCGTCATCCTGTTCTTGGGCATGGGCAATATCTGCGATGTTGACTGGGGCTGTGATTGCCTCAATCCTGGACAAGGCATCGGCCACTACATTTTCCTGTCCAGCTATGTAGCGGATGTCAGTGGTGAACTGGGCAATGTAGTCCAGGTGACGGAGCTGGCGAGGAGAACATTTATCTTGTTTCTGCTGGAAGGCATATGTCAAGGGCTTGTGGTCAGTAAAAACCGTGAAATGTCTGGCCTCCAGGTGGTACCGGAAGTTTTTGATGGCTTCATACACAGCGAGGAGTTCTCGGTCGTAGGCACTGTACTTCTGCTGTGCAGGGCTCAGCCTCTTTGAGAAGAATGCGAGGGGCTGCTATGACTCTTGAGCTTGTTGTTGGAGAACAGCGCCCAGAGAGGTTGTAGAGGCATCGGTAACCAGTGCTAGAGGAGCAGAGTGATACGGGTGCACCAGGAGAGTAGAATTGGAGAGGCTATTTTTGCAATCCTCAAAGGCCTTCTGGAGCTCGGGGGTCCATGGGATGGGCTGAGAACCTTTAAGCTTTCGACCTGAGAGGACAGCATGAAGGGGTGCCTGAACTGATGCTGCGTTAGGGAGAAACCGTCTGTAGAAATTCAGCATCCCTAGGAAACGCCGGAGTTGTCGAACATCTTTGGGAGGTGGGCATGCCTGTAGGTCAGAGATGCGTTCATCCAGTGGTCGGGATCCCTCGCCGGATACTCGGTAACCCAAGAAGGTAACCTCCGGTTTCCCAAACACACACTTTGCCGGATTGAGGAGGATTCCATACGAGGACAGTGTGGTGAACAGTGCATGGAGATGCTGGTGATGTTCTTCCATGGATGCCGAAAAAACCAAGATGTCATCCAAATATGAAAAACAGAAGTCCAGGTCACGCAAAACTTCATCCATGAATCGTTGGAAGGTTTGGGCTGCATTACGGAGACAGAAGCTCATGAAGGGAAATTCGAACAAGCCGAATGGGGTTGTAATGGCGGTTTTTGGGATATCATCTGGATGGACTGGGATCTGGTGGTAAGCACGGACAAGATCGATTGTGGAGAATATGGAACACCCGAATAGGCTGTGGGCATAATCTAATATGTGCCTTACCGGATAGCGATCTGGGATCGTTCTGGCATTGAGAGCTCTGTGGTCCCCACAAGGTCTCCATCCATCTTTCTTCAGTACTAAATGGAGAGGGGATGACCAGGATCCTTCAGAACGACGTGCGGTGTCATCTAGTAGCATTCCATCAAACTCTGCCTTGGCAGCTTTGAGGCGGTCTGGATCGAGTCTGCGTGGGCGGCTGGAAACTGGTGGTCCAGGAGTTGTCCGGATGTGATGCGCAGTGTTATGCTGTACCTTCCGTTCTGCTCCCTGGGGTCGAATCAGGTTGGGAAAATCTTGCAGAAGTTGAAGAAATGTGTCACCTGCGGAGGATATCACTTTGATGCTGGGCGGACTGGGTGTACGCACTGTTGTTCCAGAGGCTGAGAGATTTGTCGTGCCATCAAGGAGGCGTTGGTGACGACAGTCTACCAGCAGGTTGAAAAATGACAAAAATCAACTCCAATGATGGGTAACTGGACATCAGCTATCACAAATTTCCAGGTAAAGTTGCGACGCAGCTGCAGGTTCAAGTTTAGTGTCACCCAGCCGTAGGTAGAGATGGTAGATCCATTGGCTGCACAGAGGTCGTAGTTCACCCGAGCACGGCGACCAGGCAGTAACTTTCGGGGATACACACACAGGTCTGAGCCGGTATCTACGAGGAACTGCTTCTTCGAAGTGGCATCAATGATGAATAAGCGGCCACTGATTTCAGGGCAACCGTCCGCCGCTGTTAACGGCTGCTGCTGGAGTTTTCCGCCGGCTGAAAACTGCAGGGCTGGGTGCACTTTTTGGCCTTGTCCCCAAAGCGACGATGGTACCAGCATAAGTTGGGGGAACTGTTGCGAGAATGGTCGTGGCGACCCTTTGATCTAGAGCGTTTCTGTGTGGAAGAACCCATACCTGTGAGTGCTGCAACCTGCTGGGAGAGGTCCTCAATCCTCTGCAAGATGTAGTTGGTGTCCGGGCTGATCGTGGCTGATCGATGGCTGTGGGGCGACTTCATATATTTTATCGGCCAGGAGGGAGACTGCCTCTAGATTTCCTTCTGACTGGCCAGCGAGGATCGTTTGGAGGTATGCGGGTAAGCGGCTCGACCAGATGCTACGTAAGAAATCGTCGGGTACGTCCATTTCTTCGTGCGTGAGGAGCTGCCTCACGCGTTGTTCCTTTGAAGAGGAGAGACGACGGACAAGCTCGTTTTTTAGCTTCTGGTAGCACTGGTCCCCAGGAGTCGTGATGATGTCTTCAACCTCCGCGGCGTAGCGACTTTCGAGCTGAGAAATCACATGGTTGAACTTTGTGCGTTCTTGTGTAATCCCCGCAAGTTCAAATTGTGCTTCAGCTTGCGCGAACCACAATGCCGGGCGATCGGGCCAGAATGGCGGCAAACGGACGGCCACGCGGTATAATGATGCGGCACCTTGGCTTGTAGCGTTACCTGTATCGACGTCGTTCCCGAGCATCTTTGCGTTTTTTCGGGGTCACCAATGTAGGATGCCGTGGGTTACAGACACAGTATTGATAGCAGATAATATTTATTACAACATTTACCTTACAATATGAACGTGCGCATGTATACAGTCTTAGCGTGTGGCTTCTGTTCTCTCTATAACATGGCTGCTGCAACAATGCTTCGCGGGAGGAAGTCTTTGCACACCACCCTGCTCACTTCCGGTGATGGAAGCTTGTAAAGGTTATTGCCATCTGTGGTGGGAAACAGGCAGTGTTCCCACAATGTTTACACGGCTGATAACCCGTGAAGCCATCCTGAGTAACCTTCGTATTGTTTATATTACGGTCTCTAGCACAAAAATGCAGTCCACAGCTTTGATATCTTTCTTGACCAATAATCTAATCATTTTTGAATGAAACGTAATAGTTATCATATTAATTCCAAGTCCACACTTGCAATATCCTGATGTGATTACTCTCTGTCTCTGAAATTATACCTAGGCCATTGAAACATTGCACTTGGCAGTGCAGAAGTTATGTTGCCAGCATCAGATATTGACAAAGAACTACTCGACTTTGTTCTGGACTGGCAAGGAGATGCCAATTGGCTGTATTTGGCTTGGAACATTTGATAAGGTTTCTGAACACTCATTTCTCATTTTTCTGTTCCTCCATGCAGCAATTTGAGATATTTATGGAATTTACTATTATTCTGAACCTATAACATTACAAAAAACCATCTCATTTATGTACACAAAGCTTTATTTTATGGGATATAAGAGGAACCCTACTGATCCAGATCAGCAACACTTCTTCATTCATGTTTTTAGTACCGTAGCTCACTGGTGTGTAGTGTGAAAAGTTGTAGGGTCGATCCCAATTTGGGTACTTTTTTGCTTTAATAATATTTTTAAGAAGCAAATTCAGTGTACAATTTTTAATTTTTAAAATTAGTTGCCTTAAATTGATTGTGTAATATAATTTGTTGTTTAAAAAATCTTATCATTATCAGTAGTCCAACCATTAACCCTCCGTCAATTTAAAGATTGTTTTTAGTGACAAAACCTATTAAACTCACTTTAAGATAGAAGTACCAGATGTCCTACTTTTCGCAGGATACTCCTTTTTAAAACCTTGTCCTGCAGCCCACAAATAGGCTTGGAAATCTCATAAATTGATCCTGCTTTTTAAAAATATCCTGCAAAAAGTCCAGTAAAATGGAATTTTATGTGAAATATAGCATTTTACCGTCCCTATGAAGTGTTTTTAATATGTGATTGCTTATGACTGAACTATCTCCCATAATGGCAACTATATATAATTAAACCTTAAAAAGCCACACTCTGAGTTACAATATCTTAATGTATAAATAACCTAATAAGCATTAATAGTAGATTAAAATAGTTTTATACGAAACTTCTTTTTAACTAAATGCAAATTATTTCATTTATTAGTTCCATCCAGTAAAGAGAGCACATTAGCATTAAAGCAGTCTTCCTTTATGACCTCTTATGTTAGTAAGATGGTTCAATCCCAGACCTCTCCACAGTGCATATGACATGGATGCTTATCTTATATCACTGTTGATTGTGGGATGTGAAGACTGGCGGTCCCCTTGGTGCCTTTTGAAAAGAATAGGCTAATGCTGGCACCGGGTTTTCACCCTTCCTCATCTCACCATCATCACTCATACACTTCACAAACAACAGTAAACACACTCATTTCTTCATATCTTACAGTTTTACCAGTTACACGTCAAGTAAGTGCCCTGTCCAAGTGATGATAAATATCACAAAAAAATGATATCAATGAGAGTATTTTCGGAAACATTGAATAACTTTTTGTTAATATTAACTCTAATTTGGATATTAAGCTTAGTTGCAAAAACAGTAATGATCAGGCAAGCGAGAATGATACTAATACTAACGACTACTAAATTGTAACAATTACAATTTTATTTCCAGAAGTTAATTACAAGTAGAAATTAGATTTTTCAAAAAGTATTGATTACAAGTGGGACTAAAAAAGGAATTGTTACTGAAATCCGATTACTTTTACTCAATTACTTCCCATCACTGATGATGATGATGATGATAATAATAATAATAATAAATATAATAAGAAAAATAATAATAATAATAATAATAATAATAACAACCAATTCTAGAATATATATATATTTTTGGGGCATTAAATTGACTTGCTTGGGATGTCCTATTTTCAGCTCAAAATGTTATGGCTACCCTATTTTGACTTGTTCTATATCCAGTGCATTAAGATAATTGTTAAAGATTCATAGATACAAGAGTTTATTCTAAAAATATGAAAGTGAGAAGAATGACTTAGCCATACCTGATCCCAATCAATCTTTTTAAGTTGCACCTCTCCTAAATCACAATCTTTTCCCTTGACTTCTACACAGATTACAAGCAGATATGCCAGATATAAGATCATTTCTTTGCAGGTTCTCATCTGAAACATTACATAAAAAAATTATTAGCAAGTGAACAATACTGATACATTAGTTGAAGTAACATAAGAACTGTTATGCTTACTTTGCATGAACGTCATAAAGTAAGGAAAACATTAGGCCTAAATGTAAGCTTTTATAATAAGCAACTATTTTTATGAAATTATGCACATGAAAGAACTAGTTAACGGTGGGGACTGGTTTCTTATCAATTTTGTCATGTAGTGGAATTTTCATGTATTATAATTTGCATCTAATAATATTCCTCCTCCTACTCTTTGCTCTTTCACAAGACATTTTGAGATAAATGGGAAATAACCTGTTTGTTACCTTGAATACCTTTATCTATCATGCAGAACCATTGGGAGGATTAGATACCTTAACTTGTTCTAATTGTGGGTAAAACTATCTGAGACCATTAATTGTCTTCATGAAGTACAAAAAGAAAGAAAAAAACCTTTAGGCAGGACTGTAGGCTGAGGTAGATTTTGAAGTGCTTTTGGATTTGTATTGTCACTACGCAGCAGTTGTCTATTACGTTTTAAATTGATATTATATTTTATTATTTATTTTTGATTTTGCCATGCATTATTGTTCTAAAGGTGTGTAATCATTATTTTTAATATTTCAAACTCTATTACATTGGTAATTTTATCCTTAGTCAGTCCTCACACATTCCTTTTGGCAGGCCTTCAGGCTGAGGTACATTTCTAAGTGTTATTGTTTTTCAAACATTCAAATCTCGCCTTATATGAGAGCTATCGAGAAACTAGTTATCGATTTGTAGAGTACTCATCAAAAGATTTTCAACGATACCCCACAAGATATGGTTTCAAAAATTTCGAATTTCCATCCCCCTACCCCCTTCCTCCACTTGTACCCACAACACCCGAATCGTATGTGTCACTGTGAACTCCATAGGAGTACTCTAAATTATTCAATCAAAGTTTCCCCCTATACTTCATAGGGGCCGAGATATACATTAAAAAAAATTTCAACCCCCTCCCCAACTCCCCCGTGGGCCAATTTTGCTCATTAACGAACTTATCCGAACTATTGGGCCTAGAAATAACATAATAAAATTTGGTTCAAAATATCTTGAAAATTACGGCCGATAGCATGTAGTGTATAAATATACATATATACACTTTGAGGCAAGAAACGTAAAGATATGAAAGAATTTTTCGAAATTCATGACATGATATCGATCCCAATAGGTAGATTTTTCTTTGAAATCTACCTAAAAAAAGTTCATTATCCTACGGGATTCTGACTCAGAATAATAAATTATATTCTTCAATGACACCTAATATAATAAATTCACTTAGCCTGAATTCAGCAATCACTCTGCTGATTACTTCAATAAGTTCATTTTATTTCTTGCCTGTTGTATGGATTTTCTTTTTAAATATTATAAGTATGAGGGTGAGTCAGTAAATAAGTCACAAACACCAGAATACTGCATACCATGGTTTTCTAGGAGAATACAGCACATGTTGGCTGGAATATATCCAATAATCAGTATTCCACAGTGAACGGTTAGTGAACTGCAGCCAGTGCAAGATGGCAGGTGTGCTACAGGGGTGTGCCCGGCTAGAAGTGTCTGCAGTTGTGCATTTTTTGTGGGCAAAGATTTAATTGTGAATGCTTGGACAGTGCTTGGACCATCCCCATACTCCCCCTGTACATTTAAACATCCCACTGTTTGAAAAGGCCTTCAAAGCCTACAGCAAAAGATTTGCTGTCACATCCAATGAGTGACCTCTTGGGATATGGCATCATTGTCTTCAAAGTGCTTCATTACCAGATTTTTTTTTATGGGCCCAAACAGATGAAAACCACTGGGAGCTAAGTCGGAGCTAAACCACTGGGAGCTAAGTCGGAGCTTTAAGGTGGATGTTCCAAGCAGTGCCAGTGAAATCTTATCCCACACAGATGCACAACTGTGCACACTTTGTAGTCTGGCTCACTCCTGTAGCACACCTGCCATCTTGCACTGGCTGCAGTTCACTAACCTTTCACTGTGGAATACTGATTATTGGATATATTTCAGCCAACATGTGCAGCATCCTCCTAGAAAACCACGGGAACGAAATTTAAACTGGTAAGCAGTATTCTGGTGTTTGTGACTTATTTACTGACTCATCCTCATATATAAGTATTATTATAAGTACCGTATTAATATTATATATTGGTATTGTAACTATTATTATTATATTAAATATTATTATTATAAGTATAAGTATATTATAAGTAAAGTGATCCCTATAACAGACAGTGAAGACCCATGAGGCTCCCAGATTTTTAGAGAGTCAGCACGTGAAGGTTGTCAGATTGCCAGGCTTATGCACCAGCTGCCTTTACCCCCAGAATTGCTCCTTCTATTTATTTCTGTTAGAGGCTAAGTTGATATCAGGGGCATCCACCAGAAGGACTAGGTCATTTGAAAAATCTCAACAACCTTGGACCTGCGACCTTCTGGTTTGTAGCACAGTGCTTCAACCATCCTTGCCACAGTATGAACACTGAGTATTTTATTATGGTGATTGCAATCTCAGTTTGCAGCTTTCAGTTTATTACATGTCTTATCCATCCTCTCTAAGAAGTCCTTAGGGACAGTGCATATAGCTCAAAAAAAAAAAAAAATTCCAGTCACACTAATCTTCTTGATGTCCTATATTGAGCTTATATATAGGCCTACTTTTCTTTTTGGCACTGACATCAAGAGGTTGAATTACTGATGTTTTAAAGTGAATTATTGGATCTATTATGTCACCTTCTCCCTTCTATTTGTTTATTGCCTGCTGCTAAAAAAAAAATTAAATAATATTTCAGTTTTCAGAAAAATACTCAGTGGAGTCATAATGGTTAAACATTCCACAAGCAGAGATTTGACTTATTTTGTTTTGTGGTCCACAACAATAACTTCCATGGGCAGCCTGTTGGACAGGCGTGGTCTGAATGATCTGTTGCCACTATGACAATGGTTTCTACTCATGAACAGAAATGAATACCAGAAGCCATCCTAGGGTAAAGGCACTACACTGTACTCCACTATCTACATCTGGCAATAATAATTTATTTATTTGTCTGAATTAATTAGGACCCCAGTTCCTTCAAAGTTTGACAGGCCTGATTTAGACCAATAGAAAAATCCCATGACCTTAGAGCAGGGGCGGATCCACGGGGGGGGGGGGGGGGGGGAATGGGGGGAAATTCCCCCCCCCCCCAAATTTATAACATTAAGCGCAGATTATTCAAATGGTCAGCCTTCTAATAAATTTGTAAAGACAACATAACCAAAATACTTAAATTAAAGCAACGACATTCATTATTTTGAAATACATTTGTAATATAATGCCAAAATGTTCATTTTGATTTCAACTGTATACTGGGAATAATTAATTTTTATGAGTTGGGTAGGATATTTCAGCGCTATGAGCCACGTGGCAGCACTGTTCCCTATAACGCGCCTCCGCGATGCATCAGCTGGCCGACCTGAGCGTCATGTAGAGACATGTAGTTATAGCGTGAACTGAAGTCAAAACAGTGCTTAAGCTAGTTTTGAGTTTATCTTAGGTGCAGTTACAAGGCAAGAAGAATCATAAAACCTCAGGTAAGTAATTTTCCCAATATTTTGTTTAAATTAAATTTGGCCTAACATGTACATTCCCGCGTTTCAACATAACAACTACAGCACGAGTGGGCGGAGCAAATGAGCTTAATTAGAAAGATCCCGTGTTTCATTTTCAATATATGATAGGCTTGCTACTGATTTTTAATTGATTGTTGAGCTTGGTAGCTTCAGAACTAGCATTTTCACTGCTTCTAGGATATGTATATTAGATTATAAATAATCTATAGGATGTCATATGCACCTTTATGTTTTTTTCAGATGAAACGACCGAAGAAGAAAATACAAAATCTTGTGATAGACAAGAAAAAATGGCTGTACCAAACACTTCTTTGAATAAAAAACCAATATCTAAGACATAAAGCCATCAGTAGAGAACTGTCAACAATTTCTTTACACAGCCAAAGAAAAAAATGTTTTGACATAGAAGAACATTTTATTCCATTTGAAGGAGAAACTGCAGCTTCATCATCAACGAGGCCAGACGGATTTGTTTGCCAACCGTCACGTCATGATATTCTGATGCTGTCAATTGTAAAAAAGCTTGTACCAGTAACAGCCTTAACCAGCATTTCTGAATTGCCAGTTGCTGTGCCTGTGCCAGGACCATCTACAGCAGCGGCCACCAACTCATTGCACAATGAGTAGAGCAGTAAGTGCAAGCTTACCCATTGCATGCTAGAATCATTTAGTGTGCACACACCGCATGGTATACTGCCTCTCTTGAGTTCAGTGTCGGCATACTCATTAGGCTTTTGAAATTCACAAATCATATTAGCATATCGACAGATGATTGTTGTATAAATGTGTTATTACATTATTTCATTATCATTTACTTAATGTTTTCTACAAAGAACATTCCTGAAGTCATGATGTTTGTAACAATAGAAAATAAAGTACAATATAGCCTATTCATAGCAAGGTACTTCACACAAATTATTTCTGTAGTTTTGAACATAGTTGAAAAGTTCCTGATTTTATTCAATTTTATAGTAATTAAATTGTAATGCCAAAAATTCTGTGAAATGAACACAAAATCTAGACTTGATTCTTTAAATGACACACTTACACATTTATATTATTGAACATCATTATTGATATTAAAGTTATATTTCAAACAGAATTCAGAGGAACTATATCTTCTTTTAATACATCAGTATTAAAGAACACCTCAAATAAAGCATTTCACACTACAAAATCACTCATTAATCGAAGCTTGTTTTCTTGATTTTTGTTGTATCTTATGACGCAGAAGTTTTTCAACATCTGGAATCAATGTTTATGCAGCAGCCAGCCTAAGTTCACATTTTAAGTTTCCATCTGACAATTGACTTCTGCTGCGGGTTTTGTTTATTTTCATTAGTAAAAAAACTGGTCGCATATGTACGTAGATCTCAACATAGACAAAATCCTAGCAACATGTCTATGCAGTCGGGGGAATTTAGTTCGGAGAAAAATCATATAGAAGTAACTCAAACTTTTCTTATATTGGTATTTGTTACCATAAATATAGGAGTCGATGGTCTGCATATTTGGAACACATTCTACACGCAACATAATGCTTGGAAGCTGGTGAAATAGACAACCCACCTCTGCCGAAGGAACCCTGGTTCGGACTGACATCACATGATGCACAGGGGTCGCACAGAGCAAGCCTGCTTGCACGCGCACAAAATACAGCTTGTTGGAGACCACTGATCTACAGCCTTTGTGTCATCCCCTGTTCTCGATCAAGAAGCACCAACTTATTATGATATTGGCAACCATATTGGTAAAAAGATTGACAATTTTACTATTATGAATTTGTTGGAAAATCATTGGATCTCACCCAACAATTATGACTTTCCCTTCTCATCGAGAAACTATTGTGGAAAAGTTGTGAAAAACTTTGTAAGAGCAAGCCATTTAGAAAACTACAAAGATTGGCTTGTCTTATTAGACAGTAAAAAGGGTCTGTTTTGCAAATACTGCCCCCCTCTTCACAACTAGAAATGAAGGAGGTTTTTGCAAAAATATCCCCCTAAAAACCCTTGTCACTGAGCCTTTAAAGAATTTTAAAAATCTTAGTGGAAATCATGGTGATCTTGAGAGTCACTGTAATACACAATACCACAAATCTGCTGTAATGGCAGGTAAAGATTTTCTGAAACGGGATCATTTACCTCAATTAAAAATTTGTAATGTCATCATTAGAGCCGGGATTTCTATGTAATTAGTCATCATTCACAAAACATGATGAAATTGAACAGGACATTACTGAGTAAGTTTCAACTGCAATTGACCTGGTTTTAACTTCCTTTTTTTTCTTTCCTTTTTTAGGCTCATCTCCCTTTTTTTTAGGAACTTTCCCTTTCCAGTACCTTTTTTGCTAATTTATTTCGAAAATGTCGTAAATTACCCAGTATTTGGTAATATGAAAACATTAAAAATTGTTTTCACTGATCTACCATTGAAAAAAATAATTCTTCCCAGCAGAATAGAGCATTTCAGGGAAATCACAGGCTTGCTATTGCCTAAGTTTCCCATTATAACAAGGTGGGGAACGTGGATTTCGTGTGTTATTTTCCTCTGTGAGAATTTCAACAAGATCAACGAATTTCTTCAGTCATTAGATGATACAGAATCAGCAGCTGTAGAGCAAGAAAAGGCTTTACTTAGAAACCCGAATTTGGAGACTGAACTGTATGCCACTCACATATTCAGATTTCTACCAGGGGCTGTCATGCGACTGGAGGAGGAGTGTTTATCTAAGGAGCCACAGTGGGGAGTGGTAGAAGAAGTCTTCAACATGCTCGAGGGATTTGCCAAAGAGAAGCTCAAGCAGAGTTTGTTTAAAAGTTCAGACATTGTGCGACGGACTTTTCTTACTTTACTTTACAATTTAAAGTTTATTTTATTAATCTTTTTTTTCAATAGTATATCTTTACGTAATCTAGCTCTGACGTCTGATAAACTATCGTGACAGTGACCCAGTTACGTAAGTGCACCTGTTTTAACATTCCAAGGTACGACACGCGTATGCTAACATTCCAATGCTAATGCCCCTACAAAACATCCTACAGGGTGTTCTCAAACTTCTTCACTGTAATTTCACTCTTATAAAAAATTCTCTCTTTTGTCGGTAGAACCATTTATATAGGGCGCCATATACCAATTCATTATCTAACTCACCAATTAACTAAGTACCACAATTAACTGCTTTCTTGATTATATATATATATTTTTTCTTCTTTCTTTTTTTCTTTTTTAAGTCCAGTCACAAAATATTTTATATATATACAAGGTTATATATATATGGCTCTCGGCTTAGCTTTTAGACAGTGGAGATAGGGAGGGGTTCTTAATATTTAAAGGGGTTACTACATTTATTTCACCACGTAAATAATAAAGCCACTTTAACTAATTTTTTTTTCAACAAATAACAATAATATTTTATTCAACAATAGTCAGGTTGTCTTGTAATTGTTTTACAGATTTAACTTTTAATTACACTAGTTTTAATTCTTTATATATTTATGCCAAAGATCTATTCACCAACAATGTATCTGTTACAATTATAACTGTTTATATACTATTATTATCCCAAAATCAACATTTACAATATGAAACACAAGGTTAAACTTCCTACTCTTAATAAGGTTCAGTATTCTGAATTAAGTTCAGTGTTATACTGGTTTACTACTTTCTAACCAAGTAATTTCTGAATTTCTGTTACAGGTTGATTTCCGAATTCTACATCAAATATTTCTTTCATCAAACTTCACAACAAGGAAACCTTATAAGATCCCACACTGTAAATACTTCTTTTAATAAATGTTCATTTTCAATTATAATGTATTTTATTTTCCTTTCCCACTGTACTAGATTGTCCTTGTCCGTCCAGTCAAAGAAGAAGATGATGTTTTTAAAGATAGATATTAAAGACAATATATCGAAGAATGAAATGGAAATTTAGATCTATATCCACAGATTGAACTATGGCGATAGACCTCCGATACAGTGGCGGTGTCTAGGTTCTGAGTTACAGTCAACCTGACCTCTCCCCTGCAACCGGTGAAATATTAAAGGCCAATAAAAAAACTTAATTTTGATAGATCGATGCTCAAGGTCCCTGACAAGTTTCCTAACTGCTCTTGGGGCTGATAAACGCCTCAGACATCGATGAGCTCTGGAAATCTTTTAGTAATTATTACTAACTTGCTAGCTTCGGACTAAACCTACTACTAGACTTAACTTTTATTTTATTTTCTTTGATACTTCTGGTGTTCACATCACCTTATAGTATCCTCACCTTAATAATCCTTTGTTATTAATAAAAATAATTAATTTGTAACAACTATAACAGAATTATCAGGTTTCCTTTACTTTTTTTCCTTACATTCGCCCTCGGCGACTTTCCTTTACCACTTAACCCTTCATTCTAACTCTCTTTTAATCTTTGGTATATTCAACCCACCTTACTTTTATTTATAATCCAAATTTATTCAAATTCCTATTCACTTTAATTTCACTACTTCCTTATACTTCCCTTAAATTCTTCTGTTACCTACTTTTGGTTTTGTGTACACTTATGTTTCTGAATTCCCCTGAGTTCAAATTTGAAACCCATCTACACCCTTTTCAATAATATCTATCTATCCTCCAACTTCGTGAAATTCTTTTCTATTCTAACCTAACCTTGAATTTGAATTATACATTCTTTTCTTCCAATTTAATTGCAAAGTGAATTTCCATTAACCCGACGTTCTTTTCTCTAACTCACTATAATTATCTTGACTCAATGTACTGTTTTATTCGGCGTAGCTTATTCAAGTTCCTTCCTAATACAAACTCACAAAATTTCCCTTTACATTCAATTATGTCTTCCCGTTACTTAATTTCAATCTGTGCCCATTTATGTTTCTGAATTCCAATACGAAACTAATTAACACCACCTAAGTAACCTCTCTCTATTTTCTCCCTCTCTCACTTCTTTTTCTTTTCTTTTTCTCCTCTTTTAACCTAACTCTGAACATGAACTACACATCTGATAATCTTTACTTTCATTCTTAAGTGAGTCACTACCAACCAAACTTCTTTTCTCTCATTCCTATCCCTCTCTACTTTCACACTTGTTCTACTCTATTCCAAATCCTTCTCCTAGTAAATCTCTTTATTAATAAAGCAACTAAACATTACAGGCCAGCATGCCATCCAACATGTAGATATCCATCTGTCATTTGAACAAAGCCCAAGTGGGAGAAGCCCAAATAAGGATTACTCTTTTGCCCCTTATAATTTCTTCCTTACTCTCCTCGCGACCTGTCTTAAAAATGTAAAAGCATTTATAGGCATCTCCAGCTGAACCTAGCTACGTATTCGTTAGTGGTTCAACCACTTATAAACGCCCTAAGTATAGAGATTTATATTTACTATTCCCTTCTTTCTTCTCAACTACTTCTACCTTAACTTTTCCGACAGGAAGTGGAAACTTTGGATTACTGTATTGCTGTTAAATCTTCTAACATTCCTACTAGTCGGGTTTTACCAATATTTCTACAATAGCAATCTATTAGTCAAACATAAGTTAGAATCTACAGAACTAGAGTTACCAATAATCTTTTTCTGTTTCCAAAAACCAAAGAAGTGTCTGATATTAATAGTTTTTATACTCAACAAGAAGTAGATTAGTGTTGTTCTTCATTCTTCTTGTCATTCCTTCTTCTGTCGACTGTCCATTTCCTGTTGGATCCCATTCCACATCTAAGCGTCACTTAGACTCGGTCCATTTCCTCTTCTCCCAGCGGATGTTCGCTGCCGGCGGCCACGACATAAGCCAACTAACGTTCAGACTCCTTCCCATCCACAGCTATCTCCACATAGCCATCGGTCGTTGGTTCCCAGTTTAGATGGTCGTCTTCAAATTATATCTGACAGGGAACATCAGGCCACTACGTCGTTATGACTGCCGCTCACTCCAGGCCTCGTCAACCAACTCCACAACCTTCTACTTCAGCTTTCCAATTCTGACTCTCGACGCTGACTGTCTGGTTCTTACTGACTACTCTCTTCTCCTCGCCTTTCAAGACATTAACGGTCTTCTTTTTCAATTTCCTGCATGCGCATGCACACTTTCCTCTTCCTGCAATTCAAACAAAACTGACACAGTATCGATAGTTTCTATGGTTTCCTTTGTCTATGAATAGTTCCCTCGTGGTCCATAGCACTTTTTATACGTAACGGAAACACAACGTTACATTTGAACTTGGAATTCTGAGTTCGAACAAAGTATTCGCCATGTTTCTGTTGACGTTGATAGGTTATTTTCTTTGTACAAAGATATTTTACACTCAAAGAGACAGGGTCTGACATTCAAGAATGTGGAAATGTTAAACGTTATCCAGTTCAACTCTTTTCTAATGAAGTAAAGTAAAACATAAAACAAACATATATCTCTCTGTTGAATTTTTACACTCTCTTATACTTTTATATCCCTATTTTCCCACCTTTTTTTGGCAATAATTTTATCTTTTTTCATCCTTTTTTGGGCGAATATTTTCCCTTTAAAATCCGGTCTCTAGTCATCAGCAATGAACGTTTAGAACGAGTGAAAGAAAACAGAGCAAAGTTGACCCCTATTGTCAAAACTATAATATTACCAGGGAGACAGAACATTCCCCTTCGGGGCCATCGTGATGAAGGGCCTCTCTCTGATCCATCCACGACTCATGCCGAAAATGAAGGAAATTTCAAAGCCCTTTTGAAATTTAGGATAGATTCTGGTGACGAAGTTTTAAAAAACACCTCAAGACCATGTCTTCAAGGGCAACATACTTAAGTAAAACAACCCAGAATTTAGTAATTGAATGTTGCAGACAAGAAATTCTCGAACAGAATCTTTCAAGGATAAAAAAGGCTGAAATTTATTCAATAATATTTGATGAGACCACCGATTCATCTCACAAATCACAGATAAGCCTTGTGCTGCGCTATGTGTTCTGGGACCAAAACGGTGAAATCCAAATTAGAGAAGATTTTTTAACTTTTATTAACGCCTTTCAGAGTATGCCTGTTTCGGAGTACAATGAAGATGACAAGGACGAAAATGAAGCTGCGGAACTAACTTTGATAGGGGAAAATCTTGGTAGAATAATATTGAAGACAATTAAAGAACTGCATTTGCCCATCGAAAAGTGTATTAGAATTACCACCGATGGATGTTCTGTGATGATGTCATCTGACCGTGGGGCTGTGCATGGAACTCAAAAAGAAGTTAAAAATGCCATTATAACTCCATGCTGCAGTCATAAACTGAATAACAGCATACCCAAAAGCTCAAAGGTAGCTGTCATTGAACATTCTATCAGCGTTATGAAAGAGGTAATTTCGTTTTTTTCATACCCAAAAAGAGATATGGCTCTCAAACAGTTTTTGGGAAAGAAGCTCATCAACCTATGCGAAACTAGATGGACGGAGCACCATGATGGTGTTGTACAATTCACCATGAGTTTGCCAGATATTGTCCATGCACTAGAAAAAATTTCACAGTGGAAAGATCCGCAAACCGCTGGAAAAGCAAGCATATTAGTGAAAGCAGTGATTGATACTCAATTTATTATTGGACTTTTCTGCCTGAGTAATGTGCTTCCCTTGACATTGCCTTTGTTGGAGAAAGCTATAGGTTTTACTAGCATTTTCTACATGTCTAGTTACTCTTTATATTCAAACTCTCCGCTAAATTTATTCTCGCAATTCAGCAGTTTGGAGCAGATGGATACAAGTTATTTCCCCCTTTTCTGTGGTCTCCCGCCACAGCAGGTGTGCTTCGAGACGCCTCGTGACACATTACAGCGTCATGTTAGAGTTAGTCAGATCTCAGCATTCACACGTAGCAGATGTGTGGATCGCTATTCTAGTTTCGCGCCAGTTGAAAGACAATAGCTGCAGGAGTTATTGTTCTTAAACCGCGAATAAATACATAATACTTACAGCTACAAGTATTATCGTGTGCGAGTATTTAATCTACAATATTTACAGTAGATTCAGTTATATCAACGGCTTCCAAGATCAGTCTTGAAGCTCGTGTATTAGTTCGATTGTATTGTGCAACAGAAGCGTTCACAGTAAATCAGCTATACAGTGCATTATTCTCTAGATATCAGTGTTAAATCATCTTAAAAGGAACACAGCAATCCTTACGAGCATTTTGATATAATAATAATTATTGGCATAATTGAAAGAACAATTATCGCCACGTGTCTAGCTTTCCCGCCAAAGCTCAGTGCTTGTTCATTGCAAGTTACGCAACCTTATATCTGCTTATTTGTTATTCAGATTATTAATCATTCATTTCAGTGTATTAGTGTAATGTTGATTCCAAGTTTCCACTATTTTGTACTTCACAGTAGAAATCCAAAGGTAATTCAACATTACGTAGGATACCAAACACGTCGCATAAGTTTACAACCCAGCAACGTATGATCGTGTATAGGGGGTTTCCTATGCATTCTCGCTCGTAGCCGCTGGTAAATAAACTCACGCGAGGCATTTAAGCATATAGCGCAATCACCTTGAAAGGCACGTGGAATGGTGCTGAAAGTTCAAGCCCAATAGAAGGATTATAATCAAATAATTAATACCATAAGTTCGACTAATTAATAACAACTTTAATTATAACAAAAAGTTTAATACACATTTTTGATTGAATAATTCTTTCAAAATCAGTAGAATTAAATTAGTAATTTACTTTGTTTAATTTTTGTGCCATCTCAAATTATTCAAATTATCGTGCCTACGTGTGCCTTGATTCCATTTTAGAAGAGAAAGATAGAAAGATACATATTCTCACACATACACTCTGAGTATTTAACCCCGTGTGTATAATGTTAAAAGATCACAAGCCATAAGGGCAAAAGCACTGTGAACAACAGCAAATATGCTAACAGGAATCTATATGCATACACATATATAATATCCACTAAGTTCACATACTTACGGTCGATCAACAGACTTAAACATAATACACACGTTTTTACATACCACGTCAGTCACTCAGAATCCTTTCCCCGCGGGTAGACATCCATACAGCAGAAATAGTAGAAGAAGAATGCATCTGGTGATACTGAACATGTCACCAAGTTGACTAGTTTTAGCCCCCTTTCATTTCGTGGAGGGGGGAGAGAGCAATTTCAAACAGATAACCGGTAATTAATCAGTGGTACCACTCGTACCAACCAAAATATTATGTTACATGCTATACCTTATAACAAAATGTCCCAGTAAACTGTACCCAGATATATGTGATGATCTCAGTGAGTCAGCACAGACTCTGCCCACGAAACTTGCGCTACGTCCCCAGAATGAAAGTCCACACATAACATAAATATGGCACTAGATGTAGTGTCCTTGTGTACAAATGTCAATTTTTTTTTCAGAACATCCGCAGATGTAGTGTTAATGTTAAATTCTTTATAGTGAGAAGTGTTCATGAATTGATGTAGTAGCTACCAACATAAATAGCTGATTGAACAGTCTCAATAGCAGTCCACTCATAATTTCTGTTATTTACTAGTATGCATATATCACTTGTTAGATGCTGGCAAAGCAGGACAGGAGACCACAATGCCGGACCAAGTTGAGGTCAAGAAGAAAATGGGGCATAGACTTCCCCATGCAGAGCAGTATTCCTTTTTGCTTCATGTGTTGAATCTTGAAATCTTCGAGTGGCTTTCCAGGGTACTAGATGAGTAGCGGGTCCTCTTCATCATTTGATGAGGTACTGTTACTGAAACGTTGAAAAACTTAAAAAGCAAATTGTTTTCAAGAAAGACACAAAATGGAATGTACTAAAGTTATCTGTTTGAAATTGAATAAATTCATTCTTAGAAAACAAATTTTCTTTACAAATTAATTCATTTTAAAACATTTTAAATTACTAATGTCAATTAAGAATTTCTTCATTTAATTAAATTAATTTTCTTTGTTTTTATACATAAACATAATGGGTATAGTTATTTATTTTACTGAAATATTAATGATGGCACACTTAAATTAAAGTTACCTTTTTTGAGATTGGCTAATTTCATAATATTGGCACACTTAAATTAAAGTTACTTTTTTTGAGATTGGCACATTTCTTAAATTAATTCTGAAGTTAGGAATCTAGTCACACATACATATTTATTTATACTTTACTTAATTCATCGATGCTATTTCAACTTTATACATTTTAATTGAAGATTTCTATGCTTCACTCCTTTCAAATAATAATAATCAACAATTCTGTTAAACAAAGCATTAATTACCATACAATTTCAAATAATACTTTGTACATTTAGATTTTTTGTAAATATAATATAATTTTATATATTTGAATACAGAAATTATTAAGCTTCTAAGTTTTTTTTTCTAATTTTTGTTTGAAACAATTCATGACAATGTGGAAGTCTTACAATATTAACATGATCAAGATATGAGGCTTCCAATTTGTCACAAGAAAATGGTTAGTTTCTGAAGGAAACAATGAACTTGGTTTCCAAATATGCATTCATAAATCAGTAATTAAATCCTTAATTTCACCTTGTTCCATATTTATGTATAAATTATAAATCACGGATGCAGTGAATAAGGACTAGAAAAGTATGTAATACAGGAAAGTAGGACGTCTCTATGATCCAATTTTCAGAATAGTAAACGAGAGAAAATTCCTGGCCAGGGAATCTAATCTACAAATTCTGAAAAACAGTTAATCAATTATTACTTTCTGGATTGCAATCCATTTTATTCTTAATTTGAATCAATTTTCGAAAATTTATATCGTTAAATTTTCGAATTTTCTGTCTTTTCCTGGAACGTTCCTAACATTTCTTTCGTTTGGAAAAATTCATGTAAATTTAATTTTTCTCTGAGAATTCCTATAATTTAGACCATGACTCCCTAGAATTAGGGATTTTACTTAGCCATGATTTCAAATTAGTAGGAACACTTGATTTGACTGCAGTCAGTTTTAATTTTCCTTTATACTAATTTTGTTTTTATTTTTACAGTTCTTTCTTTTTTTACAGCCTTTTTCTACCTTTTCTCTGGATTTTTGTACTACAGTATTGTTTTAAACATTTATCTAATATTTCCTATAGTTTTTCTTACAGTTTACTGTAAGAACTATCCTAATTAGCGGAAATAGGTATACAAACTAATTTTTTTTGCTGAACTGGTAAACTGGTATAAAATCATACCTTTTTAATTATCGACATAATGTTTGAGCTGAGATGCGTGTGCTCGCTTAACGGAGCTAGGATCCTGTAAATCTTTAAGTAAATAGGTCACTGGAGAGCACATTTTAGTTGATAATGAAGGGTCCGACGTATCGATGAGCCAATTTAGCCGTAATTTTATCCACTGCTCTACTTTGAGGATGATTCAATAGAAAAACCTTTTGGCCCACTTTGAAATCTGGTGGTCTATGAGCAGCATCATATTTTAACTTATCACTTCGGTGGGTCCTAAACAAATTGTTTCTAGCTCTACGCCATCTCTCTTTGATATCAATAGGAGATACAGAATCAGGTAACAGATCTTTTAACGCCCATAGGTTGGAAAGTGGACAGGAAGGAGTGTAACCCATGAGTAGACTGAAAGGTGTAACTGAATGAGAGGTATGCCGGGAAAGATTAAAGGCAAGCTGTAGCCAGTCTAGTTGAGAATCCCAATTCGAATGGCTAGATGAATGAAAAGCTATCAAGGCTGCCTTGAGGTTGCGATTTACTCTCTCACACAAGTTTGGTTTAGGATAGTATGGAACTGTATAGAGGTGTTGGATACCAGTACTGAAACAAAAGTTCTTGAACAACTTGGAAGTGAATTGCGTGGCATTATCTGAGACTAGAAACTTGGGATAAGTGAAGGATGCAAAGATATTGCGTAGAACACGAATAACATTCTGCGAATTTGCTTCTCGGACAGGTTGTAACCAGACAAATTTAGAGAAGGCGTCCGTGATGACCAGAATGTAATTATTTCCAGAAGGAGTACGAGGCAATTTACCTACAAAATCTATGAAAACTTTTTCCATGGGTCTTGAGGCAATACTCGATGACAGTTCTCCCCAGGTCTTAATAGCAGCTGGTTTACTTAAAGTGCAAACCCTACATGCCTTGATGCGTGCCTTGATATCGGCAAACATCCCATTCCAGATAAATTTTTCCCTTATACGACCAATAGTCTTGTAAATACCTAAATGGCCACCTATAGGTGAATTATGGAAGTAATGGAAGACAGAATCAATTATCTTTGCAGGTACGACAATTTTAGCAAATTTTGCCCTTTTTGGCTGACAACACAAGAGTTGATTCTTCAACAAATATGGGTAGACTGCCTCTGCTTGTTTGATCCTCTGCTTAATTGCAGACAATGTAAGATCAGAATTTTGAGCTGCAGCTAGCCCTTCGTGTGCCCATGGCAAATCAGCTAAAATTCCACTGGTTAATTTCACTACACTATCCCGGTCTTCAATATGTGCTTCTTCATTCTGGGAGGCAACAGTATCTCCATCATACATACGAGATATCGTATCTGAAATGACATTTTCAGAGCCTCTTATATGCGAAACAGTAAATTGAAATGCTGAAATACGGAGTGCCTAACGGGCAATTCGACCAGTTTTACGCGGTCGAGCCAATACCCACGACAACACCTGGTTGTCCGTTTCCAGATGGAAGGGAACATGCTCTAGATAAAGTCTAAATTTTTCTACACCAAATAGCACTGCAAGTGCCTCTAGTTCATAGGCGGAATATTTGCATTCTTGGGAAGACAGAGTTCTGGACGCATACGCTATGGGTTTACGTCCATCGGGAAATTCTTGTAGCAAAACTGCTGCTACAGCCGAGCTACAGGCATCTGTCTGCAATATGAACTTGTTATTAAGTCCGCAGCTACCAATACTGGTGGGTTAGAAATGATGGACTTAAGTTTATCAAAAGCTTGTTGTTGCTCGGGATTCCATACAAATTTCTCATTCTTTCTCCTCAACTTATTCAGTGGGTAAGAAATCTGGGCAAATTGTGGGATGAACTTGGAAAAATAATTGACCATACCCAAAAATCGTGATATGCCTTTAGCATCACGAGGCGGAGGAAATTCTCGAATAGTGGCAGTTCTATCGGGGTCAATACGCAATCCTTGTGGAGACAAGATATGGCCCAAAAACTTTAGTTGCCTAGTGGCTACTCTAACCTTACTGAGTTTGACCGTTAAACCAGCCTTCCTAAGGCGGGACAGAACTTCTCTAATGTGGCACAGATGCTCCTGATACGAATTTGAGTAGATCACTAAATCATCTAGGAAATTGAAAACAAATTTGAACTTAATATCTGAAAATACTTTATCTAGCAACCTTGTCAAAACCTGTGCACCGATAGAAATACCGAATGGAATTCTTTTATACTCAAAAAGATTCCAATCAGTGGCGAATGCAGTGTACTTGTAGGAATCAGGAGATAACGGTATCTGGTGATATGCGCTGTTGAGGTCCAGAGTAGTGAAGTACTGTGCATTCGAAAACCAGTGAAAACAAGAGTGGATATCAGGAACAGGCACGGATTCCACATGAAGTTTGCTATTCAACACTCTATAATCTACAAGTGGGCGGAACTGATTGTTGCCCTTTTGCACTAGAAAGATTGGGCTAGAATAGTTGGAGGTAGAATGCAGTATAATTCCTTGTTCAAGTAACGAAGCAATGTGTTCACGTAAAATAGACATTCTAGGTGGTGAGAGACGATATGGAGGGAGTTTAACAGGAGTGGGGTCCTTTAACTCTATCTGGTATGTGAGCAAGTCGGTCAATCCTAAACGTTCAGTCAATACATCTGAGAAATGGGCAAATAAATTTTGAATATCCTTTTGCTGAATAGGCGTAAGATGCTTTGAATCAAGTTCGTCCTTAGAAGACGGGGTACTTTGTACTCCTTCAGATGATGAACACATATTTATATATGTAGGAAGAATAATCTTTTTTGATTGCAAAGGTAACTTGATATCAGGGTTGAACTTAAATACATGTTAGCAGCTTGCATGACAATCATAACTCCAGTTTTGGACAAAAATCCGCACCAAGAATAACTGGCGCAGCTAAGTTCTGCACTACTGAGAAATTTACCATCCATGAAAAATCTGCAATCTTGGTTCTAAGTTTGGTTTGCCCCACAACAGTCAAACTATGATTATCCACTGATTTCAACTGAACAGTCGTAGGTAACAAATCACAAGATAACTTCGTGAAAAAGTCTTCATTAATTATAGAAATAGCACTACCAGAGTCCAATTGGGTACAGCACACAACATTGGAGAAATATCAGGTTTAGTAGGTTCTAATCGTGCCTGTCTAGGAGTAAAATAAGTTTTCTGGGATTTAGGTTTCGCATAACATTGGTGTTCCCTATGGCCTACTCTACCACAATAACCACAATTTGGTTTTTTTAAACTATGCTGTCTGGTATCAGTCGATGAACGAGAATTAATTACTTGTTTATCTGGGTTAGCTTTAGCTTTTGAATAACAATTACCTTCCACATGGCCTAACTTTCGGCAAAAAGTACATTTAGTAATAGGCCTAGAACAGTATATCGACTTAGATTCAATAGGTAATAGAGTGGTGTTTAAATTTTGTTGAGAATTAGTAGGCACTACCGAATGAGCAGTCAACACCTCATTCAATCTAACACTAACCTGTTCCAATTGTAGGAAAGTCACCGGAGGATATATACCAAGGAATACCGACCTAGCCTCTGCTTGATGAGAACTCAGACCAATCGTCCTAACTATATATTCCTCCGAGTGCGGTAATCTCAACAAATGGGCATGAAGACGAATATCATGAATAAATTCCATTAATAATTCCTCTTTACGTTGTGGTCTATAAAAATATCTATGTTCTAAAATTCTCAATAGTCTCTGTGGGATGCAAGTTTTTAATACTACCTCATGAAGTTTGTCAACATTGAATTTTTGTTCAACTGCTTGAGAAATAATTTGAGATAAAACCCCCGTAGTATATGGTAGTAACGCCTGGAATAGACTTGGGTCTGGCATATTCAAAAGTGAATTATTAGTTTGAATCTGCGATTGCACGCCAGCAACTAGAGAATCAACTTCAGTCGCTCTAATAATTTTATTTTCAGGCAAAACTAATGGTCTATTAATCTTAGAAGTAGTAGGAGGAACTATATTCTCTTGCAGACTAGTTCGCTGAATATCCTGAATTACTTTGAATTGAGTGCTATCAGTTACATTAGCCATTCTAGTTTTGGTCTTGGTTAAATCAGCTTTAAGTTGTTTTAATTTATAAAAATGGTCTTTAGCTAATTCAATTAAGTCTTGATTTTGAAAATTATTAATAATATCTGTGCAGCGATTTAAGTAATGATTAAGTTTAGTATAATTTCTCCTGTACCTTTTTTCGTTGAATTCCTGCTGCAAATCCTGAATAGACTCCTCAAGTTGGAATACCACTGCAGATATCAATGGTTGAAATGTTGAAATATCAATGGCTGGTATTTGGTATACCGGTACAGCTGAAGCAGATGAATCGGGTGCGGTTGCCTCCCGAAGTTTCGTTAATAATGCATCCACCGGTAACTGATGAGTACCTTCAATACCCCTTATAGTGGCCTCATATAAGAGCTCATCTCGTTTCAGCAAATCAAACGAGCACTTCTCTCGACTCATTGTACATGAAAAAGGAAATTTCAAATATAAGCAAAAATATATTAATGTCCAAAGTAGAGTACAACAATTCACCTTCCTTAAAGTGAATTTCTTGGGATAACTCGTCGCCATGAAAAGGCAGTATATTTATTTGGTATGAATGTAATTTACCTTAAAGGTTATAAGAAGCAAATAATTTAATATTTCTTTCGTATAAAATATTTATTTCATATGAGATATTCCTTTTATATATTCCTTTCATAAAAAGATAATGGAATACCTCCCCCGACAAAGCAAGTACGCAATCTGAAGTACAGAACTCGGCAGATACAAGTAACAAGAAGTTATATTTAGAATGCACGCGGAGAAAAAGTCTGAACAGAGCAAGGTCAATGTTACTTGCGAAAAGGCTCCTAAACACGAACAGAAATCGCGTAAGAATAATGCGGCATAATACGTGAAAGTTACAACAGGTGAAGTTGAAATAAGCAAAGATGAATTCAAATATTCCATATTGGAACTTACAAACGTCGTAAATGACAAATAAGCAAGGCACATTTGTGAAATAATGTAAGATGTAAAGGCACATTAACATGAAAAATCAAGAAAGACTTTTATCAATGGGGAATATGTTGCTAGTAGTATAGAACATTCCAGTATCGCTTCTGCTACCATTTTGTAATGTTGATTCCAAGTTTCCACTATTTTGTACTTCACAGTAGAAATCCAAATTTAATTCAACATTACGTAGGATACCAAACACATCACATAAGTTTACAACCCAGCAACGTATGATCGTGTATAGGGGATTTCCTATGCACTCTCGCTCGTAGCCGCTGGTAAATAAACTCACGCGAGGCATTTAAGCATATAGCGTAATCGCCTTGAAAGGCACGTGGAATGGTGCTGAAAGTTCAAGCCCAATAGAAGGATTATAATCAAATAATTAATACCATAAGTTCGACTAATTAATAACAACTTTAATTATAACAAAAAGTTTAATACACATTTTTGATTGAATAATTCTTCCAAAATCAGTAGAATTAAATTAGTAATTTACTTTGTTTAATTTTTGTGCCATCTCAAATTATTCAAATTATCGTGCCTACGTGTGCCTTGATTCCATTTTAGAAGAGAAAGATAGAAAGATACATATTCTCACACATACACTCTGGGTATGTAACCCTGTGTGTATAATGTTAAAAGATCACAAGCCATAAGGGCAAAAGCACTGTGATCAACAGCAAATATGCTAACAGGAATCTATATGCATACAAGTATACAGGGTTGATGAAAAACATGTTTTTTTTTAAAAAGAACAAAAAAAAAGTTTTTTTTGTTTAAAACATGTTTTTTTTGTTTAAAACGTTTTATATGTGAACAACAATGTTGGTTTTTTAAACGTGTTTTTTTAACGTTTTTTATGTTTACAACAATGTTGTTTGTTTAAAAATAAGTTTAAATTTTTCATTTTGTTTAAATCAACCATTTTAATGTATAGAGCCTATTATATACATATACATTTATATATATATGTAGGGATCCAGGCCCAGGACTAGAAAGTAGGCTGGTGTCCCTAACAGAATTTGCAATAGGATTTTCGGAGGACCACTGGATTATAATCCAGAAAATATTTAAGTTTAGAATTGCAGGAATGTTGAAGGAAGCAGGAATAATGGATAGAGAGAATTGTTGCTTTATTCTTCTTATTCTTAGCTGTAATTGGCAATAACCAATGTTTTATTATGATCTGCTATCTTTGCTAAGTAGATTTCAGGAAAGTTGCCAGGTTGATTTATTATTATAATATAATATGGTTTGTTTCCACAACAACAATTCAAGTAACTTTATTTTTTGTTCAAATAGTTACAATATAATAATTGAGCTGTATTGGCTCAGAATACTACTGCAGTATACTTTATCTGCAAGTAGGAAAAGAGAAGCTGCAAATATTTGCCAAAACTTCTTAACGTGATAAACACTGAATTACTACTTTATTACAAGCAAGAATGTTAGACCATATCTTCAGTCTTTAATAAATTGTTCAAGATTTAATACGGCAGCATCTTTGGCTTGCACGTAGTGAAAAGAGGAGCTGCATGGATGCCAAAACTCCCTAGCATTATACAAACAGTCTTTTACTTTAAATAACACAAAGATGCTAAGCCTTATTTGGCTTTTGTGTAATGATACAGTATTAGGATTTGAATTACTTAACTTTGTTTGTGATTACATCTGATGAGAATGTGACTGCATTTAGCCGGACTGAAGTTAAGGGATGTACAGTTATTGAAGCTGAAGTTCTGTGTTGCTGTGGATCATCCTGAACTGTGGCCAGTAGCGAGTCCTTCCATGGCTGCAAGCTATGCTCCCTGAAGTTCTAGTGATGTCCAAATATCCACCTCCTGGTAGATTAAGTCGTGGCTGATAACGCTGTTTCCGTGCTGAGTCGTGTAGAAATTGTACTATTATATATTCAGACTTGTGGTCTGTTGCTAAATTGGGCTGTGCCCTTACGAAGCGATGATCGGTGAGAGAGTGAGTGAAAGTCTAACGGCCAAAATGCGTTCACATAATCATCTTACAAAGAGTCAAGTTCTAGAATCCTATGGAAGGCGCTTCTAGAAGTATCCAGTAGCTTCCATCCGTAATTAGGGTACATTTAAAGAGAATGACATGCTGTAATTATTCTGTAACATAAAAAATTGGTATGTGAGCATTTGCATTATAATTGTAATATATAATTACAGAGAAATTTAATATTTTTAATGCGGTGAATAATCGATCTATTCATAAAGCTGCTTCTATAATCGATTGCACTAATCGATATGACGCATATGAGTAAGCTAGTGTATTCTGGCTGTAGCGCCAAGTAAATGTTAATGAGCTGGCACTCGACTTATCGATATCAGTTCGATGTCGGCAATGCAGCTTTCTGTTGCTAATTGACATTAATTATATTATCTAATGATAATAGCTAATAGTAACAGGAATAAATATGCAGAATTATTCCCTAGATTATTACAATACAGAATGTAGTAAATATTTTCTTTTACTAAATGTAAATAAATAGGTACAAGAGTGCCAAGAATTCTGTCTACTGGTAATTGGCATCAGTGCCATCTAGTGATTTGTATTAATACTTCATTACTAGTAATTGCTATAAAAGTATAAAAAATAGGCTCTAAGCTGTACGAGCTTACAATATATATATATGTTGAAATGTTTAAAACATTTTAAACAATTTGTTTTAAACATTTTTTAGCATATGTTTATAACACTTTTTAATTGGGTGTTAAATTTAATTATGCAGACAATTTACATTTTGTCAATCCAATGACACCCTGTGCTAAGATGTTCAAGATTTACGAGTCGTAGACTTAATAGTATTTGAAAATACATTTTGTACCTGTAGTATTTGTTTATGATTTAATAGTTCATGATTAATAAAAAATAATACAAACTACTGTTTAATTACTGCCTTTACTGCTCAACTAATGATTGACTTTCACCATGGTTTATGTGGTCCTAGCCGCCTTACATTATCAAACTTACAAGGGATATCCTACTACAGTGTTGCCAAATTGACACATTCAATATTTAATATTAATAATCTCTTTCTTTAAAAAGGAAGACCACAAAATAGATGGTAGGATGCAGTCAGAAAAAATTCAAATCAATTACTCAAAATCAGAAACTGGAAGCTGGCGACAGAGGATAGAGAAGTCTGGAGGAAAAGGATACAAAAGACACCACCTCACATGATTTTCTGGTATTCTGGCCCTAGTTTTTTTGTTTTGTTTTCTGTTTACAACACTAACAGGGTGTCACTGACTTGACAAAATGTAAATTGTCTTCATAATTAAATATAACACGCAATTAAAAAATGATTTAAACATATGCTAAAAAAACATGTTTAAAACAGATTGTTTATAACGTTTTAAACAAACTTAAAAAAACACAAGCACTTGTTTTAAAGTTTTGTTTTAAACATTCCAACCCTGCACGTATATAATATCCACTAAGTTCACATACTTACGGTCGATCAACAGGCTTAAACATAATACACACGTTTTTACATACCTCGTCAGTCACTCAGAATCCTTTCACCGCGGGAAGACATCCATACAGCAGAAATAGTAGAAGAAGAATGCATCTGGTGATACTGAACATGTCACCAAGTTGACTAGTTTTAGCCCCCTTTCCTTTCGTGGAGGGGGGAGAGAGCAGTTTCAAACAGATAACCGGTAATTAATCAGTGGTACCACTCGTAGCAACCAAAATATTATGTTACACGCTATACCTTATAACAAAATGTCCCAGTAAACTGTACCCAGATATATGTGATGATCTCAGTGAGTCAGCACATTAGTTAACCTACATCGTGTGATTAAAGAGTTATTGTATTGTTACATGTATAAGGTTTATTCCCAGTTGCATCCGAGGATCACTGAATTCAACAACCTGAGTTCTATAAGTCCTTCTTGCTCTCCCAGAGTGCCTGTATTCGTGCGGGCTGGTCCTCCATTACCAGAGTATTTATTATACATTCTACCTTACATTTTGCTCCTATCTTTCCGGAACTACCCGTTCCTACAGCCTTTGAGCCCAATTCTTCAGAAGGAAAACCTAGATGTGGCAAGAGCATCAGAAGTAGTGAGAAATCTTTTTAACACTCTTCAAAATCTAAGAAAAGAAGCAGAAGAACTCTTCCACGAAGTATTTGTTAAATGTGAAAAAATGACTGAAACACTAGGATTAGAGTTGATAAAACCAAGAGCATGTGGCCGTCAAACCAAGTGTGACAACTATCAAGTGGCTTTGGTTGAGGAATTCTACAGACTCTCTACGTACATCCCTTTACTAGAAAACATCATCGAAGATATGCGAGAAAGTTTCAGCCCAGAAATGATGGATGTTTTGAACTTGACTTTGTTTTAATATTGCCAGATTCTGCAACTAAGATAGAAAATATTTTAAAGCTGAACAACATGTTAAAATCCGTGATTGATAGGTTTAAAAATGTCCTAGATGGTTTAAAAGAAACAAACTATTTCAGACTCAAAGCAGAGCTTTGCCATTGACAAAATCAATGGAGGGCAAAGGAAGAACGTGGTGAAAAACTACCAACGAAAGCCCTTCAAGTGTTTTGGGAATGTGATAAGGATGCATTTCCTGTGCTGAACAATCTGCTAGAAAGATCATTTTCAACCTTGAGACTCATAAAAACTTACTTTAGGTCAACAATGAGTGAAAATATATTGGTTGGTATAGCGTTACTTTACATTCACAAAGACATTCATGCTGATCCGGAGAAAATTAGTGACCGATTCTCAAAGAGTGGTAGCCACCGATTTATACTGTGATTTTTTTCAAATTATAATTCATCTATTCATGACTTTTTATTAATATGAGATCTATATAATATTACTGTATATAGTTAATTTATTCAATATTGTTAAATTAAATTGTGGCGAGTGCTGCAAATGAGCTAACTGAGTGGACATTGTCAAAGGACATGGGCTAAAATTTCAATAACATAGGCCTACTTCTTAGTGCCAGATAGTGCCGGTACTGGTTTCCATTCTCGGACCTTCCATGGACACTTATAGACATCTTTTGTCATTTTTGTATAGTACTTGGATTCCGAATTGGCCAAACCGTGTCCTTTGATCAATATTTTGTAAATATGTTCAATAAAAGGTTTGTAAATTAAAAAACGGTAATTTAATTTTGTTCCTTTTTCCAATAATATCACGTGTTAGTCAATTAATATAACATACGTGATTTTGGAGCTCATTGTCTAAAATATACAAATCAAGTAAAGACTTCCCTCTATACTTTGGTCCCCCCCCCCCCCAAATGTCTCTCTGGATCCGCCCCTGCCTTAGAGAGAATCCAAAATGAGGCATTCCAGTTTGCAGCACAATATCTCACCCAACGTTCATCTACTCTTAACACAGTTCCCTTTTATAATATGGATTCTAATAAATTCAAGTCATAAATTAACTTTCTTTTAAAGAAAGATGTGTAGTTATAACAAAAGTGGTATCTCAAGATACGTTCCTCGCTCCATTAGCTTTGCTATCTCAACACTTGAAGAAGCAGATATACAGTATATTACTATCTCTTCTGAAGGTTATGCTCATGCAATAGTGGGTTGTTGTAAATTATAATTTAGCTGCCAGTTAATGTCATTTGGGATGATTTATTGATGCTTAAAATGCATTGCGGTGATTCACCAAAACATCATGTCCTAGTTATAGGGCGACCATTTCCAAATTTTGAAAATATAAGATAAGATTTATTGCTGTTCTGCATATTGTTGAAATACATTTCAGAACTTTGTCAATGGTTAGTGTTAA
Organism: Ectobius pallidus; assembly: GCA_964059195.1. Lineage (NCBI taxonomy): Eukaryota > Metazoa > Arthropoda > Insecta > Blattodea > Ectobiidae > Ectobius > Ectobius pallidus. Next base: position 144,430,042 of record CAXKWD010000003.1, on the reverse strand, counting down.
TGAGTATTCAAAATAAAGCAAAATATAACATATAACATAACATACATTCCGGTACTATACAGCATGCATATACTCAGCACATAACCAATTTACTATAACATAACCAAGGCCGTAGCAAGGTCCTTCTGCGCCCTTGGCGAATTTGATAAATCTGCGCCCTCCAATATTGAAGGGGGGGGTTATGAACAATTTTTTTTTTAAATTTCTGTAAAATTGTTTATTATTTTAATATAAAACACTGTTATTATCAAAGAAAACCTAAACCTCACTTTGAAAATGAACTAAGTGTTGGACTTTCAAGCTACTAAAATCTTATTTTCAGACGATTGAACTACTTACAAAATAATTAAATCATAAAATTTAGTATCAAAAATAAATTACATAATCGGTCTGAGGCCTACTAAAATGTTGTGCGATGCCATTGTTGATCACTTTGTAATCAATCCTTCTGACAGCAGTAGCACTGAGGACGACAGTCAGCTGGAAAGGGATTGAGTTGAACCACTTTAATCTCAATAATAAAATACATTTTAATTTCTATTGTCGTTATATCTTTCCATACTGTTCATGATTTATGTTATCATACTCTGTCAATAAGAAACATGTTAATTAAAGAACGTTGCATGTGCTTTTTGTTTGTAGACAATCGGCATAATACTACAGATAGTTCACGTGCAGTAATTTTTAATAACCTGAGAGATTTCTTCCATTAACGTGGAATTTTTATTGCTTGATAAATTGCATCAGTCTAAAAAAGGCGGGATTTTTCATGGTTAATTTTGCGCCCTCTTTGTACCTTCGTCCTTGCCGGGGGCCCATCTCGCCACCGCCTAGCTACAGCCCTGACCATAACATACAATTACAGTAGGCCTTTATGCACAATTGTGCAAATTTCTTCATTCATTCATTCATACACTCAACTCATATCCAATTTACCATACCACAACATACATACCGTAATATATACACTGAGCACCTACCCAGTTTACCATAAAACATTGAATACATCAGGGAAATTCTGAGCATGGCTTGATCGTTTTCCTGAAGCTTCTGTTTTTGTCAGCAAATTCTTGGACACTTTAATATGATTTATTCACTAAATAATTTGCCAGCTTAGCCTTGAAGCATTTTAGGTCTGAGTAATTTTTTAGTTCCTGAGGCAGCATGTTGAATAATTTGGCACCTTGATACTTGGGTACTTTTACAAGCAATCTTAGTCTATGGGTGATTGCTCTGACATGTAGTCTTTAGGTTATAAGGTTATAAGGGTATGAGGTAAACTATCTATTAAAGCTTGCCAGCTGTGACCATCATTGCAACAATCGCTCCAGATATCAACCAAAACAAACATTGCTCAGTTCATCTTTCATTTTTACAATATAAGTGTTGAAACATAAGCATATAGCCTAAGAATTTAAGGTTAAGGTTTCAAGGTAATGCAGATATTTTCTACTTAATATAATTCACATTTGCCATTACCTGTGCTAACGTAATTAATAAATTTTCATGTAATTTTGTTTGCCTTAGTGAGTATAAGGAATTATTTCGTGTAATATTGAATACTTTCATGCTTAAGAGAGCGGCCATATTTGTTTACAAGCATCGTTCATCAAATGCTCACCAGAGGCGCTGTGATCGATTCAGCATCACAAACATAACACAAATTAAGCTGAAATCAGCTCAGCGCTTGAAATCTAGCGAATTATTAATTTCGACACATTATGTGATCGGAATTTAGAAACTTCATATGGATTCATAAATTAGGTGGTCAAAAATTGCGCAGTAAATGAATGCAACATTTTCCATACGTTAAATCAATAGTTTTCCGTAATGACGCCTCAGCATAAAGCATGTCAAATATCTCTGAAACCACTCATTAGAAAACGGAAACTCGTATGTTACTATAACACCTGTCCTTAACCTCAATTATTCATACATCATTTCAGTACATAGACTGTTTGACCAAACAATTAAAGGAAAGGTCTTTGTCTTTAATTAGGGACTTCAACTAATGAATTTTATGGTAATTCTGATAATGACGTAATGAATTAACCTTATTGGTGAAACCTAACTCAGAGCGGCAAATCTCGTCGAATCAGAATTAATATGACATAATTTGTTTATGTTATACCAATTGCGCAATCAATGCGTATAAAAATCGCTCGGGGCGATTCACGCCCGCCTTTTCGCCAGTAATCTTCTGAAGAACTGCACGCAAGTTTGTTGCCGATTTTTCGGCCAAACAAAGACATCATGGTTACCAGCTAGTTTCAGCTACCATGCATCGTCAATGTGGCTGTGTCGCCACTTACAACATGAATCTTCCAATTAGCTTTTATTAGTACAGTTCATATACTACGCTTCGCATATATATTACTGCTACGATGTAGTGTATTCTACTACGCTTCGCCCTCATACAATTTGTAATAATGTAGTGCATCGCTCATAACCAAGTGCTTCACAACATAACACCATGTAGTACGTCGCTCATAACCTCCAAGTGCTTCACAACACAACACTATGTAGTACGTCGTTCATAACCTCCAAGTGCATCACAATACAACACTGTACAACATGTAACTATTTCATTATTCTCCTTGGCAAGGTTGTACAACACTGGAAATTTATTTCACCAAATCTTGGTGATGGAAATCATTATTCATTGCACATGCCAACGTGACTAACATCAAGATTGTGTCACTGTCATCACATCAACCTCAAGTCAACTTCAAGAGAACAATACTCAAGAAGATCTAAATCCATCAATCATTCGAGTCAAGACCGTGTTTCAAACAGTGTTGAATTTCTTCAAATTTACTTGTTTTAATTTTATATTATGTAATCAGTGATTTTTAACAGTGATCAGTGCTTTCTCCGCTCACTTCACCAACAAATAGCAACCTCCAGTATTTAACTTAATAAATAAATTACTAACTCCAAGTTTTGTGAACTTCTTATTTTTTTTTTTTTTGTTTTCGATGTAGGGTCCAAATTCATTTTTTTATCCTTTTCCCCTTCCTTCTCATACGGTCCATCTTACTAGAGGCCTTAAACCCTACAATAAGTGTGTGTTAAATTCAAAAGTAAGTGTTATGTTTCAAATCATAGATCAGTGTTTAAGTTTCAAACCATAGGTCAATGTTAAGTTTCAAATCATAGTTCATAGTTTAACCCTTTATAGGGCAAGACTCCGGGGCTGTAAAAAATTTAAAAGATTTGTATTGTATGGCATCTATGCATGATATTTACCTATAAATTATATAATTTGGACCACCTTATTCATTAGGGGCCTAACTATAGGGTGGCTTCTATCTTTGCCACTGAGCGTTCCCTGCACAGTAACTGACGGTGGCTAATATGGAGACCACTTTTTCTTAATAAATATTTTGTATTCATGTGAGCATACATAGGCTTGTGAGATTCAAATACATGGTATAAAACACTCTGGAAGATGTTTGATGATTTACTTTCACTAATGTTTCAAATAATTCTGGGTTATTCCACTGACGACGGAAATTACAGTACTAAATTTTCCAGGATGATAAAACACAACTTTATTTATTGAAGAAATAGCTGCTTCTACAAACACAAATACATTATCACTTGAAATTACACAAATATAGAAATAATTGAAAACATTTTACAAAATTACACTTTTCATTGCATCTAGATCAGAATTCTATAAACGAGATAATGAAACTCAACACATTACATAACTTACAATTACTTTTACATTTACTGTGATTTATGAAAAGGAACAAAACATGTGATACATAGAGCTACGTTGCATTTTGTACAAATGGTGTTGGATCGTTTCGGTAAACGTTTAGTACTACAAACTGCACATCTGCGGTATGTAGGTCCCTTCTCTGGCAAGTGTTCTCCAACATTATTCAGTCTAGTAGCATTATAAACTGTCGAACGACCATCAGGATGATTTCTTTTTCTTGCTCTTCCAACTGTTGCTACCGGGCCAAGCTTTACCCTTCCACAATATGTGCTAATGAGTTCGGAGGCAAGAACAGACCGAAACGATAAATGAGTCATAGGTTTTTCATTTGGTTTTGCCTGTTTCATGGTTTCTTTGTACATGATGTAGGAATTTACAATAGATGCATCCAGACAGTAATAAAATAACTTCATCCACCATCTGCGAGATTTCCAAGAGGTATCATAGGTGGACATCAACTGATCAAAGTGATCTACGCCACCCATATATCTATTGTAATCTCGGATGGATTCTGGACAAGGAACCTGCTCTCTTGTGCCATCATTGGTTGTTCTAAGGACATGAGAAATTCTGAATGGATTGTGTATAGTGCTTACAACGCAGACACATTTCTTACCCATATCTTTCCATTTTGATAACCCTACATCGCCACATATAATGTTACTGCTTTCCCCCATTTTTAGCATCTTGTCATCAAGAAGTTCTTTCTTTGGGAAGAGCTTTCTGGTCTGACGAATTGTAGCACAGCAAAATAATTTCTTTTCTAATAACGCTTTCATCATAGAGATGCTGGAGAAAAAGTTGTCAAAAAACAAACAATATCCAAGTCCCTCAAAAGCTCCTGCCAATTTCGATACAACTCTTTCCCCAAGAGGCAGATTTTGATTTCCCTCTTTTCCCTCATATACAGAGAGTGCCAAGCAATATCCTGTAACAGCACAAGCCAAAACCCAGACCTTGAAGCCTCTTTTTATAGGCTTCATTGGCATGTACTGTTTGAGGCTACTACGCCCCTTGAATCCTACCATCGATTCATCGATGGAAAGGTACCTGGAAGGATGGAAAAGGTCAAAAAATCTCTTGTTCAACTGATCGAAAAGAGGCCTGATTTTGTAGAGTTTGTCATACTGTGGCTCTCCTTTTTTAGGCATTTTTGAATTATCATTGAAGTGCAAATAGCGTAAAATCTTTAGGAACCTCTTCAGTGGTAGAACCTCAGCAACCCTATTTACTCGGAAATTGCAGTCTTCACTCCAATAAAGTCTTATGCTTGGGAGTTTATGAAAACCCATTACAATCAGTAGTCCCAGGAAGGCTTTCAATTCCTCAGTGTTTGTTTGAAGAGCTATGTGTGCCTGAGAGGCATACAGGTTTGTCTCTTTCACAACATATTCAAGAAACACAGACGTAAAAATCAGATTGAAAATAGCTTTGGGACTACTTATGTCTACCTGTGCATTACTGGATATACCAAATGGTTCCATAAAAACAGTAGAAGAGAACTGATTTGGCGTCTGGCTTGTATGTGACCACGTCATATCCTTATTTCCTGACCTGGAGGGCATGTCATCGCTATCGCTATCAGCTTCACCCCCACCACCACCATCATAATCATCATCATCCCCAATCATACCATCTGAAGTGCCAGAATTCACAGCATCTATGTGAAGGTCAGCGTTCAAAGAAGTCCTTGTGGAGACATCCAATGGTAGAGCGTCCTCTGCATCTTCGTCAGATTCCAGGTCGGATATCTCTGCCATTTCGTCTGTAATTATGTGAAGTACCTCAGCCCAATCTTTTTCATTGTCCAAATTGTAGGTTTTTTGTTTATGCATTGCATCTGAAATAAAATAAATTTAAAAATATTAAAAGATACATACAGAAATATCACAATTCATGTACATATGCATACTATTTTACATAAATTTCATACAGAAGAATAAACTTTTTTTACACTTTATATTTTTTACATTTACATTCAATGCCTCAGAAAAGTTCTAGTATAAGCTTTCACAATAATTTATATTGCAAGCATTTTCAAAACAGATAAGGAAAGTAATAAACAAACACTAACTTCAAGATTAATAGATAATAAACATTTTAAGTGTTACACATCAGTAAGTGTAATTTACTACTTTAAGGAGAATATTTCATCACAACCAATTTATAAACATTATTTGGAACTTTAATTTAACTTTATTACAAAACTGCTACAGTTTTAATTATCACCAGAGTATTTTAACATCAAGAAATTTTCGTCATATCTTCAAGATCATCAACTCTTCAAGCATCAACTTCAACAATCTTTCAGTGTATTATAACCTCAGTGTCTTTTAGTGTTAAAATAAATATCATTTATTCACCAGAACGTTATAAATTCTTGTTCTTTTATGTATAGGCAAAGGCAAGGGTTTCAGAAACTTACAGTCCATTCTCACCTAATTTCCCTTTCCAATCTACCTAATTTGGTACCTTGTGAAAGCTCCTTAATTGCCTGCCTATACATTTGGTCCTTTCCGAACCGGGAACTTTCCCATAGTGGCCTATTAGTCCAGTCACCAGGTACTTTTGCCTGGAAAAAGGTCCGAAGTTAATGATTTTTTAATATGTTGCATGTGGGTATTCTGTGGTGTAGAATCCAAGTTTTCCAATTCGAGAACCCTGTGCGAACTTCAGGGCAGCCGAAAAACCCCGAAAGTTTGGGGCTTTTTTCAGTGTTTTCCTTATAACTCCTAAACAGTGCATTTTAGCCTAAAACACTCCATTATAAAAGTTAAAGAGCATAAAATATCCTATTATTTGCATTTCTTACACGTTTTCTAAAACCAAATACGTACCGAGATACGGCTCTTCAAAGTTTTGAGAAATTTTCAAAACATCGAAAATCTTCGAAAAATGGAGAATTTTTCCTAGTAACTTTCATCTTTAAACATTTCTGTGTGAATAACGTTCAGTAACCTACACAATAGAAAACCCATTCTTAACGAGATGTTCATTTAAGAATAAAGTACACAATTATCGATGGATAAAAATGTATTTTATAAAAATGTATACTACATTTGATGATATGTGGATATATTAACTAAGTAGAAAATTTATAAATTATTACAAATTTTCCATTAATATTGATTCATAAAAGCCTCTTTGCTCCCGATGGCAAATCGGCATCATCTCTCAGTAATTCCTCCTGAGCAATGATCTTATCGATGATGTCCTCCTTTGTTGCCATTTCAGCATTCACTCCTTACAGGAAGAAGTCCTTGGCAGCAGAAAATCTGCAGTAATTGACTGCATAAGGTTGTATGGGGTAAGACTACATCACACATGTTCGAGTCAGTGTGCAAGACCTACGTAGACTACGTACAGAAACACTATAATGCCATAGTAGTATTCGATGGATATTTTAGTGACGTCGCTTATCAGAACACCAAAGCTGCTGAAAGATATCGCCGGGCTTTGCTGCAATAGTCCAGAAAACTTTTATTTTGGTTAACAACGGCCGTTACACTGCCACAAGAAAAATGTCTGTCCGACGACAACTTTATTTCAATGCTGGTGACTGAAATGGCAGCAAAGAGTATCGAGGTTAAGCAGGCAATAGAAGATTCCGATATCATTATAGTGAAAACTGCAATATCTAAGGCTGCTGACTTCGATAGTGTTGCTTTCACAGGTGAAGACGTCGATCTCTTAGTATTGCTGACTGCATTTGGCTCTTTTCAAAAGAAAGTTTATTTCCAAAAGAATGGGAGAGGTAATGCCCCAATGCACAGTGGTCCAAAACGCGAATCTAGCGGGACAAAATTATATTATGTTTTGAACCTATACCCTTACATGTAATATACACATACAATGCAAAGAAACGCACTTAAACATATAAATTTGCTGTATAAATATATTCATATACATTTATACCTCTATATACACGCACACATTACACGCCTACATAAATACATGAAACACACATACATACAAACATACATACATAACTAAACGCGCACATATGTAAATAATATTATGTTCATACAGTTTAAGTTCTCTTTTCAAAATTCTAGTCATCGTCATCATTATTTTCTTCTTTATTTTGCACGTCTGGAGAATCTAACGGGACAGAATTATTCGCATATTGAATATACACATACACAGGACACAGAATGTACCACATTTGTACATACTAATTTAATATGTCCATCAGTGGACAGAAACTCAATTAGCTGTACGCAGACAGATCTTTACTTCCTCAATTCCAGCAAACATTTGCCCTATTGCAGTTACAGCACAAAGAAAATGTTTGCGGATTAGGAACAATGCATATGTATTCGTTTGTAGAAAACGATGGTAAAGGAAAAATCATCTACTTTAGATAAAAACACACACACATAGGCCTACATACATATATACATACATACATACGAATACAATGTGTTATGACACCATATTATAAGATTACAGTTCTGTTTTCAAAATTTTAATCGTAATCATCATCATCATCATCATCTTTATCTTTTTCTTCGCCATTTTTTTCATAATCTTCATCACCACCTTCTTCTTCTTCTTCTTCTTCTTCTTCTTCTTCTTCTTCATCATCATCAACTTCTTCTAGAGGTGACAAAAGTTTCTTCTGTTCATCATTTCTGTGGCTTTTGATTAGATATGGTTCTTTTAAGAGCTGTCGAACTTCCAAGGGTAGACTGTGTTCCTTCTTCTGGGGCAAGGGGCTTATAGTTGATATCAAAGGATCTGAAGTGATGAGCAGTAGATTAAGAACATTACCTTCAGACAATAATTTTCTCGGTCTTCCAACATTTCATGAAGATGAAGCATTCAGTGAATGAAATTTCATAACACTTTCCGGGAATATTAGTTCAGAATTTAACCATTTTGTATATTTAACCACAAATCTATCATGCTTTCTACCACATTGTTTCCAGCGTTTCCGGAAATAAGATTTTAACAATAATAGCACTTTTTAAATTTCATTTAAGGCAACAGAATTGCAGTCCCGCAATTCAAAATTTTCTTTCACGTATTTACACAAATATTGCGTAATGAATTTGTTCTTCCTGAATAAGTTGAATAATTCCATGCGGGTCATAACCCGTAATTTACTTCTAGTATGTGACATTCTACTTTTTTGGATCCCTTGTTTTCCCTAAAATATAAAAATAAAATATACCTAAAAACACTTTAGAATATTTTCATAAGTTTTATGAAAATTAACTATTTTGATATTTTTGGAATATTTTTAATTTGTTAAAATTAATTTAATACATTGATTTATAAATATCTTATTAACCTTTAGGTATTATTTTTTGCTGGTTCTATTGATTCCGTGCAGCCTACTGATCGAAATCCCATATTTTACTAATAAATATATTCTGCAAGAAGCAATTTTATTTCTTGGATTCTTGGAAAGAAATAGATTTTTCAGAAAAAGGCGCAACTTGCGCACTTTGCGGTTCAAAGCAACTTATAGCCCATGAATTTAACTATGATCTGGTGAATTTTCAAGGTGCTATTCAGATATATATTTTTTATAAGTCAATTTAAAGTTTTTGGAAAAAAATAAATTATCTTTTTTATCTTTAAAGAATACAAACTAATATGACGGACATAAAAATATGTATATATGTATACTTGTTATACCAAAAAGTTCCACATACCTTGGATTAAATTATCCAGTAGTAATAAATTCCTCCACTAGTTGACACTTGCTTCCAGCCACTAACAAACCTTACTGAGAAATAAACCGTCTGATGCCTGACGCAAAATCGGCAAACCTTCATTCAACTTTGGGGATGTGTCATGCTGTCATAAATCAAAGTACCCTTATTTAAAGGTTCATTCCTGATAAAGGGATATGTTTTCAGTATTATCAGACTGTTGTTGCTTAATTTTACAAGGGTGCCCAAAATGAGTTTTGTCCCGCTAGATTCGCGTTTTGGACCACTGTGCAATGTTTTGTCTTCGTCAGCTTCGTGCAAATACGAGTATAATACTCAGGATATTCTTTTCCTTCATGCAGCAAGCGGGTGTGACAATACATCAAACCCATTTGGACAAGGAAAGAAGAAAGTTTTCATTATTTATGAGAAAAACCTTTCTCTGTCTGACATCGCTAGTGTTCTCAAAGATGACGAAGCAACACCACGCCAAATTTCAAAAGCAGGGGCAAAGTTTCTTGTGATACTGTACGGTGGAAACATGGACACAGATACTCTGGACGATCTTCATTACCGAATATTTTCAAACTCCGTGGCAAATCCAAATCCAACCTTGCCAGATTTCCCCCTGCACAATATGCTGCCCGGTACCATTCTTTTCGTACCTATCTGCAAGTGCAGACATGGCTTGCTACGAAAAGTTACTGTCAATTTAACGAAACGAGGGCTGATCCCCATAACAATGACCATGGATGCTGCTGAAGAAAAGTTGTTGTAACGGAGTGACCAACAGTGTAGAAATAGGAAGAGGTGTGCGTCAAGGATGTTGTATGTCACCCATCTTGTTCAACCTTTATGGAGACTGGCTAGCAAAAGAAGCCTTAGAAGGAGTTAGGGATTTTGTGATAGGAGGATACGCTATTAACACCATCAAATATGCGGACGACCTGGTGATTCTGGCAAAGAAACAAGAAATATTGCAAGGAATGATTGACAGGCTGGTGGAAACAGGAAGAAAGTATGGAATGGAAATCAACATAGGTAAATCGAAGGTGATGAGGATATCGAAGAGAGAAGAGCCGCTTCGAATTATCATGGGAAATCAAGAATTAGAGAACGTGAACCAGTTCAAATACTTAGGAAGTGTACTGACGAAAGATGCCTATTGCACCAAGGAGATAAGATCAAGAATTGCCATGGCCAAGAAAGCATTTATGAAGAAGAGAACTCTGCTAACTAGTAGTCTGAACCTAGAGCTACGTAAAAACCTGGTGAAGTGTTATATTTGGAGTATTGCTTTGTATGGATCAGAGACATGGACTTTGAGGAAATTAGAGAAGAAATATTTATAAAGTTTTGAAATGTGGCGCTGGAGACAGATAGAAAATATAAAGTGGATGGACATGGTGACAAACGAAGAGGTTCTGAGTAGAGTGGGTGAGAAGAAGTCAATCATACACACAATTCGTCAGAGGAAAGCAAACTGGGTTGGGAACATTCTCAGAAGGAACTGCTTATTACATGATGTCGTAGAAGGAAGATTGGAGGGTACAACTAGACTTGGAAGAAGAAGAATTCAGCTGTTGGACGATTTAAGGGAAAAGCGGAAATATTGGATGCTGAAGGAGGAAGCAGAGGATAGACAGTTTTGGAAAACAAAATTCGCGTACCAAGTTTGAAAACCTGCCGGAAGGCAGAATACTTACTACTACTACTACATGTTACAATGCAAGTGAGCGACAGGGTGTAGCACCGGGGCTTGCAGCTGCAAAAAAAGCAGGACTCCTGTACTCAGCCATCTGCAAAAATTGTACAGGAAATGCTTGAGAAAATTCGCCTGAGACCAACATCAACGAGGAAAACACGGACTTTTGAGTGCGACGACGAGGAGGACATCATCGATGAGATCATTGCTCAGGAGGAATTACTGAGAGATGATGCCGATTTGATATCGGGAGCAAAGAGGTCATGGCTTTTATGAATCAATATTAATGGATAATTTGTAATAATTTACACATTTCCTACTTAGTTAATATGTCCACATATCATCACATGATGTATAATTTTTTATAAAATACATTTTTATACAACGATAATTCTGTACTTTATTCTTAAATGAACTTCTCATTAAGGATGGGATTTCTTTTGTGTAGGTTATTGAACGTTATTCATACAGAAATGTTACTAGGGAAAATGCTCCATTTTTCGCAGTTTTTCGATATTTTGAAAATTTTTCAAAACTTTGAAGAGCCATATCTCGATACGTATTTGGTTTTAGAAAACGTGTAAACAAAGCAAATAATAGAAAATTTTATGCTCTTTAACTTTTGTAACGAAGTGTTTTAGGCTAAAATGCATTGTTTAGGAGTTATAAGGAAAACACTGAAAAAAGCCCAAAAAATTCGGGGTTTTTCGGCTGCCCTGAAGTTAGCACAGGGTTCTCGAATTGGAAAACTTGGATTCTACACCACAGAATACCCACACATAACATATTAAAATATTATTAACTTCGGACCTTTTTCCAGGCAACCCCAATTTTCAGTACCTGGTGACTGGACTATATGGAACTTTAAAACTATCAATCTTATTATAAGTGGTCCTCCGACAATATTTCCTAATTTTTCTGAAACCTGCGGGCAAGAATTTGTAACGTATGGTAAGTCAAACCCATTCTCCTGGCACGACCAGTATTTGAGAAATACAGCAGACACAGTGAAAAAGGGTTTCACAACACCTACTCATTTTTATGTTGCATGAACACAAACACAAAAACAGTGGAAAGTGTAACACAACATACCACACATTATCTTGTACTAAAAATCTTGAAGTTTCTTTTCTCAATTCAATCTTAAAACGCGGGCAAAATTGCACAATTAATTTTACTTCAATTTTATCAAGTAAGTTCAACTTGAATCATCAAAATGACTACTTTGGAGCAAACCCTTGCGGCTTTCAGAGCGAAGCGTACTCCAGTAAAAGCAAGAATTACACGTCTTTGTAACCTCATACCTCAACTACTTGTAAATGATGAAGCGACTTATAATGATCTCTTAGATAGGAAAGCTAACCTAACACAACTCGTTGCTACATTTGAAGATGTTCAGACTAACATAGAAGAGTTAGACTTTTCAGATGTAGAACAGGCATATAGAGAGGAAGTAGAAGATTCTATTCTTAAAGCCACTTCATACATAAATAAGCTAGAAGCTAGTTATCTTAAATCTAAGGCTGATGCGGAAGCCGAGTTTAAGGAAAGACAAGCCCGTATCGAGGCAGAAGCTGCAGAAAGACAAGCCCGTATCAAGGCAGAAGCTGCAGAAAGACAAGCCCGTATCGAGGTAGAAGCTGCAGAAATTGCAGCACAAAAAGCCATACAGCAAAAAATCAATCACATCAATAGGCTAAATCGCCAGGTCATGTCCTATGCTCAATCTATTCATGAGTTTGAAATTCAAAATGAAGCAAATTTTCATGAAGCAATCAGTATGAGAACCATGTTTCTCCATTTATTTGATGCATATGAAGACTCAGTTTTGCAAGTCACCCCTGATGATTTTCAAGATATAGATGTTCAAAGACGAGAGATTGAAATAGCTTATCATCGAGCATTAGGTTTTCTTGATTCCTTGATTTCACAAAATAAGTCAAAATATCAGCCAGAAAAATCATTTTCAAGGCACTCTTCGAGCAAAGGTTCCCATCATGCAGAACCTCAAACAATTCTTCATAAACTTCCAGAAATAAAACTGCCCCAATTTGATGGTAATCCAATAGCTTGGGTAGAATTTAGGGATACTTTCACATCACTCATTCTAAGTAATAAACATATTACTAATATTGATAAGTTTCAATATTTGAAATTATGCCTCACCACAGAAACACTCTGTATAATTCAGAATATTCCAGTGTCAGATGCCACATTTTAAGTTGCCTGGAAAACACTCACGGAACGTTTTGACAACGATCGATTGATCATGAATACACATTTGGATCATTTGTTTACTGCGCCTACTCTTGAACGGGACTCAGCAAATTCCCTCCAAAAATTTCTTGACCATTTTGTAAGTACGATGCATGCTCTCCAGTCCTTAAAGACTGACGTCAACCTAACAGACTTAATTGTCTCCAAGCTAATCTTAGATAGATTACCTCCAGCCTTCATCAAAGAATGGGAAAGTTCTATTAAACCTAATCAATTACCCACATTAAGTGAACTATTTGGTTTCCTAGAGTCGAAAGTGAGAGTCCTTCAGATGACAAGTTTAGCGATAGGATCTCAAGCTAAATCTAATTCTACAAACAACTCTAATTCTACACACAATCGCCCCCCTCAAAAACCTGCTACTAATAATAATGTTGTTTCAAACAACAGCAATCAAAATAATCACAACAACTCCAGAACGTATAGTTCACGTCCTCTTTGTATTTGCTGCAGGCAAAATGTTATCCATGAATTGTATCAATGTGACAATTTCAAAATGATGTCCCATGAGCAAAGAATGCGATTCGTCAATACTCATAAAGCATGCCAAGTATGCCTTCAAACTAAAGGTCATAGTAGTGTATGTGGCGTATTCAAATGCCACATTTGTGGTGAAAGACATAGTACAATGCTTCACAATTCTAATCAGCAGTCAAACGCACAGCCAAATAATGTAACACGCATGCTGCACCTTCCTTCAATACCAGACCCCCCCCCCAAAATGTCTGCATCCCACTGCATTAATCGTTGTGGAAGACATAAATGGTCAACCTGTAGAAGCAACAGCCCTGGTAGACACTGGTTCTAGTTGCAACTTAATAACTAATCGCTTATTCAACAAATTAAAGTTGAAAGCTTTACCCAAAAGAGTGCCACTTCAAGGCATCTTAGGGTGGCGTGCACCATCCAGGAGTAAATCTTACTAAAGTAGTAAATTTAAGACGGGGACCTGGAGTATACAAGAACCAGTACATCTGTCTCACTCTTTAAGTCATACTAGTAATGTGCTAGAGTGAGACAGACAAACCGGTTTTTGTTGCGTCATGTTCCCGTCTTAGATTTACTACTTTAGTGCTTCTCTTTTAGTAACTTACTCTTTTAGTTGGTGTTGGAGAGCTCAATTGATAGTTACTTCTTTAGTTGTAACTAAAGTAGTAAACGATTTTTACTAAAGAAGTAGTCGAATTCTGCGCAGAACAGAGCAGAAACATTAGTGCAGCGCAGCAGAACACGTGCATTTCAATTGCCGGTATTATTCAAGTGCCAGATAATGAAAAGGAAAGGTTCGCTGAAACAATGAATATGAATTTGGGTTGTTCCAAATATTACCAATGACAATCTTCATGTTTTAAAATAGGTCTAATAGTAATGTTTTATTCATTACTAATTTTAATTCCTTCAATTGAATATTTTCAGTTTAGTAGCCTACGTTAGGGTACTGTGATTACAATTTTTGTGCAAACTATTTCTGTATTATAATGCAAACAATTGGAATTTCCAGTTGATTTTCATAATTGATTCACTGTCAATATTATAATTATTTCTCTCATAATAATAATAAATTTCTAAAATATATTAAAATATTCTTCCCCACAAACGATAAATCAATTATTCTACAGTTGTTTATCATAAATCTCACTATAATGAATTATTAATACTTATTGACTGTTTAACAATATTAATAAGAAGTATTACACAAAATCATGAAAAAGGGGGGATAAAAAGGATAACAAAACTAATAAGGGGCATTATGTTTCTGTCCTTTTTCAAATGCACAGAACATTTACTTAAAAAAATATTACCTTATAAAAATAATAATATTACAACTGAGAAATGTAATATTTAAACAAAAAATGGCGGTACAATATTTCGGAAGCTATGAACTCCAATAATAATTATGTAGATGGTTGTGTGTTTAAAAATAATTTCAGTGACTACTTCTCTAGATCCTGTGCAGCTTCAACCTCCGGGCCCCTCCTTAAAATTTTCTTTCGGCACTCATGTTGGCATTTTTTCTATATAGTTTATAATGCTTCTCACTTTCCTGTCCACAGGGTTAATTAAATAGTTAGCAGCATACTATAGACCTGCAGCATCTGTTATAGTTTATTCCCAAACATGAAAGTCTCGTCTCACTCCACCATTCGAGACTTGGGGAGTCTTTAAGGAATGGTTTTACAATGTGTCCCCTTATCAATGTACGCTAATCCCAGAGTCAGTCAAATTTTCTTCCGATGTGGCCTGTTTGGACATTTGTACACCTGGGTTAGAAAAAAGGACATATTATTCATTAACACTGCGGGTGCAACTATTGAACTTTTAGCTCTTATAATTATTATTATAATCTGGCATTCGCAATGTTGTGCTTTAAGTTAAGCTATAGAAGTGTAATGTAATAAAATTAATTTACAATAATTACATTAAATCGTTTAACAATGAGAATCACCTATTGTTCAGTAATTCTATGGTTAAGTAGCAGGGGGAAGTGTTTTCTGGGTAGCTCCAAGAACGGAGGCTTTCATTTATTGGAATGTACTATACCTCGCCGATATCTGTATCCATATGATTAGCTTGAAATACATCGTCGTTTTCTGACCCAAAGTTAGGGAGAACTGCAACATCTAAAGGCCGATCCAGCTAGGAATATATTTAAGAGCACATGAGCTCCTTGTACCGTGCAATGCAAACGTCCCTTCCACTCACTCTTTCCCTCACCTTTGGTGGACGTCTTCCTAGCTGGATCGCTCTCCGCAATGATATTTCCACATTTGACTGGCTGAAATCACATGGATGTAGTGAGAATCTGACATCGTTTCTTCCAAACGCCAAAATTTCATGTAAGGATTTATGAGCTTAATTATTTACGTTATTAAATGCCCTACTAGGTATGGTTCGCTTAATATTTATTAAATCACCTGCCACAACTCTCATTTTTGGTATACAACCTTCTTCATCTCAATAACTTATCCTCAGTTTAACTATGTAATCCATTTAATGTGATATGTAACTCATAACTCACGCAAATGCCACAGAACACACTTACTCCACAACTTTACTCCACCTCCTGAGTAGGAGTAAATATTGGCCTTATTTACTCCACAACTTACTACGTTAGTAACGTACTCCGTGTTGGTGCTCTCCACCACTTGTGGAGTAAGTTCATTTACTCTGGGAGTAAATAAAATTTTTACTTCTTTAGTACATTCCTCTATGTTGAAAGCCGCCGAGTTTAGTTTACTCCTGGTTGGTGCACGCCGTCCTTACTAAAAGAGTACGGTTACTAAAAGAGTAGCTTACTAAAGTAGTTAGAACTAAAGAAGTAAGGCTTACTAAAAGAGTAAATGGCATGAGTTTGGTGCACGCCACCCTTAGAGTCTCAAGCCCATATGCACAAGACTACAAACATTAAAATCTAGTCAAGAACTACGCTATGGAATTATGATATACAGGCTATTGTAATTCCAGAAATTTCTGCCAGCCAACTGCCGGATAATTATATTGATATTAGGAATTGGCAAATTCCAGCCAATCTCCCCCTAGCTAACCCAAATTTCAACACACCACAGTGTGTTGACTTACTCTTAGGAGTAGAAGTTTATTCACAAATAATGCAGGATGGTATAATCAGTGCTCCTGATCATCCCACAATTCAGAATTCTCAGTTAGGATGGATCTTTTCTGGAAAGTTACCATCACTTAACGCTTCTATGCAAATGCATTTAACCTCAAGTCATCAAGATGGCAATTTCTATCAAGCTAGCAATGACAACGTCAGACGACTTGTCAATTCTTCTTCTCCAAGGCGATGCAAAGGAAATCGTAGAAATCAAACTGTTAATGCCAATGCCAATAATGATAAACAAAATTCTGCATTTTTAAATGTTGATCAATCAATAAACAATCAACTGTCTAAGTTTTGGGAACTCGAAAGTGTAGCCAATAGTGCACCTTTCCCTCAAGACACACACTGTGAAACATACTTCACAGAAACTACCACAAGAGATATTGGCGGAAGATATGTCGTCAAGCTTCCCTTCAATGCCCCACCAGAATCAATAGGCAGCACCAAGCAGCAAGCCTATCAAAGATTCAACTCACTCGAAAAACGTTTGGCAAATGATGCTGAACTTTGCCAGCAATATGGTGATTTTATGGCTGAGTATCAGACCCTAGGCCACATGGAGCCTGCGGAATCTGAACAGCCTGAAACCTTTGATTATATAATCCCTCATCACCCGGTGATGAAACCGTCAAGTAGTACTACTAAACTAAGAGTAGTATTTGATGCTTCTCCTAAATCAACGAATAAAAAGTCATTAAATGACATACTTTATGTAGGACCTACAGTCCAACCAGATCTATTTTCCATACTATTACGATTCAGACTGAATCCTGTTGCCTTTACTTCTGACATCGCTAAGATGTACAGACAAGTACTCATATCTCCTGAACAACAGCATTTCCAACAAATACTTTGGAGGGAACAACCTTCAGAGCCCATCAAGATCTTCAATCTTAAGACTGTGACTTATGGCACAGCACCAGCCGCATTTCTAGCAACTCGAGCCCTTAAACAACTTACAATTGACGAGGGTAACAATTTTCCACTAGCTTCACACATAATAAATAATTCTACGTATGTCGACGACATAGTGGCAACCGCCTCTAATATTGAAGAAGCCCAGCGAATGGTTTCTGAATTAAACACTTTGCTTCCCATGGGTGGATTCCAACCTAGAAAGTGGAGTTCAAATCTGCCACAACTTCTAGAAAACATACCAGTCGAGTCAAGAGAAACTCTTGATAATCGCACATTTGGTGACTCAGATGCCAGCTCTATTAAAGCATTAGGCTTAATATGGCAACCATCTGATGATTTATTGCGAGTAGAAACATCCATAGATTCTTCTAAACCTTTTTGTTAAGTGTACAAGAAGAACACTACTTTCTTGTATTGCGTCAATATTTGACCCATTAGGCCTCATCTCTCCCATAGTTGCACATTGCAAAATCATATTTCAATCCTTATGGAAGGAAACTACCTCCTGGGATCAACTTATACCTGAATCGATCGCCAAAAAATGGCTGACGGTTCACAACCAACTACATTCAATTTCTCAAATTGCTATTCCTCGGTTTGCATTAATACCGAACGCCATTTCAATAGATTTGCATGGATTTTGCGATGCTAGCGAGCAAGCTTATGGCGCTTGCATCTATTTACGCTCTACCAATCAAGAGGGCGAAACTCAAGTATCCTTACTATGTGCAAAGTCTAAAATTGCACCTATCAAAGCGGTTACAATTCCCAGATTAGAATTATTAGCTGCCCATTTATTATCTAAACTCACCCACAATGTTTTGCCTACACTACAGCTCGACATTAATTCAGTCAATTTGTGGAGTGATTCCAATATAGTTTTGAGTTGGTTGAGTCGCTCTCCAACCACACTCAAGACATTTGTTGCAAATAGAGTTGCGGATATACAAGAGTATACTGCAGACTTTACTTGGCGACATGTATCATCAAGTGATAATCCCGCTGATTTGATATCTCGAGGTTCAACACCCGAGGATTTAATTCATAACGATTTGTGGTGGATTGGCCCAGAATGGCTGTCCAAGGACACCTCATACTGGCCAACCAATAACACACAAGCTATCTCAGAACCACTACCAGAAGTCAAGGTAGTAGCTCATATCACTACTGTTGATATTACCTTTCAATCTTGGTTTTCCAAGTTTTCTTACTTAAAATCTCTCCGCATTATGTAGACCATGGGCTACCAATATGAAACCCTCCCCCCCCCCCCCCCGTGGGAATTTCCGACACATATATTTTTTTGTTGGTATTGTCATCTAGTTTAAGATTTTAGTTGTTTGCCCCTTATCAATTACAGCATTTAGCCGGAAACCCCGGAAAACCCCGGAAATTCGCAGAAAATGAATTTGTTTTAATTTTTCATTGTTCTTTGCTCCTAATATTCCCAGGGAATTTCTGACTCACACATTTTTGTTGGTATTGGCATCTAGTTTAATGTTCCAGTTGTTTGCCCCTTACAAATTACAACATATCCCCGGAAAACCCGGAAAACCACGTATATACGGAGAAAATTACTATGTTTTATTTTTAAATCTTTGTTCTTTGCACCTAATATTCAAAGGGAATTTCTGACTTACATGTTTTTTTGTTGGCATTACCATCTAGATTAAGGTTTCAGTTGTTTGCCCCTTATCAATTACAGTATATCCCCGGAAAACACTGAAAACCACGGAAATCCGGAGAAAGGGACTTCGTTTTATTTTTTAAAAATCTTAGTTCTTTGCTCCTAGTATTCAAAGGGATTTGGTGAACCATATGTTTTTGTGTTGGTATTCCCATATAGATTAAGGTTCCAGTTGTTTGCCCCTTACCAATTACAGCATATCCCCGGAAACCCCGGAAAACTACGTATATACGGAGAAAATTACTATGTATTATTTTTTAAATCTTTGTTCTTTGCTCCTAATATTCAAAGGGAATTTATGATTCGTATGTTTTTTTGTTGGTATTGCCATCTAGATTAAGGTTTCAGTTGTTTTCCCCTTATGAATTATAGCATATCTCCAGAAAACTCCGAAAACCACGGAAATCCGGAGGAATTGACGTTTTAAAAATTTCTTTAAAATCTTTGTTCTTTGCTCCTAATATTCCCAGGGAATTTCTGACTCATATGTTTTTTGTTGGTATTGCCATCTAGTTTAAGGTTTAAGTTGTTTTCCCCTTATCAATTACAGCATATCCACGTAAACCCTGAAAACCAAGAAAATCCGCAGAAAATGAGATTGTTTTATTTTTTTAAAAATATTTGCTCTTTGATATTAATATTCCCAGGGAATTTCTGAATCACATAATTTTTGTTGCTATTGCCATATAGTTTAAGGTTTCAGTTGTTTTCCCCTTAGAATTACAGCATGACAAAGAATACTGGAAAAACTCCTGATGCTGAAGGAATGAAGGCGATTGGAAACCTGACAGAACACACTTCATATTCTAATTTGACATCTGTGAATGATAATTAATTTATCTTAGCAAACCTTCCACAGTCACTACCTAACTTTCTT
This sequence comes from Ectobius pallidus, assembly GCA_964059195.1. Taxonomy (NCBI): domain Eukaryota; kingdom Metazoa; phylum Arthropoda; class Insecta; order Blattodea; family Ectobiidae; genus Ectobius; species Ectobius pallidus. The sequence continues at coordinate 144,409,563 of CAXKWD010000003.1, read as the reverse complement.
GACTGAAGTTAGAGAAGGGACATTCGGTAAAACAGCACAATTTTGGAATGGTAATATGGACAAAGTGTCATTGATTTTGAGATTTCAGCGAGCAACTAAAGAAAACAACTTTGACTTACACTTGGCATGTTTAGAAGATATGATTCCCCTTTTCTTTGCATGTGACCATCACAATTATGGCAGATATCTCGTAGTCCATATACTCACTTTTTTGAACCTGCAAGGGACACACTTGAAGCAGAAGAATTACTTCGCAATAACGGTTTCAGTGACCGTAGTTCACAAGTTCCGAGTTCTAGAAATTCTGTGGATTTCCGTAGTTTTCCGGGTTTTACGGGGATATGTTGTAATTGATAATGGGCAAACAGTTGAAACCTTAATCTAGATTACAATGCCAACAAAAAAAAAATATGTAAGTCAGAAGTTCCCTGGGAATATTAGGATCAAAGAACAAAGGTTTTTAAAAAATTAAAACGAACTCATTTTCTTCGGATTTTTTAGGTTTCCGGAGTTTTCCGGGGATATGCTGTAATTGATAAGGGGAAAACAACTGAAACCTTAATCTACATGGCAATACCAACACAAAACCATATGAGTCACCAATTCCCTTTGAATACTAGGAGCAAAGAACTAAGATTTAAAAAAATTTAAACGAAGTCATTTTCTCCGAGCTTCCGTGGTTTTCGGAGTTTTCTGGGGATTTGCTGTAATTGATAAGGGGCAAACAACTGAAACCTTAATCTACATGGCAATACCAACACAAAACCATATTAGTCACTAATTCCCTTTGAATACTAGGAGCAAAGAACTAAGATTTAAAAAATTAAAACAAAGTCATTTTCTCCGGGCTTCCGTGGTTTTCAGAGTTTTCTGGGGATTTGCTGTAATTGATAAGGGGCAAACAACTGAAACCTTAATCTACATGGCAATTCCAACACAAAACCATATGAGTCACCAATTCCCTTTGAATACTAGAAGTAAAAAACTAAGATTTAAAAAATTAAAACAAAGTAATTTTCTCCGGGTTTCCATGGTTTTCGGAGTTTTCTGGGGATTTGGTGTGATTGATAAGGGGCAAACAACTGAAACCTTAATCTGGATGGCAATACCAACAAAAGAACATATGATTCAGAAATTCCCTTTGAATATTAGAAGCAAAGAACAAAGATTTAAAAAATAAAACATTGTTATTTTCTCCGTATAAAAGTGGTTTTTCGGGTTTTCCGGGGATATGTTGTAATTTGTAAGGAGGCAAACAACTGAAAACTTAAACTAGATGAGAATACCAACAAAAAATATGTGAGTCAGAAATTCCCTGGGCATATTAGGAGCAAAGAACAAAGAAAAATTAAATCAAACTCATTTTCTCCAGATTTCCGTAGTTTTCCGGGGTTTCCGGGTAAATGCTGTAATTGATAAGGGGCAAACAACTGAAGACTTAAACTAGATGGTAATACCAACAAAAATATGTGAGCCAGAAATTCCCTGGGCATATTAGGAGCAAAGAACAAAAATAAAATTAAAACAAACTCATTTTCTCCGGATTTCCGGGGTTTCCGGGTAAATGCTGTAATTGATAAGGGGCAAACAACTGAAAACTGAAACTAGATGGGAATACCAACAAAAAAATATATGTGTCGGAAATTCCCACGGGGGGGGGGATGGGGGGTATACAGTAGCCTTCGCTCTAATGGGTTATGTATTAAGATTCATACATAATGCAAAACCTAATAACCAACGCCTTAGTGGATCTTTATCTCCTGATGAGATAGCAAGTTCAATGCACTGCTGTGTAAAAAATGTCCAGCGTCAGGCATACGCTGAAGAAATAGGACTATTGTCAGCGGGAAAGGAAATTCCAACCTCCAGTAAGATTCTTAATTTATGCATTCTTGGATTCTGACAACATTCTACGTGTTGGCGGACGATTAGAAAGATCTAATCTTCCGTTTGAATCAAAACATCAAATGCTATTGCCATGTGATCATGATTTCACAAAACATTTAATTCACTATACACATTTTCAACTGCATCACGCAGGACCACAACTTATTATTGCTCATCTCAGAGAAAGATTCTGGATTCCTTCAATCAGAAGAATAATAAGATCTGTAATAGGAAAATGTAACACATGTTTCCGCTTTAAAGCACAGCCTTTTCAACAAAAAATGGCTGACTTGCCTGCCGCCAGAATAACTCCAATACCACCATTTACAAATGTTAGTTTAGATTATGCTGGCCCATTTACAATAAAGTTTGGTGGTCCAAGATCTAAAATTACTACCAAGTCATATATTGCTCTCTTTTTGTGCATGTCCACAAAGGCAATACACTTAGAGTTAGTAACCACACTTACTTCTAAAGCATTTCTAGCTGCTCTGTCTAGATTTGCAAGCCGCAGAAGCATTCCTCATTCGATTACATCCGACAACGGAACAACTTTCGTTGGAGCTTGTAATCATTTGAAACAGTTGACTGACTTATTGTCATCTTCTGAATTTCAAAATACTGTTAAAGATGCTACCTCACATCTCAGCCTTAACTGGCATTTCTTACCGCCTTATTCTCCTCATATGGGTGGACTGCATGAAGCTGCAGTACGCTCAGTCAAACATCACCTGAAGCGAATGGCTTCAGATCTTACTCTCACCTACGAAGAGCTATCGACTTTGTTGATCCAAATCGAAACTATCCTTAATTCACGACCATTGCTCTCACTTCATGAAGAGATTGATGACTTCCAATATTTGTCTCCAGGACATTTTCTTGTGGGCAAACCACTTATTTCATTGCCATCTCCAGACTTGTCTGGAAGTTACACATTACGCTCTCAGTGGAAAACACTGCATAATTTTACTGTTGATTTGTGGAAGAAATGGTCTTCTGACTATCTTCACACACTCCAAAGGCGTTCCAAATAGAGCTCTAAATCTCATAATGTATCCATTGGTACACCAGTACTTCTCATTGAAGATAATGTGCCACCCTTTAAATGGATTTTAGGCATAGTTGATCAAATTCACCCTGGATCTGACGGTCTCGTAAGAGTAGCTACTGTCAGAACTTCTTCAGGTCAATATAAAAGACCAATAGTGAAACTCGCCCCTCTTCCCATAAATGGAGAAGAGTAATTATACTTAATAAATTGTATATAACCTAAAATTGTTTTTTGTAGAACCTTTAAATAATTATAGTTTTGTTCCATTATACATTCTCTTTGTTTGAATAATTATTTGCATAATTATTGCGGGCAATATGTATAATTACACAAAACTTGAACTAAAACTATGACTTTTCGTAGCAAAACATAGGCCTAAAATTATGACATTACATTAAAGTCATTTTATTGTAGATATTTCCACATTTATGTTCAGACTTAATATTTGACACGTAGATGTCGATTCTGAACTTAGTTTTGCATAATCTATTATAATAAATATTATTTGAATGAATTAAGATAGTTTATAAGCAACATAACCCCACTTTCAAACGTGCAATATTCACATATGTTCCACGAGCTTTAGAATAATATTAAAGTGTCTGGCATCATACTCACAGCTTCACATATTTAATATTGTTCCTTTGAAATCATTATTTGTTTATTAAAAGAAATAAATAAGTTATTACATATATATTCGCATGGTGATACTCATCTGTTATTGTGAAATCACTTCGCGAGAGTACTTCGATCTGACAATATATCGATACTGACTCGCTTCGATTTTCAATGTTGCCAATTTCCAGCAAAAACTCACGTAGTTTTCTCAAACAAATATTCAAGTTTTTATTATTATATAGATTTTTTATATAGTTTTGATATTTGATTTATACTTTAAATCCATGGTGTTATTGTCCATTGCATTTGTTAGTATCTTTTCACGTCAGAATTACTTGTGACGCTTTCTCTTATAAATATAATTTTGCTAAGTTTATTGGGGATTTCCCTCACAAAGCCAGTACAGACGCTCAAGGCGTTCATTTAGTTAGTTCACACGTCGAGTCTGAAGGAAGCGGTCGTGGTTCTCATTCATTCCTGCTTGGGAAAAGGTATTTCCCAATATATCATCATCATCAGCATTCTACAGTGTCCAAGGATCTCGAAGCTGATTCTTCAACTAGAATCTTCAATCCAACAAGGATTTGAGTTTCATCTTTAAATCATCAATTTCAGCTAAGAAATTTGATTATTAATATCATTCATCAAGAGCTTCTCGTGGGCACGCTAACATAGCTTGTGACGCCTTATTTGAAGACAATCTTCAATTTCATCTATCTAACTTTTAATTGGAACCAATTCCAATTAATTATAATTAATTTCTGCGTGAAGGAAGAATTTCACTGTAACTTTCTTTATTCGCTTTGGGACGCTTTGCATAGGCACGCCAAGGTGACGTCATCTAGATGCTTGCAATTTCACCATTTTCGCTTTCTTTGTGAACATTATTACAACACATTTCAAAGTGTTATTTAACTTAAATTACTGAACGTCTTATATAATACATTCCTTTCAAATACAAACATAAAGAGAATTTGAAGGATTCTGTGCAAGACTGAAGTAATTAACATTCATCTAACTTCAAGATTTATAGATAATAAACATTTTAAGTGTTACACATCAGTAAGTGTAATTTACTACTTTAAGGAGAATATTTCATCACAACCAATTTATAAACATTATTTGGAACTTTAATTTAACTTTATTACAAAACTGCTACAGTTTTAATTATCACCAGAGTATTTTAACATCAAGAAATTTTCGTCATCTCTTCAAGATCATCAACTCTTCAAGCATCAACTTCAACAATCTTTCAGTGTATTATAACCTCAGTGTCTTTTAGTGTTAAAATAAATATCATTTATTCACCAGAACGTTATAAATTCTTGTTCTTTTCATGTATAGGCAAAGGCAAGGGTTTCAGAAACTTACAGTCCATTCCAACCTAAATTCCATTTCCAATCTACCTAATTTGGTACCTTGTGAAAGCTCCTTGATTGCCTACCTATACAAAGGGTATTTTTTGTATTGTGAAATAGCCTATTTTGTTGCAAGGGTCGCTTTTATAATTGTTAAATATTATGTGGAGGTGCAAGGGGTTTTTTATTGTGAAACATTAGGTGACATGTCAATTGCAATTATTCATTACCGGCGGTGAGGTTGAACAGCGGCTACAGGCATGGTGGCATGCACTGCGGGGCGGCACCCGGGAAGCAGCCTGGCGGGCAAGCGGCCAGGCGAGTGGAAAGGGGAGCAGCATGGGGCGCAAAGTTCCATTATGCCCAGAATTGTGTGTATTTTTGCAAAATTTCTCTGTAGAATTTGACATAATCATACCCTCAAAAACTTGACTTTATTATAATTCTGGCTTTGAAATTAGAAATTACAATTTTTCTGTTTAATTCAGCTGTATTTATACCCTTTTCAGATTCGAGGCCATATCAGGAGTTCAGGATCTGTGTATATACAGTAGCCCTTGAAACTATTGATTGTCAATTATTTTCTATTGTTCGACTGATATGAATTTAAATGGATATGATATAGGATGAAATAACAAGAATGATTCATGGTATCAGGTATATCCAATTTGGCATTTGCCTTTATAACTGGGGAAATCTTAAAGAAAACCCATGTCAAATTGGCTGACCATGAGATTTGAACCTGGGACCTCTCGAATGCAATTCCAAGATATTACCATCTTGGCAACCTCACTCGGTACAAAAAAAAATTCAAATGTTCCAATACAATAACTGTGATGGTGTATTAGTGTATTGTAGAAATGAATTAGATGTAACATCGGTAAATGCAGAGATTAGACAGCCTAGTGTGATACAACTTGGGTTTAAATTTAAGAACATTGAATTTGAGTGAACGGCTATTTACAGACCACATAGTCTTAGTATCACTGATTTTTTAAACAACTTAAAACATTACTTGCAAAGATTTAAGCACTCTAAATTACATATCATGATTGGACATATTAATATTCAAATTGTAGAACATTATTTACATGTCTACAGGTATAAATACAGTGAAATCTCCGTACAACGATTACCGATATAACGATAATACTCTTTATAACGTTAAAATATTTTGGTCCCGGCATTCATTCCATTAAAATAATGTAAAATTCCCCTCGGTTTTACGATACTCTTAATAACGATAAACCTCCCCACTACGATTACATTTAGAATCCCCGTAAATACATTTTCCTCGGTACAACGATAAAAATAGATCGTGAAAGTCCAAATCATGAACTCCCCCGCCTCGTTTAAAGGGTGGAATCGCCTTCCTTGACCTTGATCGCGCTTCACCCTCGCTCACGTGCACAATGGAGTAAACCAGTCGCCTGGTCACTGACTGCACGGCAAGTTTGTTTGGTGGTGTTCGCGTATTGTTGTGCTTCTCTGTCAGCATGGCTTCTCGCATACAAATTAGTATGCAGCAGAAATTAGCTGTAATAAAATACATTGACGCAGGCATGAAACAAACTGCAACATCGAAAAAGTACGGGCTTTCGGAATCTACGGTGTCGACTTTCTTAAAGAAAAGGAATGAGATCGAGGAAACTCTCAATTCAAATGCCGTGGATCCTACTAGAAAACGGCAAAATTTATTGACTTGGATGCTGCAACCTTGGAATGCTTCAATGAAAAAAGAACTTTAAACATTCCAATAAATGGACCGTTGATTTGTAGTCAAGCTAAGAAGTTTGCTACCATGCTTGGTGTGGAGGACTTCAAGGCTAGCAATGGGTGGCTTGTCCGCTATAGAGACCGCCATGGCATAACTTTTAAGTTAATTCAATGGGAAGAGAAATCTGCACCAACAAATGACGCAAATCTCTGGCGCAGTAATGAAATGAAAAAAAAAAATACTGAGAAATATTTGCCAGAAGATATTTATAATGCTGACGAGACTGGGATGTTTTGTCAGCTTCTTCCTGAAAAGACAATGTGTTTGCTCATAAGTTAGTGTAATAATTTAAGGGTGGAGTGAATACAGTACAGTATAGCAGTTCTTGTGTAAAAATTCTTTATTTCCTTAAATACTTAAAGCATTTCAATTATTGAAGTTGTTTACTACATATACTACCAATATTTGAACATTTTTGTAAATTCTCGATATAACAATATGTCTCTCTACAACAATATTTTTTTCTGGTCCCTGCGAAATCGTTGTATCGAGATTTCACTGTATCTGAAAATAATGCATGAGTTTGGCTTTGTTAGGTTTTAAATGCTGTTACTAGACCATCAAAAACTGATTCATGTATTGATTACGGAGGGTTGTTCACGATCTATGGTAACAAACTTAAGACACTTACTTACCTTAAGCAAAACCACGCCTCCATCGATGATCTATCTGGTGGCCAAAAGCATGGGCTATTGCTCTGCAGCACAGCTTCCACTGGAGCAAACTGCTATGATGTACAAGGATGTTCAGTTTATTCCATTCCTCCACATTTTGAGGTTGCCTGCTTCCAAGAGCCCATTTTAGTAACCCAAATCCATATAAATCCATTGACGATCTATCAGGTGACTTAACAGGGATGTTGCTGAAAGGTATGGAATGTATTCCTGTTTCTCTTTCTATGTTCTCCAAAAATGTGCAGGTTAAAGCAGATGTATGGTTTATACTGATGCAGATAGACCTTATTTGCATCTGCAACATGGAGAGCAAAGATTTCTCTGCAAAAATATTGGTAGTCTGATAATGTGCCGAGTTGATTTTCACATTTTATGTACTTGGCAGATGATTAATTTGCCTTTGTAGCTGTTACCCTGCTATTACCATGAGACCCTTGGGGAAACTTTCCTTAGTTTCCGTATACCGACTTTCCGCCAGAATTCTTACAGCCAGAAGGCCATCAAATGGGCCCTAAAACAGACCACTGACACTCTTCTTCCAGCCACTGAACCCACATCCCACTGAGTGTACATTCCTTTCTTTCCTCTTGTTTCAAACAAAATATCCAGACTTCTATTCAAGCACAATACCAAGACCATCCATCTACCCCCTCCAAAAGTACAGCAGACGGTACGCCCTGTGAAGGATTCATTGGGCCTTCGCATCCCAGGCTTCTACCAAATTCCTTGCGAATGCGGAGATGTCTACATTGGACAGACGGGCCGCACCATAGAGGAAAGATGCAACAAACATTGCAGATGCATCAGATTGTATTATCCTGACAAATCCGCAGTAGCCCAGCCCTGTGTCGACACTGGCCACAAAATCCAATTCAACCAGACCGGAATCCTAGGGAGGCAGAGATTCTACATGGAAATCCAAATCCAAAGCCGAAACTTCAATAGGGATGGCGATCTACAACTTAGTCAGGCCTGGAAGCCAATATTGGCAACTCTATCTCCCCAATAAATTACTGGTCCTCATAAGGACTGATTCCACATTCAACATTATTAAATTCTATTTTTCCTTCCTGACCAATCAGAACTCTCCATTCAATGAATCCACTCTAATTTTCCTATTGGCCGACCACCCATTCTAATATATCCAGTCTTTTCCTATATAAGAAAAGCTTTTTCTTATCCAGCTCACTTCTCCCAGAAGATGGCAGCAGAGATTGCTGCCGAAAGCTTGGATCCAAACCTCCAACTCACCCGGTTGGAAGCCCTAGAAACAATAATATACACCCTAGTGTTAAGTCATCAAACACAAAATCACTAACAGTCTGTGTGATATTGGCACTTGCTCCTAGTTATTTTAAATATCGGTAATAACAAAAAGCACTAGGTATCGACATGGCCATGGTCCATATACTAGTTTTACTGTATCAGTTTTAGATGGTCATGCAATACAGCAGTGTTCTGCATCCCTTTATATTCACAACACAACATAATATATATTATCCATGTTAATATACATATATCAGGACACACCAAAATGTTAATTCCATATTATCATATGTCATGACTGTTACATATAAAATATGTAATGTAATCATCATCATCATAATCATCAATATTATTATTATTAGGATATTATGTTATTATTCTACAGTGTTAATCAAAATGAAACCACTGGATTTCTACCATAAGGCATTCCCCAGGGATTGGGTGGCTGATTGCCATGACAGATAATAGCCACCTCCGCTTCTTCCATTTCCCACCGATGATTCAAGTAAGAGAATACTCAAACGAAAAGAAGAATTTCAGTACTTAACTCACCTATCTTAAGGGTATATGTACGTGAACTACCACAAAAATATAAAGAAAATGCAGGTTCTAAAATATTAAAATTAACTCATATGTGGACTAAAATTACAGGATCCTATAAGAAGGCTTACTAGAATATAACTAGCTGATAAAAGTATAACAAATTGACCAAGTTATTTTTAAATTACATGTTTTATAGGAGCATGAAAAAAACTAATTCAGATGCACTTATCACTTCTTGTAGAGATAGCATTTTTCTGGTTTCTCTGACACCTTTTATTTTTTTAATGCATATAATGAACATATTTTTCTACAAAGTAGACTACTTTTACACCGCTAATGTTAGTATTTTTAATGCAATTAATTTTTATATATCGCATATAAAATATATTGAAATTTGATCAATATTTTATGACACATTTTCTTTAATTTTATACCTATGGGCATCATTGTAGTCTACTTTATGCATATATGCATGTAAAATTAGTGTAAAAAATTTCAGCCTTCTATCTCTAATGGTTGTGGAGCTATCTAACAATATGTGTGAAAAATAAGAGTTACCGGGAAATTCAATTTTAAGTTCATAGTGAATAGTAGCTCAGAGCACGTAAACATATTTAAATGTCCATTTAAATGGCACCAATAATTTCTAAACCTATATAAACTATATACCAATGGATGCAGAAAATTCAGCACAATTTTTTAGTGCTATAAACAAAAAAACATAAATTTCAAAATAATTCACGTACATATACCCTTAAAGTAGATTTTGAAAATGTTGTCTCCTCTATCTATCCGTATCTGATAATGATCTGTAAAATTTGTGTAGATGGAACATTGAGCTTTTAAGTCCCTTTAACACTGATGTTTGAGAAATCTGAACTTTCTGAGCTAAATGGCTGAATGTTTTGAGAAAGGAACAAGAAGGAACCTGTAATGCTTATATCATAGAATCTATTTTTACTTCCTCTGCCAGTTCTATAGGTACTATAGGTAAAGGAAGTATTGTTTTCGACCCCCAAATTCGAAGTTAAGTTTTTAACATAAATACATGTTTCAGGGCCCCCTGAATCCAAAAATACTATTTTTGGAAACATATCTGTGTGTCTGTGTGTCCGTGTGGATGTTTGTGAACAGGCTAGCTCCAAAATGGAAAATTGTATGAAAACAAAATTTCGTATTTGGGTCAAGTCTCTCTTATTTTTAAGAAGAAGAAATTTTCATTTTTCACGATTTTCTCAAAAACGGCTCTTACGATTTTCTTTAAATTTTGCACATGGGTTGCTTTTACTAGGAGCTAAAACTTTTATTTGAGACGTTTTTCGTACAAATTCTCTGAAGAGTAGTTAAAAGCCACCCACTGTGAATATGCGCTCTTTGCAATATGGCCTCTTGCAACGGAAAATCGTACGAAAACAAAATTTTGTATTTGGGTTAGGTACCTTCTGAGGCTGCGACACGAAGATTGGCGACAACCTTCTTTTATAATTAAGGGGACTTTATATGAAGAAAATCTCCACCTGGGGAGTACATGACCTTGAAGCTGGTGGTGGAGCTTGAGTACCCCGATGATCCTGAGAGCTATGCCAACGGTAGCATAGCTACTGGCAGGGCCTCCCTTGTCGGACAGGTCGAAGGAGAGGGGTCAGACGAAGAAGTACTCCAAAAGAGGACCTCAACGACATTGGCGGCTGGGAAATGTTTTTCTGTATGGCGCTGATGGCGGAAGAAGGTTGCTTTTAAGTGTAAATCGGCAGCAGGGTTTACACTGAGACAGGTGGCGGAGGAGCTTCTAGCAAGCCAACGGCAGCGTCAGAGGTATAGTAAGATTACCTACTGCGGAAGGGAAGGGTGATCTCTTTAGCCGAGGTGAAGGCAACGCCCTAGGGGAAGGCCCCCGAAATCAAAGCCCCAGTCCCCACTGGCCAAGGGTTTAGCTTAAGGCTAACGACCTTAACTAGTAAAAAAATCTTGTTACGAAACCCTCACAAATAGAAAAGCCGGATAGATTATATGGAAAACGACCTGGCAATGGAAAACGGAAATCGATTTTAACTGCTGCTACATGGAATGTGAGAACAATGTTACAGCCTGGAAAGATGATTGAAATAGCAAATGAAGCAATACAATCTGGAGTAAATATCCTAGCCATACAGGAAATTAGATGGGTAGGACAAGGCAGAATTGACAAAAGGGATTTTACAATGTTTTTTAGCGGGACAAAAACAAGGACAGGTCAAAGTGGGACTGGTTTTATTATTGACGCACAAACCAGGAAGAGTTTTATATCTTTTATACCAATAAATGACAGAATAAGTAGAATTAGACTGAAAGGTAAATTTAGAAATATTTCATTAATCTCAGTATATGCACCAACTGAGGACAGTAAAGAAGAGGAAAAAACATCCTTTTATGACTGCTTATATAAGGAATGTGAGAAAGTTTCAAGCTACGATACACTGATAGTCTTGGGAGACTTTAATGCTAAAATCGGGACCGAAGACTTTTTAAATGGAATAGCAGGAAGATTTACATTGCATTTGGAAACAAATGAGAATGGGAAACTTCTAAGCCAGTTAGCAGTAACGCATGATCTAATCATCAAAAGTACCTGTTTTAACCATAAAAGAATACATAAAGGCACCTGGAAAATTCCAGGAAGTGATGAGGTGAACCAAATAGACCATATTTTAGTATACAAAAGACATAGCTCATCAATAATAGATGTCAGGACTGCAAGAGGACCAAACTGTGACTCAGATCACTATATGGTCAAAGCCAAAATCAGTGATCGGTTAAATGTAATTAAGCATAGAAATACAAACCAGCGGATTAAATGGGATACGGGTAAATTTAAAGAAGAGACCCAAAGCAAAACTTATGAGCAAAATTTGGATTCTAAACTGAGCGAAAACTTACTCATGCTAGAGTGGGGAAATGAACCTATAGAAAAGCAATGGGAAACAATTAAACAAACCATAATTGAAGTCACAAAAGAAACTATTGGAGAAAAACCGAAAAGAAGAAATGAAGAATGGTTTGATCAAGAGTGTAGGAAAGCCCTAGACCAAAAAAACTTTGATAGACTACAGATGTTGCAAAAAAAGACCCGTTCAGCACACGAAAAATATAGAGAAAGTAGGAAAATAGCAAACAAGCTAATAAGGAGAAAAAAGAAAGAATATATTAAGAGGAAAATAGAATCAATCGAAAATTGTAATAATCAAAATGAGAATAGGAAGTTTTATCAGGCAGTTAAAAAAATGAATAAAGGATTCCAACCTAGATTAGATTTATGTAAAGACAAAAATGGCCAAATGATTGGAGACAAGGAAGGAATAATAAATAGGTGGGCTGAATACTATGAAGAAATACTGAACATAGAATTGGAAAATGAAGAAATGGAACTGAGAGCTTATGAGCTGGATGCAGATCAACAAGAGGTAGAAATACCGGATGAACTAGATATAGAGCTAGCAATACAAAAACAAAAAAATGACAGAGCACCAGGTGAGGATACATTAACGGCAGAACTCTTCAAATGTGGAGGAAAGAACCTTATAAAATCAATTCACAAACTGATTGTGAATATATGGAAGAGTGAAACAATGCCAAGGGACTGGAATATTGGTCTTCTTTGCCCAATATACAAGAAAGGGGACAAGTTTGAGTGTGGCAACTATAGAGGAATTACCTTGCTTGATGTAATATACAAAGTCCTCTCGCATGTCATTCTCCAAAAAATCAATAAGTTTGCAGAGAATATTCTTGAAGAATACCAGTGCGGCTTTAGGCAAGAAAGGAGTACTACAGAACAAATTTTTGTCATGCGTCAGGTAATGGAAAAGTGCCATGAATATAATGTACCTCTCCATATGCTATTCATTGACTTTAAGCAGGCGTTTGATAGCGTCAATAGAACACACTTATTAAGATGCATGGAAGAATATGGTACACCTAAGAAACTTATAAGACTTACTAAAATGACTTTTGAAAATAGTAAAGCAAGAGTAATGGTAGGATGAATGTTGAGTAGAAGTTTCGATATATCTACCGGAGTAAGACAGGGAGACGGCCTGTCAGCTGTTCTCTTTAATCTAGCATTAAACAGTGTACTAAATGAGCTTAACTTGAATGGAAACATATTGTATAAATCCAAACAAGCCTGCGCCTATGCAGATGACATAGCCTTAATAGCAAGAAATATACCGGCTTTAGAAGAAATGGATTAAAACAATTGAAATAGTGGGAAAGTCAGCTGGACTGACTATCAATGTAGATAAAACAGAGTACATGCAGATTTGAAACAAATTATGTAAACAACATTGGGCAAATAGTACAATTCATTAAAATAGGAAATTATGAATTTGAAAAGGTTTCAAACTTCACATATTTAGGTGTAAAGGTTAGTAATACAGGGCTAATATCCAAAGAAATAAATAATCGGGTAATAACAGCAAGCAGAGCATACTTCGCAAACCTCAATCTACTAAAATCAAGATTACTAACAAAACCAACAAAATTAAAACTGTATAAAACTTTAATAAGGCCTGTTGTGTCATATGCAGGGGAAACATGGACGCTAAATAAGGATGATGAAAATGCTTTAAGAATATTTGAGAGAAAAGTTATTAGACGTATATATGGCCCAATATATGAATCTGGAGTTTGGAGAATAAGAACAAACACGGAAATAAACCAAATTCTGGAAGGAGAAGACTTGGTAAGGTTCGTCAAATCCCTACGAATTAGTTGGTTGGGACATGTTGAGAGGATGGAAATGGATAGAACACCAAAACGTCTCCTATATAATGATATAATAGGTGTTAGAAGAAAAGGAAGACCAAGGAAAAGATGGTTAGAAGATGTGGAGCAGGATTTGCTGAGAATGGGAATAAGAGGTTGGAAAAGGATTGCCCAGCAGAGAGATGATTGGAAACGGATTGTGAGGGAGACCAAGGCCCACCAAAGGCTGTAGAGTCATGGAGGAAGGATATGAAGAAAATTTAGTTTTCTGCAATTTTCTCAAAAACGGCTCTAACTAATTCCTTTAAATTTGTACATGGAGTGTTTATACCAAGAGCTAAAAACTTTTATTTGAAACTTTTTTTCAAAAAAAAAATTCTCTGGATGGTTGTAAGCTACCTACTGTTTGTAGAAACTCTGTCTTGCCTGGTGAACAGCTTAATACAAGAACATTCACAGCCTCTTATTCTATATAAGCACGTGAAATAAGAACGATGTATTGTTGGCCATTCTTACAGTAAAGAAATATCTGAGGGGAATATTCGATAAATTTCGGAAATTATTCTTAACGGCAGAAAGTTTAATAAACGTTTGCAGTCACTTGTTTTATTAATAATATTCCTCCAATAATTATGTATTAAAAAGTCTTCTGAGATAGTGAACCAGCACCAGAAATGGTAGACTTTTTGTGTAATCTCCTATTACAATAAACATACATACAGCGTTTTTTTTTCTAAAAGAAATATCTTTTGACTTGACGGATCATTGCCAGACTTATCCTCATATAACTTATACCAGGTAGAATGAAAATGGAATCACACACAATATGCATAAGGTTATACAAATTTAAATCCTCTGAGGACAAGTCAGTTTGTATACATCAATTCTACCCGTATGCTGCAATTTAGTCTATGATCCACTGACAGTGTTTCTTGCACTTTTCACCAAAAGATGCTAAATTTAAAATGAAAAGTAGCTATACTTCTATTTTCGAGAATTGGGGCTGACAAGTTTGCGATCAACCTTGGAACTACTGTGAGATATTCCTGATCATCCAACATGTATATAAGCAGAGTAATTTTCACAAGGGTACATATAATTTATCACATGAAAAACAACTGCAGAATAGCCAGAGACAGAATTATATAGGCCTAATTCAATAAATGCAATTTTAAGCCAAACTCTTGAGCAAGTGCTAATGCTGAATCATTAACATCAGCAACAATGCTGTAGTGCTCACTCATTTTCCTGATCGCAGCACTAATATCAGGCCCCACCTCTCAAAGATGATAATGAACATAACACTAAATTAGCTGCTTCAATGCGAACGATGCGTGTAATCACTTTTGTTATTTTGTTTGGCACAAATTTCTCCAGATTTCAAAATTGTGGAATTTAATGATTTTCTCCTATATAAAACTGGAAAAAACTTTAAGGGGAATGTGTACCCCCACATACCCCCAGAAAAAAAGCACTGCATATGTACATATGTACATAAATACATACATACATACATACTTTTTGTATATATTAAATTTTGTAGAAGAGTATAAGCCTACATATAAAATACGGTAAGAATCTGTGTAAAAATTTATAGAAGTTAGGAAATAGAATGATCAGAATTACTTTACGAATACAAATACAAATACAAATGTGTTGAAGAATACAAATACTTTAATATTATATCATATTTAACATTACAATAACTACTGTAATTTGTTATGGTGCAAGCCACACTTTTCCTTGGGGACAAACTTTTCGAGCTGTTGCTCATAGACATTCTTGAGAACTGCCTGGAATTTATCATACGGCACTGTGAAGGATACACTGCATTCACATTTCCTCTGAAGATTTCTGCAGATAAGTTTCCTAAGTGTTGCCTTCTTTATTATATTCATCCCAATTTTGCCACCAAATGTCACGGTTTTCCACCATCCTGGTGACCCAATAGCATTGGACATTAAAGTCTTGATAGTCCAGGAAGTAGACATGATAACTGTTGTCTGACCAAGCATTGACTTTTCCTTCTTCTCAGTAACTACTCCTGAAATAGTAAGTGATACTAACATTGCTTTATAGTAACATAATTATGTTTAAGTTTGACTTGTGCAGTTAGGCTGTACAAAATAACTTGTACCAATTGTTTAATACTTTATTCTGTTGTAGTCCAAAAGGCAACCCATGGCCGTATGTGACCTTTAATTTTTTTCTCTGGCTCATTTGTTCAAGGTATTTAATATTATTTCTCCTGGGATCACACATGAAAGATAAAATTACACCAAATAAAATTTCAGGCATTTGTGAAATTGACTGTAATACCTATACATTGGCAAAACGAAGAGAAATTTAAAATTAAGGTACCGGTACAAGCAAAACATGAGAAATACTAAATACCAACTGATAGAAAAATCTGCAGTGGCTCATCATTTCTGGTCAGAAAGGTCATGATTTCCATGGTGAGGCAAAATTACTGAAATGTGTTCAA
The DNA here is from genome assembly GCA_964059195.1 of Ectobius pallidus. Lineage (NCBI taxonomy): Eukaryota > Metazoa > Arthropoda > Insecta > Blattodea > Ectobiidae > Ectobius > Ectobius pallidus. Next base: position 144,393,161 of record CAXKWD010000003.1, on the reverse strand, counting down.
AAACCACTTGATTTAACTGTTGAGAAAAAGTATATGTTAAAAATTACATCCCTATGGACAATGACCTCTTTTTTTCAAATTAACACACCTGGAGGACATCTGGTGGACAGAGAAACAAACTTGTCAGTAGATCTCTGTTGATGATGATGGGCAACCCATCAAAACATATGTTATAATTTGGTAAAGATTATACTTACAATAATTATGTGATGTTGAATGCTTTAAAGTTTAATATATAATATTGATTCTTTACAATGTTTTCCCGATTACAACTATACACCCATTTTATGCAGGAACGCTCATACAGAAATGATCTATTTTTTGTGATGATCCCAGCATGGACAAAGGATGGTAGATTTGCAGATGGCCTGGCCTACATATTATGTAGTAGAGTATGTGCCTATTCAATTACCAGTACTCCTTTTTCAAAATTTGGAACTGGTCCCCTTCACTCGATTCTGTGATCTTCAGATTTCTGTACTGAAGCTCTACCAACTGAGTTAGCTACAATTTTTTGATACAGTGGCAGATGGAATTAGTATCCATAAACATAGTCACCTAAGTTGTAATTTTGTAGTCCTTGTAATCAGTGATGGGAAGTAATTGAGTAAAAGTAATCGGATTAAAGTAACGATTCCTTTTTTGGTCCCTTTTACTTGTAATCGTTACTTTTTAAAAAATGTAATTTTTACTGGTAATTTACTTCTGGAAATAAAATTGTAATCGTTACTTTTGAGTAATCGTTACATTTTAGTAATCGAAAAGTATTGAATTGAGAATTTGGCAATGTTGCTTTTTTCTACTCGCTGGCAGTCGCTGCAACGGTGGTGAACTTTGCGTTCTTTTTAAAGTGAACGTAAAGCGCTTTACAGCTGTTGCAGCATTGCTGTATGGTCGCTGCAGCGGTGGTGAAGCGAAGTCAGATCTAGCTTAACGGGTTTTGCTGCATGGGCTATCAGCTGTTCTTTTTTACACTTTAATTTGCTGCGGCGAAACTGTAGCGATTTAAAGCAGTGACGCGACATTCGACATGGCAAGTCAGCATTTCTGCGGAAAAATGTGGCAATGCAACATCAGCTGAGATGAGCGGAAGTCGAAAGTATTTTGTGTGTGTGTTTTTTTTTTTTTTCCAATGGCGACCACAGTCAGAGCAATTTACAGGGAGCGATACTACATTTAATTAGATTTCTGTATGGTTTCCATTTATTTCAAGACGTGTTCAAGAAATTAAAATTGCTGTTCTCAGCCTATAAAATTTATTTATATCCCTTTCTTTGAAAAGAAGGTTATGTGTTCCACAGTATAAAACTAAGCTCAAACTAACCTCAACTTCAAAGTTAATTACGGAGCATTAGAGGCTCTGTTGAAAATACTGCTTCTGGCATTGAAAATTCATTTATGCTGTATGAGGACCAGTGATTTACAACAAGGTGACATTCACATATAATTCTGATAGTAGGATTCTGGATCCCGGTATTTGTCTTTTTCTAATTTGATCAAATCTAATCTATTGTGATACTGCAATATTACGCCGCGTGTTGCGGGGTTTCACAATTGTAAATGTCACTTTATGGGTTTTGCTACATGAACTGTCATGGCCTTCTTTTTAACCCCAGTGAAGCTGAAGCGATTTACAGATTCGGTTTTAAAAAGAACGAAAAATGCACCCTATATTTGTTTTTTCTCAAAACTTTTTCAGTTAAAATGTTTTCAGTAAGAACATTTCTTATTTAAGTATATTTTGAAATTTGCTTCTCATTCTCAATTGCTATAGGCTAACGTCGTCACAACTAATATCCAGGTTAGAGGTAATATTAACAAAACTTACTCAATGTGTATGGAAATATTGGTATTGATTAATAATTTTAGACTTTGTAACGTCCCAAGCAACTTTATTAGCTGAATGGCCCAATAGTTTCTGCCCTTGTGCCCCCCCCCGCCCCGATACTGCCATTTTGTGAAGTAATTGTAATTGTAATTTTACTGATTACTTTTTTGTGCCCCCCAAAAAAGAAGGAATTTTTAGGTACTGCAATTTTGTAAAGTAATTGTAATTGTAATTGTAAATTTACTGATTACTTTTTCAAAAAGTAATTTGTAATTGTAATTAAGTAAATTTTTTCTCAAGTAATTGTAATTCAGCCCAATTACTATTTTTTTGTAATTTTCCCATCACTGCTAGTAATAGTTACTTACCAACAAAAAACTCGACTGCATTCACATCTTGGTAGAGCTCTTGCAGTGTTTGTGCACTCTCAGGGTCTCCAGTCATATCCAAGAAGTTCTTGTAAGGAGTCATCCCAAATGCTTTTCTGTAATTGTTGAAAGACTGCATCCTCATCTCTCGACTTAAAGCCAGCATTCGCTTAAGGGAACAAAAACTACTGTGAGGGTAGTTCTGGTATCCAATCTGTGACACATGTTACAAAATAGAATAGAACAAATTAAATCCAATCACATGGGAATTAGTACTTTATTTCCTACTATGGTTACTGCTTTTCAGGTAATTATTTTTTAGGGCTTGTATTTGTGCACTCTTCGACTGCATATATTGCACAATTAGGATCTTTAGTCATACCAGTATGCCATGTAGTCATTACATGAAATATAAGAATCACTTTACACCCATAAATATTATGATGATGATGTGTTCGGCCCGAAGGTCGGTCCTACCCTGGGACAGAGCCGCCGGATGAAACTGCAGAGGATGGCCAGTTCCTTTTGCAGGATGGGAATGAGGACACAACACTCAGTCCTGACCCAGGAAGGAGACTTGACAGCTCTGTAAAATCCCCGACCCAGCTGGGAATTGAACCCGAGCCGCCCAGGCGCCTGGCAGTCATGCTACCAACTCACCCACGGCAGCAGACCCCATAAATATAAGGCATGAAAATAAAATTCAACATATTATTTCTGTACACCTGTACCTATAATGTAGAAAATTTGAATTTTGTAAATTGCATTTTAATAATAAAAAAATGCACACAAATACGGGTGTGAGATTGAGTATACAATTAAGTATCTTTGATATATGCTGTAATTGAGACAGTTCTTTCTTTGCACCATTCAATGTGGTAGTTTCCACACCAACCTACACAGGACTGATATATATACATTGTTCATCTGGGTCTTGAAAAGCCTTTTGTGTGCAGATCTTATGGTGGAATCATGAGCCACAAGCCTAGTTGTGACTTAAGTGAAAAGTTCATCTCCATCCAGTCCCTGTACACCATGGCTCAGTTGCATAAAATTCTGTTGGAATGGTAGCTGCCTTCTCACTCCTCTTGCATATCAAAGTCTCCTATGCTTTTGTTGGTTTAAGTTGGAGATTAATCCGAGGTCTTTTTAATAGAATATTTATCTTGCCATGGCATACACAAGTCTTGATCTCATCGTTCTTGATAAACATAGTGCCTTCTTTAGGTATGTGACTTTCAGATTCTCAATTTTTACCATGTTCATTTCTGACAGGAATTTCCACATCATCTGTAATCCATAAGTTACAACTGGGATTATCTTTGAGTTAGATAACTTCATGGTTGTAGCAAGGAAGATTTATGATGCCATTCATTACAATGATTGCCTGTGTGGTTCTTTCCTTTTTATGTGCACTAAATGAGGTGCCCTGTGTTTGCAGAGTAATCTTCCACCATTTCTGAAGATCATTGCGACTGTCTTAACTTGTTTATTTGTAGCCCATTTCTTGCTGCCCTCCCGGTCAGTCTGTTAAGAGCTTCTTGAAGGCTTTCATGGCTTTTTGCTGCCAGCACCATGTCGTCAGCTCACAGATAAACTTTGATGTCAGCATTCTGTTTCAAAGCATTTACAATGTCATGCATGGCCAGACCTGGACTAGCAAGTTGGCTGGTCGGCGATTGCCGAGGGCCCCTGGCTCAAAGGGGCCCCAAAAAAGTGGTTTATATTTTTTATTACTCAGGTATTTTTCAACTACACTAGTATATAATTAGTTGCACTAGAGTCATTTTAATTTTTTGCAAGGAGCTTACGAGTGTAAAATCAATTTTAAGCCATTGTTCAAACACCTGTTAATGTTTACTCTTAGCACAGCTGCACAGAATTTTTTCTTTTCATTATAAAAACATAGGCTAATCGTAGTAAAAGATAACTTGTTTCTTCACATAAGCTTTGCTTACTCTTAGCGTTGCCCCTAATTATTAGGGGCCGTATTTTTTGGTAACAACGATAAACGCGAAATTTTATAAAACAACCTCCCTTAGCTATGTTTAGGTTTTATATGCTTAAAATAGCAATATGAACCAAATTGAATCCACGAAATCGCGAAATTTACTCGATTCCGCGAAATGTGTCTATAAGCGCGAAATATGCCCCTTCTGTCCGTAAAGTGAGAAATGAGCACGAAAATGTGCCTTAAAATCACAATATTGTGTTTTGGTGTACTGTATTTTTTGTTTCTTAGCAGCATGCTTTTTTTCTACTGTTTCTGTGGCTGTCGAAGATTTACCGATACATCGATATTTGTGATCGATTACAAACATTGCAGAATTTACGCAAAGATTGTCTGTGACCTGGTTTGTACTGTTGAGTACACTCCTTTTCTGCTATCTCTTTGCCAAGTTAGCGATGCCTATGAACGATTACAGCAGAAGAGTGTAGAATGTTTGTTACTTGTATTCAACAAATTTCGTCTTTTATCCACAGTGGTATGGTTGGCACTTCTGTTTGCAAATGGCTATCTGATGGTGCTTAGTAGAAATTACGATAATATTTCTCGTCATTATATTTGAACATTAACTCTAATCATGCCCAAATCGAAAGTTACTTCAGTTCATACAAGGGCAGAAGAATATAGAAATGGGGGGGGGGGTGTTAGTTCATGTAAATAAAGAAGCAAAGTTTATCATAGCGCAATGTTCCCAATGTAGTATAAAGTAATTTATATCACAAAATACCTACCGAAATAGAAGGAAGTTAACACCGAAATCAGCCATTTTATTTCACCAATAAATCAGGGCCCTACTAATTATTTATTGTGTTTATTGAGGTATTGCAGTAGGATTTAGATGGTGGCTTTAGCATAGGTTAAGTTGCCTAAATCTAAAAATGCTTCTCTCTCTCAATATCAAGTAATAAGCCATTTGTAATTTATTACTATTTTTATATTGTGTACCAAGTTTAGATATGAGAAAAATAATATAAAAATGTAGGTATTGTAAACGTAAGTAAACTATAACAGAAAAGTTTAATTTTTGATAAAGATCTTGCCTTCACTACTCTTCAAGTGCCAAAATAGCGTAAAATGTGGTTTTCAGGCATGTAATTTTCAAAAAAATTCCAGGGAGGACTCCTGGACCCCCTCTTCAGTCTCTAGGTGAGGGCCCCAAAGGAGCCAGTCCAGGCTTGTGAATGGCTATGTTAAATGGCAATAGACTTATGGGATCATCCTGTAGCACCTCATTCCATTGATTGATCTCTTTTGATAGAACTTTGTCATTGATAAATATATAGTTCTTCAATGTATGGAGCACACCATAAATCCTAGTGGGTGATGTTGTCCAATGAGATTCTGTAACCTGATGGCTAAAGGCTTGTGTCCACATGAGAGCTGAGAGTGTGAGAAACTCTCGAGAGTTGCATTTCGGCATGTGGACACGCATCTGAGAGCACTGTCTGAGAGGTAGAGGAGAGTGGCATTCAGAGAGTCAACTCGCAGGTTGACATGCCTTTGCAATCAATCTCCGAGAGCAGAATCTGTTTCATATAACTGAGAGTTCTCCGAGAGTGGATATTGTGTATCCACCAAGCCATTAGACAAAACTGATATAAAGAAATTTCATAACTGTTGATTTTAGAGCCTATACATAATATGTAATATTAAATTTAATACATCTGTACAATTTTATATTTTTATACAGTAATTATAAAATGTCCGAATACATACGATTCCACATATTCTGCAAATTGGAGTTTAGAAACACGGCACCTGTAGCCTAATCGGTCTTGGTGATTGTCTTTGTACTCTTTTGAGGGGACCAAGATGACATGCATCAGTCTATTGCGTATAAAAGTGGAGACATGTAACAGCGACGCACAAAATGCTTTTGATTTAGTGGTTAAGGACCAACCAACAAAGAGCATTTGTTGGCTCTTGGTCTTCGTGGATGCAGAGGTTAAATAGTAGACCTATCCATCCATGTAGATGCTTGGAGTTTAGATTCACAGTTTGATAGGATCACTCCACTCAATTTGACATGCTATAAATTAAAAATCACACGATTAATGCCAGAAAAGCATAGAGTCACAATTAGTTTATATTTAACAAGAATCTAATATCAGATTTCAATGTCTTTCTAGTCAATTTGTGGGCCTATCGAATTCACTAATACTTCATGATGTTCTGACGATATCCTGACAATATTAGATTGTCAAATTCTTCTACATGCATAATAATTGATTGAATGGATTCACTTAAAAACATTCAGCAAGCCCTCATAGAATGCTTACATTAATATTAACAACGAATAATACATTGTTATGTGTCCATCTTGTCCATAAATATGAGACGAAGACTCGTGCGATATTTGTTTCAAGTGGACACGGTTCTGAGAGTAATGTCGCGAGTTTTACTCTCAGCTACTCTCAGGGTTGGACTAGTGCTCTCTAGTGGACACACCACCTGATATTACCCTCGAGAGTTTCTCGCGATCTCAGCTCTCATGTGGATATGAGCCTTCAGATCGTTCTGTCCAAGGCTTTAGTGCAGTTGGTAAATGCCATATATAATTTCCCTTCCCTTCTTGAATGTCTGCCATGACGTTGCTCACTGCATAGAGTGTGGATCCATTCTTTCTGAAGCTGAATTGCTCATCTGGGATCAGGTGGTCCAGTGAGAGTTGTCAGTTTCTTCTCTAAGATTACAGTGAATATCTTAAAAGCCAGGTATTGTAGTGAGATCCCTCTGTAGGAGTTCGGATTCTCTGTGTCTCCTTTGCCTTTATATAGTATTTTCACTACTGACTTTCTCCATGTTTCAGGGATCCTTTGAGTTTCTAGGCATTTATTGAATAATTTAGTTCAGGCAGGGATAAGCCAGCACTGAGTCTTTTTCAAGTGTTCATAGAAGATAATGTCAGGGTCTGCACTACGGTTTTTTGTTGCATTTATTGTTTCTGCCACTTCCTCTGATGTGTTGCTGAGGATTTCTACTTGTGCTGCATTTATGTAATGAGTCGGCCTCGACTCTAGTGATGCAAAACCTTTGTAAATTGATTCACCCATGTCTCCATTTGAATTGTATGTGGGCATATCGGCTTCCAGGGCCTTTATACTTTTAAAGGGTCTCTCTTTGCTTCCTCTGGTATCATTTAATGTAAACTTTCTTTTGTTTATCAGAAGGGCTTTGCGTTATTTTCTTGATTGACTGTATTTTGTATTCAAGTTTATTTTAGGACTGTAAATATGCACTATGTTGGCCTACTTTCATTTGAAACTTGTTTTGATGCATTCCATAACATGTATAATGTTCTAATGGACGCAATTAAGCTATTCTATCAAAACTAAATCTATTGATGTGCTTCTGCTGCTATTGCCATTGTATTATGTCTTCAGTTCATTTTAATTGATGTTTAGTCTTAATGATTATGATATTACTGAAATAGAGATAAATCATGTTACCATAAATATCTAATCTGGTATTTGCATTTGCAACTGGGCAAACCATAAAATCAAAGTGTTAATGTCCGTCCTTGCTGTTTGAACCCAAAACCTCCCAAATGAGAGTTTGATATGCTACCACCTAAGCTACCTCACTTTGTAGATTTTTTAAATTTTACCCAGGTAGAAAACTATTACAAGTAGAGGTAAAAGAAAATTTTATAAAAAAACACATACCTTAAGGCTAGTGTCCACATGAGAGCCGAGAGTGCGAGAAACTCTCGAGAGTTGCATTTCGGTACGTGGACAGGCATCTGAGACCACTGACTGAGAGGTAGTGGAGACTGGCATTCAGAGAGTCAACTCGCAGGTGGACATGCCTTTGTAATCAATCTCCGAGAGGTTTCTATAGCTGAGAGTTCTCTGAGAGTGGATAATGTGTATATTGTGCCCACCAACCCACATGATAAAACTGATACAAAGAAATTTCATAATTGTTGTTTTTAGGGCCTATATACGTAATATTACGTATTACGTAATACGTAATAATATACGTAATATTAAATTTAATATATCTGTACAATTTTATGTATTTACACAGTAATTATAAAATATTAAATATTCAGTTATTTAATTTGCCTTCAATATTTATTTATATTTTCTAAAAACGAAATCTAGAACCAATAATACTCAATGGTAATGAAATATAATATCGTTTAATATTCATATGTAGTGCAGATAGGGTGGCCATTTCTAAAATGTCAGAAAGGAGGACACTTCTTCGGTAATCTAGCATAGTATAAAACTTCGGGCATGGACGGCTGGACAGCAGATATTACATGGTATAACCCTGACTAATTTTACTTAATAACTGCATTTATATAAAATAAATAATTATACACTACTTTACTGCTTTTTGAACTGTACTGAAATTCTTTGACACACTGAGGATTAAAAGAAGTCTTTCGTTTTGGCATTCTGGTAATTGAAGAAAAACATGGCAAACTGCAAAGAATGTACAATGCAAATGGAGACTTGAACAACAATCAACAGTAAGGCCAACGCCACGTACTGCACCAAACAAATGATAGTACGCTATCATCGTATGGACAAGCATGCCAATGTTAGGAATAGATTCAAATTTTTCCACGGCACCAACGAAACAAATGATAGTATCCACAAGTGTGCCAACCTTAGGATTGGCAGGAACATACTGGAAAATACAAATTTTATTAATATACTTTACCGATCCATCAGAGTCTTGAAAAGGGGGACAAGTCAACGTCCGGCATAAAGCTGCACCGGATGGAGGACTACTTAGCAAAAAGCCTCACAGTCCGGCCAAAAGCCGGACGTCTAGCCACCCTAAGTGCAGACTACATACGATTCCACATATTCTGTTATGGGTATTTCCAAATCGGAGTTTAATCATGACGCCTGTAGCCTAATCAGTCTTGGTGATTGTCATTGTACTCTTATGAGGGGACCAAGATGACATGCATGTGATAAAAGTAGAGACATGTAACAGCGATACACAAAATTCTTTTGCTCTAGTGAAAAAGGACCAGCCAACAAGGAGCATTTGTTGGCTCTTGATCTTTGTGGACGCAGAGGTCAAATAGTAGACCTATTCGTCCATGTAGATGCATGTGCTTAGATTCATGGTTTAATAGGATCACTCCACTCGAATTGACATGCTATAAAATATTAAAAATCACATGCTTGATGCCAGAAAAGCACATAGTCACAATTAGTTTATGTTTAACAAGAATCTCATATCACATTTCAATGTCTTTCTAGTTAATTTGTGGGGCTATCGAATTCACTAATACTTCATGATGTTCTGACGATATCTTGACAATATTAGATTGTCGAATTTTTCTAAATGCATAGTAGTTTCCTGCAGTTTGTAGTGGTGTATTTTTAAAAATGTGTGATTAGATTATCTGAAAATGTTATTTTCTGAAATCATTCCAGCCCCATTTGTTTCGGACAAACAAGGTTCTCCTATATGTCCAAAAATAACACAGTAACTAATGTTTGTTCATTTCTACAGAGTATATATATATATTTGTCAGTCATGGTGGTGCAGAGATAGCATGACTACCTTTGAATCCGGAGGTTATGGGATCAAACCTATTTGCAGTCGATGGATTTTTCAGGACATAAAAATCCTAGACACAAAGTCTTCCAGGAGGGAGTATATATTGGGGTCCAGTGTCATATATTTACATGTTAAAAAACTCCAACCATAAAGTAGAGCCTTTAGATAAAATTTTCTGGCCCTTTCACATTAAGTAATACATTTCCTGGAGCTGGTTGAGGCAATTGGCTTACCACCTGTCCCTTTGTTCTCTACTGGAAACAGAGGTTCTATTACTCCTGTCTGAGGTGTGACAAGCCAGGATGATTATGATGATGATGATATAGGCTATATTTATTTGGGATATAACATTATATTGGTTGGCACACTGTGCTATGAACTGGTCATGGCTTCAATCCTTGATGAGATCATTGGAATTTTCAATTGGCTTAATCTTTCTAGTGACATCATGGCCCTGGGCAGTGATGAATCTAGGTTGTCAGGCTCCCGGGGCAAAAAGGTAATTCAGCGCCCCCTCCCCCAATTAACAATGGCAGTAAACTTTCATTTGATACTAATCATAACTATGTAAATTAATACAAACAGAAGGCTTAATATGAAGTATAAAGCATGATATAAACAATTTATTGTGATTCCATTAGATTATTTTATTAATGAACAGGTACCGGTAGTGTATGACTTACATTAAGACAAATGTGAATTATTAAAAAAAAAAAACATAAACGCCTAACAAAAAAGTTTACTTTAACACAGAATATTTTAAAGAAATACAAAAATTAAACTATAGGCCTACTTGCAGAGATATGACTAAAAATAGAACACATCGATAAAATATTTAACAGGACATAATTTTCTTTAAACAAACATTTAATTTTGATGAAAAATATAAATTACAGACAACGGCTGTAAAAATAGACTTACACCGTAAGAAATAAATGATAAAATTATAAAACTAAAAGCAATACGCAATAAGAAAGAAATGATAAAATTATACAAATTCAAGCAACATTATTTCATAATGTATAATTTTATCAACATTCCTTAGAGTAAAACATTATTTATCATTTATTAACAATGAGATAATCAAAACTTAATATATATATATATATATATATATAAAAAGCAATGGAGCAAACTTGTAATCTAAAACTTAAAATTAAGCTAAAAATGTGTACCTTTCTTTCTGCAATAATAATATCAACATATGAGATCTTTGAAGCTAACCGATGTTCAATGTTAAAAATACTGAGGTTTGTAAGGTGTTCTTATGTCGTCCTGTTTCTTTTCATTATTTTTAACTTACTAAACCTTATTATTTTTAACTTACTAAACTTTCATTGGATGTAACTGAGAGAGGCATTGTTATAAAAATTCCAAATGCCGTTGCCACATTCGGATATGCATCCTGAAGTCCATCGTGGCAAATTAAGATCAAGTGTTTTGCAGGAGTTGTTTTCATTGTTGGTGTTAGGTCGAGAGCATGATATTTAAAACTGTTCACTTCTATTAAAACTGTTAGAATGAGTCATTCTTTGCAGTCGCATCTTCATTAGCTCTCACATACTCGTTAAAAAGTCTGTGGTATTTATGTATTTAAAAGGCTTTGAAATGGGTGGAACTACAAATACCAATTAGGTATATTAATAATAAAATGCAAAATTGGTTTATTTATTTGTTAACCTCCCCAAATCCAGAACAATAAAAATAACGCTTTTGGCCGTTTTGCACCCCCTTACATGTGAGCCCGGGGCAATTTGACCCCCCCCCCCCCAAGATCTGTCACTCACCCAGGGTTTGATAGAAATAAGTTTCCCCTAGCTGGTCATGGAGGTGATGGGCTTTTGTCCTCTGTAGGAAAATAAGCATACTTAAATTCTGTATCTGGTACCCTATGATCCCCAGGTGGGGCGAAGGGGCCTCCAATGGAGGTTTCATTACCTAAACTAATTTTGATATGCTTATTTTCCAAGAGAGGGTAGAGGGACAGGTATACTTAAATTACTTCAATAAATTCTTGATTTCCAATTGAGCATGATATAAATTCTACAAAGGATCCACCGGTTAGCTCAGTAACTTACGTCTATTGATATATTATTTGTACAGATATATTTCCTCATAATAACATATCTCTCATGAAGGAAATATATTATGAACAAATAAGACATCAATAAACCTGAAGTAATCGAGCTAATTGGTGGATCCTTTGTACATTATATATAACTAAATTAGGACAGGTTTGAACCCATGACCTTTGGATCCAGAGAGGCTTTCAGTATCTTCAAATATCATTATTCTGAGACCTTTCCAAAGAGAAAAGATATTGTGAAAGCCAGTTTGTGGATAGGTGGTTTATCTTCTCAATACATGTGTGTTGAAAACAAAATCCATTGTTACGTTATCAACCATTCTTTAATATCTGTCACAAAGAGTTTCCACTGAAAAACAAAATATTGAAGACTTGACAAAGATGTGCTCTTATGTTTCTACAGATTTTACTAGTTTCACACAGATGATGACTAAAGAATCATAATGGATAATAATACTTCTCAGCAGTGCATGATTTTCAGGGGGGATTATTTCTCCATTGACTTGAACCATTGCATGATGTACATATTAAAAGTTTTAATTCTGGTAGTTAACCTAATAGGCACCCCTCTCTGGTAAAGTCATAAATCGCACACTGCTTTTTAGCCCAGTCAAATTAGATTTTTTGCTGCATTAAATCATGTAGTTCCAAATGTTTCAGGAATGTGTAGTGGGAGGTCCCCTGAAGAACGCCTAATGTTTTCCCGCCAATTTCAGGTGCCGCGGGGGGTGGGGGGGAGGCTCAAAGGTCCCTTTTTTCAGTTTTTGGCGCAAATATCGAAAATAGTGCATCGTACAGAAAATGTTATGATATTCAAAATTAAAGCTTATTAAATTCCCGACAAAACGGTATATTCATATTTATCTTTATATGTTACCGTCTCCGAGAATGAGCTGGCGAAAATGGAAAACCTGCAGAAAAATTTGTAGCGCCTCACGTTTTTCGTCAAACTCGCCCTTCCAATTCTTTAGTTTTCCGTTTTACAAGAAACTTGTAAGAAAAGAAGCTGTAGAGAATTACATGTTCTTCAAGAATATACATACATTTGATAATTTATCTTCACGTAGTCAAAAGTTAGACCGTTTTTAAATTTCGGGGTCGATTTCGAGATTCCGCTAGTAAACTGCTCATCATTTTATTTCCGTTTTCAAGTGCTTTAATTCTCTATATCACGTTATTTATTGTTTATGTGAACATAAATGTTATTTATTATCCATATAACTAATATATATATATAATAGCTAATAATGCAAAAGTAATAAAAGAGACTTACACAACCTAATTTCCGCTCACCCTTCCATCCTGTCACACATTAAAAGCTCTTCATACTCATATTCCTCATCGTACAACTCTTCAAAGTCCTCTTGAATGGGAGCATTGTTAGTGCAAGCACTGTGGCAATTGCCACAGACAGGTGAGCAGTGGATGCCGGCTTTCCGGCATCCACATCTCATACCGCAGCCTGTGGCACAATGACAAAATATGGAGTTGAGCACGCTGTCAGGTGCAATAGGGGCCTTGGTCTTAATAGGAGTCAGATATCCCCCATCTTCTCTTGTCCAACCCCAACGTTCAGGTTCGAGAGATTCATTTCCAAACCACTGCTGGACCTGTAGAAACACTCTGCACGAGTGATGTAGAGCAGCATCTTTTGTAGGTGGCAATGAAGACAAGTTCGCTTTCATCTTGATTTGATGAAGCAAATGTACCTGTGGATAAAACACAATAGAATAGAATAGAATATTTATTTATCAAACAGCATGATTCAATGAAGTTAGTACATGCAATACAAAATGAAATGTACCTGTGATGATTGAGGTCATGCTCGTTGGGTGGGGCCTGATACATCAGTAGGAACATTTGTTCCCCAGCTTCAGCAATATCTCCTGGCGTGGATGTGGAGTCGTAAAACACTTCAGCGATGTTTTTGGTTTCGTTAGGAAACCGTTGGAAACATTTAAGTAAGGCTGCTTTACTTTTTCCATAAATCGCAGAAGTGGTATCGCATCCAGTGAAGCGATGGATAAACAGAATGTATGGGCTGAATGGCAAGGACTGAAGTTGTTGGGAGGAGTACAACCTGTCTTCTGTGTTGCCTTGTCCAGGCTTCATAAAAAACACATTCGTGTCTCGTGGTGTGAGTGCCACGAGCAAGACGAGCAGGTCTATGTCTTCGCCAACTACCACCACAGTTGAATGAGAGGTATTTTCCAGTCCACACCTAACAACGCTGCAGTCAGCGTCTCCTTTGTCTATGATGACTTGTACACCTTTTGCGCCCAAGGCCTTCGCTAACATACATTTCAGCTTGGTTTTGTTCCTTTCGTTGGAAAGGAAGTTTTCCTGCTGAACAGTAGCCACCATGTTCTCATCAAAGTCTATATCCACTGATGTTTTACTTGATGCCCTTCGATGTTGTTCGGCTCTTTTCGTGGAATTCGTGTCTTCGTAACCGTCAAAAACCACAGCAGAGTTGTAGCCGTAACGGTTGATCATGTAAGACACATATTGATCGCAGATGGAGGCGAACTTGGTGTTGTTGTTCCACTTTACTCTATGAAGGAGGAACCCTCCATCGATTACCGTGAAACTGTTCTTCAAGTTGACCATTTTATTGCTTGAAGGAAAGGCATCATAGAGAGCTGACTTTTTCGTTTTCCTCATGGTCCCTTCGTCGAAAAGAGTCATGGGGTATGGGGCTAACTCACACTTCAACAGCTCCTCTACATCCTCTTTAGTTTTCTGGGTTATTATGGTCCTCTGGAAAATCATTAAAGGCTCGATCACCACCACTCCGTTTTCCAGTTTGACAGTGTTGCTCATAGCAGCCAATGGGACTACTGCGTTCTTCTTACACTGCTTCATTTCTGCGAAGGTCATTCCAACAAAAGTTTCCATTGTACGGGTTCCGATTTTCATTGCTTGTTGATGTTATTGGTTCCTATTACTCCGGTTGAAAGGGACATCAAAGAATCGCGTACAGAAAATGGCGGGTGATCAGCCAACCATTGAGCAAGTTTCCTTCTGTCTTGGTCATTTCTGCTAACTCGTGATGCTCGAAAGTCGACATGCTGTTCTCCACTCACAGAATGGACGCCGGCAAACTGCTCTAATGAAGAACATATGGCTGTAGCTGTGCGTCCCCTCCAACCCATTTTGCCAACACAGAATCACTCATGCCTCTCCCTCGTGTAAGTCCACCTTCACTTTTCATGTCAAGCATCAGTGTCACTTCAATTGCCATATCAGACCACAGTCTTACCAACATTTGAAAATAGTAGTATTTTAGTTAAAACAGTCGTACACTAACTATGTATACTACGTCGATTATGTAAACAATAAATAATGTAGGCCTACATAAAAGTTCACATTTTATACATGCTAGTTTAAAGGCTCTCATGCATAGGCCTATACATATATATATGTATATATATTAGTTATATGGGTAATTAATACCATTTATGTTTACATAAACAATACATAAAGTGATAAAGAGAGTTAAAGCACTTGAAAACGGAAATAAAATGATGGGCAGTTTACTAGCGGAATCTCGAAATCGACCCCGAAATTTAAAAACGGTCTAACTTTTGACTACGTGAAGATAAATTATCAAATGCATGTATATTCTTGAAGAACATGTAATTCTCTACAACTTCTTTTCTTACAAGTTTCTTGTAAAATGGAAAACTAAAGATTTGGAAGGGCGAGTTCGACGAAAAACGTGAGGCGCTACAAATTTTTCTGCAGTTTTTCCATTTTCGCCGGCTCATTCTCGGAGACGGTAACATATAAAGATAAATATGAATATACCGTTTTGTCGGGAATTTAATAAGCTTTAATTTTGAATACCATAACATTTTCTGTACGATGCACTATTTTCGAGATTTGCGCCAAAAACTGAAAAAAGGGACCTTTGAGCCTCCCCCCCACCCCCCGCGGCACCTAAAATTGGCGGGAAAACATTAGGCGTTCTTCAGGGGACCTCCCACTACACATTCCTGAAACATTTGGAACTGCATGATTTTTTGCAGCAAAACCATGTATTTTTATCTAATTTGACTGGGCTATTTCAGGACGAGTTAACCATCATTGGACTACATCCATAACTCTTAATTCTAACTGCAACCAAAAGTGATAGGAAAAACAGTTATAATAATATCAAAACCAAAATAACAGTTTGGTTAAAATGATTACTCACCTCTCCAGCAGGAGTATCGACCATAACTTTCATAAAACCATCTATTCCATGTTCATCTACTATACTATTATTAAGGAAGTTGAAATTATGTGCATCATATATCCTATTCTGAAACTCAAATTCTTCAGGCTCCATTGCTTGCCAGTAGTGCATAAAATTATACTCTTGGCGTATGCGGTTAGAATACTGGAAGTTGGTATAGTGGAGCAACTCTGGCTTATATTTCAGAGTAAGTTTGTATTGAGTAAGATGCTGCAGGTAATCTTCCATTGTAATCTTTATCATTTCTCCTATATTCAGAATATTCAAGAAAGAAAATCATATTGAATTCAAGACACTGAAGATGCCATGCAGATACCTTTGTACTTACGTAGCGTGTGATTAAGCTAATATAAACAAAATCCTTTTACCATTTCTAATGTAAATAGAACTTACTCCAGATTCCTATCATTAGTCAATATTTTACTCATCTAACAGACACTGAGTAGAAAATCTCATACATGTTTATATTGTAATGACTTGAGTAATTGTTAATAATACAAAATGAAAGTTATATTAGGCTTGTTCCAACTCATACTTTGTGGCCAGTTCCTGTATGGTCATTATCATGTTATACGCATGGGATGAATGGCGATACCAGTTGGGGACTGATACACATTTGGTTATATTGGAAAGTTTCTCCGGCTAGATTCCTATCTTTTTTAAATGTACACACATACTGAAGTACAATGTGTCCAGCAGAATCACTACCTATAATGCATGTGAATATTTCTTACACTAAGAATGCCAGAACAAATGGATTTTAATTTTTTGTTAGGAAAATTTTCCAAGTTTCAGTAGATCGCTACAAGAATGCCTCTAGTTGCCTGATATCAAAACAGTATTCCATCTCTCTCCAAGTGTTCTGCAGCATTTTAGTGTGACCTATGCACAAGCATCAAATACCTACTACCGAAGAGCAGCCATTTCCTGCACCTGAGTTTCATAAACAATGGTTTTAATGCACCCCAAAGAAAGAAAACTGAAGGGGTCAAATCTGGTGACTTTCAAGGCTATGCAATAGGACCTACTCTATCAAATCTATTTAGTTGCAGCTTTATTGCTGCTTTCCTTCTTCCACAACTCCATACCTGTTTCCAAAGGTTGCTCATGCCATTTCATTAAGGTATGATGCTCTGGAAGATTCTCTTATTCCTATCTCAACCTTCTTTGCACAACAACAGGATTGGCTACTTTAATTCCACAAGCCAAAAACAACATTTTACCTTCTGCTGCACTGTGAACTCCCACCATTTTCACTTCTAAGCGACATCATATCCTGAGATAATGATTCTGCCAGACACAGTATATAACTTATTAGAAGAAGACATTGAATTTTTCTATGTGCATTGTTTAATTTTTCAAGAGAATAACCAAACAATTGTATTAGCTGCTCAATATCCTTGATGAATCTTATCTAAGTTTATAGTAAAATTGTGTTTTCATTTAAATCCATATATATATAAAATAATTTCAGTCCTGTAGTTGAAACAAACTGATCCAATCCATTTCATCCACACTTGATTAGGACTGAAGAAAATTATCGTCTGATTCCACGTTACCGACGATCAATCATTTGTTAAATTTATTGTGCATGTCACAAATTCCGCAGTACATAGCTCAGGTCAGTAAACTGCTTTTGACTGTTCTTGACAGAAGTCAAAAGTTAGTCAGATTAACTTAGTTCGCAGGCTTCCACGGCCAGAGTTATACTTAAAATGATAGTAATTGATATCCGGGCTAGGCCGCGTCGTGTTTATGGTGTCTTCTGACGTTTCGGACAACATATCGTGTCCTTCTTCTGAGAAAGAATTGCAAGAAAATAAGTGCCTTAAAAATGAAAACAGAAAATTCCCTAGACTTGTCACAGAAGCAATAGAAATCATTAAACATCCCCATAACATAAACAGGGAAGATGGTTATAAGATTAGTGACATCTGGCGTGAAACAATAACACTGACGTCATGACAACTGCGACTGTTTACTAATCACAGGCACTTATTTTCTTGCAATTCTTTCTCAGAAGAAGGACACGATATGTTGTCCGAAACGTCAGAAGACACCATAAACACAATGCGGCCTAGCCCGGATATCAATTACTATCATTTTAAGTTAGTCAGATTGTCTGACTGATGTACACATTTCTGGTTTGAGACTATATTTCAGTATGTCAGAACAGATTTTCTCTACTGTACATGCTTAATGGTCACATACTATGAGTTGGAAAAACCTAGAATTTTTCTTTCATTACCTACATTCTTGGATAAGCTATGTCCATTTTTTAATTATTTGTTGCACATGAAGATGTTTTATTTTATGAAAGAAGTGATATTGATGTGATGGTTTTTAAGACTTCCATAACTTTAGATTAAATATAAATTGCAACAAAGTAGCAGGTCGGAAATTGTTGTTGAAGATAAAAAAATGGATCATGTGCCAATGTCACATTCATTCTGTGAATCCAAAATTTTCTTCATTGCAGACACATTTTCATTACAGAATTCTAGACAGTAATAAATTACGAAAACTTTAAAACAATAGAAATATACTTAGACACACCACGAATGAAAACACTGGTACACTGACATTCTAAATGAACAAGCATATTTTAACTCACACTCACTATTTAACCAAATCATTAAAAAAAAAAAAAAAAAAGGCTAACTGCACTGTTGGCAATAAGAAAGATAGTTGCTGATGATGGCTGCCAAATGTAAATGAAAGTGCTCAAAACAAAATTATTTCAAATACTGGAAACAAATAGTGAGTGCCTGTGTATTTAGAAAGAATAGTTCTGGTAAATGTTATAACTATTTGGAGTCTAGAAAAACTTTTTATCTTACTGCACCTGTAATAATAAGTCTAGCAGTCTGATATAGGCGTTCATCATTCCAGTTGGGATGTTCCTTCTGAAGAACTGTGCACACTCGATTATGTTCTCGCAACCAAACTGTAGCTATTACAAACAACCATATGTTGGTGTTGAAAAGAGGATCACCTAGAGCCCATTTGTAATCAGTGCCTTTTCTCCTATCATGACCTAGGATTTCACTTGGACCCTAGAAAGTAAAAGAAAAGTTTTTGATTTATAAATAAGAGAATTTTTTTCTTAATACCTGCTCTCTAATGGTGACTAGTACTTCTGATCTTTCACTTACATAATACAGGCAACCTAAGGGATTCTTAAAAAAATATATATAACTGTAATTTTATTT
Organism: Ectobius pallidus; assembly: GCA_964059195.1. NCBI lineage: Eukaryota > Metazoa > Arthropoda > Insecta > Blattodea > Ectobiidae > Ectobius > Ectobius pallidus. The sequence goes on along the minus strand of CAXKWD010000003.1, from coordinate 144,373,887 downwards.
AATGTTTGAATCACATTTTAATGTTTGAATCACATCTATATTATATTTTGCGATGTTCGAAGCCCTCAAGCATTTTGTTGGTTCTCAATTAATTGCAGCAGGCCTTGCTCTGACACATACTAACTGGGAAAGAAGAGCATCGCTGAAATTTCTTTTTTCAACATTATGTATGGAATTGTTGATTCCTTTGAAATTTGTTAGTCTGCTCTACATGATTCATTTGTTTATAATGTTATGGCATGCAGAGATGTGACATTATTTTTACATATGGACAGAAGAGCCTAAATGGGAAGACATTGCTTGATTTAGATGAAACTCACTATGCGGTGGTTTTTTGGACCAGGGAACTTGAACCTGAAGATGTTACTTCCTGGGCGGCACAGTCAATCGTAAAATACACCTCCAAGTTGAATTTTTAGTTTTTTCATTATTAATCTTTTTAAATATTTATGAATAATCTGCTCATACAATCCATGGTTCATTTTAATCATTTCATTTTGAATCTGTATGTCCATATGGCAGCATACGAATCATTTTCGTTGTCTTAATGATTCATTTAATGCGTCTGTCAGTACAATTAGAAATAACATTATGTAATTTATATAATTTATGTAAAGACATTGTCAGTGTTAATAAATTTAATGTTTTATTTATTCTGCTGTGAAATAAATTTAAAAAAATCCCTCTAGGCAGGCCTAGAGGCTGAGGTAGATTTCAAAGCGCTTTTGGTTTAATTTATCGTCGCTGCGCAGAACTCTCCTTCTTTAGCCTTGGCACGGCAAACCCGCAATAATGACTGAATTCGGCAAAGAGCAAAAGCCTACAATCATTTGTTTTGAAAACAAGAATAGGATATAATATTCTGGGAGGCCGTGCGCAAGATCAGCAATGAATAAAATTAGCAAAGCCGCTAAACAAGACAAAATTATGATATTATAATAAATCTTTTAAGTGTTATTATTTTCAAACACAAAAATCTCGCGTCATATGAGAGCTACCAAGAAACTATTTATTGATTTGTAGAGTGCTATTCAATAGCTTTTCAACGATACCCCACAAGACGTGGTTTCAAAAGTTTCGAATTTTCATCCCCCACCCCCACCCTCACTCGAACCCCCGAATCGTTGGTGTCACTGTGAACTCCATAGGGAGTACTCTAATTTATTCAAACAAAGTTTCCCTCTATACTTCATAGGGGCCGAGATATACATTTTTAAAAATTTCAACCCCCTCCCCCGACCACCCCCTTGGGCCAAATTTGCTCATTAACGAACTTGTCCAAACTATTGGGCCTAGAAATGACATAATAAAATTTGGTTCAAATATCTTCAAAATTACGGCCGGTAGCGTGTAAAGATATATATATATATATATATAAATATACATATATATATAAATATCACAAATTTTTTTTTTTGAACGGGCGGTGGTTTCGTACTTAGGGGAGCATGAAACGTAAAGATATGAAAGAATTTTTCGAAAATCATGACATGGTATCCATTGCAATAGGTAGATTTTTCTTCGAAATCTACCTAAAAATCCAGCGATTGAATTAATAAATGAATGAACCTGCAAAGTAATAATGTAAATAAAATATTTTATGCCAAAAAAGTAATATCATTCATGCCATGGTTTTGTGTGCACTGTTGCTAAGTAGATGCACTATATCCCACAACGAAAAATAATTTTAAAAGGAATCATACCAACAGAATGAATCTAGCTAAATTTTAACTAGTCTGAATTTCTAGTAAGAATGCAAGAAATTGCATTTGAAGCTTCCATATGATGCAGAATATCAGATTTTAAATATTCTCTTCTGCTTCATCAGTTGATTCCTTTTTTAGTTTATATTTTTTATGAATGAAATTAATTGCTTGTTGTAAGACTAGGAAACAACTGGTGACCAACCGGCAGATTTTACTTTGGTAACTTTTTGCAGTAATACCCATTTATACAGAATTTGCACTGCAAACTCAAGGTGGCAATAGGTAACATAAAAATAGGCTATATAAAACCTATTTTGAGATGATATTCATGGTTTAATTAGGCTGAAAGTTGTGCAAAATCACAACAGTGCACTGCTAGAAAGCTTCTTCTGGGTGGGAATGACCAATGTCAATAAAAACAAATACACTACGTGTAAGACATTCTCACTCTGACATTGACTTATATCATGGATTTAGTGGTTCATGTAATAACTTTTATGTTTAATTTGCTTGAAGATTGTGGCTTTATTGAAAAACCACAGAACTGCATAGTTATAGCCCTTTCACACTATGTAGGCCTACATTACGGTATATTACCAGTATACATTTCATAAAATATTATCTAACCTATATGGACATTATGAAATCTTTCTAGCTAGGTAAAAATAAATAAAATAAGGCAAACTGATGGAACAAAGTGCCAGAATTCTTTTGTTTAATCAGTGATAATTGCAATTATGATATGAGAAAATAAGTTATTTTGTCATCGATTTCTGAGTTAAGCTCCAGATCGATTCATTAAGCAGGGCTTACAGAAGAACAAAGGTCTAAAATTTGATAAGCATATGTGAAGGAATATGTGGGTAGTGTTATTTGTCAAAGCTAACTGTATTGCAACTTCCAAAGCCGTACATGAACACTGTAAAACAATATGTTGTCATGAGAACTGATTTGCATTTGATACATTCTTTCTAATATTACCATAAAGTATGCACTAAATTGGCATTACTTCGGTACCAGTCAACTGATCTAGTCCAAAATCAGTAGGTTTTTCCCATGAACCTTATAAATGCGTATACCAAGTTTCATAAAAATCCAACAAAGCATATTTGAGTTATTGCGTGTACAGACACATGGACAGAAAGACATTTTCCCGTCCACCACACAATCTCATAAAGTACCATTCTGGCACTTAATAACAGGTTAGATGATCGTTCTAAAGAACTTGTATTGTGATGACTAGATTTATCAGAAGTTTTGACATAGAAATAAACTTGTTGCATTGTTCCCATCAAAGGTGAGGCAAGGCATTGAAGGGTTCAAAGTTTAAGTTTTTAGAAATCATTCTTGGATTAATAATAAAAGAAAACATTTGTATATGAGGGTCATCAAGAAAGTAAGTTCTGATCACCGATAAAGAAAACAAAAACATAAATAAGCAAAAAATATGTCCCCAGTTACAACAGTCCTATATAAATACACCCCATCTAGTCCCTGCATTTCATTCTCCTTGACAATGGAACCTCAGATTGGCTTCGAAACGTCGGAATTAATCCAATTCTCTACCTCGTTAGTAGCCCAGGAAAATATCCTACAAGCAAAAAATACTTATTGCAATATTTAAAGAGATTCACTGGCTACTTCTCTACACAGTCACCACCGTTATTGAGAACTTTATTGTACCGCTGCACCAACATTTGCATGCTCGTGTCATAGGACTCTGCTGCCAACGTGTGGAGCCATGAAATCACTGCTGTCTGTACCTCAGCATCGTTGTGGAAATGTTTTCCTGCCAGAAAGCTCTTCACGAGACAGAAGAGATAGAAGTCTCTTGCTGACTAGACACATTATGCTTTTGCACGACAATGCACAGCCCCATACAGTAAATGCCACATGAAACCAATTGCTTCAGTTTGGATGGGAGGTCTTTGACCATCCACCCTACAGCCCCGATCTCGCACCAAGTGACTTCCATCTCTTCCGTCTCATGAAGCGATTTCTGGCAAGAAAACATTTCCACAACGATACTGAGGTACAGACAGCAGTGATTTCATGGCTCCAGATGTTGCCGGCAGAGTCCTATGACATGGGCATTCAATTGTTGGTACATCGTTATGGTAAATGCCTCAATAACGGTGGTGACTATATAGAGAAGTAGCCAGTGAATCTCTGCAATTATATATATATATTTTTTTTTAAATAAATATTTTAAACTTTATTATACAAGTATATTACAGTGGAGATAAGATTAATAATTGCATATACATAAAATGCATATACTGTAAACATGATGCAAGTTATCATTCCACTGACTGTCCTTAGTAAACTAGTCTAGTTAGTCTAGATAGTCTAATCGTCAAGAAGTTCCATATGTCGTTTACGTTTTAGTCTTCTAAGGTTGTGTTGTGGTGGCATCTGATGTGGAATCTGGTCGAGTAGTTCATTTTGATGTTGCAGGAAGGTTGTGTAGAATAGAGTCAACTTTAATGATTTGCAGATCGCGATGGTGGGTGTCATTGCATCCGCTATTAACTTAGAACCTGGTTCTGGATAGTTTGAATTCTTTTCACCTGTGAGTCTGAAGCTGAACCCCAGATAGCGCATCCATACATCCACATTGATTTTATAATGGAGAAGTAGATCATTCTCTTGATGTGTAATGGTAATGTACTACCCGCGCGCGATTTCTTGGGCGCTCGGCTCCCTAGTCCTCATTCGGTAGGTTTTGTTCAACTTCGTAGGTAGAGCTGACAACATTGAAACACGAAGTGCGCTATATACCCTGACATCTAGTGGCTTCAATACTAAGCTTTCATTCTGTCTCAGGATCCTTATTTATTTATTGACATTATCTTTTCTGATGCATAGAGTTATGGGGGAAGAATATTCTATTCCCGGAGGAAAATGACTTATTTGATAACCAAACCTTTATGACGTGTAATTAATTGTTATGCAATACCGTCAACACGTTATATTATTGGACTGCTTTAAAATCGTTGTATATTAAATGTCACTACATAAAATAGCGAGGATGATTCATCAGAAGTAATTATCCAGTTCGGCATCCAATTTATTGTTTGTCCACATACCTCACACTTACGCTAACCATACGTGCGATTCTGCTGAAATGTGGTTTCTTTGGTTGACAACACTGCAGAAAGACTGGCGGACTAGCTATATTTTCTTCTCCCCGACCCTCACTTCCCCGTAAATCCAACGCCCAAGAAATCGCGCGCAGGTAGTACTTTTAAGTCTGGTCATGAAAACCACCAATAACGGCCGTGGGTGTCGGCATGCTGACCACATGCCCCCCAATCCTGCCATCTGCCTACGGGAGATGACGCAGCGGTCGGGTGGTAGGCCAAGTCCCTCCAGGGATGTAGCGCCACGGAGTTTAGTTTTAGTACTTTTAAGTAATGCTTTAGCTGGTGGATTCTATTCCTGAGTTGTTTTATAAGATCATTTATGTGATGTTTCCAGGTTAATTTTTTGTCTAAGATAAGCCCTAAATATTTTACTGTTTCTGTGCAGGGAACTTGTTCTCCTTGTAGAGTAATGGCATAGCCTGTAGTCTTGCGTTTGTATGTACATTTGACAATCTTCAATTTTTTTCGGGTTCATTATCTCGTGCACCAATTGTCGATATCCTGGGTAACTGTTTGTAGTTTCATTGCAGCTTCTTGGCAGGAGTCTGTACTTAATATGGCGACATCATCAGCATTTGTGCTATTTTAACTGAATCACTGTTTGGAAAGTCTGAGACGTAGATGAGGTAAAGAAACGGTCCTATGACACTGCCTTGTGGTACTCCAGCATTTATGGATCTAGACGGTGATTTTGAGTTCTTGTATTTTACTGAGAATGTTCTTTTGCTGAGGTAGGACAATATTATTCTGTACGTGGTATCTGACAAAACAGGTTTAATTTTGTTTAATTTTGTCCTTCTTGCCAGACTTTGTTGAATGCATTTGTAGTATCAATGAATAAACCAAGGCAAACGGATTCATTTTCAAAGGTATCTAAAATGGAATCTACTACTCTGTGAAGTTGTTGAGGAAAAGAGTGACCAGGCTGGAATCCAAACTGCGTTGCTGGTAACATAGAGTGTGTTGCTTCTAGTAATTGTTCTAGTAGTTGTTCAAAGATTTTGGAAAATAATGGTAGCAAACTGATGGGGCGATAATTTCTTGGAACATGTTTTATCTTCTCTGGTTTAGGTATCATTACGATGAGAGCATGTTTCCATCTGTTTGGAAAATAAGTCAAGCGCAATATGGCATTGAATATCCATGTTAATAGGACAAGAGTTTTCCGAGGCATAGCCTTTAATAAAGGTGAAACAATTAGATCACTTTATTTCTTGGCAATATTTGGATTATAGGCCTATTTGAGACTTGAGCAGGAATGAAAAGTTTTCCAAATGGACTTAGTTGCAGTGGTGTGTTTGTCTTCCATGACACTCTGCTCAAATGTGGGATTTAAGATGGGATTTGGTTTAAACTGATTTTCTAATATTTCAAAGTAAATGTTTACTTTTCTTCGAGGAGCATATCCAAGAGCTGCCAACCTTTAGAGGAGGGATCCTGTCGATATGCTTAGTTTTCTTCCAAAGAGAGCTATCAGATAAATTAATGTGGTTTAAATTATTTTGAATAGTAGCACTGTGTTCTTTCATAGCTTCACGTAGATTTTTCGTAGCTCTATTATAACATGTTTTAAATGGAGGATATCATGCCTGCTCCCAAAGACTTCTGCACTTTTTCTTCTCTTGTAACAACAGTTTGATGTATGATGATAATATATACTATTTCTGGGAGTGGAATTTCTATTTTTTCCTGCCATTTCAGCAGTGTAGTGAATGTATAGATAGTAAGTGCGCTTACAGCTTTGTTTATGTCATGAGGTGATTTCAATGGTATATTTAAATCAGTTATTTCTTCTAAAGTAGATGAATACAAATGCCAATCAAAAGGCCAATATATTAGAGAACGCATGGCACTTGACTTTATTTCAGTTGTTGAATTAATTGTTAGCATTACAGGATAATGGTCATAACTCAGTTCTGGTATTACTGATGGTATGCTACAAATGTGTGATATGCTTTTACGTATGAAGATATCCAGAACATCAGGTGTTTGGCCTCCATCTGGAAAGTATGTGGGTTCGACAGGATATACGTATGAAGTCGAATGACAATTGTATTGCAGCTTGAAGAAGTAAACTTCTTCTGGGGTTGCCTAGGTTGGATCCCCATCTAGGATGTTTAACATTAAAATCACCTCCTATTAGGTAATGTGTACCCAATATATGACCTAACCCAGAGATTGGCAAGTGTAATTTTATTAACAGGCGCAGAATAAAATGAACCAATCTGGTATTTCCTCTTATTTAAAGTTATTAAAATTCTAGACATTTGGAGCTCATCTTTCATAATTGGTAGGAGTTCGTGAAATATAACATACTAGCGTCGCCCGGGTTTTTATTTTGTAATTTGAAATTAACTTATGAAGGATTTTCGATTTTCAAACTCTAGAGCCTTGTATAATATGTAGGCCTACATAGAACTTGAAATGAGGAAGAACGACTTATCACACTCAAACTATTCCCTCAGAAAACGCTAGATATAGCTTTTTATGGCTCACAGAGGATGTCGAGTGTTGCATGGAAGGGGTTGAAATAAGAAGAAACATAAATTCCGATTACATAAGATTGTATTGTTTTTATGGAAATTCTTATTTCTCACTCTCATGTTACCATACAACCGTTTTGGAGCTGAAATTATAAAAAAATCAATATCACTTTCATACTTTCCTCCCCCAAAACCTGGGACATAATAGGCTGTACTGCGGGCATAGGACTGAAAATGTTCCATCCTATTTTGTCTTCTTGTAGATGTTTAGGGCCTATGATAAACATCCCTATACGAAGTCTACAGTTATGAGTGACGTAGCAGTGGATAGATTTCAATTCATGGAAAACAGCCCAGAAATCCATTCCACAACATCTTGTTTACGCCAAGAAGTATCTGGACGCCGATAGAGTTTCACCTTGTGGTATGATGCATTGTCCATAACTATTAAACTGTTGGGTTCAAGTTTCGGCAAAATATTAGCAAACCAGTTATGGAATACCTCTCCATTCATGTCATCGTGGTACTCACCTGTTTTCTTTGACTCAAAAATGAGCAAACCCCCATCTACGAAGCCTGTGTCACTACCTATATGCGTAATTATTAGGCGTTTCCCCTTACCCATAGGATTTTTAAACCTTGACTTAATCCTGCCCTAAAAGCTTTTTCCTTTGATTCAACAGTAGTGTCATGCCAAATTTTAGGGGTGGTGTGTCCTGCATTTACCCATGTCTCGTCTAAGAAATAAAACTTTCGCCCCTCTGCTCGGTATTGCCGTACAGCTCTAAGATATCATCTTCTCCAAAGTGCAATATCATCAAGATCTACTATAACATTAACCTCACTTCTTTTCATATATTACATTCCAATGTCCAATAATAACTTATAAAATGTTGTGCTTTTAAAATTAGGTAGGTCGGAATCCTCATTGACAGCACAAAGAAGTTTATCAACAGTTGGAGGTATGTTATCAAAAATGAATTGATGAACTTTTGCTCGAATAGCACTTTTCACAAAGTCATCAATGTTATCTAAAACACTACGTGGCTTTTGAGCCTTTCTTGGAGGAGTTTTCACTACACCAGAGTCTCTGTATTCACTACGCACTTTCCAGATACTTCTGGTAGATATACCGGTGAATTCAGATGCTGGATATTTTTTTAAAAATCCATTAAACACATTCAATATAATTTTCTTCTGTCCACTTCACAAAGATTTACACCTCTTTTATTTTTAACTATGCCTCTCAGGCCTGGTTGAATTTCAGTCATTACGTTTAATGCTTCTTGCAGACTGGGTTATAAATTATAAACGCCACGTTTCGCTGTTCACTGAAATTTGTATGTTTACATTATTCACAACAATGACTCTCGCAAACTGGAAGGTGATATCACGAATGCCACATTTCGCAATACATTGAAACATTTGCAATAAGTTGATATTGTTATCTTAATAATTTTGGTCACATTTTATGAGCTTTTTACTGTTATAAAAATCAAATCTAATACCGCACTATATTGTCTTGTAGCATGATATGCGCTGCGGTTCAAATCACGTGCATTGTTCACACGGACTTGCATTCTCAAAATGAATGGATAATACACACTTTCGATTTGGTTTGGTTGCAAGACTCACACTTTTTTTTGTTTTGTTTTGTTATGAAAACATGTGACTGTGAATATGTCACACTTCTTTTGTCACAGTTCAATTTCTTAAATCTTTTTTTTATGTAAACAATTGACAGCAGAACTCTCTAACTGTGCCTCATTTCACATTTCCGACTTTTCCAGTGGATTTTCCAAAAATTTTCTTTCATACAAACCTTGTCCTGACAATTACGAACAAAACAAAAAAGAAATCAGCCAAATCGGTCGAGCCGCTCTCAAGTGATGCGGCAACAACCCTTTTCTAAATTTATTTTTATTAATATAGATTTAACAAAAACAGCAGAACTTCCCTTTTTGTTTCCACTTGGATAATCAGCACGATATATTTTACAGTCTGGCATATAGAAATTGATATGTGGACCTAGTTTTGTTTCAGTTACCAGTAAGATCTACAACTTATATATATTGTAATATTCAAGAAACAGCTTTAATTCAAAATATTTATTATTTAGACCTCTAACTAGTGGGGTTAAGGGGCGATGGGCTTACCACCTGTCCCTCTGCCCTCTCTAGGAAAATAAGCGTAACAATATTCACATAGGTACAGAAACCTCCACTTGGAGGCCCTTCGCCCCGACTTGGGGGCACAGGATTCGAGAGAGAGACCTCCATCATTCCAGGTGACCACCAACAGATGCTCATTTATATTAGTATTAATTTTTTGTTAACTAGAACAGGAAGCACTTGTGTTAAGGTGTTGATAACTGGAACCAATAATGACAGAATATTATCAATTTTGTCAATCAGTTTATTAAATACTGCAGTAAAATTAGTTTCAGAAGATGTAGCGTTGCACTTAACAGGCATAGGTGTGGCTTGAATCGTGCATTATTTGATTTGTTTTAAAAGATTGTGTATCATTTCTAGAAGCATTGTGGTTTGTTGTGTTGTATGCGTTAATGTTTTTCTTATTTTCCTGTTGAGAGCATTTTGTAATCCAATGTACACTGGCAGCCTCTATAATTGGCTGTATGTTGCCCCTTGCAATTAGTGCAACTTGGGGTAGCTGCTGTACACTTAGAAGTAAGGTGAAAACCATCGCACTTGACACATCGTGATTTTCTGTGACAGTAATTTTTACTGTGTCCATAATCTTGGCAATGAGCACACTGTATTATGATATGCTTTGGTCTTGGAGGTTCTATTTTAACAAATGCAGAGTAGAGATGGTTAACCTCATAAATTTTATTGTCTATGACATTATGTTTCAAGTCAAGAAAGAAAAGTGGGAGAGGAACCTTTGTAACAGAATGGTGAACTGGTATCATCTGCACTGGTTGGAACCCCATTTCTGTTAGCTCATTCATTACCAGATTAATGTCACAGGAAGGGTGAAGTTCTTATCACTTTTAACTTGATAAGAGTAGAACTCTGCTTTCATAGACTGTAAATGCTTGTGACACTGTGATAGTCATCAATTGTTTCTACATTTTTACTTTATTGTCACTGATTGTCTTATGTTTATAACAACCAACTTTCAAATCATTCAATGCCAAGAGAAGCTTGTTCATATCTACCACATTACAAATATAGATTGCTTATATCAATCATGTCTTCATTTTCAGTGGCAAGAACTTGTGGGGAACTCTGCCTGTTTCCCACCACAGATGACAGCACCTTTACCAGCTTCTGTCACGGAAGTGAGCAGAGTTGGGTGCAAGGACTCCCTTCTGCTTGGAGTGTTGTGGCAGCCATGAACACACGAGACGCTAACCCTGTATGATACTCACATGCTAGTGTAGCCCAAGTTGTAAGGTTAATGTTATAATAAATATTACCTATTATCAATACTGTATCTACAAACCACGGCATCCTACAAACTTCGTAACTGTTCTGCATAGCGAATGGAGAGTTGCTATTCAACTTAGGTTTCTTGGCGTTGCTCTCTGAGCTGGCCATTATATCTCTTATTACAAGAGATGGGCTGTTTAAAAGCTATGATTTTTTCATACACACAATAAAAAACGATTAATTCACTTATTAAAACTATGTAACTTCAAAGATACAAAACTATAACTGTACTTCAAAGATACAAAATTATAACTGTAAATAAATCAATTTCTTGTGGAGCTTATGATGTTCACATTCATAAACACAATCCAAGGCCTCCTATTATCTCTGAAAATATTGCAATAAATATTTTTTCTTATTGATGGTTTTGTTTTCTATCAGTGAACGGAACTTACTTTCTGGATGACCCTTGTACAATTTTTTTTTTTTACTATTTTGCAAAGGAAATTTGTCCTGGACAGGAATCAAACCTGCTTTTTCAGATTAGTAAGTTCATAGACCATTAGTAGATGTGCAAAGATCAGTAGTGAGTGGGGGAAGTTGCTAGAAGTCTAGAGGGATATTTGGAATAGGATAGGGCACATCATGGGGAGTCAAGTGGTTTTGGCAAAGTATTTTGCTCATACGATTGTTATGAATTTTGTGAAAATTGAGCAACATCTACTGCTACAAACTTCCCGCTCTTACTAGCTGACAGGAAGGTTCAATTCCTCTAACATATGTGTATATTAGAATCAACAATGAACCATTTTATTCTACTTTTTTTAAGCAGTCTTGATGTAGCTGTGTCACAAGAATGAGCATTTTCCTCAAGCAATGTTCCGGAACTGTTGTGCAGAACGTCTTTTCTGACTTGTAATTTGATATCTAGTAGTGTTCTTTTGTGATTTGTAGTGACTTATCTTTATTTATAGTATATTTAATTGACATTTAGACAGTTCATAAACAATGAATTGAGGGGAAATAATTATTCTGTTGGCCTTACAACAGGCTAAAGAGGAATCCCAAGGTATGCTTTTTCTCATTTTTGTTTGTAATAAATGCATGTATATGAACACCATATTATTATAAATGTTTAATTTCCTTAGGATATGAGTTAAAACCTGGCTGAGGGCAATAGAATTTTTCAGATAAGGAAAATTTGAAAGCAGGCCTACCTTTGGATGAGAAATAATCCGTACGTCCTGTGACATAAAATTTTTTAAATATCTACATCATTAATCTTTCAGTTGAGTATAATAATTAGCATTGCGAGGATAATGCTTATGTGCGATAAACCATATCACAACAATAGGAGTGACAAGTGGCAGGTTACATGACCAATAGAAGTTCATATTCATTTCTTCTGTTTCTGTACTTGCTCCTTGTTTGATTTCATCAAAGGCTTATGTCTCTATACAGTACATTACTGTGTATTTATTATTTCTCGCTAGGTGATCACGTTATGGAGGAATGCTTTCATCCGGTGTGTTTATTTTATTGAGTATCCTACATGCCCGCTCACCTTGTGGCCTTCTTTAGAGTGAAATTGACATCTTCAGCTTCACCAGTCAGTCTTCTTCTCTCATACTAACATGCTGTAGCAGACTCTCATATCCACAAGTGTTATATTGTGTAGTTTTGTAGGAGTGCTTCACTAATAAAGTTATTGTTTAGTTTCAATATTGTTCTTAAATATTCTCCTACAATTTCTCTTATGTAGAAGGTGTTTCTACATAAACATTGGCGACCCTGCCAGGATACAAATATAATATTTTTATTTGTGTGATTTAATCATTCTGTATGGTTCATGTGTTGTACTCGGCTTCCATGAACATCGCTCTGCTATTTACCAGATCAGCTTCTACAAGCATCGCTCTGTATATGGGAGTGTTGTGGAGCAACTACAGATTGCAAAGCTATTAAGTAATATGGTTGCCGCAATTGACAACACAATGAAGAATCAACAGCCTAATTACAGAGTGCAATCTCAGCATTATCTTCGTATAAATAGGACTCTGAATATGTACAAGCAGAGTCAGGCAGCAGCCCTGTCTGTGGCCACGCCACTCGGGCCTTTGGGCCCGAGAGAAGATTGAAGAGGATCCGACGACGACATCACCCCGTCAACCCTTCCCGTGTGTGTGCTGCTAGCTCGGAGATCAACTTATAAAAAGGTATGAAACTTATCTATGTTATTATTGTATCAATGTGTGGAGAGTCATAAACTATTTGAGTAAATATGAATACTTACACATATTTCTAACTAACAGAATAAGAATATATATGTTGTCAATAAAGTTGATAGTATCTTTTATACGGATTTTATGAAACCCTAAAAGGTAACACATTAAAAAAGGTTAAAACATTTCACCATAACAAATGGTAGAGGGGCGGGACGTTTCCATATTATGTACCTCCGCATGCCAAGTTCACTTACCTAAATGAAACCCCCAAATAAAATTCAGAATAGGCCCTTTATTTTAGGAAATTTGTAGTGACTGAAGTAGGAATTACATATTATAAGGGAATTAAGATCAATTTTTCTGCTATTGTAAATACAAGTATAGTAGTAACCTTCACACAGTTGTTAAAAAGCTTGCTCATCACACATGCTCACATAACAGCTATCACTGAAATAATAGCTTACTTGCTGAATAAACAAAAATCTATACACCATTCTCTTCCAAGCTAAGTTCCTTTTAAGAATATTACCTGTATGTCAAAATAAGTATTTTAAACTTCAATGAAAGGAAATGATTTTATTGCATATTTATAAAACGGGAAAGAATTACATAAATTTTATTATGAAGTATTGAAAGGAATAAATTTTGTCGTATTATTAGTATTATTCGTCTTATTACAGCGTTATTATTTCATCATTAAATTAATGATTATATCAGTAAATTAAATACATTTAAAAAAAAAGTTTAGAATTTTTAATTAATAATAAATTAGTAGATGTGTTCAACAAGAGAGTGGCATCTAAATAAAGTGAAAGATTTGTTGGAGCATATTTCTATGTGTACATTAATAATAATACAACTTGTGAAAAATGAGTCAGAGGGACCTATGAATAATATAATTAGCGAGTAAAATACACTTACGAGAAATGGGACAAAGAAGCCCAACGCCGAAATAAATAAAAGGGACAGAGAGGCCCTACGCCGAAATAAATAAAAGGGACAGAGAGACCCTACACCGAAATAAATAAAAGGGACAGAGAGACCCTACGCCGAAATAAATAAATAAAAGGGACAGAGAGGTCCTACGCCGAAATAAATAAAAGGGACAGAGAGGCCCTACGCCAAAATAAATAAATGGGACAAAGAAACCTAACGCCGAAATAAATAAATTGGATAGAGGAACCCAACGCCGAAATAAATAAATAAATAAATAAATGGGACAGAGAAACCCAACGTCGAATAAGTAGGTAAGAGTATAGCCTATAAAAAAAAAATGCATTGTAAGTGTGTATGTTAATTATGATAGGTCAAAAGTATTAAGTAAAATGTTATATAATGGAATAGCCTCTTGATCTACCAATATAATAGAATCATAGCCACATGCCATCTAACTAATATAAATTTTTCATTTTGATAGAACACATGAATTTCAGAGCAATAAAAAATCAGGGACATCTCAATTATTTTGTACATAGAAGTGTCGTTAACTGAAAAAATACTTAGAAAAGTATGAAATAATGTACGTATCTATAACACAGATTAAGGTGACGATTTAAATCGAATATAATATGTCCTTTAATTCACTTGATTAATTACAAAGATAAATAATAATAAGAAATTTATTAAATGAGCAAAACGAGCTTGTGGGAAAGCAAAATGTTCTAGCAAATGTGGTGAAAATAAAATTATAATATAGATTATTAAAAGTAAGTCCTATTGTAAAAAGAAAAAAAAAAGAATAATATAAGAACTATTGGTTTGCAATGTGTTCGAAGAAATACAGTAGCAATAAGTATAAGTTATTTTAAAAAGTGTAAATATGTATATTATGCCATATAGCAAATTAAAATTTAAGTATGAACAATTTTGTTTAAGAACAAATGTAAGAACATTTATTTCAATACTCTATATTATGTAAATAATAGTGCATTTTTTTATAATAATCTTGCCTTCAATGTAGCAAGCAGCTAAAGCCACATGTTGAAATCAAGTGTGTCAATGTCTACTACAATCAGCTGACAAAGAATTCGCTGACACCTAGAATTACATAATAATTACTTAAGTATACCAGAGCTGTGTCATGATTTTGATTCCAATTTCTACCAGTTCAATATATTTTTATGTAATATGAGGAATATTACTTTCTTTGTTATTTTCAATATTATGGCACTCATCAATATAAAACTTAATATGTAAAAAAATAAAAAATAAAAAAATAAAGTATGACAGCTATATTCAAATAAGTGAAAGATATACAATTTTATGTAAAACTTCATAGCACTTTGAATATTTAAATGAATCCTTTATCTTTGAAGACATAAGCGTAATTTATTATAGTCCATAATTATGAAAGAATGTCTTAATAATATAATTTTCTCTGTTTCAGGTGGAACAATACTATATTAATTTTATAAATTATAATAACATTTTTTTAGAATGAATTCACAGAAGCAGCTCAAGAACAAATAGCGCTTAAATAACACATTCTACGATACATGCATGCAGAACAAAACATTATAAAAATGGTAATGTAGGCCTACATAAATAATTATAACGGTAAAATCCAAAATATCTGCATGCACAAAAGGGGCCCCGAAGAAAGAAAGAAAGAAAGAAAGAAAGAAAGAAGAAGGTTAACCATCCCTCAATACCATTATACCCACCCTTCCCACTTAAAGATTGTACATTTATAACAAGATAAATTTTAAGAGAAGAAATGTTAAAAAGAATTTTAAAAGAAGAAAGAAGTATCAATGTATTTTTATATGTATAAGAAATGTTATTCTGTATTTAAAGGTTTTCAATGTCTATTGAACAACAAATATCAATTTTACTCATGGTATGGAGATTAATACGTACACTTCTTAATTTTTAACATTTCAGTAGAAGTGGAAAGAAAAACTAAAAATTCTTATAGAACAGAATTTTTTAATATTTCGAATTTTGTTTAAAAACAGAGTTTTTATTTAAAAAAAGTTATTTATACACAAACTATGAATTATAAAGAACATTTAATGTTTAATTTTGTTATATTGAGATAACAATGTATTTCAAGTTCTATAATAATTTTCTGTTCGAAATAATTTCTAATGATGCACATTTTTCTGTTAACTGTGTATCACTATTTTGTGAATCAATACTGACACAATATTGCATTCACTCAATTTTCTCATAGAAAAATTTATGTTTAAATAATACAGTAAACTGATATATTTATAAGAACTGTTATACTAAGTGACAGTTCATTGAAACAATTTTACCTGATGTTTTAAATGTTATGTCTTATGTTTTAAATGTCAGAAAAATTATTCGTATTGTTAATAGGCTAATATGCACTTAAAAACAAATTCACTTATTAAGAAAAAAAGAGTTTACCGAAATGAAAAATATTTCAATATTTTATATTCTTGTGGATTAAGTGCATATATTTTGAAATCTGTAGTTGCTCCACAACATCCTTCCCTCCTTCATGGTGACGCGAACTCGTTCGCGTTTAGGTACCTTAATTCATGTTGGTCCACGTTGTTTCATATGTACGATGATAAGTTCTGTCAAGAATCAGCTGTGAACTACTGTAAGCGTTTTCTGCGTTGAAATCAAAGTGAGGAGGTCATTGTTTTGCAGGATTGATTTCTCAGCATAATACGAGTCTTCTTGGATACTGTTGGAGAAAGCTAAGGGTTCTACTAGCATTAGTTTACATGTCTAGTAACAGTGCATATTCAAATGTTCCGCTCAGTGCATTTCCCTCTCTCAGCGCATTGATATTAGTGTAAGTCCGCCCTTTTTCTGTGAATCCCCGTTTAGCGACAGGTGCATGCTTAGCATCAGCGTGACATCATAGCGTCATGCGAAGAGTTAGTGTCGAGCCTCCACTCGTGAGAGATGTGCTGGAGCTCAGTCTAGTATCCCGCCTAATTCAGACAATAGAACGGAGGTTTTCTATTAATTAGCGGATAATTACATAATACTTTATTTACAAGTATTATCGTGTGATATTAATTAATTTCTACTAGTTACAGTAGATTCAGTATAAAGCCTGCAGTTAAACGAACAAGTCGCGTTCTAACACTGCTCTGATTCTCTAGGAACAAAGGCCTGTTCGCGCCCTTTGTATTTCGCTAGAAATCGTAGGAATAAAACTTCCTTACAAGTTTTATTAATTTCAAGTAAATTACTTATACAGAATTTACATATTCTTCGTATTAAAAGTTCATTAGATTCACTTATTAGTTCTACGTAAATACATAGCGTGTGACGTCATCACTCACCAAGAAGCTATAACACGTGAGCAATCAAGTGCTAATAACTTTAAATACCTTCATTCTACAGTAAATTTTATTACCTTTAATTTGAGATACAATTCATTGGTAAATCACAAAATTTACTAAATTACCTCCAGTGGTGTAACACTGTTCGCGCCATTTTCCAATTCTTTGTTTCAACGTGTTTAGTTAGTTATTATTCAGTGTTCATATATTGTTTCTTCAAGTGTTTACAAGTATTAATAAAGTGCAAAGTTTTAATTATATTTTAGATTGTTAAACCAATATGATTTCTGTGATCTCTGTACCCAGTGTCCTCGTGATATAGTCCACTCTTGCTCTAAATTGGTCCTCCGCTACTCAGAGAGTTTTCCCATGTATTGCACATACATTGTTTCACTTCATTCCGAACTTTTGTTCCTCTAAACCTAACCTACATTTTATCCTTGGACAGGACATGTTACGTCCAAACCTAACATTGTCCTCACGGTCCTGACAACAAACAGATACAAAGGAATGTGTGTGCTGCTTACATCAGTAAATTACAGTGTCTCAACATAAACATAATAACCCTGAGTGCAATCTCAGCATTATCTTCGTATAAATAGGACTATGAATATGTACAAGCAGAGTCAGGCAGCAGCCCTGTTTGTGGCCACGCCATTCTGGCCTTTGGGCCCGAGAGAAGATTGAAGAGGATCCAACAACGACATCACCCCGTCAACCCTTCCCGTGTGTGTGCTGCTAGCTCGGAGATCAACTTATAAAAAGGTATGAAACTTATCTATGTTATTATTGTATCAATGTGTGGAGAGTCATAAACTATTTGAGTAAATATGAATACTTACACATATTTCTAACTAACAGAATAAGAATATATATGTTGTCAATAAAGTTGATAGTATCTTTTATACGGATTTTTATGAAACCCTTAAAGTAACACATTATAAAGGTTCAAACTATCCGCCATAACAGGAGTATTTCATCATACAGTACATATTACGAGGTAAGTGACAGCCGTCCTTTCCATTCCTAGAGTTCAAATAAAGTGTGATTCACAATGCCAAACTCAGAAGATGATAGTGCTGAACTAACCTTCCAACAATTAGCCACCATGACTGCACCCATTAAGAATTATAAGTCTAATAGGGCTTTGACTAAAGGGAAATGGACTAGATTCAAACAAAGTGTTGATAATGCTGAAGATGAAGTATCTATTGAAGAACTATGCTTGCGCCTGTCACAATTTAAATCTCTATATGATGAATTTTCCTCCTAGATCATTCATACAAGGTTCACCTAAAGGCCGAAGTCATGAACATGTGCATACTCGCGGTTTTAATATATGGAGCACAAACATGGAGCTTAACGAAGAAGCACAGACAAGCCATAGAAATCTGTCAGAGGAAAATGGAGAGGAAAGTTTTAGGGATCACACTAAAAGATAGGATACCCAATCATGTAATACGCAGGAGGACAGGTATGAGGGACGCAGCAACCACAGCAAGCCGCCTAAAATGGAGACGGGCAGGGCACACCATGCGACTACAACCCACCAGATGGACATACAGAATAACTTCATGGGACCCTAGGACAGGTCAAAGGCACATAGGAAGACAGAAAACACGCTGGTCAGACGACATCAGGCACACCTTTGGTAACCGATGGACGACGCAAGCCAAGGATCGTCAAACCTGGAGACACCTTATAAAACTTAACTTGGACACTATCAAAGACTGATCTCTCCCGGACTAGCTACCCGGGTCTGCAAGAACCCAGCTACCTTTCATAGAAAGAGGCCATTGCCCGATAGGGATGTTACGGGCTAATACTAATACTAATGATGAATTTGACGAAATTCAGACAAAAATTTAACTACTAGATAGTGACACAGAATCCGAGAGAGAAAGAGCAGATTTTGAGGACAAATATTTTGCCACTATAAATAAATGCCAACGCAGAATCAAAGATTTTGAAAATACGTTGTTAGTGACCAGTGGTAGGTCTACCTGCGCCTTCACAGACCCAATTTGAAGCTAACCTGCATGCACAGTTACCCAAGTTAGAAGTTCCAACTTTCAGTGGAGATTATCAGGGTTGGCTTCCCTACAAAGAATTATTTACTGCTCTGGTTCACTTGAATGAAACAGTTTCTACCATTCAGAAGTTTCACTATTTGTGTCTGTCTTTGAAATGTGATTCCTCTATATTGGTTGATTCACTGCCTGCCATGTCAGAAAACTATAATGTGGCCTGGCAATTGCTTCAAGAAAGATACCAGAATAAAAAAATAATTGTACAGAATCTCATCAGATCTCTTTTTGTCTTTTTGAATATGTTAAGTCACTAAAGAATCCGCCCCTTAGTTGAATAATCTTTTGAATCATTTCCAACATCAGGTGCACACACTAGAAGAAATAGGCCAGCCTGTTCAACACTGTTTTCTTAGCCAGTTGATTATCTCCAAAATGGATCCAGCTACGCTTCGTGCTTAAAAATTTGAATCTTCTCCTACCGAGGATCCAAAATTTTCAGACCTCTGCAAATTTCTAGGAATTAGGTGCCAGTCTCCTGATACCTTGGAACAGGAAAGGGAAGAGAGAAATAAATTACACAAAGTTGAAACAGTCAAAGATATTGCCAAGAAATTAAATATTGGTAAATATGGCTATCATCTTAAAGTCTTACTTTGCATCTAGCTCTCAGAAGTGTTCATACTGTAAGGAAGAGCATTTTATCCAGCACTGTCCTACATTCAGAAATTTAGATTATAAGGACAAGAAGAAATTTGTTTGGGATAATAAGTTATGCACAAATTGTCTCCATCAAGGGCATGTTTTTGCCAAGTGTAAGGGTCTACATGTAGAACTTGCAACAAAAAACATAACATGCTTCTTCTTTTTCAAGATGGCTGTATTATTGCAAAAAGTGAAGATAAACCTACTAATGTCAGCAGTGCGGCTGTTCCTCATACTGTGCATTCTCTTGCCAGTATTGCTTGTAGTCCTACTCAAGTAATGCTTTCTTCAGCTAACATACCTGTATTAGTGCAAGTATCAGATGGGACTTACCACACCTGTAGGGCTCTTCTGGATTCGGGCTATACACATAGCTTCATTTCACAATACTTGTGTCAGCAACTGAGACTTAAGTGTTATGATTCCTCTGTAGCAGTTTCCAGCATAAATTCACATTCTTCAAAAGTGTTGTGCAGTACTCACGTTATGTTCAAAGATATCAAGAACAAATGATGATGTTCTCGCTTGGTTGGCTCGACCTCCAGAGAAATGGTCTACTTATGTCGCCAATCATGTGACTAAAATGCTATGCAGAATCATGAATGGCACCACGTGACTTCGGTGGATAACCCTGCAGATATTATAAGCAGAGGATTACTCCCCGAAGAGATTCAGTCCAACGATTTGTGGTGGTTTGGACCTACACTTCTAAATCAAGTTGAGGATGACTGGCCCATCTTTACTGATATAATGCCTGAACATGTGCCTGAAACCAAAAAGCATGCTGAAACCTGTCTGACAATCTTCAGTCCAGAAGATCTGCTACTTAAATATTCTCCACTTCGTAAACTGCTTCGAGTGGTAGCTTGGTGTCTTCACTTCATACATAATGTTTCTCCTGCATTCTCACCTATTAAGGGTCCTATGTCTTTGGTAGAGGTGGACAAGGCATTCTTAGATTGCTTCAAAGGCAGGCTTTCCCAAGGAAATGCATCAATTGGAAAATGGATGAGCAGTTGAAAAACAGAGTTGCATCTCTTCTCTTTCACCGTTTATTGACGAAAATGGTTTGATACAGGTAGGAGGACGCATTCAACATGTGTATTTGAACTATAATCAGAGACATCCTATAATATTGTCAAAGAATCATCACCTGACCTTTCTTATTGTTAAGGATAAGCATTATAGAAATCTCCATCTTAGCCCACAGTCTCTCCTGTATACTTTGCACCAGAAATATTGGCCACATCATCCTGTGATCAAGGAATCTAGTACCACTACTAAGTTGAGGGTTGTCTTCGATGGCTCTGGCAAGTCTTCTTCTGGAAAATCGTTGAATGACTTGCTCATGGTAGGACCTTTACTGCAACAAGATCTTTACTCACTGATATTACGACTGCGTTGTCATCGTTATGCAGTGACAGCAGACATAGAACAGATGTACAGAAATGTGCTTCTAGACGAGACGCAGCACATTTTTTTGAGAGAAAGCAAGGACAAACCTATTCAGATTTTTAGACTCAATACAGTCACTTACGGCTTGTCTCCGTCTTCTTTCCTTGCCATCAGGATGCTCCATAGACTTGCTGAAATGAAGGCCACAGATTCCCTCTAGCTGCTAAGGCACTTAAACATGATTTTTATGTAGATGATTACATCGGTGGTGGATCTTCTGTTGAAGAAGTTTGGAATTGAGACAACAGCCACTGACATATTATGTTGTGAAGGCTTTCATATAACAAAATGGTGTGTCAATGATGAAAGGATACTTTCAACTATACCAGAGTCTGAACATTCCACCTGCACTCTGTTGGATTTTGAAGATAATCAGGCGATTATTGGGCCTACACTGGAATCCAAAAGTTGATTCACTACAGTATGTTGTTGCAAATCAAAACATGGCACTCACCAAGAGGAAAATACTCTCAGAGATTTCTAAACTGTTTGAGCTCCTTGGACTACTGGAGTCTGTCATAACTTTGGCCAAATTGATTATACAACAATTATGGAAGCTGCAGACTGAGTGGGATGATCCGGTACCAGAAGGTATTTTACATGTCTGGAACAGAATTCATCTAAATCTCCCAGAAATTATGAAGATAAGAATCCCACGATATGTGCTTTGTGATCAAAGGTCACCTACCATAGATTTGCATATCTTTTGTGATGCCAGCAAAGCTGCTTACGGAGCCTGTGCTTACTTGCATGTTTCTTCAGATGGTGTTTATCAAACACACTTACTCACAGCAAAATCCAGAGTTTCGCCATTGAAGAAGACATCCCTTCCATGCCTTGAACTCTCTGCAGCCCTCTTAGTGTCTGAACTGTACTTGAAGATTTTGTCTGCCATAACATTTGTTCTTGATATCTTGTTCCATCAACAATGCGTGCCTCTGGCAAGGAACTCATTTACTCACACTGGAGTAGATTATGCTGGACCATTTAACATAAAGACTGGTTTGGCTCGATCTAGAACTGTCCCTAAAGGCTACATACCATTGTTTGTGTGCATGGCCATGAAGGCACTCCACTTGGAATTGGTGTCATCACTATCTACCGAAGCCTTCATATCTGCCTTGAAAAGATTCATTTCATATCAAGGCAGAGCCGAGCATATTTACTCTGACAATGGTAGAAATTTTGTGGGCGCCTGTAGGGAGCTTCAGGAGTTGTATGACTTGGTTACCTCTGCTCCAGTGAAGAAAGAGATCATTACCTATACCTCGGATCTTGGCATTACTTGGCACTTTTTTCCACCTAAAGACCACATTTTGGGGCGCTATGGGAGATAAACGTTAAATGTGTTAAACCCCATTTGCTTATAGCAATCAGAGATTCAGTTCTTACATTCAAAGAATGTTACACACTGTTAGCCCAAATTGAGGCATTTTGAACTCCTGACCTCTGACCCCTTTGTCTGAGAACCTTAATGATCTTTTGCCTCTAAAGCCGGCTCATTTCTTATTCGGGGGTCCTGTCACTGCCTATCCTGAACAACTTTGGAATATGTCCACGATTCCTGGCTGTCACATTGGCAGACAAGAGAAAAGGAAGCAGCAGTTCTGATGCAGATGTTCCAAGTATTTATGCAGCCTGCAGCACAGATGCAAGTGGATGGAAACTGCACCCAAAGTGAAGATTGGTGATTTGGTTCTGCTTGGGACTGATGGTATTCTTCCCCTTGTTTGGCCTGCAGCCAGGATCACAGCAATGCACCCCTGCCATGATGGAAGGGTCGAGTCATCACCGTCCGTACAGCCAAGGGCAAATATAAGAGCCCAATTGTTAAACATCTATCCTTTACCTAAAGATGTCAATTTCACTAATTCCCCCACCCCCTGGCATGTTTGATTTCATCAAAGGCTTGTGTCTCTATACAGTACTTTACTGTGTATTTTTTATTTCTCACTGGGTGATTGCATTATGGAGGAATTCTTTCATCCGGTGTCATTATTTTATTGAATATCCTACACGCCCGCTCACTTTGCAGCCTTCTTTAGAGTGAAATTGACATCTTCAGCTATGCCAGACAGTCTTCTTCTCTCATACTAACATGCAGTCACAGACTCTCATATCTCATGTCAAGTGTTATATTGTGTAGTTGTGTAGGAGCGCTTCACTAATAAAGTTATTGTTTAGTTTCAGTATTGTTCTGAAATATTCTCCTACAATTTCTCTTATGTAGAAGGTGTTTCTACACTCCTAATAATGGCTGCTGAGAAAATGAAAAGTGTATAAAATGTTACTTTTCCTTTCTTATTTAATAAGATCTCCATCTATCTGATTCATATCCTAGCTTTCGTGTTGGTCTGCCTCTATCAAGCTCCTTGCCTATATACCTCACGACCTGGCCCCTTTTCCTGGAAAATGGCAGCAAAGCTAGCTCCTGAAAGCTTCATACAATTTTCCCAAGCACCCAGCTGGTAGCTTGAAAAACCTTTATTCTTTCACCAGGAAAGTCTTACATCAGTGGCGGCTCGTGGCTGGAAAATTAGGTGAAGAGAAGAAATGCCACATGCTTATGTTAATAACGGAATTCACCCAATAGCGGCTCGTGGCTCAAAACGAGGGTGTGCTGCAAATATCATTTCATACAGCAAACTTAAAATACTTTTAAAAATTATTAGTAGGCCTATCTAAACTGCTCGTCTCTTAATCCATCTCTGGGAACTCTCAAGTGATTATTTTTTTGCTAATTTCTCTCGTATCGTCAAATGTTGTGTGAGTTGTGTGACGAGAGAAAATAGCACAAAAATAATAATAATAACAATAATAATAATGATAGTAATAATGATGATAATAATAATAGTAATAATAACAACAACAATAATAATAATAATAATTAGGGCAGGGCAAATCGCGTGAGAGTTCCCCGGAAATGGAATAAGAGACGAGAAAATAGTATTTTTAATGATCGAGGTAGAGGAAGTCGCTTAGTGTTCCCAGTGCGACAGAATACTTAATCGGGGTTGTGGAATCCGGGTTTTTCTGAATTTAACACATTCGAATTTGGCGGCGTTAGACCATCAGACGGTGGAAGATCTAACATGCCCACCTCTTTCTCCGAGCTGACAGTGTGAGGTGCTGGCGCGGCGAAGAAAATACCTGAACAAGGGAGACTGCTTCATGGGTAGTCTGTTCTCATCACCTAGCAGACATGAGATAAGCGAGAAAACTGCTGCTTGCCATCCTCATTTTTTATTTGAACAGAATACCCATGCAATGGAGGGCGTGGTTTCCAGTTCACCTTCACATGGCCGACTTGAAGCACGCTGTGCTCTCATGATCTCAGTGTCTCCTAGCTTTGCCACCAGGTGGTGGCATGGCGGGCAATTAAAAAATACAGATACATTTATAGTAAAAACCAATTCGTGATATGGAAAATAAACTTTAAAAATACGTATTGTAAAGGGAAAATACTGGTGAAGTGCTACTTCACCTACTTCCCCTGAATAGCCGCCACTGTCTTACATCACACACAAAAGAAAAGGTAGGACTTACTTATTGGAACAGTGTGCCCATATATGATTTAAGCCATCCCAACATATAATCCAAAAAGTGCTACTCACATCAGGATATGTTTTATACAGTGTTGGAACTTCTGATAATAAAGGTGGATAATCTTCGTTCCTGATAACTGTCACTTTGAGTTTGCCATCTTTATAGGATCGGAGTAGTCTTCGTGTCTCCTCATCCTTGCCATAAATCTGTGAGGCATCGACCTGTAGGAACCAATTGTACAATAATAAAGATATTAAATACTTAACTGTATTCACCAAAGTTTTTTTTTTTGACATTTGAATGAAAAATGTAAATATAGATAATATGCACTACATCAGTTCATTACATTTCCTTACTCCCAACAAGAGAGAGAGAGATGAATTTCTTGATAAACTTCCTGTAGTCAGAATCCACTGCACCTTACAACTCTCTTTGCAAAATACTACAGCTGTTTTATGTAGGTGAAAATCGAAAAATGTTTTTAAAAATTCTGAAAGATTGTATTCAAGTAGCCTCCGAAAAATTAGGAAAGTGCACCCTAAGCTGTGGAAGTCCCTAAAAAATCAAGTGAACCTTTTTTCTACAGGTACTCGACTTAGATATATCTACAGGAACTCGGGAGTAAGAGGTGAACTTCCATGAAAGTGCAAAGCCTGGAGTGAAGCATGGCAATGGTAACCAATGAGAGAGTTGATGGTTGACATGATGGAAACGTAGAGTGAAGATGTAAGCAGCACGTGGGAGAAGGGCAGAAGCCTGCTGTTAATAGTCCAATGAACATCAGTTGGGGTGTGATGGAGGAGTGAGAGGTGAAGTGACTGGAAAAAGTCACTATGGGAAAAATGCTCATGTATGGTAATGTGAGAAAGGAACGAAGATAGCATTACCTCATGTCACTGCTGCAAAAAATAGAAGAAAGAAGATGGTGACTTCTGTGGATGAAGATAGCTACAATACATGCTTGGATCTGGGACACTGTCAGTACACAAAGCGAACAGTTATTCCCCATGAACTGATAACTACTTACTGATATTTTGTATATTGAGTTTAGAGCCCTGTTGTTGATAATGATGATGGAAGCATTCTTCAAGAGTAGGCTTATAACAATTAGTACATGCTTCGAAAGATCAGATCACAGGATGTACATGTCGCAGGCTGATTGTATATTCAGTCTTTTTGAAAATGCCCAGGCAAATTATTAATGAAACATCCATTCTGCAATTTCACTGCTTACCCTTCAGGCATATTGAAAAGGAGGCATGGAGTCAGCAAAAAAAAAAAAAATTGTTAGCTCTATTTAAAATGTTAGCTCTGTAATTTGACTGGTTACCCTTCAAGCATATTAAAAAAAAAAAAAAGGAATGGAGTCAGTCAGATTGCAGAAAATTTTACAGAAAAAACAGTTTGATAGCTAAAATTAATTGAAAGCAAATTGCATTATTATGTCTCAAAACATGTTTTTCAACCAATTTAGCATGTACTCTATTACAAAACTGAGAGAAGGCTGAATCTAAAATGTGGTAACTCTGCCTTGTCAATATAACCACCAGTTGGTTGAAATATATTTGATTTTAATATTTTAAAGACTTTTATATTGACAAGGCGGAGTTACCGCATTTTAGATTCATAGACAATCAATATGGCTCTGTTTTATCAACATTGAGGGAAGACTGATGAAAATGTGATAATATTTTTTTTACATAGACTCAATACATGTTTTAAACAGAGCTTACAAATTTGTTTATAATCTGATGACTCCATTATGACTTTTTTAATATGCCTGAAATGTAACCAGTAAAACTGCGGAATGGATGTTTCATTAATATTTTTTGGCTTTTTGTAATAAGACTGAATTCACAATTAGTCTGCAACATATACATTGAATTAAGTAGAAGCAGCTACTAAAATAGTTACTGGTGAAGTCAAATAAATCAAGCTGACTGAATCAATTAGGTCATCAGGTAAGGCAGTTTTGTGTGATAATTGAGTTAGAAAAGCATGCTTGACCTAAGAGAAGCTAAATAACTACTGTTCATCGTTTGAAGGGTAGAGAGGAAATCTATCAGTCTGCCAGTCTGGTTAGAAGAATTTTGCCATGAAAAAAGTTTTTGAGAGTAACTTCAGTTAATAGGTTAAGGGAAGGGTCCCTAAGGGCTGTGTTCACCAACACGGATAAAATTTCTCGCTATCGTGGATAATAAAAACTACGATTAATCCATTATCTCAAATAGTAAAACTTTCGGGTTTCACCACATAGTTTGTCATCTTGGTTTTCAAAAGCTTGGTTTTTGTCTGCTGCTTGTCTGACCCTTAAATTTTTCATAAAAGAACGAACGTCATCTCGCGGCGGTCGTGTGAAACAGCGGAGAGAAGACTGTCTATTGGCTACGTCCGGACGTGAAATGTAAACGTTGCCATAGCAACGGAAAGATTCCCCTCACGCTATCTCTACCTAGTAGTTCTGCAAATGGTCACTAGATGTCTCACTGTTTTGGGGGCGTGGCGTATAGCAGATAATTACGTTTTTCCCTTGAATCTTGTGCAGAAATTAATATCGTCATAAATGTCCAAGTACGGCATACGTTCCTTTATCCATTAGAATGCCTTATTCTGTGTTCTGCTTCATATTCCTCCTCGCTGTGATCTTCTCTCATGTTGATCAGATGTCTTAATCGCCTACGCGACATCTTGATGTCGCAATTATCTTGGTTTATCCTGTTTTGCCGGCCGATATTTCACCGGTAAAGCATTAGCTTGGATATTATCGAAAAACCAAGTTACTGTAGCTGGTGAAACACAAAATGGACAATATCGCAGCTTTTCAGTCTAAAAACCAGGATCAGACAGATTATCGGCATTGGTGAACACAGCCCTAAGTCAAAATAGCTATGGATCTGTTGGAGAACTGAAGTTAAATTATTCTGTGGATGGTTGAGGAGTATATGGAAACACCACCTTGATATGTAAATTTGAAGTTAATGAAGTATTCCCGATCCATGGCAGGATAACCCTGGGTTTAGCAAGTTCAGAGGAAACACCCATTTTGGTCTTTAAGTAGGAAAGAATAGGTTACCGGTATGAGTATAAACGGAAAAAACCTATTCTCATA
This sequence comes from Ectobius pallidus, assembly GCA_964059195.1. Taxonomy (NCBI): domain Eukaryota; kingdom Metazoa; phylum Arthropoda; class Insecta; order Blattodea; family Ectobiidae; genus Ectobius; species Ectobius pallidus. The sequence goes on along the minus strand of CAXKWD010000003.1, from coordinate 144,345,816 downwards.
AATTTGTGAATTCTTGAAGACTGTATAACTCCTTATCCATAGTACTGTGCATTTGAGAGGAAATGCTCATTCTTATTGCAAGTATGGCACTATACCCATTGTATTATGAGTTAAAAGGAAAATTCCATTCTTATTGCAAAGTATGACTCGATACCCATACATGGGAAGGAGGGCTGAGAATAACTGTCCATCTCCTTTGCTGGTGATTTGTAGAGATAAATGTAAGTTGGTGAAGTTTGGTCTACTGCAAGTTGCTGAAAGCAGGGTAGGCCTAAATCTCATGGAAACCAACCATACTGCCAAAAATTTTCATATTGATTTCAAACTTATAATCCACTGGTGATTTAACTTGATGATTGCTTATATGAATACATAATTCAGCTTTGAAAGGGTTAAGGCATTTTATAACTATTGCAAAATAATAATACAGTAGAGTCGCGATAATTCAAGATTCCGTGCAATCCGAGATGCAAAAAAGCAGGAAATTTTAAATATATATATATTTGAAGCAGAAGACCTTCGACAGTTATAGAGTCTTATAAAGAGTCTTTCTTCTAACACTGTTAATGTATGGTATGTATGTATCTGTAACTTTAATATCTACACATTAAATTTGACTTCGTATTAAGTTATATATGTATGTAGTTGAAAATTCTGTTATTTTCCATTTTTCAATGTAATCCGAGTTACCATCAGCCCCAATTAACTCAGATTATCACGACTCTACTGTAACATCTAAAAATATCATATTTTATGATAAAGTATCACTTGATGAAAAGGTGGCGTGTTTTCATGTCATCTACCAAGTTTTCAGAATCAGGCATACACTGTGACAGGTCAGTCTCAAGGAACTTTCTAAATGTAGATCTGTTAAACTGGGCCAATGTTTTGTCTTCATTAGAGTCAAGTATGAAAATGTATATTCTCACAAATATGTTGATCCAAAGAGTGCAGCATTTCATGTGAAAAATATTTCCAAAATTCTTTTTCTGATGTCTGAGCCTTTAAGTACAGATCATACTAAAGAATTATTATCTTATTGTTTTAATAAGTTATCGTTTTCAGCAGATGCACTATCCATGAAGACGCTAACTTTGATTTTCCATGCAATATTCTATATCTCCAACAGGGGTTTTCTGATTGGGATATAAGTAAATTGAAATACCATCTTTGATTTTTTTGAAGGCACTGAATGTAGTGTTAAACCTCTGAATAATTTTGCTACTTTCAAAAATAAATTTGTCAAATTCAGTCTCAAAAAGAGGATATTAATGTGATTTTTCAAGTTTGGAACGTGGTTGAAATTTGTTTTGTTGAAAGCCAGAAATCATCTGTTCAAGCTACCATACTTTTGATAGGCAGAAATCAAGTCACTAGTATGTTACCCACAGTTCTTTTCTTTCTTTAAGTTCTAGATTCAGATAACTAAGTTCTCCAGTGAAATCTGTCAGAAATGCTAAGTAGCATGGCCACACCTCTTCCTCTAACTGTCTCCTCTTTCCTCTAATTGTGTCCTCTTTCTTCTGTCTCCTCTTTCCTCCAAGAATATTTTAATTTCACATTATCATTCGTGTGATCAAATAATTTAGTTTGAATTGAACAAAAAGGCTTGTGGAAATATAAATTATTTGATTTTCAGGCTTTGAATATTTTCGCTCACAAAACGTTTAATGATCGACTGATAATTAAGTTGCTGTAGAACTCTTGGCCAGGTCTGCTGCAGCCTTAACATGTGATATTTTCTAGAATTGTTGAACCATAATCTTGATTTACATTTTTGTGACACTGTACTATATTTTGTCCATAAGATAAGTTTTGTGTGTGCGGACAGAAAACAAAGACGTTGAGCATCGTGTTTTGATACAGTTGAGGCCTCAAAACAGAACAGTGAAATTCAAAGAAATAATGTTAGAGATGGGATACAGATATCATTGTACTGATGCAAAAAAATTCTGCAGGTAAGGTTTTCAAAGGGACTTATTAACAACAGCAACAATAACAACAAAAACATCATCATTATCATCATAATAATGATAATATTATTATTAATAATAATAATCACAATAATGATAATGATGATGATGATGATAATAATAATAATAATAATTATAATAATAATAAACTAATAATAATAATAATAATAATAATAATAATAAACTAATGGATAATAAGATATTGGCAGAGGAACAAAAAGGATGTGTAAAACAATCACAGGGATGTAAAGAACAACTTATCATAGACTCTGTGATTATAGAGCAAGCAGCAGACAAAAAACGCAACATATACACAGCTTTCATTGACTATCGCAAAGCATTTGATTCAGTACCACATAGTTGGCTTATCCAAGTGTTACGTATCTACAAGATAAATGGAGCGATAGTTAATGTACTTTCATATACAGGGTTCCCACAAATGATCTTTCGGGTTTCGAAAATGTGTAACTTGTGTTTAAATAAACTTACAAACATGTAACTGGTACTAATGGAAAGAGAAACTCAAAAAGTTTTGATTATAGTACCTTACAGATGTTCAATGTGAGCTCCGTTGGTAACACGCCACACATCAAGCCTGTAGTCCATTTCCGCCCAGGCACGTTGTAACATGCCATGGTCAACTGTTCCAATGGCTGCTGTGATGCGTTCTCTTAGATCAAGGATGGTCTGTGGAAGAGGTGGCTTGTACACAAGATCTTTGACATAACCCCACAAAAAGAAGTCAAGGGGTGTGAGGTCTGGCGAACGCGGAGGCCAAGGAAGAAGTTCTTCATTGTCATTACCAACACGGCCAATCCATCGGTTCGGTAGTCTGGTGTTGAACTCTAATCTGACTTCATTATGAAAATGAGGGGGTGCGCCGTCCTGTTGAAATATCACGTTGGGCATTTCCTGTTCCAACTGAGGCAGGAGCCATTGTTGAAGCATATCCAGGTACTCAAATCCTCCAATTGTTTTCTCTACAAAGAAGAACGGGCCGTACATTTTCTGCACACTTAAAGCGCAGAATACGTTTACTTTAGGAGAGTCGCGGACATGCTGCACGTAGGTATTGGGTTTTTCCAACCCCCAAACTCTAACGTTATGTTTGTTCACTTGACCTGAAAGATGGAAGGTGCACTCGTCACTAAACACTATGGATTCGAAAAACCCATCAGTTTCCATGAGAGTCTGCATATTCTCGCAGAAAGTACGACGCACCATTTTATCTTCTTCCTTTAAGAACTGCATCATCTGCAATCGGTATGGAAGAAAATTCAAACGTTTACGCAGAACTTCCCATACGGTGGATTTAGGGATCTGCAGCTCCCTACTAGCTACAATGGTTGATTTTTGAGGACTACGTGTAAAAGATTCACGAATCCGGTCTACAGTTTCCTCACTTACTGCCAGGCGTCCTGAAGATTTCCTCCTACAGATGCACCCTCTTGTCGTAAAATCAGAATGCCACTTACGAATTGAAGGGCTGCTGGGTGGATCTTCACCAAATCTTGTTCGAAAATGTCGTTGAACAACAGTTACAGATTTATTAACATGATAATCGGAAACACAGAACGCTCGCCTATCCTCTATACCAGCCATTTTCTCGCTTTCGACAATGCGCAATGTTGAATGTCATTATACATCATTGTTGCCAACTGTGATACTATAATCAAAACTTTTTGAGTTTCTCTTTCCATTAGTACCAGTTACATGTTTGTAAGTTTATTTAAACACAAGTTACACATTTTCAAAACCCGAAAGATCATTTGTGGGAACCCTGTATAATGCAATACTGGAAGACACGACTGAATTTAAACATTAGTAATGAATCAATAGTAACAAACGAAATCACAAGAAAAAGAGGTATATTTCAAGGAGATAGCCTTAGCCCTTTGTGGTTTTGTATAGCACTTAACCCACTATCATCAATCCTCAACTCATCTAAGTATGGCTTCACCATCAAAAGCAAGAAAAACACCTCCTACATGCTAAACCACTTGATGTATATGGATGATATTAAACTATATGCATCAACAGAAAGGCAGATGAATTATCTATTGCAATAGTGGAAAGCTTCTCCAAAGACATAAGCATGTCATTTGGACTGGAGAAATGCAGAAGAATGAACATCAATAGGGGTAAAATTCAACTTCTAGGGTATGAAATGAGTGATGGGAATATAGTAGAACCAATGAGTGAAATGGATGCGTATAAGTATTTGGGTTTCCTACAGGGAAGGCGAATAATGCACAAAATTGTCAAGCAGCAAGTCATATCAGTGTACTTGAGCAGAATCTGTCAAATTTTAAGGTCAAAATTAAATGGAAAAAACACTTTTATAGCCATCAACACATATGCTGTCCCAGTGCTAACCTACACCTTTGGTATCATCAAGTGGTCGAAAACAGATCTGGATGATATTCAAATAAAGACACGGAGGACTCTCACCAAGTTTGGTGCTCACCATCCAAAGTCAGCTGTTGAAAGACTAACGATCCCACGGGAGAAAGGAGGCAGGGGTCTCATTGACATTGGATTATTGCACGAAAAGCAACTGTGGAACCTGCGGCAGTACTTCTACAATAATAATTCATTATTACACCAAGTAGTAGCACAAGCGGATGCAGGATATACACCATTAAACCTAATAAACAAATTGCAGCCAGCTCCAAAATCAAAATCAGAAGCACTTGATTCCCAAATGTTACAATGGATGAGGAAGCAACTACATGGTAAGCATGCAAATGATCTTAACCAAGATTATGTTGACATAATAATAATAATAATAATAATAATAATAATTTTATTTTGTTGTCATTAAACCATTTAGGTAATAGACAAAGTCAGGAGTACAAAGATTACATACATAAATTACAACACGAAATATACATAATTCACAACTAATTTTACAATATAAGTGAAAATACTACATTAAGTTTCTTGTACATTTACTAACTATTACTAACTATAAATTCTTAAAGTCATATTCGAAATATTTATTAAATATTTATTTATTAACAGTCAACAAGAATTTTTAAGAATAACTTAAATTTAGATAAATTAAAAAAAATAAATAAATAAGAATTTTATTGTCGTTGAACCCCTTTGTTACTAGATAAAGTCAGGACCACAATCTAGACTTAACCCACTATGTACATTTTAAAACCTGTATTCATATTACCATTAAACTATATTACACTCAAAAAATTCAGACACAGAGTAGAAAGGGTTGTTAACCAGGTAGGTATACACCCTGCATTTGAATGGATTTATAGGCAATTCAGCAAGATGTGATGGTAGTGTATTAAACATTCTTTGACCTAACATTTCATAACTATTTGATGACTTATGTAATCTATGAAATGGTATATTTATTTTCTTACTTTGTCTGGTATTATAATTATGTATATCTTTTTTTAAGTTATGGCACGACAGATTGTTTTTTGTATAAAGCAGTACATTATAAATATAAAGGTTAACTATGGTAAGACAACGTAATTTAGTAAACAAAGGTCTACAATGTTCTAGTTTGTGTGAGTTTGTTATTACCCTAACTACCTTCTTTTGCAGTATCAGAATGCGTTGAATATGGACACTATTTCCCCAAAGTAATATGCCATATGAGATTATACTTTGGAAGAACGCAAAGTATGCCGATCTTATATAGTTATCTGGCACAAACATTTTCAGTTTTCTTATAAGATATATAACCCTAGACAATTTAGTAGTAATATAATTGACATGTGGTTCCCAGTTCAGCTTCATATCTATATATATACCTAAAAACTTAACGCTTTCTGTACTATTTTCTATTGGTAAATCTCTAAGACTAAAAAATATTTGTTGAGTTTTACTGTCATTTAATAAAAATCCATTGGCCCTAAACCAAATTGAAGCTTGTGCTATAGTATTTTGAGTTAAGTTCTGAAGCTCATTAAAATCAGAACTAAAATTTAAAAAAGTTGTGTCGTCTGCATATAATATTGTTTGAGTGTTCATGAAATGTGGCAAGTCATTAATCATTAAAGCAAACAACAGGGGTCCAAGCACTGAGCCCTGTGGTACACCAAACTTGAGTTCAATCTTGTCAGACCTATCGTTACCTATACACACTATCTGCTGTCGACTCACTAGAAATGATCTCAGTAGTGATAGACCTTTATCTGAGACTCCATAGTAAACTAGCTTATCTAAGAGGACTTCATGGTCTACACAATTGAAGGCTTTGCTCAAGTCGCAGAATGTAGCATTAATAAAACCCTTGTTTTCAAAAGTGAGCAAAACTTTTTTAACAAGTTGATCCATGGCATCAATAGTAGATTTCCCCTTAATAAAACCAAATTGTTCCTTACAAATTATGTCACTCTGGCTTAAGTAACTGCAAAATTGTGTGTAGATTATGATTTCAATTATCTTTGAGAAAACTGGAGTAAGAGAAATTGGTCTATAACTAGAAGGGCATGATTTATCTCCTTTTTTATATATCGGAACCACTCTCGACAGTTTTAATACATTTGGGAATATACCAGTATTAAGACATCTATTTATCAAATAAACCAGTGGGTCTATAATACAGTCAATTATTTTTTTAATGATATTACTAGATAAACTATAAATATCTACACTATCTGAAGATTTCATTTTTTTAACGATGTCTAAGACTACATTAGTGGTTATTTCATTAAAACCAAAACTAGTGGGATGCAATTTTTCATTTTGAGATTTTAATAAATTTAATGGAGTAACTGAAGGCTTATTCATGCTATCACATATTTCTTGAACTGATAGTGCACAGAATTTATTGAAGTCATTTGGGTTGAGTGCTACTTCTTCTTTCTTGCCATTTTTAGCTACGGAATTTATTACTTTCCATGCTTTTTTACACTTGTTCTTAGCTTTATAAATACTTTTTAAGTTACTAAGTCTTTTGGCTTCGTTAATGGCAATTTTATAATCTCTTCTATACTTAATATATACTGTCTTAGTATGATCATCTTTGTGAGTCCTGTATAGATCTAAATATAATAGAACTTTTTTCATCATATTGGACAGCTCAGGGGTATACCATTCACCTTGTTTTGCCCTCTTATTTCTATTTGCCAAAGAAAAGGGTTTTACTTTACACACTCTTTTTGGAATATTTAGTTCAAATAGTCTCAGAAACACACATAAAAATTTTTCAAACATCATATGAACAGAGCTATCTTGTACACTGTTAAGTAGATCTACCCAATCAAAATTAGAAAGAGCCAACCTAAAGTTCATTATGTTATTTTCAGTTATTGGTCTTGTTGTTACTGTTTTGTTAATATTATAGTTTGTACATTCATAATTTCTTGACTCAAAATCATGTAGTCCTATGTTAAAAAATAGAGCATCATGATCAGAGAAGGGAAAAGTGACCACTTCAGAAAAACCAGAAACTCTATCTATATTAGTGAAAATGTTATCTAAGCAGGCTAAGTTTCTAGTTGGCTTATCATTAACATAAATATAATTAAACTGTCTGAGCAGATTCTTAAGGTCATTTACACTTTGCTTGTCAAGAGTTACATCGAGTTCAGAGTTAACATCCCCTCCGATAATGATTTTATATTTAATCCACTTAGGCCTGTCAAAAAATATGAGCAAATCCTCTATCCTGTCAAGAAAGACATTAGGATCACCATCTGGGGACCTATACACAACAATTACTACTAGGTGTATATTTTCTAAAATTACAGCAGTTACTTCAAAATCAACTTCAATACATAGAAATTTAAGATCTAACTGTACAAGCGTCAAACAGCTGGTTGACTCATGCAGCTTTGTATGTGGAAACAGAAGGCTTCCTAATGGCAATACAAGATCAGGTAATTGCAACGAGGAATTATAGGAAATACATTTTAAATGAGCAGGGTATTGAAGATCAGTGCAGAAATTGTGGAGAACAAAAAGAGACAATAGGTCATATCACATCTGGATGCAAAAAACTAGCGCCCATAGAATATCTGAAGAGACATGATGAAGTTGGCAAAATAATTTATCAGAAGTTAGCTCAACAACATAAGCTAATTGAGGACTGTAGCCCATATTATGCTTACAGTCCTCCTAGTATCATAGAAAATGACAGCATTAAAATATATTGGAACCGCAGTATCCTAACCGACCAAAAAATAAGCTGCAACCGACCAGACATAATATTGGTACATAAATCCATAAACAGTACTTATTTGATAGATGTATCAATACCAATACACACAATATGCATGCCGTTTGGATTGAAAAGGTGGATAAATACAAAGAACTGGCTGATGAAATCAAAGAGATGTGGAAGCAGACATCAGTGCATGTGGTTCCAGTGGTAATATCAGCTACCGGTATGGTCCCAAAGAAGACAATAATGAGCCTAGAGAAGCTGAATCTACAAACCTCGCTTTGTGTCCAATTGCAGAAGGCAGTCATATTGAACACCTGTGCTATAGTCCGAAGAACTCTTGGAAAAGACTGTTAGTTGTGTAGTGATAACTTGCTTAATATGCCGTTGTCATTATTTCAAGAACTATACCATGTGGAAATGAGAAGACATAAAATAATAATAATAATAATAATAATAATAATAATAATAATAATAATAATAATATCATTTTCCTCGCTTAGAAGGTAAACTTCAAATAAAATGGTTTTCAATTAAATTGAGTGTCCTAGTACTCATACACTTTTTGTATAAATAAAGCTAAAAGAATTTATCTGAGGAAGAATAGATTGCAAAACGAGCAGGAGTATTGGAACAGTAGGATTCTTTACTTATATAGTAGATAGTACAGACAAAGAAACGAGTGAAGGATAATAGAAAAAAAAAATCATTGTATTATATAGAACAACCTCCTCACCCTCATCGTTTTATTATTTACTAGCATGTGCCCGCGGCTTTGCCCGCGATAATTATTTCATGAAAAAATTAAGAGCATAATAGTTAAATCATTATATTTATTAAAACCTAAATCACGTAAACTACTTTCCACGATTAGATAGCGTCGCCTGGTAAAAGCAACCTCAGATTCGAGTTCCTTGGCCCAGAAAACCCCTGTATAGTGAGTTTTGTCCAAATCGACAATGTTTGACCATATTTAGGCCTATATTGATTATCCCTCTTCAGTGTAGGTTGAAAATTTCATATGTCTGCGGGTCTTGACATTAAAGTAAATAAATCGTCAGGATGGACTTACAAAATCAAGCGATCACCCGCGATAATTATTTTAAAAATTAAAAATTAAGAGGATAATAGTTTAATCATTATATTTTAACACCTAAATCACGTGGAGTGCATTCCAAGATTAGGTAGCGTCTCCTGGTAAAAGCGACCTCAGATTCGAGTTCCTTGGCCCAAAAAACCTCTGTATAGTGAGTTTCGTTCAAATCAAACAATGTTTGACCATATTTAGGCCTACGTTCCGTATAGGTTGAAAATTTCATGTCTGCGGGCCTTGACATTCTAAACAAATGAATAGTCCAGGATGGACTTACAAAATCAAGCGATCGTGATGCTTTTATTTCCAAGGTATGACAAAAATAGCCAAAGCCAACTGTAATTGATCTGACATTGAAATGTATTACTGAAAACTGATGCTTCGAAAACGCAAAAATACAAGTTTTCTGCCCGTTTTTCACTCATAACTGATGAACGAAAGCGAAAATTAAAATTCCGGCTTTGAGGTGCTTTTTCCGACCCTTCAGTCTACCCATGTTTAAAATTTCAGATCTCTGCGTTCAATAGATTTTGCTGGGTATCGTGGACAGTCTGACTGACTGACAGACAGACAGACACTTCCTTTTATTAATATAGATTTATTTATTCATTCGTTCAGTTTCCATAATATACATCCTTTGTGATTTACTGGCTGTACAGAAACTCCTAATATAGATTTAGAGTAAAGTATAACATTAATTTATGGCTCATTCTCCAGAAATGGGGCATTTCAGCTTATAATTTTTTTAAATATTTTTTCTCAAATATGTGTAACTTTGTTTTTATTTTAGAAGTGTAGAGTGAAATTAATTACCTTACCTTAATAGCCGAGCTCAATATTAATTTTATCATTTCTTAATTAGCACTTAAATTAGGTGTAATACACCATTATAATATTTCAAGGGGCACTCTCGAATTTTTAATATTAGGTACAAGGGCCACTCTCGCAGTTTTAATATTTGGTACAAGGGGCACTCTCGCATTTTTAATATTTGGTATGGTCGGGAGTGTTGGCGACAATATACAAGGATAGTTTGGTCATCCTGTTCGCTGAGAAACAAAATGTGAATATCCAGTGGACGGAGCCTAAACTGCACCTTGTATTTGTCTTTAGCCAAAAAAATTATAATACTAACTCAACTCCATGGAATAAATTAAAGTAAAAAAAAAGGAAAATTATAATAATAACTCAATTCCATGGAATAAATTAACTTATTCCATGGAGTTGATGAATTTCTAGTTAAAGCTTGCATACAGCTAGAAGTGTTAAGTTAGGAAATGAATACTTTGTTTACACAAGCCAATCAACATTACATATGATTAGGTGTAAAATTTTTAAGGATTAGTCTAACAATGTAGATTTTATAAACGACATGGAGTTGATGTTGAATATGTGAGACACAACTGAAATTCTGATTACATCAGCTATAACACAGTGGCGGCTCGTGGTCGGAAAATTAGGTGAAGAGAAAAAAATGCCACATGCTTATGTTAATAACGGAATTCACCCAATAACGGCTCGTGGCTCAAAACGAGGGTGTGCTGCAAATATCATTTCATACAGAAAACTTAAAATATTTTTAAAAATTATTAGTAGGCCTATCTAAACTGCTCGTCTCTTAATCCATCTCTGGGAACTCTCACGCGATTATTTTTTTGCTAATTTCTCTCCTCTCGTCGAATGTTGTGTGAGTTGTGTGACGAGATAAAAAGCATAAAAAATAATAATAATAATAATAATAATAATGATAGTAATAATGATGATAATAATAATAATAATAATAATAACAACAACAACAATAATAATAATTAGGGCAGGGCAAATCACGTGAGAGTTCCCCGGAAATGGAATAAGAGACGATAAAATAGTATTTTTAATGATCGAGGTAGAGGAAGTCGCTTAGTGTTCCCAGTGCGACAGAATACTTAATCGGGGTTGTGGAATCCGGGTTTTTCTGAATTTAACACATTCGAATTTGGCGGCGTTAGACCATCAGACGGTGGAAGATCTAACATGCCCACCTCTTTCTCCGAGCTGACAGTGTGAGGTGCTGGCGCGGCGAAGAAAATACCTGAACAAGGGAGACTGCTTCATGGGTAGTCTGTTCTCGTCACCTAGCAGACATGGGATAAGCGAGAAAACTGCTGCTTGCCATCCTCATTTTTTATTTGAACAGACTACCCATGCAATGGAGGGCGTGGTTTCCAGTTCACCTTCACACGGCCGACTTGAAGCATGCTGCGCGCTCAGGATCTCAGTGTCTCCTAGCTTTGCCACCAGGTGGTGGCGTGGCGGGCAATTAAAAAATACAGATACATTTATAGTAAAAACCAATTCGTGATATGGAAAATAAACTTTAAAAATACGTATTGTAAAGGGAAAATACTGGTGAAGTGCTACTTCACCTACTTCCCCTGAATAGCCGCCACTGTTATAACAGTTTAGAGAGACTCAGCATAATCCATATTTCACAAAAAGAGGAAACAACATGGCTGGGTGTATTTCTCCTGGCATTCAGAGATACCAATATATGATTGAATACTAAATTTCCCTTTGTCCATGGAGTTGCCATAAAACTGGGTTTCATATTTCCGGCAAAATATTCCAGAAATTAGTAAGCTTTATAACAGTTTCCAATAATGCATTTGTTTGAATATGGTATAGACTTTACGAAAAAAAGGTTACATTAAGAAAACTAAATATTTTAATTGGAAATATTCTATTTCAAAGGTCTAACTTTGAGCTGGTTTCGTTCCATGGAGTTGATTTTAAGCATATAAAATAACTCAGAAATATAATTCTATCAACGGAGAGATACAAAATAACTAGGATAGTTTTAAAACATAAAAAGTTAGATACAATGACAATGGAATTACATATGAGGGTTCATAATTACACTTAATATATGCCAGTTTCATAAAATGCCCCGTTTTTAAAGAATGAGCCTTATAACTAAACAGAAACAAATTCATTACCCCATCTTCACCCCATGTCATGCCAATGCCACTTTTGAAATCTGCCTTGAAGAACTGGCGCAGGAAATGTTGTGCATAAGCAACGAACAAAACGTTGGTTGCTTGCATATTTACCTTGAAGTTCTCACGCATAAGGACTTTTTCAATGATGGTGTCTATTGGTGGCAGCTCAATAGGACCTGTAGATAGCATAATATTGACATTGTTATAAATTTTGTACATAAAATTGTTACGAAAGCAAATCATTCGATCGTGCAGACAGACTCAAATGCATTTTCCTACAAGACTCATTTGATCATTATGATACAGTGCCATCAAGAAGTCGCTCTACAGCACTTGTGCAGGTGAGAATCTGCTAAGAAACGTAATTCACCTGCCAGCACTAGCATATGGTTTTAATGTCCTGCTACAATCATTTATGAAGTAAGAAATAAAAGTAACACAAAACTCATATATTTAAAGAAGATGTTGAAGATGATACAAATTTGCTGCTTAATTTATTTTTGAAAACATTAATTACAGATTTAATGTATCACCATGTAATTACTTATTCCAGATTTTGATTCATCAACAATAGCAAACAGATGCACATCAATAGTTAACTTGGCTTACTCTGGTATACTTGCTATGAGCCTGAAATGAAGGTACGGGAGGATGTTATTTTATTTCACTGTAGAATTGATCTATTGAACATGTTGTTCTTTGGCTTTTTTTTATGTGGGAGATGTTTGATCATTCTTCATGTTAATTCCATTAATTCAATAATAATAATAATAATATTTTATGATGAACCTAATTGGAAGGGGACTCAAACACTCCATGTCTCCATTGCCCTGCCATAGCTCAGACCGTACCTTGCAACTGTGAATTCAAAGAAACGAATTCAGAGGAGCCTCTTGTATCAATTGCTTTTTTCTAACAAGGCATAATAATGTGAGGTAATGTGTAAATATAACCTGTAAAAAGTACATTTGTAAATAATATGTTGTTTAAATGGTTGTGTGAAGTTAGATAGGCCTAAACTTGTAAATATTTAGTATGTTAGTGAGTATGAATGTCTAAATATGATATACTCAACTCACAAGAATGGACAAGTAAGTAAACCAGTAAATATGTAAAGGTATGTTGGTTTCTGTAAAAATAAATATCTTGAACAAAATGCTGATAGCTAGGAGAAGTGAATAACAAGTGAAAAGAAGGTAAATGAAGGAAGATGAATAATGAAACTGAGACCGAAGACGAAACAGAAAATAAATATTGCAAATTGGAAGGAGTTTAAAAAAAAAAAGTGATTTTAATAAAATGCTGTTGAGGTGAAAGCCAAATGCAAAATGATTAATGGAGATAATAAATTAACCAGTTAACTTTACATGTATTCTAAATAATATGAGTATAGTTAAGAAGATGATTTCAAGTTACATTTTTATAGAAGGTGAATATGTCCAGAGCACCTATATAAGTAAACTAAATGTAAAATGCTGTGTAGCACCAGAAAATAAGCAGGAATGAATACGTAATTCTGTCAAAAGAGATTGTGAGCGAAGATATTATTAACTTTTGAAAACTTGAGTAAATTTAATATTGATTAGTGAGTACAATAAGATATGTTGTTCCATTTTGCTTGATTTTATTTGATATCACAAATTTAAGTGAATAAAATTAGTTATATAGTACAATAATTAAATTATACCTAGCATATCTTTAATAAAGAGTTGAAAAAGTACTTTAGGTTATTAGCTAAAATAATTTTATGTGACAATTTTCAAAGATATACTAATGAAAAGCTGAGATGATGCAAATTTTATAGACTATTGCTAATGTAAGCTACTCATGTAGAATTACTGAATAAATAAAATAGTACCTAAATAAAATGAGATAAAATGGTAGCATTTTTGAATAGATAACAGGTAGGCCCAAATGAGTTGAAGTGATATGGTAGTAATTTATTGAAGTTGAAGGAAGCTGTGATGATATATGGTGAATAATCACATTGGCCTAATGTAGAAGGTTAAGTATTGGATGATGAAGGTGAAGATGGATGGATAATTCCCGTTTCGAGAAGTAACGTACGATGAAGTAGTGGGAGAGAGTGATATGCCATGAATAATAAGATAAGAGGTGTATCTCACAGATTGATTTTAGTAATTGCAATTGGGATATCTCTATCTTTTAGAAGAGTCGAGCTGGCATACTATTTGCATTGGAACCTGGTAATGTTAGCGACCATGAGATGTGTGTTATAACGTATTTTAATGTCACAGTAATTATTTTCCTGAATTAATTAGATAATTGGTGGCAAAATTGTGAATTGCTTAAGTATTAACTTCACAAAAGTTAAAAAAAAAAAAAGAAATCAAGTGATAATAAATTTATGATCTAAGTAATATGGAACAACCTTGTTTAAAGTAAATAATAATGAGATAGAATAAATAAAGTACTAAAGAGATCTTTGCTTAAGGAAAGTTAAAATTGAAGAGGAGATAGATGGGTAATATTTCTTGGTGCTATGCGAAGATAAGTGAAGATGTATAAGTCATGTTAAGTTATTAGCTGAAGACAAAGCAATGCTCATCCAAGAGAAAATATATTGATACTATATATACAGTGGTGATATTCAGCCGGTTCGCAAGAACCGGTTGTTAAATATCTTGTAGGTTCTCCGAACCGGTAGCTTCACAATGACTGATTGCCTTTTTCCAAGATCAGATTCACGCCAATCCACAACAGTGATAATACATATATGAATTTGCTAGAACCAAAACACGGCATTTATGTTCACTAGCGGTGGACTACCACCATAGGTAGCGGGCGTGCGGTTAAGTTGGCAGATTCTCTTACTTGCGCACGGCAGATCGTCTCGACACTCGCTTTGCTTTAGATGTTCGATTATAAAACGGACTGTGGTCTTCTTTTGTTGTGTAAGGTTATGTTTTAAGGAAGCTGAGTAAGTTTAGTATGAGTATGAAAAGACAAAAATCACAAAATAGCACATTGGGCTATTTTGAATCAACATCAAATACCCTGATGAGAACCGGTTGTTAAACTGTTTGAATATCACCACTGTATATATATATATATATATATATATATATATATATATATATATATACATATATATACACATATATATACATATATATATATATATATATATATATATACATATAAATCAATAGGATTGTAGTATTATAATTTTGAGTAATGTTGATTTCATTAGTATAAGCAAATATTTTTCAAGTAAACTAATTTTTGATGTTACTGTAAGTTAAGTGATGTTGATGTGAATTTAATTGTCAAGTTGCCATAATACGATCCAAGTTAGGCTGTGGTGTTAAGTTTCACTTTCGAGGTATATTCTTTAAGGAAACATTAATCATTATATGCTGAATGTATCCTTAAAGAAGGGGCATATTTGAAGCTGTTCTTATAGCCATCTTAGATTTCATAATTTCTTCAATATTTAATAATTTACTTACTTATTCTAGAATTTGTTCAGATGAAAAGTTACCTAATTTAATTTGCTATTTATCTATAATATTTTCATTAGGATAGGAAAAAGGATTTGGAAATAATTTAATATTTTCATATATTTTTGACAGTTATACAGGAATGCTATGGATCCGCGCCATAATTGTCTTCTTCGTGATTAATTGTGTCCCATAATCCTTCAGATATTGATTAGAGCCAATAAAATTGCAGTATTTAAATTATTTACGCATAATTACTTAAGTATGTAAGCCCCGTGGTGACATGACGTCAGAATCTCTATAAAAAGGACTGCCCTGGAGCGTCTCGTGTCTCATTCAATTT
Source organism: Ectobius pallidus (assembly GCA_964059195.1). Classification (NCBI taxonomy): domain Eukaryota; kingdom Metazoa; phylum Arthropoda; class Insecta; order Blattodea; family Ectobiidae; genus Ectobius; species Ectobius pallidus. The sequence continues at coordinate 144,329,826 of CAXKWD010000003.1, read as the reverse complement.
CTGGTCTTGGTAGTGTGAAGTTCGTGGCAGAAGATACGTCCGCGAAGGTTAAGAATGGTGGGAAAAGGGCAGTATGGAGTTTGCTGTGAGTAATCTGAGGTTATGTGTACGTAATTATGGCAACTAAAAAACTATTGGTGAAAAAGTGATTTGATTTGGAAGGATTTCAGAAATTATAAATAGAAGGACAATTTCAACTTTACAATCTTTTATTAATCTTCGCCACGCTAACCCTGAGGTAAGGTCCATGTTCATTGCCAACTGCCTAGCTGAGCACATGGGAGTTGTGGATGTGTGATAGAGTAAGTAAAAAGGAAGAAGGAATAAAAAGTGACGTGATTTCCATGTGATGATCTCCATGTATAGAAGAATCATAAAATTCCTAAATACCCTAGTCACGTTCCCTTCTCTATGCAATTCTTCCTTCCTGCTATAACCACTGACCAGCAGTGTACCACAACACCCTTATATTTTTACTGACCAGCCACACAACCTCATATTCTTGTCGCCCAATGCAAGCCCACAACCATCTCAAGAACAAGAAACAAATCTATAGCAAGCCAAGTTTTTAAACATACACTACTGGTGCAAGCGTCATATCTTTGATTTCTTTACACAGGATTACTGAAAGTGAGTGAAAAACTGAGTTCATTAAAATTAGAGAAATTTTACTAAATACTATTGTAAGCACCAGGTAGGCAAAAACTTTAGCTGACTCATCCCATATTTCGGACTCGGTTACACCTTTGTCCGCTAAAGCCTTGCTTTGCTTACTTGGTACATAAATAGCTATTAAATATTACACATTAAGCTATTGAGACTTTGCATTTCTGGTTTATACTTGATGATACCTTCAAAGCCCATTGCTGTAGGACATGGTTGAGGGATAGGAGGAAGATCTCTTGTATAGTACGAGCGATTGTAGTATGAATCCATTGATATATAATCCTGACTAGTGGCAATATGTGTGGGAGGTGAGAGGAACATAGCTTCACTATCTGCAAAGAAGAAACACATTACTTAATTTTAAGATTTCATAGATAAGAAAAAAACTCTAATCATGCAAAATAATATTCATTTTGAAAATGATTGCAATTTTGGAATGAAAAGTGACATGATGTAGTCTGGTTTCAATCCCTCGTACCTCCATGGATATTCTGAGGTAGGCAGGTATGGAACAGGGATTACTCAACCTTCATTAGGACAACTGACTGAGAAGTTACTTAGGGCTATAGAAAAACAGGTCAGAAAAACCATCAATAATGGCTGTGGGAGTCAGCATGCTGATATATTTCTGTGCGTTCCTATAATTCTTGCACTTGAAATTGGGTTATTTCTTTATTTTAAAAAATTATTTAAAATTATTTAAAATTATTTATTTAGCCTGGTAGAGATAAGACCATCAGGTCTTCTCTTCCCCTCTACCAGGTTATTTTCTGTTGCTTTCAAGACAAGTAACATATAAAATACAGAATATACGGATCTCAGCATTATGTTTTTCATTATTCCAACACATTTCTCCTTATAACTAATAATAGAATTGGTTAGTATTAATATTAGTCACTGTAACAACCACTTTTTTTCTCATTAAAAAGAACCTTAACATACTGTAACATACTGTACCATACTGTACCATGTGTTTTATACATCGTAACTTAGCTCTGTAATTTGACTAAATTAATGAGGAAAATATTGAAAAGCATCAATAACATTAAACTTTAAGGTATTCAAGGCATTGTAAGTAAAATCTTACAAAATTATAACATATATATTTCAAAAGTTATCCCTTTCATCATTCAGCTGAGATCTACTGACGATTTTGTTTCTCTCTCTCCACCAGATGTCCTCCAGGTTGTATGAGTGTTGAAATGAGATCATTTTCCTTAGGGATGTAATAAAAATTTATAAGTCTATCTTTGTTTTCTGGATGTGTACTTTTTCCCAACTGGTTAAATCAAGTCGTTTCTGAATACACTTCAGTAATTTTGACTCATTATTGAAATCATGACTCGTAGACCAGAAAACATGAGCCACTGCAGATTTTTCTACCTGCTGGTGTTTTATATTTCTCACGTGTTCCTTACTTCTTTGTACCTTAGATTTAATTTTATCTTCTTCATTTATCATTGTATATTTTTTCACAGGCATTACAGTCAATTTCATAAACCTCTGATCATTTATCATTAGCACTATAAAGTTTAAAGCCTCAATTCTAGAATATGACCTCCATATATTCGCGTGAAGTAATTAATATGTACGGTACCATATTTTGTTGATAATACATCAGACAATATAAAAATAACTTCATTCATTAATTCATGGTACTTCTGCCTTACGGCAGGTCTACACTCCCATGTAAAATTCCATTTTCCAGCTCCTTCTATTTTCTGGTGCATCCTTTATTCTTTTTATTTAATCAGGTTATACAATGTCCTAGACATCTTCCTGCACCCATTTCAGGAGTTTATAATTTTTCTCCATAATTCTCGATTTGTCCATGCTTCGTCTTCTATTCTCCTTTCCTTTAGTGTTTGATTGATGCCTTGTGTCCATGTCAATTTGGGCCTGCCCCTCTTTCTTCGTCTTTTCAGAGTCCACTCATATATCTTCTTCGGTAGTCTATCGTCTGTCATTCTTTTCATGTGCCCATACCATCTTAGTTGTGCTGTTTTTACAGTATCTACCAGCGATCCTTGTACCTTCATTTTTCCTCTAATGAAATTGTTCCTAATCTTGTCCCTCCTGGAGATTCTTGCAGACTGTTGCCAAAAGTCAATTTCTGTGGAGTGTAGTTTAGCTATTGTATTTGATTTCAAATGCCAAGTTTCTGCTCCATACATAACTGTGCTCTTAATGATTGTATTGTATATGTTTGTTTTTGTTTCTCTGGTAATGTCTTTATCCCACAAGACACTGTTTAATTTTGAAATTGCTGATCTTCCTTTGTTGATTCGTCCTTTTATATCGTCTTCATGGTTTCCATTCTTTGTAATTTTTATTCCTAAATATCTATATTCATTGCAATGTCTGATTGTACCACTCCCGTTTGATAAGATGAGGTCCTTTGAGTCTGTTCCGAGTGCCATATAGTTTGTTTTCTTCAAATTGATGTTCAGGCCCCATTCCTTATACTCTTCTATAAGTTTTCTTGTCATATACTCCAGGTCTTCATAATCCTCTGCGATTACCAATTGATCGTCAGCAAATAATAGTGAGTATGTATTATCTTCTGTTAGTAACAATCCCGCCCGGGCGGCTTGGGTCGCTTAAATCCTACAAAGGGAGAGGTGAAACTACGGTAAAGAAAGAAGAAAGTAACAATCCCATTTGTGAGCATTTCCTTTTCCAGGTCATTAGTGCCCTATGAAGATATATTTTGAATAATGTTGGTGATAGTGGGCATCCTTGTCTTAGCCCATTTGTGACATAAAATCCAGGTGAGATCCTATTTTGTATTTTGATTTTTGTATACGATTTGTCATACAAATTTTTTATCGCCTGAATCATTTTATTATTAATTTTGAAATATTCTAACGATTCCCACAGTTTAGTCCACGGTACACTATCATAGGCTTTTTCTAGGTCAACAAACAATAAATGTAAGGGTTGTCCAAAAACTTCTGTATTCTCAATAAGTTGTCTTATACTGAAAATATGATCAATGGTTGATCTCCCTGCTCTAAATCCTGCTTGTTCTTCTGTTCCTATTAATGTATATTCGTGTTCAAATAAGTACTTTAACACTCGTCCATAAATACGACTAAAAATGCTTGTTACTGTGATCCCTCGATAATTTTTGCATTCATTTTTGTTTCCCTTCTTATGTATGGTTGATAGCAGCCCTATTTTCCAGTCATTTGGAGTTGGTTCTCCACTTAGGCATCTTTCAAATATTTGTTTTAGTAGCTCCAAAAGTTTTGGGGTACCATGTTTTATGAGTTCTGCTGATATTCCATCTTCACCACATGCTTTGTTATTTTTTAAGGATCTAATTATAGTTCCTATATCCATTTGATCTATTTTTATATGTTATCTGGTGTGTCTGCATTTTCATTCTCTAAAATATCTAAATATTCCCCTCTCTGTTCAAGTAAAAGTTCTTTAAAATATGTCTCCCATTTTTCCATAGAGATACCGTTGATATTGTATGTTCCACTTTCATTTTTCCGTAAATGTTTTAAAACTCTCCAAGCTTCGTTACTTTTTCTGCTGCCCAAATATGTTTGTATCGTGTTGCATGTTTTTTCCCACCTCTTATTCTTTTCCTCTGTGACCTTTTTCCTAACTTGTGCTTGTATTGTGCTAACTTGTGGTTTCCTAACTTGCATCCTTTAACTCTCCATAATTTCCTTTCTTCTTGATGTCATCCAATATCTCAATTCTTCTTGTTCCTAGTCTTCTCTTTCCTTCTATTTTTCCTTCTATGGCATCTAGCAAGAGTCCTCTTCTTCTCATAATGTGTCCCATCCAGTTGGCTTTTCTCACTCTTACATCTTGCAAGATGTGTCTCTTTTCTTCCACTCTTCTTAAAACTTCTTCATTTGTGATTCTATCCATCCATCGAAACCTCTCCATCCTCCTCCAACACCACATCTCAAAGCTCTCCAGATATTTCTTTTCCCTTTTCCTGAGTGTCCATGTTTCGGCTCCATACAAAACTACACTCCAAATGTAGCATCTCATCAGTTTTTTTCTTAGCTGCAAATTTAGTTTTCCTGTTAGTATATTTCTATTTTTGTTGAAGGCTATTTTAGCCATAGCAATCCTTTCTCTGATTTCTTTGGTGCATTGGGCATCTCTGGTGATCATGCTTCCTAAATAACGGAATTGAGACACATTATCTAGCACTCTGTTCTCTATCAAACACCTAAGTGGTTCTTCTGTCATTGAAATCATCATGACTTTTGATTTGTCTCCATTTATCTTCATCCCATATATTTTTCCAATCTCCACCAACCGATCCAGCATTCTTTGTAATTCTTTCTCTGATTTTGCCATAAGTACTACATCAACTGCATACTTTATGTTATTTATGATGCGTCCTCCTACTTTAAAATCTTCTATTCCTTCCAAAGCTTCATTCATTAACCATTCTCCGTATATATTGAACAGAGTGGGTGACAAGCAGCATCCTTGTCTTACTCCTCTTCCTATGATTGTGCTTTTTGTTTCTGCTCCATTTTCTCGAATCTTCACTTTTTGCACCAAATACAGATTCTTGATCAGCCTTCTAACTCTCCAATTGACTCCGATTTGTTTTAGAATTCCCAATAGCTTTTCCCATTTTACCCTGTCGAAAGCCTTTTGCCAATCAATGAAACAAGTACAAATTTTTTCATTGACATCTAATACTCTTTCAAACATAATTCTTATGAATCCTATAGCATTTCTGGTTCCTTTTCCTTTTCTAAAGCCAAAATTGCTCTTCTCCTAGATTTTCTTCTATTTTCTGTTCCGGTCTTCTGTTTAGTATTCTTGCTATTATTTACGCTGTGTGTGAAATTAGGCTTGTTGTTCTGAATTCTTCACATTTCTTTGCTTGTGGTTTCTTCTTTATTGCGACCATAGTCACATCTAAAAAGTCTTCCGGCCATTCTCCTCTTATATATATTTTGTTAATCATCCTCATTAGTGTATTAAGCCCTCCTTCTCCTATTTCTTTGAACAGGTCCACAGGTATGTTATCTTCTCCGGTAGTCTTCCTTCTTTTCATATCTCTAATGGCTTTTTCCACTTCAGATTCTAAAATGATTGGTCCTTTCTCATTTCATCTACTTCTTCTTCTGTTTCTATTTCTAATTGCCGAGGTCGATTTTCTATGTCATAGAGTTCCTTGATATAATCTTCCCATATCTGCAGTACTTTCTCCTCCTCTGTAGTGTATTGTCCTTTCGGGTCTTCTATACCGAAAGACCTCACTCCTTTGTTCTCTTTCCATCCTATCTCCTTTGCTTTGGTGTACATGAGGTCATATCTTCCTCTCCTCTGCATTTCCATAATCTCTTCACTAACTTCTTTCAAGTACTGTTCTTTTGCTTTATCTGTTTCTCTTCTCAGCTCATTATTTAGTCTTCTATATTCTGTATTGTTTACGTTCTTCTGTTTTCTTCTTTCTTCCATTTTCTTTAGCATTTCTTGTGTAATCCATGGTTTTTTACCTCTCTTTTCTTCTTTTCCTACATGTCTTATCATTGTCTCCTGTAATATTTCTTATATGTTGTTCCAGTTGACTCTTTCATCCTCTAATGTACAAAATTTGCCCTCTAACTATTCCTTTATTGAGAATATTCTCATGTAATGTCCAACAGAGACAATAATCTGTGGTTCATGAATGCTTATATATCTATTCCTTTATTGTTTCCTTTTTTGTCTGTAGCTTCTCCAGATTCCATCTTCTTTTAGTCCTCTCAGATTTTCTTATTTTATTCATTCTTGTTTCAATGTCAGCAACCAAAAGATTGTGATCTGAATCTATGTCCGCTCCAGGCATAGTCTTAACATCTTTCACATTCCTTTTGAAACGATTTTTCACCATGTTATAATCTATCTGATACCTTTTTAGGTCTCCTGGGCTTTTCCAAGTATACAATTTGTTTGGGCGTTTCTTAAACCATGTGTTCATAATCACCATGTCGTTTCTTGTACAAAACTCCACCAGCATATTTCCTCCATCATTTCTCTTTCCTAATCCATGTTCCCCTACGACTTTTCCTTCTTTTCCTGTTCCTACTATACTATTCCAGTCACCCATTAATATTGTGCTGGTTTTTCCACAACTTTCATTTTCTATTATTTCTTCTATTTGTTCATATATTTCTTCAACCTCCTTGTCTTCATGATCAGAAGTAGGCATGTAGACTTGAATAACTAGAATATCTACTGGCTGAGCACTAATTTTTAAAAAAACATTAGACAATCACTAACACATGAGACTTTCTGTATACATTTGACTAATTTGGTTTTCATCACTATAGCTACTCCTTTTTCACCTTTTTGGATAAAAAATATTAAAAAATCAGAAAAAAATTTAACTCAGTTTTACTCTGTATTTATAGTCCTTTCAGCTTCAAGGACACAACAGGAGTTCAGGATCTGTGTCTACACAGTATGACATGAAATTTTTGATTGTCAATTATCTTCTATTGTTGGTGTATTATATGGAGTAAATTTCAACTGATTTTAATTTAAATGGATATTATACAGAATGAAACAGCGAGGATGATTTTGGGTGTATAAATATCCAATTTGGCACTTGCCTCTACAACTGAGGAAACTATGAAAAAACTCATGTCAAATTGGTTGCCCATGGGATTTGAACCTGGGACCTCCTGAATGCGAGTCCAAGACGTTACCGTCTCTGCTACCTTGCTTGGTACAAAAAATATTGTCCAATTTTGAGGTCTTTACTGTCAAATGAATAAATAAGTAAACAATTTTTTAAGCACCATATAAAAAATGCATAAGGTAGGTAAAAGTAATTTGGTCTCTAAAATAATAAAGGCATCTAGATGAACTTGTTGGTTTCGGTGAAGCCAAATCCAATTGTAGGTGCGAGGTAGAGTACTGGTACTTAGCAGGGGTTCAGGTGCCCAAACTTTTAAGATACTTGCTCTATTTCATAAACAAATCTAAAATATAAATATATTATTATAATACCACATTGGCCTGATAGTAACCAACATCTGGATATACCCTGCATATTAAAATTTAATGGGACAAAGAAAGGAGGTAATATAAGAGTAATTTCAATAATTTTTAAGTTTTTATGGTGGAAGAGGACCATGTTAAAAATAAAATCTCTTCTAAAATAAGAAAATATACAAAAAATCTTCTGAATATAGACCTACCACTGATTTCAGGATATCAAGTAATGGAAAAGCAAAGATTTGTTTTCAAATAGTAATTCTGATATTATATTATAATAGTTTTATATGTTTTACAGTAGGCTAGTTTTATTTGGATTAACCTTTTTACTGCTAACATATTATTTACTGTGCAAGCTAACATCATTACATATTATTGTAATCATAAATGGACAATTAATTTATCAATTTGCTACAAAACAAGAGCACAGCACATATTTCTTGAAGTTTAGACTGATTTACGAAAGGTTGGGGATGCCTGCATGTCATCACAACACAGCAGAATTATATTGCTATAGATGGCAGCTTAAGACAATTTTCATGGAGTAAATGATTCACGCAGTACACAATTTGCATGAAAACTGGCACTGAAATATCATTGAAAAATCACAAAAAGAAAAATTATTCCTTATTCTTTCTTCTGCTGATGTGAAACAATTAGAACATTACTGACTAAGTACTATTGACTAAGGGCCGATATTATAATCATGGTTTAACCTTCAGTTTTAGTTTAAACTTTAGTTTTTAAGATTTTTGCGTATTATAAACGATAACTAAAAGTTAATCTTAAGTTTAACCTAACTGGACCTTTTCTACTGTTTAACCTGCAGTTTAAGACGTAATAATTGTTTTAATGAAAATGGCTATCAAAACACGATAAGACAGTATCAACAAATTCGATTTTGGATACAACTTGCTATGAGAAGATGAGACAAACTTAAAGTAATTCTATTTTATTACTTTTCGGAATTAAAAGTATTTTAAATGTAGGCCTAAACAGAGAATGCTAATACTAATGCTAATACAAGATCATTTTTATGAGCAATGAATAGCTTTTTATTTTAGCTGTGATTGAAATAAACTTACACTGAACAAAACTGAGTTTAATTTTGATTTAACTGTTTCTTTAATAATAAAATTTCTAGCTTCAATCTCTCTTCATTTATCTCTGCTTCCCTCTTCATGTAGTCCATTTTCTGTTTATGTTCTTCTTTCAGCAACATATCCCGTTCCACACTTTCTTTCTGTAATTTTATTAGCTCACAGTGCGCATCTGATAATGTCTTGTACTTTATCCTGCAGTTCATTGTCAAATCATTCTTCTTTCTTCTCTTTGACTCCATGTTGTTGCCATTAGAATTCTGTTGAGATGAAACAAAGTTGCCATCAACATCTACTTCTTCAATCAGTATATTGGCATCGGTGAGTAGGGGAGTTGAAGTGGGTTCCTTCAACATACTCGGATTCCATTTCGTCCTGGTTGAATTAGGCATACTTTCTGGAACATTTGTATCGTTACTATTGTACAATGCTTCCAATCCATTGCTACTATCACCTATAATTTCCTTTATCATATTATCAATGGGCATAACTTTTACAACTGAAGCAGTGCCCCCATCGGTCTTGTATACTTGTTGCTTCTCCTCTGCGAACTTCTTCTTGTTACATTTCTCAAGATTTTCGTATTTCATACGAAGATTTTTTACTGACCTCACAACGCTGCCGCTGCAGGGATTGAATTCATCGCATAACTTCCCCCATGCTGCTTCTTTCTCTTTCCAGGTTGTAGCATCCGTCTTTTTGCATTCTACGATCTCGCCATACTTTCGAACTAAAGTGACTAATAATTCTATTTCATTGGATGAAAAGTTTTGGCAACATTTTTAAATATTTGTGTCCGTCATTTTCGTTGCAATATACAAACAAATACAAGCGAATTAGCAGACCTTATTGTTTTTCTTTTATTTCCAAGGCCAATTAGTCTTCTTTTCTCAGCCAACCATTGCACTATGGTTTAACTTAACCAGAACATTATAAAACGGCAGCTAGAGTTAAGCTTTAGATTAGGTTTAACTTAATCTAAAGATCAACTTTGTTTATAATACCGGGCCTAAGTACTATTAACTGTTAAAGTTTAGGGATGACATTCTTTTTTTTTTTTTTCCCCCTGAGAAAAGTACTGCACTCACTTGGGACAAATAGGGTAATGGAATTGTTTTGTTTGGATCTCTACCAGTCGCGGCTCGTAACTAAAATTAGTGGGGGTGCTGCTCCAGAAATTTTTTGGCCTTTGTTTTAAAATTGTGTAAAAGGAAACATACATATATAAAAAGAAAATTTATTCAGAAACTTGATAAAACCCTAAAAGAACAAAATCAAAAATCTTTACTTACATTAATCTATTTGTTTAAAAATGAAATCCATTCTTCTTGTTTTAATTTCCACGAAAAGATCAATAATTTTCTCCTTGATCTACCATAGTTAAAGTTTTCTGTTAAATAAAAGAACAAAAAAAAAAAAGAACCAAATAGAATACCTGGAAACAATATAATAGTCCGATTCTACACTTTATCACATTCAAGAATATGGTACGGTACATGGTTTTTAAAGACAACACACGCGGATAAAAAAAATAATAAAAAAAATAAATAAATAAAAAGCTACCTTCCACCATTACGCCAGGGTTGGCACTGAGGATGCGACAGTGCTCTCTCTCTCCCTCGCATCTTCCTATGTCTGCATGCACACAGTATGCCAAACAGTATGCTGCCATACAGATTTTCTTTTATCTTTTTAAGAATCTGGGGAATGTCTACTGGCATTAAGCTTAAGGATTATGTATTGTACAAGTATAAAGGAAGAATTAAAGAAAAAAGGACTCATTATATTAAATGTCATAGATAATATCATGTGGAAATAGGGGGTGCTGCAGTTCCATAGCGCCTATAAACGAGCAGCCACTGATCTTTACCGAAGGAATAAGTTGTTAAAGTCTGCACAGTTATATTAGTTCTACTTTGCTGTGCGTGTGTATAATATATGCACACATGCTTTAGAGGTGTCTGTAGAGCAATATATTGTTTGAGATCCTATTTTTATTCTCTATACATAATTAACTCTAAAGTCAAGAGTAAAATATTTGTCCTTTGGTGTTCACCTCTACAAGTAAGAAGAACTCTGAAAATCTTGCGACCTCCCAACTGACTTAGCAAACCCATCCAGTGCAGGTACTGAACTTGTCAGCCCTGTGCATTTCAATGCTGCCAGACAGATTAGATCAATTGAATAATTGCAGTGAATCTAGAATTGAACCTGAACTTAATTGTTATAGATAACATAAAACATAAAAAAAAACATAAAACATAAAAGAAAAGTTAATGAAATGAAGAATATAAAATATATTTCTCTTTTATTCCTACTGATGAAAAGGTAAATTAAAAATGATTCTCCTCTGGTAGAAGTATTGGGCAATATAGCCTACAATATTTGAAACTCACATAAATAGAGGTGTGACATAGCTAGGCTGTTTAGGAAACCAATGTAGTTGATTAATGTCCAAAACAGAGGCAGGCCAGTGAGTCTTGAGTGTCCAGCCTCAGATGGAAACAGCATGTTCTTCAACCATCGTGTCCATGAGGCTATAAACATAAGTAAATTATTTGGTTTAATGTACCTGAGACCATACTTGATAAGTGCTGGTGCAATAATTACATGAAGTCCCCATTCAATTGAACATGAACTGGATGAGGCAATGAAGGAAGAAGACAAACAGTAATAATATAAGAAGAAGAAGAAACAAAGCAAGGTGAAAGAAAAAAAGAAAGCACAAAGATTGGAAATACAAAATATAAAGGCAATATTGATGAAGGTGATGATGATGATGATGATAATGGCTTCTAATAATAACAAGAGGAAGTGTTTGTCTGTGTGTTTGTCTGCTTGTCTGTCTGAGCATGATGCCCAGTGAAATCTATTGCCTCAGAGATCTCAAATTTTAAACTTAGATGGACTGAAGGGTAGCCGAATTCACCTCAAAGCAGGATTTTTAATTTTCGCTTTTGTGCATGAGTTATTGTTGGTAATACTGTTTGTATCTCATGCTGTAATCTAGGGTGCAGTGAGTTATGTTTATATATCCTTCACTTGTTTAGTCAGTCTATAATAAATTTCCGTTGTTACCAAGTCATGTGTTTTCTTCCGCATCCACGTCAAGATCTATAACATAATCGCTAACAGTTATGAGTGAAAAAATGGCAGAAAACGTGAATTTTTTTGCACTGTTGAAGCATTAGTTTTTGGTAATACATTTCAATAGTCAGATGGCTTTGCCATTTGTCATAACTTGGAAATAAAAGCATAGCAAATTTGTCAATATATCGCATGGAATTATCGATTGCTTCACCTCTGTGAGCTCACCCTGGTTGATTCGTTCATTTATAATGTCAAGGCACACAGACATATTAAATTTTCAACACAGACAGAAGAGGGATAATGAATATAGGCCTATATGCGCAAACATTGATCAATTTGGACGAAACTCACTATGCAGGGGTTTTCTGGGCCAGAGTACTTTTAATCTGAGGTCGTTTTTCCCAAGCAGCACTTTCTAATCATGAAATGCAATAATATTTTAATTATTTTGCTCTTAATTTTTAATCTTCGAATTAATTATTGCGGGCAATGCCACAGGCACCTCCTAGTATAATATAAATGACGATGGTGATAGTCAGGGACAATTCAATCTCTATTACATATTGTTCAAAATTCACTAGAAAAAAAAAAAGAGAGTACAGTAGGGTTATTCCTTGATCTAACTAAAGCCTACGATGTTATAAATTATGATATCCTATTAAAAAAATTAGACACATACGGTATTAGGGGAGTGGCTAACTCATGGTTCAAATCTTACCTTTCCCAAAGAACTCAAATCGTTGAGATAAACAATATAGACAAAAATAATCTAATCCTTGAAAGAAGTAAATCCACCTGTAGAGTATTAACACAAGGGGTACCACAGGGGTTGATTTTGGGTCCGCTTCTATTCCTGCTGTATGTAAATGATCTCCCCTTGAATATTCAAGAAGCAGAAGTTGTACTGTTTGCCGATTATACAAATCTTCTTATAAAAGGAACAAATTAAATAGATCTTACTCTAAAACTAGATTCCAGTTTGACAAAAATATTTTCTTGGTTTGAAGCTTTTTGATGAATGCAGAAAAGACAGTAGCCATGACCTTTCATACTACCCAAAATCAACATGTCATGAAGCCTCAAGTAAAATTAGATAATAAAATAATTCAATACAAAAATGACACAAAATTTCTAGGCATACATATAAGTGAAGAGCTAAAGTGGAAAACACATATTGAGGCATTAACCAATAAACTGAATACAGGCTGCTATATATTAAAAACTTTAAAACATATCACAAGTGCACACATACTTAGAAGCTCATACTTTGCTTATTTCCATAGTCATATGAGGTATGGAGTCATTTTCTGGGGTTCTTCTCCAGAAGCCGAAAAAGCCTTTAAAATCCAAAAAAGAGCAGTAAGGATAATTTGTGGAGTAAATCAGCAGACATCCTGTAGAGATCTATTCAAAACATTAGGAATTCTACCCTTAGTGTGTGTGTGTGTGTGTATATATATATACTAGAAGTAATTTTCTATATTAAGCTAAATGGGCAAAATCTGTTAACGAACAATGACATCCATAACTATCAAACAAGACAACAGAATGACCTGCATGTCCAATACAGTAGAACAAATATTTCAAAGTCAAATGTTTACAATTCTGGTGTAAAGTTATTTAATAAATTACCTATAGCTATCAAGTCTATAGAAAACAGTAAAATATTTAAAAACAGGCCAAGGTCCTTCCTGCAGACACACTGCTTTTACTCAGTGCATGAATTTCATTCTTTATAGGATAAGCATGTCAAGTTGTACAGCCATTACCTACAGAGTAAAATAAAACAAAAACAAACAAAAAAATAGTTTAAATAACGGTAAAATTAGAAGATATGAAATACTTATTTCCTTACTTACTTACTCAATGGCAATAGATAATTCCTAAGCAAGCTAAAGGAAATTATCTATTTTATGGAAGCCGAAGGTTACCTGAGTCTGCCATTCAACCCTATTCTGTGCTAACTCCATCCAATCATCCCCCACAAATCCTACTTCCCATAAATCCGTTCTAAGATTGTCCTCCCACCTACGTCTAGGTCTTCCACGTGGTCTTTTCCCTTCAGGTCTCCCAAATCTGAATTTCTAAAAATCCCTTTCCGTGTAGAAACTGCCCCCTTTTCTTTATGTTTCAGGTAACTCACAACTGGTTCTCGAGATTTTGACGTGTACCGCCAAATTTGACAGGATGGTTCAACAGTACCAAGGACAAAACCCATAGTTAATAAAGCGTTATAATAATTCAATTAAATTGTAAACCCAATATTATAGCATTAATTTGTATACAACTCATCATTAATATTAGCTTTGTATTTTTATCTTGTATTGAATTTAATGTGTAAATATGTATTATATGTAATGAATTGTAAATATTTGGACGTGTCCTATAACATATACATGTTTAGAAGTACTAAATAAATTCTAATTCTAATTCTAATTCTAATTCTCATAGCCTAGGGGGTCCAGATCCCCCTCCCCCCCAAATAAGGAAAATAAATCAATTAATGACATGCATTTTACTTTCTCGCTTATACGTAGTATAGAGAAAGTATTGTGATCGTGACAAAAATTCGAAGTTGAGATAACACCGGGAGAGCACGTTTCATGAAGCCTAGAAACCGAAAAAAATATTTTTGGAATGACGTCTGTCCGTCTGTCCGTCTGTCCGTCTGTCCGTCTGTCCGTCTGTCCGTCCGTCCGTCTGTCCGTCTGTCCGTCTGTCCGTGGACAAGCACAGCGGGTAAACGGTTCATTGTATTTACTTCATTTTTTGAATTAAGGACTTTTTCGAAATTTTGTCGAACCGCCCAGAAATGTAGTTTTACAACTGAAATATTAAGGGGACTTTTCATGAAAACTTTTTAGAAAAAATTGTTTTTTGAAAAAATGGCTCTAACGATTTTAATAAAAATTTAAAATTATAAAGTCTTATCTATGACTAATAAAATGGCTATATCCGTATTTCCGCAAAAATGACTTAAGGGGCACTTTACTCGTATCCATTTTCAATTTTTCTAGATTATATCCATTACAGTAGGCGATACATGAAAACCTATCACAGTAAAGTTGTAGAAAAATTTAAAGTGAACATTTTTTGTTTAACACATTTCTTTGTACATTTAATAGATATCAAGATAAAAACAAAATAAGGACAGCTTAAATGCGAATTTCAGAACATAAAAGTCAATTAAAATATGAATGACATTTTGTTGCCCCTAGTAACAAGAAAACTATAGGCCTAATGTACTTATTGTTGTGAAATGCAATCAGTTTAGCTCAGTCGCAATGAACACACTAAAACCAATTACAGCGAGGTGGTAGGCCTATGGGCTAACAGGGAAGAGGTCCTGAGTTCAAATCAAACCTCGTGGCCGTCCAAATTGACTTGGGTTTTTCATGGTTCCGTCGTTCTCAAAGGCAAACGCCGGGTTTGTAGGACTTGCTTATTTTCCATAACTCATTGCCGCTATGTCACTGGATATTATAATCGCTTAAACCGAATACCACTGGTGGTTCGCGAACACGGTGCAGATGGTCCGCAGACATAATTGATTTTAAAATATCATAAAGCAAGTGGGAAGTAAAGAAGTAGAAATTTTTCACATAAAATGGACACTAGATGTCCATTTTAAAGGTTTAAAATCTTCGAAAATACAGGTCATATCGACTAAATTTGACTAATATTGAGCAAAAAAAACAGGAACTCTGCAAGAGGCGTCAAGCTCAACCGTCTCATTAAAAGTGAGGTTAACATAATTCCTAATTATATTATCAAATTGGTAATATATATTAAAGTCTGTTCAAAATATAATTTTACTGTCAATAGTTTCATTCCAATTCAATAACTGTGTTTCCGCCGGATTAAAAAAATGTATTTCGTTATAACGACCTATAATTTAATACCCCAAATATTAGGAATATAGGCCTACATATAGCCTACTTTTAAAAATTGGATGTAAAATTTGGGGTCCGTAAAGTTTTTTACTCATTTTAGAGGTCCTCGGGTTCAAAAAGGTTAAGAAACGCTGATATAGACTAATGTTTCACGCAAACATACTAAACACGTGGTATGACCTACATGCAGTTAAAGCGTGCAATATAACCTAAGTAGTAGTAGTAGTAGTAGTAGTAGTAGTAGTAGTAGTAGTAGTAGTGGCGAAATTCAAATATAAGTCGCCCCTAAAGCTTCACCATTCGATATTCACATTTGCACAGACTGTGTGATGTATTTTGTTTCTGAGCGAAGCAGAGTGACCAACTGCCCTTGTATACTGTTGCTTATAGCTAAATAATGCATAACACTAACAACATAGTTAAGTGCGCGAAGCGGAGGCGGCAGCCGTAGCGAAGCGCCCTTGCATTTTCGAATAATGTACGATACACTGTTTGTAGGTTTCGAAAATGTGGCATATTATATCTCCCGCAAGGTTTGTCAGCCTGCCACCTCTCGTCTAGCGGTAAGACGTCACACCTCCAACGTCCAATCACGAGTTTCTTCATAATACTAGGACAGAAGAATTCGTTAGATCGTGGTATAAAAGAAGCTGCATCGGTGAAGATAGGTTGGGTGGGACCGATTTATCCCAAGGTGCGACTTATATTTGAATTTTCCCGTAGTAGTAGTAGTACTAATAATATGCAGTTTTACTGTCATTGATTATTATTATTATTGTTATTATTATTGTTATTATTCTTATTATTATTTCACGGTAAAAGCATTGAACATAAAGATCGACCCTGATGCTTTCCGTTCTAGATACTTCTTAGTTTTATGAAAATGTAATAAGTAGCCTAAAATTTAATTGTCTCTTTAATGTAATTTTTTCTGTGCTAGCCTTTAACATGTATATGCGAGAAAGTTTGTGCAACGTATTTTTGCACCATTTATTTAACTTTACATGATGAACGAACAGCTTTTGTAACTTCTATAAGCAGTCTACTTATAATGTATTTAAAACTTGAAGGTTAACCTTTTCACTGCTACTGATGTTTAATTTGTCACCTCAAAAAATTGTATAAAAGCAAGGATTTAATCTTAACAGAGTAATGATAAAAGCTAAAAAATTAAGACTTTTATCCTCTTGTTATGATCATCATTCGTGGATACCAACTATTCCATGGACAATTCCCTCATCAATCACAAGGTAAGGGCCCACTGATAATTTCACTTGATGGCTGCTTATCTCTATAAATAAAAATGAATTGCCAAAATGTGTGTTGCCACATCACTTGAGAACGGCTCGATCGATTTGGCTTATTTTTTGTTGTTGTGTTCGTAATTGTCAGGACAAGGTTGGTATGAAAGAAAATTTTTGGAAAATCCACGGGAGAAGTCGGAAATGTGAAATGAGGCACAGTTAGAGAGTTCTGCTGTCAAATGTTTTCATAACAAAAGAAAAGAAGTGTGAGTCTTGCAACCAAGCCAAATCGAAAGTGTGTATGTACATATGTGGATATGAGTCCCACGCAAGAGTTGGCCAATGACATGGGTTTCTGCATCTCAGCAGGCACAGCTCCAACTCCCGAGCGATAGGGTGAAATATCTACGCAAATAAAGCTGCGATCAGTGTAATGATTCAGGTTCTCACATTTACAGTTAAAATTACAATGAAAATAACCACGTAGGCCTACTTCATCACAAGAGATGTTGGAAATGTCCTTCTCTTGCATCCACACAGCAATGGACAGAGTAATAGGAAATTTTATTTCACGCGCATAAGTTCAGCTTCTGAGATAGAGTTAATTTCTCTTGTGATATTGTCTTTAAGTTTTTCTAATGTAGCCTATGGGAAATTGACCTATTCACTTCATTTTTCAAGTTTCCCCATAAATAATATTCACATACTGTTAGAAGAACTTAAAGACAATATCACATAGGCCTATCTCGGAAGCTGAACTTATGCGTGTGAAAGAAAATTTCCTAAAAAGGTGCCTGTGCTGTATGGATGCAAGAGGACATTTCCAACATCTCTTGTGATGAGGTACATGGTTATTATCATGTAATTTTAACTGTAAATGTGAGAACCTGAATCATTACACTGATCGCGGCTTTATTTGCATAGATATTTCACCCGATCGCTCGGGAGTTGGAGCTGTGCCCACCGCGACGCAGAAACCCGCGTCATTGGCCAACTCTTACGTGGGACTCACTGTATGTTCCCTATACAAATCTACATTTTTGACCAATTTGCACGAAATTTTGCACACTCATCCAGTTCAGCCCGGAAAGTAACACTGCCAGCATTAAAATTCAAACAAGCCAATCCTTCCCTTGAAAATTTATATAATTTCAGAAAATATTATACTGAAAAACTGAAATGCAATTCAATTATCATGACAACAGTGTATTGTTTACAGTGTTCACATAGGGCTTTGCGAGCTATATAATACTGGGCTTTAACAAATTCTGATGATGTCGATGTAATACATTTGTGAAAATAATTCTTGAAGAATGAAATCCACGAAAATAAAGCACAAAGTAATGCAGTCAAATAACTTTCTCTACCCTCGACATGGAAAATATCATTTTTTCACTTCACATTTTGATGTAGAATAAGTGGTCATATTGCAGGTACAGCTTAAGGGTTTGCCAATGAGTATGCTATACCAGAAGTCGGTAAAAAAAATCCTATCCACTGATAAGTTATTCATAGCTGTAGGTTTTGTATTAGTTGAGAAATAGGGATGTTTATCAGGGGCCCTAAGGATCTGAAAGAAGACAAAATGGGATGGGACATTTTCAGTATATTATGTCCCAGGTTTTTGGGAAGGAAAGTATGAAAGTGATATTGAATTTCTTTTTTATTTCAGCCCTGAAACGGTTGTATGGTAATATGAGAGTGAGAAATAAAATTTTCTGTCTAGACAATACAATCTTATGTAACCGGAATTTCTTTTTCTTCTTATTTGAACCCCTCCGAGGCATGGTGTGTAGAAGCAAAGGAATGCAACATTCGGCATCCTCTATGAGCCATAAAAAGTTGTATCTAGCGATTTCTGAGGGAATAGTTTGAGTGACATGTTGTTCTTCCTCATTTCAAATTCTACATACATACTTTCTTCTTCTTTCGTTTCACCCTCTTTGGGGTACGTTGAACCAGTCATTTCTTTGTGTGTTGTTCCTTCCTAAGTGCCCAGTATTTCTTCATTCTTTCTGATCTTCTTTTCCTCTCTTCTTCAGAGATAATAGGTTTGGACTTCAGTGTCGACCTGTCTTGGAACCTTGTATTTTCGTCTTTAGTTATTATTTTAGCCGTTCGATCGAGTAGTGAATTTTCTGTAATTTTTAACTCGACTAGGTCTTTTTCAGTTTCTTTAAACCAGTTGGGTTTTGTTTTGCGGTTGCGGAAGAAGTCGAAGATTTGTTTGGTTAATCTAACAGAGTCCATTCTGAGAAGATGACCATAGAAATTTATCCTCCTTTTTCGCATAGTATCTGAAAGTTTTTCAATTTTCTTGTAGAGGGTTTCATTCTTGATGTATATCATCTTATTATCCTGAAATTTTGGTCCTATGATTTTTCTTAAAATCCTCCTTTCCTTTAGTTCAAGTTTCTCCATCTGACCTTTGAAATTAATGTTTAGCGTTTCTGCCGCTTACAGTGTTTCTGGTTTAATTACTGTTCTGTAATGTTTAATTTTTGACCCCCTTGAAAGGGATTTCTTGTTGTATGTATCTTTTGTTAGTTGAAAGGCCATTTCAAGTTTGTTTTTTCTGGATTCCATTGTTTTGCATTCCACCGCATTCTAACTGATCCATTCTCCGAGATACTTGAATTCTTTTACTATTTATATTTTTTGTTCTTGGATTTTGAGGTATTCACGTGGGTGTTTGTTGTTTGTCACGATTTTGGTTTTTTCAAAGGAAATGTGAAGACCTATTTTAGCTGCTTGTTTAGCTAGTTCAAGTATTTGTTCTCTTGCTTCCTCCATCGTTTCAGCAACTAAGGCAATATCATCCGCAAAGGCAATACAATTTATTTTAAGGTTCTTCTTTTTGCAACCCAGTCTTATTCCACTCTTTATATTTTTGTTCCATTCTCTTACTACTTTCTCAAGTGCACAAATGAACAACAACGGTGACAACCCATCTCCCTGTCGCACTCCCGTTCTTATTTCGAATGGATCTGATAGTTCACCCATGAATTTAACTTTTGAAAATGTCTTTGTGATAGTCGCTTTTATAATATTAGTTGTTTTCTTATCCAAACCCATTTCCTCCAGGACTGATAGAAGGGATTCTCTACCAATGGAATCATATGCTTTTTTGAAATCAATGAAGGAGATTATGTACTTCTTTGCCCTTGATTTTTGATATGCCATAATGTGTTTGAGGTTTATTATTTGTTCAGAGCATGACCTACCCTTTCTAAAACCTCCCTGGCATTCTCCAAGTTGTGGGTACAATTGTGGCTCTGCCCTGTTTAAAAGTACTTTGGATAGAATCTTGTATGTTACATCCAGTAACGATATTCCCCTATAGTTATTTTGGGTCTGTTTTCAAGCCTTTCTTGTAAATAGGGTGGATGATAACTGTTTTCCACTCTACAGGGATCTCTTCCTCTTTCCAGATTTTATCGAAAACACATTGCAGGGATGTAATTGCATTTTTGTCAGCTTTTTTCCACTGTTCGGCCACTATTTGGTTTTCTCCAGATGCTTTGTTGTTTCCTAGTTTTGAAATGATCTCGTGTAGTTCTTCCGTTGTCGGTGGTTCTGAGCCTGGCTTTTCAGTGTTACTCGGGACTGATTCAAATTTTTCGACTACATACTACTATATAAGGTACTATATACGGACCTAGAGTTTCAAAATCAAAAGTCCTCCAAAAGTTAATTTCAAATTACAAAATACAAAACCCGGGCGACGCCGGGCCTTTTAAGCTAGTATTAATATAACATTCAGCTGTGTAAGGGTTAAAATAATGACTTGGTTTGATTTGATTTGATTTGATTTAAATACCTAGAATGCTTTATGGAAACATTTCCACTTCTGCCGAGTATAAATAAACTCCAAATGGCAGTATATACACCATTGCTTTTCCTGTTAAGCATGAGAGTATGTAATTGTTGTATATTTTAAAGTGAGTTCTTATTCTATTGCTGTTTTATAAACTCTTTTTAAATATTGCCTTTTTCTTTTTAAAGAAAAGTATCTATAGCTTACTAATATAAAAATCTAGTGGTACCTGTGAGTCTGCCTTTTCCTCTTTCACACAAAAACCAACTCATCTTATTTTTTTCATGCACATAGTTTTTATATCTGGAAAGATAGTGACTATTTTAATGGCTTGCTGTAACAACCACATTATGTTCCTTCCTGATAGCCACAGCAATGTTGTATACATTTTTACCTGTGTGTGTGTGTATATATTTGTATATGAGTTTTACCATTTACCTTTTATTACTAAAAAACAAACACTTGAACCCCCCAAACTAAATTCAGGCCATGTTCTTGGTGATTGTTATTTATGAAGAAGATGAGGATAAGAATGTGGTGTTGAGGGGAATACTAGGCCTAAATGTAAAATGTAAATGGCAGTACCAGGCACAACAATTAAATAAAGAAAATCAAATAGTGGTATTCACTATTTTTATTGAATTTCACGAAAATATCTCTGTATTTAACTGTTTATTGTTTAATCCTCTGAGCAAATACATGCTATGGGATATTAATAAGAATGGAATGTAGTATGGTTACAGACTACATAACAATACACTTACATAGAAATATGGTTACATAGAATTATTTGCGTTAGGCTTTTTAAGGAAATAAGGTATGCAAACTTTAAGTGATGTGGCTTGTCTTCATTTGAAAAATGCAAGTGAATTATTGTTTTCAGTACAGCCTATATTGAAATTTCATGAAATTAATTGAAACATTAACTTTTAATTTTTATTGCAACTTTTCCCAAAAAAATTATCAAATCGCAGTTGCTGCTATCCAAGGTTGCTGCCTTCAAATTTCTTTCAATGTAATTCACATGATTTTGTTAAATATTTTGCAAGTTTACTGAAAGAATAATGATTTCTATATTTTTACCCAAATACATGATTTTTTGGTAAAACTTTTGCAATTCCCTCTTAGGTGTCTTAACTTGTAGAAAGAAAAAAAGGATGATTAACAAGAAAAACTGTAATAATAATAATAATAATAATAATAATAATAATAATAATAGTGAAAGCTGTTAATCCCAGAATGTATATTTCTGTGAAATATTACATGAAATAAAAATAATAATAACAATAACAACACCAACAACGATTCTTATTATTAATATTATTGGTGATGGTGATGGTGATGGTAGTGGTAGTGGTGGTAGTAGTAGTAGTAGCTTAGTAGTAGAAGTAGAAGTAGTAGTAGTAGTAGTAGTAGTAGTAGTAGTAGTAGTAGTAGTAGTAATAGCAATAGTAGTAGTAGTAGTAGTAGCAGTAAGTTAGTATGTAGCCTAGGTATTATGTAATAAATGGTTATTATTATTATTATTATTATTATTATTACTATTATTATTAGGCCTCTTAATACTATTATTGTCACCGTTATCATCAATATAGCCTAATTTATCACTGCCAAGTTTATGCTCTGCTGCAAGGAAAAGATAAATTAAAGCAAAACATGCCATAATTAAAATTGTGATTTCCCACTCTTGTCCTTGGATGCTTGTTGAGCTGGAATTTAACATGGGGGTACATGGATTCTTCTGTCTTATCTGATCTTGCCAAGTTCAGAGAGGTCACAGAAGAGGGTCTGAGTTGAAGATATGCTGTGATGAGCAGAGGGTAAGTCAGAGGGTTTGAATGCTTATTTATTCTGAGGCTGGTTGGTAATGAAAAGATGGTTTAATTAAATGACCATCTGGCATAACACTTCTTTTCTAGCAATGAATGTGTTTGCTACACTCATATAACAATCTTTGTTACATAACATATGAAGCCAGAAAGGAATTCAGACGAATGTGACCAGTAATATTCAAGTTCTGTGATCTGTGAAAGACAATTTAATGTCCTCATACAGTGTATAAAAGAAGTGTTTGGTATGTAAATGATCTATTACACAGGTAATGAAACAATAAAATTTGAAACTTTCTGGACCTTTTGCTCTTATTAATCTGAAAATATTTTAGTAAATTATGGAAAAGAATTCATCATTTTAAACTTACTATTAGCACTAGAGGAACAAAATGAAATTTATCTATGTTCTGTTAATTAGGAATAAAGTAGGTCCTAAAGTAAACAATGTTAAAGCATCGAACAAGGTGGTGGTAGTAGTAGTAGTAGTAGTAGTAGTAGTAGTAGTAATTGTATAATAGTAATAGTAACAGTAATAATAATAATAATAATAATAATAATAATAAGTATTACCTCTATGACATTCCTTGCCAAAATATTCCAGGTTTTCACAGATGCAAATATAGTCACGTTCTATAGGGATACAGACTCCACCATTCTCACAAGGGTAGGCACAGCAAGGGTTGAAAAATCCTGAAATGTGTCCTTATTAGCATTACTGGTGATGGTTACAATAATTTTTTTAATCTGTCATGTTGGTCCTGATTTCCACCGTTTAATTTAATATAAATTCAATTGTTTTGGTCCTTTCTAAAATCTTCACGACATTTCGGTCTTATCCTTCAGACCTTCCTCAGGTGACTGTTTATATTATGCCAATGTCATAACATCTGCTTCCGTTTTTAGTGGAATGCACACACATAGAATTAAATAAAAAAGTGGTATTCCGGGAATGCTTTTATGATTGTATAAAGGACAAATACACGTGATGCACCGAAAACAATTTAATTTTATTCTTGAATAATTTTTTTAATTGTATTGAATTTTCATTTTTCTGCATACTACAGCAATACCCCACTAGTCCGAAGACCCAGATAATCTGAACCCAAGAGATTGTTAAAGGAAAAATGAAAATTATCAAAGAAATTTCAGACTAAAATGGACTCGTACTTTAGAACATCAAATGTACTGTAAAAATAATACAGTACTTTATTATGTACTTACATTACACCTCAGCAGATTTAAAAGTAAAAATGATGAAATAAACAGTATCTTATATCACTTACAAAAATTCAGTTACTTTCCATTGATGCAAAGATGAAAATCTTGTGGATGATGCAATTCTCCACCATCGTTATATAAACATAATGTCTGCCGCTATAGCGTTGGGGTATTGTAGACTTCATATTTATGCTTAATTGTGTAATTATAAATGAACTCCCTTAATCCAAATTTTTTAAAATCCAAACAGGCCCCTGTTTCAATTAGTTGGACTAGCGGGGTTCTGCTGCACCTCATTCTAATGGATTAAGAATTCAGGGGGGGCATAAAAGCTTGAAAGTATTAAAAGATAATTTTTCAATTGTCTTTTAAATATAAAAGATTAGTGATTGAATTTTAGCAATATGCACATTACTTTGGGAGTTTTGACCGTAAATATGTGAGCATGCACTTACTTTGCTTTTTAAATTTGATGCATGTCATATAAGCCCAATGTTTGTCTTGATACATCACCTTAAATTCTTCACACTTCCGTTTATATGCAGGAAGAGGAATCCACGAAAACCAATGAATTCCTTCAATACATTAGGGTTATTCATTGCTTATTATCCATAGCTTGTACTTTTAAAGCATTTTTTGTCAGTTTTTGGATACTGGAATTAAATTTTGTATGAAACCACCTTTCTTACCTATGAACAAGGTGAACTGTGATTCTTGGTCTATCTTTTATAGTTTATTTTAAATATAATTTATAATAAAATTTTCTGAAGTGTAATTTTTTTAGAATGAGTGTGAAGTTAAGAAGCGCGTTTAGAATCCTGACTGCTTAAATACACGAGTTTCAAAAATATTAGCTTAGGAATGTTTATATAGACTTTTTTTTCTGCAATAGCAGTACAGTAAATGATTTATTTAAATTTATAAAAAATAAATATTTCAAAGTAGAAAGGTTATATGGTAATACTATCATAGTCCAGTAGCGTAAAACCAAAAAGTTAGACAAATCGGAAATAATTGATACAAAAGGTTTTATTGTTTTAATGGCTTCATTTGTTGCCTAATATGACTATCCTAGGTTTTCTCCCTCGGCGGAGTTGTGCTTAAGTGGTGGGGGGTAAAAATGTAACCCCCAAATGGGTATTCTGGCGGTTTTACGATTATGTCTCGTAAAGACGTCACGATATCAAAAACATGGTCCTTTTAAAAGTTGTAGGGCATTAAATTCTGCATTGAATGAAACTAAACACATATTTTTTGGACAATGCATTCCCATACTACTGCTCATCAAAGTTGGACAAATTTTATATATTTATGAAAAAACTAGTGTACCCATGCTCCTCTGCAGCATTTCTGAAAGAAGAAGAAAATGTCCAGCCCCCATCACTTTTTTTTGTTAACTAAAAATATCTCTAAAAAATTAAGAAAAGAAGAAGAAATTCTTTCACCCCAACACTATTTTTTTGTTATTATTAAAAATATATCTTTTTTTTTCCGCTTCAGTTTTATAAAATCACCAGTTTTATAAAAAAATCGCGCATAACTTTCCTCCCACACAACTGATTTGAGTGATCAGTTCGACATGTTAAAGAGCTGTTTCTGGTGAGTGTTCTTAGCCTATCACCAGCTGCACAAGTTAATTAGAGCTTAGAGTTACAGAATTTCTGTATCTCGAGGATGGTGGTAGTTGGGTGATTTCCAATACCCGATAACTAGGGGCCGTATTTTTTGGTAACAACGATAAGCGCGAAATATTATAAAACAACCTCCCCTAGCTATATTTAGCTTTTATATGCTTAAAATACCAATATGAACCAAATTGAATCCACGAAATATCGCGAAATTGAATCAATTCCGCGAAATGTGTCTATGAGCGCAAAATATGCCCCTTCTGTCCGTAAAGTGAGAAACGAGCACGAAAATGTGCCTTAAAATCACAATATTGTGTTTTAGTTTACTGTATTTTTTATTTCTTAGCAGCATGCTTTTTTTCTGCTGTTTCTGTGGCTGTCGAAGATTTACCGATATATCGATATTTGTGATCGATTACAAAGATTGCAGAATTTACGCAATGATTGTCTGTGACCTGGTTTGTACTGTTGAGTATACTCCTTTCCTGCTATGTCTTTGCCAAGTTAGCGATGCCTATGATCGATTACAGCAAAAGAGTGTAGAATGTTTGTTACTTGTATTCAACAGCCTTTTATCCACAGTGGTATGGTTGGCACTTCTGTTTGCAAATGGCTATCTGATGGTGTTTAGTAGAAATTACGATAATACTTCTCGTCATTATATTTGAACATTAACTTCAATCATGCCTAAATCGAAAGTTACTTCAGTTCATACAAAGGCAGAAGAATATGGAAATGGAGGGGGGGGGGGTGTCAAAGAAGCAAAGTTTATCATTGCGCAATGTTCCCAATGTGGTATAAGTAATTTATTTCACGAAATACCCACCGAAATAGAAGGAAGTTAACCCCGAAATCAGCCATTTTATTTCACCAATAAATCAGGGCCCTACCGATAACATATTTGTGCTCATTAAAAAAAATGAAGCAAATTGGCCAAGAATACGGCAATAGAGATGTGTAAACATAGTACTATAGCACTCCATTGTACTAGTATTGTACTTAGTAAATATATAAAATATTAAAATTGTAGAAAAGAAACACAATTCTTCAAAACAATTAGTGATTATTTTATTTCATGACAAAAATTGCAGTTAAAGGTATGAAGATGAAAAGGGGAAAAAATAGGTAGGTATACAAATTTTACAGACGTCGATGTTTCATTGTCGTTGGGCCACTCGGCTCCTCAAAGTCTGTAATTTCCTATAAGGAGTCCATCGCCCCATCCATCTGGTGTCCTAACCACATTTATACTTGTAGGTAAGTTCTCAAGCATTGTTGGCGGGCTGCTTTGGATGTTGGTGGTAGGGATGCCAGGTTGAATTTGGATTTCATGAGGGCTTTGGAAAACAGGTTGAATCGCAATTTATCTAAAGTACTCGTATCTCCTGCCCTACCTCCGTAAAGGGTTGTTAAAAACCGTAGGCCAGCTTCGGCAATAGCTTCAGTTTGAGTGTCATGGTCGAAGAAAGGTTTGATTTCTTTGAGAAGACATCTATTTTCGACCAGCAGCTTGACCACCTTCTTCTTGCCTTGCCTGAAGATTGCCGATATTGTGTCACATCCACTTATGGCATGGAGAAATATGAGTGGCCTTCTGGTGTTGTCTGCCAGTTTGAAGCTCTTGGGACCAAATATGAGGGGGATCCAGGAAATAACGACTGTTTTGTTGTAGTAATTAAAAAAAATCATATTTATTTGAAAAAACAAAGTCTGTTACATAACTGAAGCTTCCTTTACTTCTCTACATAATCACCACCCACATTTAAACATTTGTCGTATCTGTTCACTAGCTTTAGAATTCCCGTGTTATACTCCTCTGCCGCCAGTTCATTAAGCCAGGTGTTCACTGTCTTCTTAAACTCTTCATCACTTCCAAAACGCGTACCACCCAGAAAGTCTTTCAGCTTAGTGAAAAGGTGAAAATCGCTAGGAGCAAGGTCTGGACTATAGGGCGGATGATCAAAGATTTCCCAACCGAATTGATCCAGCAATTCTCGAGTTGCAGCAGCAGTGTGCGGGCGGGCGTTGTTGTGAAGAAGCACATCTCCTCTCGAAAGCATTCCTCGCCTCCTGTTTTGGATGGCTCACCGTAGTTTTCGTAAAGTCACAATAACGATTTGCATTGAACGTAGTGCCTTTTGGCATGAAATCCAGCAAAAGAACACCTTTGCGATCCTAAAGACCATAGGCTGTAGATAAGGATGCCCGAAAGCTCTACTTTTATAACATTTTTGAATTTAATTGCAGATAGTGATTCAGACTATCACAATTCTTTCTTGGAAGACTTTCTGGGTGGTACGCGTTTTGGAAGCGATGAAGAGTTGAAGAAGACAGTGAACACCTGGCGAACTGGCGGCAGAGGAGTATAACACGGGAATTCTAAAGCTAGTGAACAGATACGACAAATGTTTAAATGTGGGTGGTGATTATGTAGAGAAGTAAAGGAAGCTTCAGTTATGTAACAGACTTTGTTTTTTCAAATAAATATGATTTTTTTTAATTATTACAACAAAACGGTCGTTATTTCCTGGATCCCCCTCGTACTTTTGATGGGGTCGTTCCTCTTCCAGGTTTTGAGAAATATATGTTTGCTGATGGTGTGGCTAGGGCAATGAGCATGATGAGGAAGTCCATATCTTCACCAACTACCACAACCTTCTCATGCTCCCGTGGCAACAATCAGGTGGTCTGCATCTTCATTAGCTTGCTTTACTGAGAAACCTTCACCTTCAGGCCTCTCAGTAAGCAAGCTAATAAGATGTGCTTTATTTCTGTCGTTGGAAAGGAATTGTTCCTGAGTTATGGTCACCACCATTAACTCGGTAAAGATGACCTCAGGAGTAGTATGTCTTTTGCTTTGGAGGAGGTGCTCAGCAGATTTGATGCTCTTGGTGGGCAGGTCTTCTGGGTAGCCATCAAACACCACACTTGTCACATTTCGGTTGTAGTGTCTTTTTAGGTAGTCAACGTATCTGGTTAGGATTAAGTGGAATGTTTCACCATTCTTCCACACAACCCGGTGGAGAAGAAATCCACCATCAATGACAAAAGCTGCTTCTTCCAGGTTTACCTCATTCAGTGGTGTGAAAGTCATATAACACTGACTTGGGAGTGTTCCTCATTCCAACTGCACCATTGGCCAAACTTTAAGGTAGAACTCTACGGAAACGGCTGGTCCAACAAATTCACTTTTAATCTCACGCAGAATTTATTCCTTTATTATTTTTTATGGACCACTTTATTGATACAGGGGTTAGGTTAGACGATATTACCAAAAAGCAGAAGTTAAAACGAAAAATTTTCATAAATATGTAAAATTTGTCCAACTTTGATGAGCAGTAGTATGAAAACGGGTTGCCAAAAAAATATGTGTTTAGTCTCATTCAATGCAGAATTTAATGCCCTACAACTTTTAATAGAACCATGTTTTCGATATCGTGAGTCCTTTATGAGATATAACCGTAAAACAGCAAAAATACCCATTTGGGGGTCACATTTTTACCCCCCACCACTTAAGCACAACTCCGCCGAGGGGGAAAACCTAGGATAGTCATATTAGGCAATAAATGAAGCCATTAAAACAATAAAACCTTTTGTAGTAATTATTTACGATTTGGATTTCGGGGGAGCCTGAAACCCCTGAAGTCCCTAGGTGGCGGATCAGGGAATGCCTCCCAGATATGGCTGGTAGGAGGGAAATGAAATACCTCCCGCGGACCAACAGGCACTGCTGCCTTGCAGTATTGGTGTTGATTCACCAAAGGCTAGGGGAAGAAAACCTCGAAAACAAATAACCTGGCCCTCCAGGTTGGGGGTTGATGCAGTGGGCCAGCTCCTCACTCATTGTAAAAGAATGAAATGCTAAAAGACCAAACAATCAGCCTCGGAAGGAATGGATTCATGAAAAACGAACTGGCGAGATCAATAGGAAAATGAATTTTGGATGTTGGAATATACAGGGGTTAGCTACCAAAATAGATACCTTACCTCAAGAACTGGACACATATAACATGGACATTACGGTTCTCACAGAAACGAAAAAGAAAGGAAGGGGCGAAGAAGAAGTTGATAACTATGTACATATATGGAGTGGGGTACCAAAGAATACTAGAGCTAAGGCAGGAGTCTCCATCATCATAAATAAAAAGTGGAAGAAGAACATAACAAACTGGGAATTCGTAACTGAACGAATAATATCGCTTGAAATGACAATATTTTCACGGGAAGTAGTAATTGTGGGAGCATATGCCCCAACTAACGATTGCAACGACAACACAAAAGATACATTTTGGTCAAAGCTTCAAGAAACCGTGGAAAAGATCCCGCAAAGGAAGGAAATAATTTTGATGGGAGACATGAATGGAAGGGTAGGCATCAGGAACAGAAATAAAGTGGTTGGACAATTCGGAGAAGAAGAGGTGAATGATAATGGAGAAAGACTAATAGAAATATGTGAACAATTTGATTTAGAAATTTCTAACACTTTTATACAACATAAAAATGTCCACAAGTTTACATGGCAACAAAACAGTAGGGAATTAAAATCCATAATAGATTACATAATTATCAGGCAAACAAGCACAATCAAGAAAATAGATATTAGGACTTATAGAGGAGCCCATTGTGGTTCTGACCACCACCTGTTAAAAATGAAATGTTACTGGCCATGGAAACCAAACGGACAAAATGCCTTAACAAAAATTACGGAAAAAGAGAAGTGGCAAGAAGAAAGATTTAAGATAGAACTACTACACGATGAAAGTACAAGAACACTCTTTGCTCACAGAATGGAAGCCAATGTAGATGACTCTCTAGAGGGTGATGCACAAACATTGTATGAATACATCAAAACTACTATTAAGCAGGTGGCAAAAGAGGTCTTAGGACTACGGTGTAAACAAGGAGTAAGTAAAAAAGAGTGGTGGTCTGAAGAAATACAAACTGCTGTCCAAACCAAAAAAGTGGCATTTCATAAATGGCTAAGTACCAAAGAGGATGAAGACAGACAGACGTACACAAGAAAGAAACATGAGGTGACACGGCTCATAAGGAATGCAAAAAATGAAGCGTGGGAAAGAATGTGTGCAAATGTGAACTGTAAATTAGGATTTAACAGGTCCAGAGAAGCATGGGGAGTACTAAAAAGCCTTCGTCAGGAAACACAACATAAAGTAAAGATAGAACAAGTGACATTTGAGGAATGGACACAGTATTTCCAAAGGTTATTAAATGAAGACCGAGAAGAATTCTTGGAACAGCCTGATAAAGAACTGATAGGAACACAAAAAATAGAATTGACAGACGAAGAAGTAGAAGAAGAAATTGGAAGAGGTAAGAACAGGAAAGCACCAGGTCCTGGAGGAATCAACTTGGAATTGATCAAATATGGAGGTAAGAAGATAAAGACATTAGTGAAAAAACTTCTCAATGCCATTCTACAGGGAGACCAAATACTGGAAGAAATGGCACAAGGCTATATAACAACAATATTTAAAAAAGGTGATAGAAGGAACTGTTCAAACTACAGGGGTATTTGTGTATTAAATACAATAATGAAATTATTAGGGAAAAACATTAAAACCAAACTAGAGACACAGTGCGAGAACATTGAAGTACAATGCGGATTCACCCAAGGTAGATCATGTATGGGTCATTCCATGCCAAATCATCACAGCTCCCAACCCGACCATCTCAGATTTACATGAAATTCGGTAAGAAGTTAAAATACATGAAGTTGTACACACATGCAAAATTTTACCCCTCAGTGATTTACGATATTCATACAGCATGACATGACAAAAATTGTAAAATTTTCCCTTGCATGCTCTGCAAAAATAAATCATAACTTTACTTCTAATTGAGGTAGAACCTTCATGTTGGTCTCATTTTGAAGCTAAAGGCTATATAGTTTTCATTAAAAATAGTTGCATTTCAAAATATTAATTTTTTCATTCCAAGGTCAAAAGGTGTAACCTTCGACCTTGAGTATCTAAGAAACTGTATCTTTAATTTTATTGAAGAAAAGATATATTAGGCAGTTAAATGCATTCTATCTATGGTACAAATTTCATTTTGGGATGGCTTTGGGAACAGGAGAAAAAAATTTCCCTATAATATAAAGTCACATGGATGACTCACTCACTCACTCACTGACATTAATTTTTGCCCAATTTTAGATGAGCTAGAAACTTGAAATTTGGTACACGTATAGCATTTAGGCTGTAAACCACATAAAAATTCCAAAAAGGTTATTTTTTTATTTTTAGCCCTAAAAACCCCCCGAAAAGCGCTCGGCTCGGCTCACTGACATTAATGTTTGGTCACTTCCAGATGAGCCAGAAACTTGAAATTTGATACACTTTTAGGCTTTTTAAATTTTAGGCTGTAAACCACAGGAAAATTCCAAAAAGTTAATATTTTAATTATTTTTAGCCCTAAAAACTCCAGAGAAAAGGCTCGGCTCTGCTCACTGACATTAATGTTCACCCACTTCCAGATGAGCTAGAAACTTGAAATTTGGTACACGTATAGCGTTTAGGCTGTAAACCATAGGGAAATTCCCCCAAAAAAATTTTTAAATTTGTGTGGGTTTCTGCCTCGCGGCAGTGCAGCTCTAACTCTTGACCGATTGGGTGAAATATCTAAAAATTAAAAAAATTAACTTTTTGGAATTTTTCTGTGGTTTACAGCCTGAAAGCTATATGTGTACCAAATTTCAAGTTTCTAGCTTATCTGGAAGTGAACAAACATTAATGTCAGTGAGCCGAGCCGAGCCCTTTTTCGGGAGTTTTTAGGGCTAAAAATTAAAAAAAAATAAACTTTTGGAATTTTCCTGTGGTTTACAGCCTAAAACAGGGGTGCTCAAACTTGAACTGCTGGCGATCTACCTCAATATTTTTAGACTACTTACGATCGACTCTGAGAGACTGCAAGTGTGTGTGATGCAGGGTTGTCGTACATACACGATACACCCTACCTACCTAGGTAGGGCGTACCGTAGCATATATAGATATTAGCTTTCTGCGCAGTATAGGTACATTATTTTAGTCAAGGTTTGGGTTAGGTTTAGTTAGGTTCTTCTCTACAATATCAATGAAAAAACTCATAGTTATTCAAAATTGCGAGTTTATTGGTTGTTACAAAACAAAAGAGTTACATATGGTGTTAAACTTAACTAAGGAGTGGCTTTGGATGTTGAAGCGTGGCACTGCATGTCCTCAGCATACTTTTCATAAGATGGTACGTAACCACTGAGTGCTAATCGCAAGCATGATGACATATGATCGTCAGTTAGTCGATTGCGATATTTTGACTTAATTATCTTCATTTCAGAAAATGCAGACTCGCACAAGTAAGTTGACCCAAAAAATGCCGTCAGTTGAAGGGCGATTTGCCTTACATTCGGATATTTATCTTCAGATATAAAACACCAGAAATTTGTATCAGATGCTGTAGCTTTGAGATGTATATCTGATATAATCTGCACCAACTCATTTTCAACAGAACATGAGTTCATATTAAACTGACTGGCTATTTCAGTAGCTAATTCCTCAATGTTTTTACATGAAAAAGGATAACTCATAAATGATGCTATATTTTCCAATTTACTGCAATCATGAAAACGCATTTCGAATTGTCCCAAAATATTTGATAATTCAGCCTCATACGTATCATAATTCAACTGAGGAATCCTTGCTTTCAAAGACGGAAAATGTTTCAGATCCTTTCTTTTCAGTTGATCTATCATAAGTTGCAATTTACTTTTGAATGCGTTTACTGCGCTAATCATCTCAATAATAGTTTTTCCTTTACCTTGAAGCTCCAAGTTAACGGTGTTTAAGTGCATTGTGATGTCAGTCAAAAATGCCAAATCATTTAGCCATTTTTCGTTTTTCAAAATCTGAGTGTCATCACCTCTTTCGTCTAGAAAAGCTGTTATTTCGGGCAATAATTCTTGAAACCTTTCTAGGAATTTTCCGCGACTCAACCACCTGACGTCCGTGTGAAGAACTAAATCAGTGTGTTCAGCTGACTCCCTATCTTCCAACTGCAACTGAAAGAGCCGCCGTTGCAAGCTACGTGCACGGATGGAATTCACAATTTTTGTCGCAATGCCCATAATTTCCTCCGTGTTTAAAACTTTTGAACACAAAACTTGTTGATGTATAATGCAATGGAATGAAAAAAATGAAGGGAATTCTTCATTAGCTCGACACAATGCCACAAAACCGTTTTTGTTTCCAGTCATTGCTGGTGCTCCATCGGTTGTAATGCACACTAATTTATATATTGGTAGCTCGTAGTTTTTTACAAAATTGAAGAAAACGTCAAATATATCTTCGCCACGGGTCTTCCCCTTCAGAGGTATGATTGTCAAAAATTCTTCCTTAGCCAACATGTCATTGAATACCATCCGAATAAAAATACACAGCTGGGCAGTGTCTGTCATATCGGTGGATTCGTCGAACTGTAAAGAAAAGTATGTACATTCCATGATATCATGTTTTAGTTTATCTGCGATGTCCTGGCTCATGACTTCAATACGCCTTGTGACAGTCGGACGAGATAACTGAAGTTCTCTAATAGCAGACATGATTTCTGTTTTATTTTTAAAATCTCCAAATAAAGTCTCACCCGCTTCAATAAATGCTTCCTTCACCACCGATCCATCTTCGAATGGTTTCTTGTGTTTCGCCAATATATGAGATATTTTAAATGACGCGATCGTAGCAGCTTTTGATTGTTTGACTGGTCTTGTGAACATGGATTGTTCTTTTTTCAAACAAGATATCAAATCACGTACCTTTAGTTTTCTTAATTCACTCTGTGGCGGAAAATCCTTTTCATAGTTTTTATGAACCGTTTTATGATGCCTCTCTAAGTTACCACGCTTAGGTATTGCAACTGACGCACGACAAATAACACAAATGCACTTATCCTTCACCATACAAAAGAAAAATTCTTCCTCCCAATCCTTATTAAAATGATACGTTTTAGATTTCTTCACTGCACTCATTTTCCACTATTTAATAATAAACTTTGTACTTATCGACGTAGTATCGCCATCAAGTTACAATTCAGAATGACTCCAATTCCTGCAGGCGCAACATTTATATCGGCGTGAACGAAAGTCTCGAATGTTCCCGTCAAACGCGCCGCCCGAAACTAGACTGTACTGTCTCTCGTTGTTTCTAGACTAGACTCCACTGTCTAGTCTAGAAACAACGCGGCTTTTCTTTGACAAGTGCCGCGCGTTCCTTTGATAAAGCCACCTTTTGCCGCAAGCAGTGTTATTTTATTAGTTACCTACCTACTTATTAAAATTTTTTTTCTTCTCGAGATCTACTCAAAAAGCACTCGCGATCGACTTGTCGATCGCGATCGACCGTTTGAGCACCCCTGGCCTAAAAGCTATAAGTGTACCAAATTTCAAGTTTCTAGCTGATCTCGAAGTGGGCAAACATTAATGTCAGTGAGCCGACCCAAGCCCTTTTCGGGGGGGTTTTTAGGGCTACAAATTTAAAACAAAACTTTTTTGGAATTTTCCTGTGGTTTACAGCCTAAATGCTATAAGTGTACCAAATTTCAAGTTTCTAGCTCATCTGGAAGTGGGTAAACATTAATGTCAGTGAGTAGAGCCGAGTCCTTTTTCGGGAGTTTTTAGGGCTAGAAATAATAAAAAAATTAACTTTTTGGAATTTTCCTGTGGTTTACAGCCTAAAATTTAAAAAGCCTAAAAGTGTATCAAATTTCAAGTTTCTGGCTCATCTGGAAGTGGTCAAACATTAATGTCAGTGAGCCGAGCCGAGCCCTTTTTCGGGGGGTTTTTAGGGCTAAAAATAAAATAAATAACCTTTTTGGAATTTGTATATGGTTTACAGCCTAAACGCTATACGTGTACCAAATTTCAAGTTTCTAGTTGATCTGAAAGTGGGCAAACATTAATGTCAGTGAGTGAGTGAGTGAGGCAGCCATGTGGCTTTTTATTATAGGGAATTTTTTTTCTCCTGTTCCCAAAGCCATCCCAAAATGAAATTTGTACCATAGATAGAATGCATTTAACTGCCTAATATATCTTTTCTTCAATAAAATTAAAGATACAGTTTCTTAGATACTCAAGGTCGAAGGTTACACCTTTTGACCTTGGAATGAAAAAATTAATATTTTGAAATGCAACTATTTTTAATGAAAACTATGTATCTTTAGCTTCAAAATGAGACCAACATGAAGGTTCTACCTCAATTAGAAGTAAAGTTATGATTTATTTTTGCAGAGCATGCAAGGGAAAATTTTACAATTTTTGTCATGTTTGCAACCCTGCTGTATGAATATCGTCAATCACTGAGTGGTAAAATTTTGCGTGTGTGTACAACTTCATGTATTTTACTTCTTACCGAATTTCATGTAAATCTGAAATGGTCGGGTTGGAAATTACACTTTTTTGTGATGATTTGGCATGGAATGACCCGTATAGATCATATTTTTACAATAAGACAACTGTTGGAAAAATGCAGAGATAAATCAAAGGAAGTTGGCTTGATCTTTGTAGATCTGGAGAAAGCATACGACAGTGTACCAAGGAATACATTATGGGAAGCACTTCAAATTGCAGGAATAGACAATTCTTTAATAAAAATTATACAGGAAATATACAAAGCCAACACATGCCAAATAAAAAATAACAAAACACTATCACAAAAATTTAAAACCAGCAAAGGTCTGTTGCAAGGTTGTCCGATGTCCCCCACATTGTTTAAAATATACATAGCAGTCAGCTTGAGAACATGGTCTCGGAAATGTGAGAAAATGGGTATAGAAGTAGCAGAAGGCAGATTTTTATATCACTTGCTGTTCGCAGATGATCAGGTGATAGTTGCACAAGATGGAGAGGATGCTAATTATATGTGCAACCAATTATCACTGGAATATAGAAAGTGGGGATTGAAAATAAATCCAAAGAAAACACAATATTTGACTAGTGATAGAGATGAGTTATACATTGACGGAAAGAAAATTCAGAAAGTGGATGACTTCCGTTACCTCGGTTCAATATTAGAAAAGAATGGATCCTCAAACAAAGAAATAACAAAAAGGATCAGTGATGGAAAGAAGGTAATAGGTATGCTCAACTCGGTCTTATGGAGTCGAAATATCATCAACAAGACTAAGAATTAATATATAATTCCATACTGCAAAGCATTATGTTATACGGAGCAGAAACATGGACTATGAATAGGAGACCGTGGAAAGATTAACAGCAGTAGAGATGGATTTTTGGAGAAGGTCGGCTAGGAAATCTCGGCGAGAAAGGATACGGAACACTACGATTCGACAAATTATGGAAACTGAACGAACGATAGGTGAGGTAATTGAGCAAAAGAGACTGACGTGGTACGGACATGTAAGAAGAATGGAAAATGACCGGATCCCAAAGATGGTTCAAGAATGGGAAGCAGAGGGTCGACGAAGAAGGGGACGACCACTGACCTCATGGAAAGACAACGTTTACTGCTCAATGGAGACGTTTGGACTAACACCAGAAGACGCAGATAACCGGAATAGATGGAGAAGTAGAATTGATAGACGAAATTGATTGTATGGTCGCAGGGAAAACCTCGATATGAGGATTATCCTGGAAGAGAAGAAGAAGATTTTAATTCTACTGGCCTATCATGGCTGTCTGAATGTGTGATTGTCAATATGTGATTTTATTTATAGGTGCAAAAATGAATAACAGTTTATAATGAGAAAGCTTGATATCTTTAGGCACTTATGTTTTATAGGCTCATGACAACACTTGGTCAAACTGAGACGTTACATGTTTGGTCAAAAGAAAATTGCATAAAAAGTAGGCTACATATATATTAACTTTCCAAAATAAATCTTTGATTTAAAATATTTAGGCTATATAGATATTTAAGGGACTAGTTCATTTAGTTTACAAATATAATACTCAGAAATAAACATCATTGTGAAATACTGATACCTGTAGAGATTATCATATGAATGTCACATTAGTGCACAAAAAGCCAGTTATACGAGGGTGGATCGAAAAGTAATGCACAATAATTTTTTTCTGCATTGGTATTGCGACCAGGATGTTGAACTTTCACCAAGATGGAGTTTGAAGCTTCTGCTATGAACAATATTTTGTTCTCATGTATAGCTCTAGCGAGAGAAGCGTGAACTATGCAACAAAGATGGCATGCAAGTTACTATCGTCCACTTGTGAAGAGCAGTGAGGTTAGTGCCATTTTTATGGGCTAAAGGGCATAACCTGAGTGAAATTCACAGGGACATGCGTGGTGTCAAACTTCTTCACGACAAAGCTCGGCCCCATGTTGCTGCAGCTGTTCGTGAAAAAATCAACAAATTTGGTTGGGAGGTGTTCCAGCATCCTCCATACAGTCCAGACCTGGCACCATCAGACTTTCATTTGTTTGGTCCCATGAAGAAATTCCTGGTTGGTAAACACTTTGCATCAGATGCAGAAGCGAAACCAGCAGTCCGCAGATGGCTATACTCTAACCAAAGGGACTTCTATGAACAGGGTATTTTGAAACTGGTATCACGATGGAAGAAATGTTTGAGAAACTCAATGACTATAAAGAAAAATAGACAAAAAATGTCCCTTCGTATGTGCATTTGTTTGTAATTGTACCTATTAAACTTTTTGTAAAAAAAATATTGTGCATTACTTTTTGATCCACCCTCGTAGTTATGATAATTGAATCAGTGACATTGGCAATGAAGTAATGGTTGCTCTTATAACGGTGCTATAGTGCTCACTTGTTTTCCCAATCACAGTGCCCCACTTCTTGGAAATCATGGTATAGATAATAAACATAACACTGAAAATAGGTGCTTTAATGTGAACAATGAGTATAATCACTTACGTTATTTTGTTTAGAACAAATTTCTCCAGATTTCAAAATTGTGGAAATTAATAATTTTCTCGTATAAGAAACTGGAAAAATCTTGAAGGGGTATGCTTACCCCCAGAAATAAAGTACTGAATTTACCATCATGATAAATAAGCAAAAGTTGCCTGATAAAGAAGATTCATTCATTATCACATCATTTCATTCATGAAAATTATCATTTATTACAAAAAATGTTAACATTAATTTTAATTTTAATTTTCTTAGTTTCCTCTGAAGAAAAAAGGAAGAGAACAAAGGTCCCAGCGACCACTGGATTTGCCATTACCAGTACTTTAAAATCACTCTACGGTTGCAATGATGATGATGGTGCAACGATACTGTAGACCTAGTTAGTTTTATTTCATTCACATAATCATTAAAAAGTGAAATGGGACATGTCACAGTACAGTCGGTCAAATAAAAAACGTCGGGCGGTATTTGATTAAGTATCACGAACGAGCATATGCGCATGTACAGGAAGACTTAAGGTTAGGTTCACACACGCCTCTTGTCTATCCATGTATTTTCTTGATTATTTAGTCAGTTTTGTTCCAAAACAAACATGTATAGAAGGCTGTGATTATATGCCTCAAATCCGCCATATTCTTGGTTGCAAATTTTTATAATATTAATAATTAATAGATTCGTGAGGAATATGTTTATTCAAGGAGCATTTTTTTAAGATTTTATTTTATAATACCGGTACTTCTAGTGCAAAATCAATAACTTACGCTCAACTTCTGCAACCAATCTTAGCATCGAAATACGCGTCCGGCCAGATCAACGTTTGCTATGAAAACTTCCGGTCGCATTATAGTAACGTTCCCACCTCTGAGCTGCTCTTTCATAAATATGGAACCTTCTCGCTGCTTCAGAGACCGAAAAATGCAGGTCAATTACAGCCCTAACTACACTTTCTCTCACGTTAGCATTTGTATGTGGCGATGACACAAAGCAAAATGAATTATGACAATGCATTAAGTTGAATATCGTGTGTTGCGCTTTCCGCGTTGTTCATTTTTTCCCTCCTTGTGCAGTTCCTACACCTCGGGGCGCAGGGTGACGACTCGGTGGCCGCATGCACTTTTGCCGCTAGCCCGGCCTCCAGTCGAGAGAGACTCACTGTAGTTAAAACTAAGGTTAATGTAAATATACATAACTTATATACATTTTACTTCCAACAAGATTTCCTAGACCTATAATTACTACTTGTATTTACACAAGCAGCTAATATTTACACAAGTGACTACTGGTATTATTTTCACAGTGAATTACTATAGAATTATTTGCAACTGACAATTTTGAAATATTCACCCAAACTATAAAAACTATAATAAAAACTTTTCGGCAAACAATTTAAATTTATGTAGTACATAAATTTCCATCAAATGTTGTGGTAGGTCAAAATACAGAGAGATTATTTTTGTGATGTGCCAAGAACGCAGGGTCTGCATGACGGCCTGGAAGCAAGTCTTTGACCGGTAAAGGCTCATGTACACAACCACTCAATTCAAGAGCAAAGATTTCTGAATTAGGCATACAGTTAGAATAATCACCTATCTTTGCCATAGAAGATGTTGAAAATGATCTCCATCTACCACCATACATTTCTGAAATCTTTTAAGAAAGTTTGCATTCGCACCCACTAATTCTTCTTGTGAAATTGCTGCAATTTCTCTTCGTATGTTCTCTTTCAGTTCTTCAATTGTAGTGTACGAGGGTTATTCTTTACACTTTAATTTTAAAGTTCCCCCAAAATCTAGCGAAAGATCTGCAGTATATGATGTAGAGGAGTCTTGTTGGGAAAATGCAAATTTAATTGAAGAAGTGTTTGAAGATAGGGTAATTAGTAAGGGTTATGGCTAGCAAAATCTCCAGATCTTACTGTATGTAATTTTTATTTTTGGGAACTTAAAAATAAAGAGTACAAAAATAACCCTCTACACTACAATTGAAGAACTGAATGAGAACATAAGAAGAGAAATTGCAGCAATTTCACAAGAAGAATTAATGCAGTGAATGCAAACTTTCTTAAACGAAGTCAGAAATGTATGGCGGTAGACGAAGAACATTTTCATCTTCTATGAAAAAAGTGAGTGATTAGTCTAACTGTAGACATAATTCAGAAATCCATGTGCTTGAATTGTGGGGTTATGTACAGGAGCCTTACTGGCCGATGACTTACTTCCAGGCTGAC
The DNA here is from genome assembly GCA_964059195.1 of Ectobius pallidus. Classification (NCBI taxonomy): domain Eukaryota; kingdom Metazoa; phylum Arthropoda; class Insecta; order Blattodea; family Ectobiidae; genus Ectobius; species Ectobius pallidus. The sequence continues at coordinate 144,289,240 of CAXKWD010000003.1, read as the reverse complement.
GCATGGACCGTGCGTTCTCGGCACATTGCAAAAGTAATGTCTCTTTATGTTTAGAGGCTACTATACATGTAACTCTTCTCAAACAAGCTAGTGTTATTACATATTTTAATTTAATTTGACAAATGTTAGGTTAGGTTTGTAACTGTAAATACCAAGCAGAGGGAATATGCTTAAAACCTTTAAAAAGTTTTTGCAATTAATTGCTTTTCTGGTAGTTTAAAATTAGTTTTAGCTCCAACTGAATTCCCTCAAAATATTATTACCCATAACAAAGAATGAATGGAGGATATTTTCAAAATTTAAACAGTAGGCCTACCATATACATAACTAAGCATATTTTACTAAGTTTTCTGATTCTTTTTTTAAATTTGAAGAGACACTTTTAGATTTTCGTCCACCAGTGGCAAAGCATGGGAACTCTCATAGGGTAGGCTGAAGATAACAAACCTAAGAAATAATGAAAACTCTGGCTTTCTTTGATTAAAAAAACATTATATTTTCCATACATGCAATGTTCTCAAGAATTCAAGATTATTAATAGATTAGTAAATGGTAGATAAGCTATCTTGAGGAAATAGATATTAAACATTTAAGAATTAAATTACATTAAATGAAATTATGCATAATATTATGCATTAAACATCACAAAGAAAACACATGTTGTAGGGCTATCAGCGCGATTATGTTATGAACAACATTGAAAAAGAAAACACTTGTGAAGAGGACGGCCATCAATACCTGAAAGTAATTTCTTTATACACGTAATATATTATCTTTTTGCTATAACTAACTATGATATAGATTATTTTTTAACAGATGACTTGATCTTGTTCAAAGTAACTATTACATTTTCAACAATCATACATGTCATAAAAATAGTTTTTGAAAGAAAATACAATACTATTAAAAAATCTGCAACCCAAGTGTGTGTTTTGCATATAATATTAAAAAGTCACTCATAATGAATCAAAGTAGCCACCCATTCAATATTATTTATCCATATTGTCTGCTTTACTCATTGCTTTTGTTTTCCTTAAATCCTGTAGGGCGCAGTCATAAGCAGAACCAGCTTGTAGCAAGAAAGCCTAGCCTAAGTTTTCTGTGTAAAACAGGTGATACCCAACAATGCCCCTTCTAAATCTGAGTTCTAACTGTGCAGATGCGGTGAGGGCAGTGATGGGGTGAACAGCTGTTGATTGCACTGTGGCACTATATATATATATATATATATACGGTGAAACAATATTGCTGATAATGATAACAATAATAACAATGGGATGATGATTGTGATGATAATTTTAAAAATCAATAATAAAGCAAATAATAATAATAATATTAATAATAATAATAATAATAATAATAATAATAATAATAATAATAATAATAATAATAATAACAACAATAAAACAAATATAGACATTTTTTAATATTATGAATTTATCTCTTTCCATGGGCAGTCATCAAGTTTCAGGAAAGATAAGGTTAATCTACAATATTAAAAGTAAATCGGAATATAAGTTATGGCAATTATAGTAAACTGACATGATATTAGATGAACATGTTACCATACCTTTTCCCTTAGGCCCTTTACTTAAAGCATCCATTGAACAGGTATCTATTTCTTCCATCTGTATTTTTTTTCCACCTGCTTGTACTTTCACTGAACTTTTCAGCTCCAAATTTGCTTCTTCTACTTTCCCCTCTACCTGCACTTCCCTATGCATATTGTCATCAATGTGCCTGTATGCTTCGCTTTGTGCACTTTCTCCCTGTATGTGCTCATTTTCCTCTAGTTGCATATCTTCTTCACATTGTGAATTTCCTTCTTTCTTTGCTTGCACAATGTTAAGCCCAAGGACGAGCAGAAGGATGATAAACAACTTTCTCTTAGCTGCAAGAAAAAATGTTATTTACAATTATAGCTATTTTCAACTCTGTAGAATGAATATGGTAAACATTTATAAAATAGAACAGAGTTTTATATTAGCGTTTCGACTATTACAGCTCTACTGGTGAGTTTCTTAACATCTGAATTTGCATGTTTGGTAGTTGGATTTCGAAAATGTCTTTATGGTATCTCTGGGTTAGCAAATACCTTTATTATTACAATAATGTTGCTAAAAAATCATGAATACCAGATGATCCTTGGTTTGATAAATGATGAGGCCATTGGAATTTTAAATTAGCCTAATCCTCCAGTTTACAGTATTTTTCATATGAGAAGCCTTTTCCTTCACCGCTAATCACGTGTACGGGCTAAAGAACTGCCGCTTGCAGTAAGAGTCTTCCCTCCATCTCGCCATCTCTGATTGGACCGCGTATCTAAGCAGGAGAAGGAAGAAAGGGCTTGCCATCTGCAAAACACTTGTAATAGAAATGACTACCTAGAGCAGCGATTCTCAACCTGTGGGGCGCGACCCCTAGGGGGGGCGCGAGAATATCCAAGAGAAAATATTATTTTTAAAAATTATTAACTGACAGAAAAACATACACATAGAAAACAAAATACATTTCGACATATTAAAAAAAAAAGTAAAACAACTTACTAAATAAAAACTCACTTTATCAAAACATACTAAATTAAAAACAAATTAAATAATTATTAGTGACTTCCTTGGGCCTGTCTTGCAGAGCAAAGTTTTTCGAAGGAAGGCTCAATATTAGAAATAGCCACTCTCAGTTCTGTTTCTATATTTAGCCGAGATCTATATTTTGTCTTTAACGAAGCCAAAGCAGAAAATCCAGTTTCGCAAAGGAAGGATGTTGAAAATGGCAATAGAATGCAAAATGCTCTGGTTTTTAGTGCAGAAAAATCATCATCTACTACTGCCCAAAATTCAAATAGTGATTTACCACTAAATTGTTTTTTGGTTTCACCACTTGTCGTGAAGTCTATGAATTTTTCTTCTTCATCAATTGAAAGTCCTTCGGGAGTCTTATGAAATGGATCCCTCAGCCACTCGCAACTTTCTGTCAAGTTATCGTCTGCAAGAAAATACATTTTAAAATTCTTTTCTAGCATGGCTAAATGATTTTCAATGGTTACCAAAACAACTTTACATGTTCTTCTTCAGCCTTGTAAGTTTTAATACAATCATCCACATTTGCAAACATTGTTAAGTTTTTTTTTGCTTTAAATTTCTGCTCCACAAATCCAATTTTCTGCAAAAAGCATTAACTTTATCACTCATATCCAACATATGTGTATTTGCTCCTTGGAGTTGAAGGTTCAAGATATTTAATTTCTCGAATATGTCGACCAAGTAGCTTAATTTCATCCCAAATAAACCATCGCGAAAATTCTCGGCTTCCGGTCTGTTTTCTTCTTCTAGAAAAATGGTGATTTCTTCTCTTAATTCATAAACACGTAAAAATTTCCCACGTGATAACCATCTTGCCTCGCAATAAAATAATAACTGTGAATGCACCGAACCCATGTCTTTACAAAGTGCGGAAAAGATTCTTGATTTCAGGGGCCTCCAAAATACTCAGAATGCATTATTGCTGTATACATTTTATTGTAAGTGGGGGGGGGGGTGCGATGAAAATTATGATTGAAAACTGGGCCGCAAATTCTGAAAGGTTGAGAAACACTGACCTAGAGAATCCTGTTGTAAAGATAGCTAATGCACAGAGCCAGGGTGAGAATCAAGCTTCTTCATGAGAGGGAGAAACATTTAACTCCTGTTCTTCTTCGAGCATTGAAAATTCAGAAGTAAATAACATTTTATAGTTACAAAATGTAACCCATGCTATACCATACACGATACAATAGCAAGCTTCTGTAATGGTATGTTTACCAGTGGTTACATTGATGTGACTTACAGGACTCGCCCTCAAAGTGAAAGAATGGATGACATCACAGACAGAGGTAGCAGGAATTTGAATGCAAGCGAAACGTGCTGAGATGAAAACATTGATGGTATCATGCTAGTATCCACGTTAACTAAAGCGTGTGGAGCCGTGGACGGTATTTTGATGGTAGACCTTACCAATTCATGCATGCGCACTGCCAATGATGACTTCTTTATCAAGTTTTAATGGTCGCGAGGCTTTCAGATTCCAGGTGATCTCTGTACAGATCCTGGCAATAATTGATATGAATATGATTTACAGAAGAAGAGGGGGAAATAATTTTCTCTGGCAGAGGAAAGTATTGCTGTTATCTGCCAGGGAAACAGTTTGACAAGCCAGGGAATCCCCCCTCCCCCGTTAATTCACACTCTGCATAGAGTTGACAATCTTACGAGTTATCTTAAATTTCATAATTCTTGAACACTATGTATCTTATAGCTATACATTTTCTATAATCACAAGTTTACCGTCTCTAATTGTACCTTTGCTACTATAGCCCAGTCAAATTAGATAAAAAAAAGTTGGTTTTGCTGCATTAAATCATGTAGTTCCAAATGTTTCTCGAATGTGTAGTGGGAGGTCCCCTGAACAACGCCTAATATTTTCCCGCCAATTTCAAGTGGGGGTGGGAGGGAGGCTCAATGTTCCCTTTGTCCAGTTTTTGGCACAAATCTCGAAAACAGTGCATCATACAGAAAATGTTATTCTTTTCAAATTAAAGCTTATTAAATTCCCAACGGTATATTCATATTTATCCCTATGTGTTACAGACTCCAAGAATGAGCCGGTAAAAGTGGATAATTTGCAGAAAAATTTGTGGCGCCTCACGTTTTTCGTCGAACTTGCCCTTTTTATTCCTTTGTTTTCCATTTTACAGAAAACGTGTGAGAAAAGAAGTTGTAGAGATTTAAATTTCATTCAAGAATATATATACATTTGCTAATTTATCTTCACGTAGTCAAAAGTTACAGCATTTTTAAATTTTGGGGTCGATTTCAAGATTTCTCTAGTAAAGTGCTCATCATTTTATTTCCGAGGGCTTTCATTCTCTTTATCACGTTATTTATTATTTATGTAAACATAATGGTATTTATTACCCATATAACTAATATATATATATAAAATAGCCAATAATTCAAAAGTAAAAAAGAGGCTTGCACAACCTAATTTCCGCTCACCCTTCCATCCTATATCACATTTAAAGCTGTTCATACTCAAACTCGTACTCCTCACCATACAACTCTTCCAACTCCTCTTGAACGGAAGCACTGTTAGTGCAAGCGCCGTGGCAATTGCCACAGACAGGTTAGCAGTGGATGCCGGCTTTCAGGCATGCACATCTCATACCGCAGCCTGTGGTACAACGACAAAATATGGAGTTGAGCACGCTGTCAGGTGCAATAGGGGCCTTGGTCTTAATAGGAGTCAGATATCCCCCATCTTCTCTTGTCCAATCCCAACGTTCAAGTTCGAAAGTTTCATGTCCAAACCACTGTTGGACCTGTAGAAACACTCTGCACGATTGATGTAGAGCAGCATCTTTTGTAGGTGGCAATGAAGACAAGTTTGCTTTCATCTTGGCTGACGATTTGAGGAAGCACATGTACCTGTGGATAAAACAGAATTAGAATAGAATAGAATATTTATTTATCAAACAGCATGCTTCAACGAACTTAGTACATGCAATACAAAATGAAATGTACCTGTGATGATTGAGGTCATGCTCGTGGGGTGGGGTCTGATACATCAGGAGGAACATTTGTTCCCCAGCTTCAACAATGTCTCCTGGCGTGGATGTGGAGTCATAAAACACTTCAGCGATGTTTTTGGTTTTGTTAGGAAACAGCTGGAAACATTTAACTATGGATGCTTTATTTTCTTTATAAATCGCAGAAGTAGTATCGCATCCAGTGAAGCAATGGATAAAGAGAATGTACTGCAAGGCCAATGTATTCTACAGTTAAGGAAGTTTTCCTGCTGAACAGTAGCCACCATGTTCTCATCAAAGTCTATATCCACTGATGTTTTACTTGATGCCCTGCGATGTTGTTCAGTTCTTTTCGTGGAATTCGTGTCTTCGTAACCGTCAAAAGCCACAGCAGAGTTGTAGCCATAATGGTTGATGATGTAAGGCATATATTGATCGCAGATGGAGGCGAACTTGGTGTTTTTCTTCCACTTTATTCTATGAAGGTGGAAGCCGCCATCGATTTAAGCTGACTTTTTCATTTTCCTCATGATCCCTTCGTCGAAAAGAATCATGGGGTATGGGGCTAAAGGCTAACTCACACTTCAACAGCTCCTACACATCCTCTTTAGTTTTCTTGGTAATTATGGTCCTCTGGAAAACCATTAAAGGCTCGACCAACACCACTTCATTGTCAAGTTTGACAGTGTTGCTCATAGCAGCCAATAGGACTATTGCGTTCTTCTCACATTGCTTCATTTCTGCAAAGTTCATTCCAACAAAAGTTTCCATTGTACGGGTTCTGATTTCTACTGCTTGGTAACAGTTGATGTTGTTGGTTCCTTTTACTCTGGTTTTTCAACCAGAGTATCAAAGAATCGCATACAGCAAAAGGCGGGTGATCATCCAACCACTGAGCAAGCTTAGTTAAAACCATCGTACACTAACTACGTAAACTACATCAATTAGCTAAACAATAAATAACGTACATAAAAGTTCACACTTCATACATACACACACACATATATATATATATATATATATAAATATAAAATATAAATTAGTTATATGGGTAATTTAATACATACATTCATATATATGTATATAATATTAGTTATATGAGAAATAAATACCATTTATGTTTACATAAACAGTAAATAAAGTGATACAGAGAGTTAAAGCCCTTGAAAACGGAAATAAAATGATGAGCAGTTTACTAGCGGAAACTCGAAATCGATTCCGAAATTTTAAAACGCTGTAACTTATAACTATGTGAAAATAAATTAGCAAATGTATATATATATTATTCAGGGAAATTTAAATCTCTACAACTTATTTTCTCACACTTTTCTGTAAAATGGAAAACAAAAGAATTGGGAGGGCAAGTTTGACAAAAAACTTGAGCGCCACAAATTTTTCTGCAAATTTTCCACTTTCACCAGCTCATTCTCGGAGTCAGTAACACATAGAGATAAATATGAATATACCGTTTTGTAGGGAATTTAATAAGATTTGATTTTAAAAAGAATAACATTTTCTGTATGATGCACCGTTTTTGAGATTTGCGCCAAAAACAGGGACTTTTGAGCCTCCCCCCCACCCCCCGCGGCACCTGAAATTGGCGGGAAAATATTAGGCGTTGTTCAGGGGACATCCCACTATACATTCGTGAAACATTTGGAACTACATGATTTAATGCAGCAAAAAATCCTAATTTGACTGGGCTACTACAGGTATAAGAATTATTGTGTTCGACCCTGAAATTCAGTGTCGAGTTTTCAGTAGTAGGCCTACCCTTTACTGGTCATACTCCAATTTGGACACAATCATTTGTATGGCATTTAGAAGGAGCCAACATAACAGATCTCCAATATTGTTCTTGTTTATATTCATGCTTTACAAATATTTAATGTATATTTTAATTTGAGTCATAATAATAATAATAATAATAATAATAATAATATTTATTCACCATTAGGGATTACAAGAATCCAAAGGCTTCGTCATACTTAAGAACTAAAAGAAAATATTAAACAAAACATACCTATACATACAGTACACACTCATACAAATGCAGACATTAGAACAAAATAATACAGAGTACAATAAGACACGGACATTTAGAATTTTACTTGTGATTCAATTTTGACTTATAGAAATGGAGAGGAAAAGAGAAAGAGGAGAGATCAGGAGAAATCACGTAGCTCCAATTACTCCATAAATTATTATCCAGTAAAAATAAATTTATAGAGTCAGTAAATTGGCGGAGATGAAATCTTGAGTACTATAGAAAACATGCTCCATAAGAAGATTTCTCACTTTGGTTTTGAAAAGTTTTGGACTGGTGTGCTTAAAAGAGTGGGGAAGTTTATTGTACAGAATTAGACCCGTGTGATTGATGAATTTTAAACTTCTGGAGGTTCGGTGGGATGTGAGGTGAAAATCATTAATTCCTTGCGTGTCGTGTCATCTGAGGAATAGTATATAGACCTAGCCCTATTAGTACAAATGCTTTAAAATTCCACATAATACTACTAACTAAACTCCATGGCACTGTACCCCTTAAAGGACTAGGCCTACCATCCAACCACTGCATCATCTACCATAGACAATAGAGCTTCTCAGTTTGAATCATGAGGCTGAGTGCACCCAGTACCACACCACCCTATCTCCAAGAAGGAACCAGGGATTGAACCTGGGGCTGGGGATCTGAGAACAAGCAGATGGTAAAAGATGATCACACAGCCAACATATAAAATTTAAATGCCAATCAATTCTTCAATTTGTCTCTAGAAATTGCTGCATTTATTTTACGAGTATTTTATTTATTTCATATAATAATGTATGGGAAATTGACCTATACACTTTATTTTTCAAGTTTCCCAATAAATAATATTCACATACTGTTAGAAGTACTTAATGTCACAGTCCGTCACCGTGGGTGAGTCGGTAGCGCGCCTGCCTTCCACTCCGGCGGCCCGGGTTCGATTCCCGGCCGGTTCGGGGATTTTTCAGTAGTGAAAAATCCCTTTCACGGGTTCAGGACTGGGTGTTTGTCAGTAGGTTAAGTCTTAGGTTAAGATAATGCACATTGTGCGCGATTCCTTAATTATTAAAGATAATGTCACATGAGAAATTAACTCTACCTCCGAAGCTGAACTTATGCATGTGAAAGAAAATTTCCTAAAAACGTGCCTGTATTGTGTGAATGCAAGAGGAGAACATTTCCAACATCTCTTGTGATGAGGTACAGTACATGATTTTTTTCATTGTAATTTTAACTTCACATGTGAGAACCTGAATCATTACACTGATCACGGCTTTATTTGCATAGATATTTCGCCCGATCGTTTGGGGGCTGGAGCTGTGCCCGCCGTGACGCAGAAACCCACGTCATTGGCCAACTCTTGCGTGGGACTCACTGTATAATTTTACAGCTTGTGGTAATATTCCTTTCAGGCCATACATAGTGGATTCACTATGGGTTACAAAGAGATGATTGACTTGTCTCATGTTATAGAGATGACTATCTTTGAATGTAGGCTAATTAAAGTGTTGTTGGATTCAATAAAATTATTATTATTATAAGATAAATGACTGACTATAGCTGCATTTGCAGAGCCAGAAAGTGACTTGATTCCAGAAATTTTGAATATATCATTAGTATGGGTTCTATTAGTATTCAATATTTGAATATATTTTATTATACTTCAGGTATTTTGTTTGTTATTTTATCTTAATATTTTATTTAAACAACAATAGATTTGTGAATGCTGATGAATAAAGGTCGGTATAATTGAGTAGGAAGAAGAGTGAGGGACAACAGATACCTTTGCATGGAGCCCACTGCCTTTCAACATGCTTGGTTTTGAGCTTCAGTGTCAAAACAATACTCTACCTTCAACCTGCATTTGTGCATACCGGTAATGGGCCAACAATAAATGTAACAAAGTCAAGAATTACAACAATGCATAGTTACTTAAGTGATCAAAGTTACTGCTGAACTATAAAACGGATTTGCATTCTAAACTAATATTAGGGTGATCAGATTCATAGGTGTAACCAGGCCGACGATATGGGGGGGGGGGTTATAACATCCAGGGGGTCTAGGGGTATGGAATACCCCCCAGGGAGAGGGGGGTTCGGGGGTCCTCCCCTGGAAAATTTTAAAAATTAAGATGCACAATAATGAGTTTTAAGCTTCCCACGCTTTATACTCGTATTAAGCAATTTATAAGCAGACTTAAAAAATTGTACAATTTTCCTTTTTTTAATCAATGGGGGGGGGGGTTCAAACCCCCAAAACCCCCCCTCGTCACGCCTCTGATCAGATTTACCTACATGAAAAAGAGGGCATTAGGGAAAATGAGGACATTGGAGAAACATGAGGAATGGAATGGAAGCCACGAAGAAATGGATATATGCTTAATAGCAACCCCACTTTTAATTAACTTTTATTACTATAACCATTATAGCAAGTTCTATATTCTTCAAATATTGAACATTACTTATTAACAAACATATTTTAATTAATTTTGAGAACATAATATCTTTGAGATAAACAAATAATTGTATTTTGTCTACATATGCTGTTCTGTACAAAAGTTATTTGAACACAACTTAACTTATTAATGAATATAAAATAAAGTTAGAAAAATTGAACATTGTTTAAATGCTATTATATTACCAGTGAAATTTATTTCTAACCTAACTTAGCATGTCTCAATAAGTCTAATAAAACTGCAAGTTCGATAGTCTTCAAATACTGAATGACTTAGATTAATTCATTAATAAAGAAAACATGAAGTTAGGTTAGAATGAATTTTAACTTTACTTATTAATAAATTTCATTTTGATTCTTCTTGATAATAATTATATTCCAGATGAAAAATTAATTGTATTCCATATATGTATGCCGCTCCATATATATATTTTTTGAAGGACATAACTTAATTAGACAAAAAATAAAGTTAGGATAAATTTGAACATTGGTTAAAGGCTACTATATTATTAATAAAAATTGTTATTTTTTACCTAACTTAGTATATGTCGATAAGTCTAAAAAACTGTAAGAAAAGTAAGCAATCTTCAAATAAAATTTCATAATCGTTGGTTTAACAAACTTCACCAACTGAAAAAAGAGTAGCATATAACATTCTATAATATGTTTTATATATATATATATATATATATATCAACTTAGTACTTGACAAATATATGTAAATATACTTTAATGAATATTCAACCTCTAAAAGATTCCTCTCACAATCGGATGCAAGAAATATATGGTGTTTATTAAAGACTACTAGTATATGGGTGGAATTCTTACCATAAACTTGACTAACACAGATAATTTCTTAAATGGCAGATGTTAAAAACCAATGTGCCAAGTTCACAGATATTTCCCTGAGGATGATTTTCCTTGCAGGAGTATAGGTTTTCTCAAGATTTACATATATAAAAGTCTTGACAAGAGTGTTCCTTAATATAATTGCAATAACAATTTAAGTCTTTAATAGATTCAATTTTTCCTATCAGTTTCGTTCATCTACCCACTGAAATGCAGTTATTAATGAAAACACTCTCTCAACATTAGCATTGTGGCCTGGTACACAAACAAAATTAAGCAATTTTTAACAATTCTGAATGGCATGTTTCACGACCTGAATGGATAAAAATGATTAGTGAATGTATATACTGAAAAGAGCCTAATATGGCACCCATTACAAATGCCTAGGGGATCAACTATTACAAAAAAAAAAGGACATTTTGGAAAATTCCAAATTTCTTTGTGGACAGAGGACCGAGATATAAAAATGAAAACATGTCCTCGAAAAAAGAGGATATCTGGTCACCCTATATAATATGCACCCCAATTTTCGTTGGTAGCCCTGTCTGATACACAATATACGTGGTGAATTGTCTCTCTAGTATTTCTATATTTTTTCCGCTACACCCATTTTGCATCCCCCTGCAGTCGAATAGTGAATGAGTTGATTCCCACTTTTCATAAATTCGCCAAACAATAATATCCGTGTTGATTCCGCTAACATTCGGCCGATTTTAGTAGTAGTTCTGAACGGACTACTAACTGCTGTAAGGCATTCAACTCTAAACTGAACGCTCAATTTTACTCTTCGCATCCCAACATATTCCATATCCTAGAGACAATAAAGGATGTTCAATCTGAAACTTACGTTAAAATGAGAAGCCAAAAGAAAACTACTCCCAAAAAGATGCAGGACAAGCAAAACTACATAAAAGAACAAATGGAAAAGATGTCTAATTCAATCATTACCCGGTATGAATATCTTCAAAACATCTGCTACAAGTTTCTCCCATCTACATAATTTTATTACTTCTGCTTGACAATTGCAACTTTGCATGTACAGTTTTACTTACATTATGGGAATAACAAAAGCCAAACATTTTTAACCATACCTACTGCATGTAGACCGCTGCGCTACAAACCGGAAGGTCGCGGGTTCGATTCCCGATGAGGTCGTTGAGATTTTTCAATTGGCCTAATCTTTCTGGTGGCACTATGGCCCTGGGGTAGACTCAGCCCCTAACAGAAATGAGTACCAGGAGCAATCCTGGGGGTAAAGGCGGTCGGTGCGTAAGGCTGACAACCTTACCACCTTCATGTGCCGAATGTCCAAAATCTGGGAGCCTCAACCTCCTGGAACCCTCTGGGCCTCCATGGCCTGTATAGGGATCACTTTACCTTTATCTTTTACTGTAAGACACAGTAGGCCTACCTATTACTTTAAAGAAATGTTTACTTGTCTATGTGGTTATTGAGACAGTATTTGCACACCATATTTTGTCATTGTGCAACTCGGTGTGGTGGAAGATATGGATGCCGAAAAGCTGGTATTAAATGCTCATCCTTTTGTGCCATGGTACATGCACCAACAGTATGTCATTAGAAGAAAAGGACTAGTTGCAAATTCATGACGTCCAAGGACAAGATGTCGTTTAGATAATTCTTTCATCAATGTTATAAATGTATAAATATTGAGTGTTTGGTTGATTGAAAAATATACCATAACTGACCATACAAAGTTTTAGGGTTTCAATATTAGAGAATCAAAATCAAAAATAGACAGGTAAACATCTATTCTACTATGTCTCACAATTTCTAAATATACATAAATAAACCAATCTTACAAATATTTTAAATGAAAAATATAACGGCTAATAGTTCAGGTTTGTTATTACTTGCACTCATACCATGTGATTCTTCAAAGTTTTACAATAATAATGAGTTTTATTGTAAAGTTTACCTTTAGTATAGTTTTCAAAGAAATAGTTTGCTTGTTATTGTGTCATTTTAATTACCGGTACTATCTGCTCTCGTTTTGTAAAAAAGTATATACGTAAAATAAGAATTTCCAGAGTAAAAAGTTGAAACAATAGATAAAAGAATAATTACCAGTGGATGCAGTTTATTAATATAACGACGTTTCGACCCTCCCCTTCGGGTCTTCATCGGGTGACTGGACAAGACTTGGAGAAGACGTCGCCTCACAACCCCTCCACTGGGGTGCGTTGTTACCCATGAAGCTCGTGTTCCTAATATGTTTGCTAATCCACTCCTTGGGCACACCATATTCACACTGTTCAACATCACATGCAGGGGGCGGTGGAAATTTAAACTTCCATTTATCCCTTACAGATCTGATTAAAGCCAACCAATCCTCTCCAATATCCCCTTCATATCTATTCATACATAATTCCTTATTACCAATGATGTTCCAGGCTTCAACCACTTTCCTCACAGTTTCATCCCCCTCCACCTGTATCAGTTTTACATCTCCGATTTTATGCTTTGTTTCAATCATATGTTGGGCCAATCCCGTGGACACTCTCCCATATTTAACATCTCTCTCATGTTCTTTTAACCTTGTTCTCCCACATAAACTTTTTCACAATTCATACACTTTATGGAATAAACACCTGGTAGATCCAACCTATCTTTCTGTTTCCCCAACCGCTTGTATTGTGAAAACATTTTTTCAATTGTCTTTTTTGTCCTATAAGCGGGGGTCAAATCATACTTTCGGAAGATTTTGCCAATGTTTTCACTAATCCCCGGTACAAACGGAATCCCCACATACTTCCTTTCTGGTGAAACTGTACTTTTTCCTTCATCCTGAGTACCCCCTTTGTTTCTATTTGTGATGCTGTCCCAAATTCCCTGGATCTTCCTTTCCCCATATCCATTCCTGTTTGCGATCCTTACTATCTCCTCTCTCTCACATTCCAAATCCTCGGTATTGTTGCACAAATTAACTGCCCTATGCACCATATTACGCCAGACACTGTTCTTTGTTCCATAATAATGTGCCGATCTCCTGTGAATATACAAGTCCCCCTTATTTTTCTTTCTATACACTCCTAACCTGACTCCCCCTGGGTTCAGCTCAATTTTCAAATCAAGAAAGTTAATCTTACAAGTAAGAATCAGCTTGAAATTTTTTTTTTTTATGTCATAACCGGGATTTGAACACGGATCTCCAGCTTAACGCGCTGATGCTCTACCATTGAGCTACCATGACAACATGCCAGTACAACATCAAATTCCTCAACTGATTCAGAATACAAGGCAAGCCACGGGAGGTTTCTCCGTTGAGAACACACATCCAATGGTGTCCTACATTTGTAGGTACTTTGAAGCCAAGTTATTATTTATATACTATTAATTAAGTGGAGGGAAAGGAAATAGACATTAAATCCATGTCTGGGATATTAATACAAGTAAGAATCAGCTTGAAAAATTTTATGTCATAACCGGGATTTGAACACGGATCTCCAGCTTGCCTTGTGTTCTGAATCAGTTGAGAATTTGATGTTGTACTGGCATGTTGTCATGGTAGCTCAATGGTAGAGCATCAGCGCGTTAAGCTGGAGATCCGTGTTCAAATCCCGGTTATGACATAAAATTTTTCAAGCTGATTCTTACTTGTATTAATATCCCAGACATGGATTTAATGTCTATTTCCTTTCCCTCCACTTAATTAATAGTATATAAATAATAACTTGGCTTCAAAGTACCTACAAATGTAGGACACCATTGGATGTGTGTTCTCAACGGAGAAACCTCCCGTGGCTTGCCTTGTATTCTGAATCAGTTGAGGAATTTGATGTTGTACTGGCATGTTGTCATGGTAGCTCAATGGTAGAGCATCAGCGCGTTAAGCTGGAGATCCGTGTTCAAATCCCGGTTATGACATAAAATTTTTCAAGCTGATTCTTACTTGTATTAATATCCCAGACATGGATTTAATGTCTATTTCCTTTCCCTCCACTTAAGTTAATCTTGCTGTTTTCAGATTTTTCACAAGTGAAATTTACTCTATTGTGGAATTCGTTAAACTCACTCAACAGTTTATCGGACAAATCTCCCTTGGTTATAACCAACACATCTTCGACATAACGCATGTACACCACAATACTTTCAACATTTCTGCAGAGCACTGTGCTCTCCATATAATGCAGGAAAACGTCTGATACAAACCCCGATATGGGGTTTCCCATAGACAGTCCTTCGTTTTGCATGTACACCTTCCCATTAAACTGGAAGACATTAAAATCAGTGCACACTCTATACCATCTGATGTATTCATTGGCAACAATACTGTCTATGCCTTGCTCTATAAGCCACCTATATGATATGATAGGATTTATTTGTTCTAAGACACTTTACACTGGCCCTTAAGTTATACACTTTCGAAAAGGAGCCGTACCTACCTTCTGGTTTCTGGCAGGTCCTTTTCCATATAATACATGCATACATAATTAACACACGGCAGATAGTTCAACGTCATCAATCACATTAGATTTCGTACTTAAACACTACCTTTATTGAACTGCCGATCGTATATCTTCATAGGGCACACGCTATCATGGACGCTGGAGACGTGTGATGGATGTGATACTAGACACTAAATTATTATTTGATCCTCAACTTCCTAATCTTACAATAATGATTTGAACTATTCTACTTTCTCCCTATACTCCTTGGCAATTCACTCTTAATGAACCTTAATCTACTTAAATTAACACTTCTTCACAAGTTGTGATTTGAAAACTCCCGGCTAAGTTCTATTGTTTGAAACTTAATAATCTGGTACGGCTTCTGGTGGTTATCGTTGAGTCATCAGTGGTTCCGCTTGCAGCAGCAGTTGACTCGTCCTTGCTCCAAGGCCCGTGAGGAATCTGGAAACGCGTCACAGATGATTTGCTAGCTGCCTCTCTCAGCTGTTCTTCTTGGCGGTTAACTCCAGTTGGTGAGACGTCGCTGCACGCGCTTTACGTTCATTAACCTGACACGCGGCACCCTCTTTGTCCGTTGCTGACGTGGTCATAGCTTTCCTGGTGCTTGCTACTGTGCTGCTACTTAGGTCTGTCTTCCTCCCATCGACATATAGTTGTAGGTTTCATACAATAGCCTTCTTCCCCTTGCTACGTTCCAGCTTCATTCGTTCCACTAATTTCTTCCTTGTTGCTCTCTCCGTCGGAGATAGATCCCTGTTAATGTATATCGCAGTCCCTTTCAATTTTTTTGTTCTCCTAAGTGTAGCAAAAACAACTTGTGTGGACGCGCATTTGGCTATGATTGTTCTTTTCCCCGGAATCTTCCCGACTCTGTGTGCCGTAAGGAACTCCCATCCCATTATCTGAACTTCCAATTTGTTTTCCAATAGCTCATGGACTTCCTGAAGAGCACTGATACCTTTTCTTTCTTCTATTCAGTGGAAAACTAAGTTCATCTGCCGGTCTGCATTCTCGATTTTCTCAATTCTTGTCTTCAGTTGTTCCACTTCCATCTTCATTCTCGCTATCTCCTCTCTTATTTCTTGTTTAATTTCTTTTGTAGCCCCATTTATTTTATTTACTAATCTCTCTTCCATTCTTTCCAGGCTTTTCACGACCTCTTCTGAGCAGCCTTTCCCGCTATTTGGGCCTGGGTTCAATTCCACCCCTCCAATTACCAGTAGCCCTATTATCACCAGGGCCCAGGTCGCCACATTAGTTAAATCTTCTCCCAATGTTCCCTTGTTCCATGCTCTTTTTTTAACCCCAAAATGTGCCTATCCTCATCCTGTTTGCTTCAATTTCGATAGCCATGACTTGTGTCACTTTTACATATATCCACACAGCACCTCCTACCTGCGTCTGCTCTTTAACACTGCTTACTTAGAACTCATAAGCCACCTATACAGATATTCTCCAGCTAGTTCTCTGGGGACACTAGGGTACAATGCGACCACATCTAAACTAAAAGTATTCCTTATAGACCACTCTGTTCTAGGCATTACACCACCTAACCTCTCCACCAATAGTTTCGACAGTCCAAACGCCGGATGGCTGAACATTGGGACGATTGGTCTCATTGGTACATTCTCCTTGTGGGACTTTGGTAAACCAAAACATGTCGGCACTTCAGGTTTATCATTAATCAGTCTCTTTTTGCTATCTTCACTTATAGTGATACTAGAATTGATTACCCTATTCGTTTCACACTTAATCTTTGCAATTGGATTCGTGTCCAAAACAGTAAAGTCAGGGGGTTTAAAACAATCCTCCATTTTCTCAATATACGTGTCCTCGTCTATGAATACAGGACAATTTTCCTTATCACTCTTGATGACAAATATATTGTTTTTAGACATCCACTTTCTAGCATACTCAATTTCCCTGCTCTCGTTGGAACTCACTCTGGTCTCCTTTCCTCTCTCGTTTATCCCTTCCAAATTCACACTTACTTCCTGCACAAACCTCCTTCTCTCTTTACTGTCACCAATCATTCTCGAACCTTGTATGGCCGGGGCCAAAAAACTTACGATACTGTCCTCCATTTTTGGGGAAAACTTAAACCCGTATTTAAACACACGAGCAACCCGGTCCGGAATCTCAGTTTCAGTCAGATTTACGAAATTGCTTACACTTTCGCACTGTTCTTCCCCCCTGGAAACATCATTGGATATTAATAAACTGCATCCACTTGTAATTATTCTTTTATCTATTGTTTTAACTTTTTATTCTGTGACGTACAGTGGAAAACCGGACCATCATGCATAGTATAAGAATTTCCATACTTTATCTCCCTTTATTTCCTGAAGTATTAACTCTACAGAAATGTGATGTGGACCAATTTTGTAGAAATTGTATTCAGTTTAATTTCGTACATAAACTATTTTTGCTAGAACATGTCATTTTTCAAGCTATTTAGGGAAAACTGAGAAAAGACTTTATATGTGCCCCCCAACCCTGCTCACGCCCCATGCATTTGTAGAGTAATCAGATTTTTAGTGAATGGTTGTGTAATATATAATTGCCTTCTCCGCATGTTTCACTTTTTTAAATACACAATATACAGTGTATATACAAAGATATAACCCCTAAATAAAGAGAAAGCACGAAGTACAGTTTTCTTTCAAAATCTCGACATTTGTCCGGAAATTAAAATTGCTATAACATACTCATTTTAAAGGAAATTTATTGCCCTACAACTTATTTTATGAGGGCATTGCTGTAAACATAAGGTCTGAAGCGTCAGAAGGCAAAGTATGTCAAAAAGCGTGAGGCAAAATAACGTTTTTCGAAAATGTGATATTTTCGCTGGCGGATACCTCGAAAGTTATTGGGAATAGAAAAAAATGTAGATGTAGATGTAGATGTAGATATCTCGTTCTGTAGATCCTGTGTTGAGCGGGGCTCAAGGATATAGAACATGTCAGATCAAAAAATACATGCATGTTATAACAATAATATAGGCCTACAGAAACTGTAAGCTGCCAAATTTATCCAAGCTGGAAATATTCCTCCAAATTGTAGAAGGTGTGAGTTATTAAAAATTCCTTGACAGCTGTTTTGAAAGGTTTGCTCTTTCTTTGAATACATAATAATTTAATGTTGTTTGGAAGCTTGTTATATATCTGTAATGCAGAATAATAAGCACCCTTCTGAAAGTGTTTTAACGAGTTATTTGGTCTGTGTAGATCATTCATGTTTCTGGTAGTACGTCCGTGTACACTAAAATTAGTTTGAAATTTATCAATATTATTCACTACATAACACATAACAGAGTATATATACTCCCCTGTAAGAGTGAGGACTTTTAATTTTTCAAATAGCGGTTTACAAGATTCCCTTTTTTTCTTTCCACATATTATTCTTATTGCCCGCTTTTGTAATCTAAATATTTTCTCCCTATGGGAAGAGTTGCCCCAGAATATGATCCCGTACCTCATTACCGAGTGAAAATATGCAAAATATACCATAAGTAATGCATCCTGTTTTAATATATTATTCAAAATTCTTAAAGCAAAGCACGCTGAACTCAGTTTGCGGCCTATCATTTCTATGTGTGTCTTCCAGTCAAGATTTTGGTCAATTTGCAGTCCTAAAAATTTTACATTGCTAATTTCTTGTATGATTTGTGATCCATAATTAATTTCAAGATTTGAGATACATCTGTTTTTTGTTCTAAATTGTATAAAATGGGTCATATCAATATTAAGTGTCATTTTATTAGCTAGAAACCATGTGTTTAACTCGTGAAAAGCCTTTGTAGCTATTCTTGATAAATGTTCTTGTGACGTTCCTGTTACAAGTACACTAGTATCATCTGCGAAGAGCAATACCTTTGATTCGTCACTTAAGTTATAGGGCAAGTCATTAATGAAAATTAAAAAGAGCAAAGGTCCTAGTATTGATCCCTGAGGTTCCCCATTCTTAACAACCCCTAAGTTACATTCATTTCCATTTATTATTACCTTTTGAGTTCTATCAGAAAGATATGATTTGAACCACTTAAGTGTTAAATTATCGAACCCATAATGATCCAATTTTTGAAGTAATATTTCATGATTTATACAGTCAAACGCTTTAGCTAAGTCGCAGAAAATTCCCAGAGCATATTTCTTTTTATCTAACGCTTCCTGT
The DNA here is from genome assembly GCA_964059195.1 of Ectobius pallidus. Taxonomy (NCBI): domain Eukaryota; kingdom Metazoa; phylum Arthropoda; class Insecta; order Blattodea; family Ectobiidae; genus Ectobius; species Ectobius pallidus. The sequence goes on along the minus strand of CAXKWD010000003.1, from coordinate 144,269,742 downwards.
ATTTCTGTAGTAAGTTGAAATGTAGCATTCTCAGTGGACATGCCACTTCTAAATCCAAACTGAGATGAAGGATCAAACTTGTAGGAAATTTTATCAGCTTGAATTTTTAATAGAGTAACTTTTCCTCTATGATGCACTCGCCCCCCCCCCCCCACCCTCAGGGACTTTTGGTATGTTGTTCAGAACAGTCCCGTCGACAACTCTGCCAGATTTCAGAACTACATGAATTTCTTTTTACATTTTTCGTTCATTGCCTGGACTATTCCTCCACATATTACAAATGTGTCACAGACAATAATTGGAATGAGGTAGTCGAGCAAGAGGAAGATACTATGTTCACTAAAGGAAAAGTAAACTTTGATAAACTTCGAGAGAGTCTTCAAATGTGTGATATACAGTTATTAAAAGATGAACAAGATTTGAATGTTGAAGTTAAAAAATTTATAGATATTACAGAAGAAGAAGAAGTTATTGGTTCAAGAGAAAGAGATGTAATTAAGAAGAAGCAAAACTGTAGATACTTCAATAAACAAGTAACTTAGTTGCGGCTAGATGGGAAAAAATTAGGACATATAAAGTTTTTAAAGTGAAGAAATATCAAGTAATGAATGGCTTAATAACTGAGAATGAATTGAATGAAGCATGGAATAACTACAAAATAAAGAGAAATAGGTTTGTGGCAGCACTTCAGAAAAGTAAAAGAGAGCTTTTGTCTCAGAAAATGGAAGAATGTGGAAATGATTGGAAAAAAATATGGCATATTCTTAAGTGTTGAAACTATAAAGTGACAGTGAAAAAGATACAAATTAATGGTCAACTTGAAGAAGATTATAAATTTGCAGTAATTAATAAAACAAGTATTTTGTTGAAAGTGTTAAAGTGTTAAAGAATTGAAAGAATTCCTGATAGGCCGTATGAGAATTTGGCAGAACAAAATGAATCTAGTTTGGAGGATATTGATCAGCCAAATGATGAATACATTAAAAAGATTGTTTGGCAGTTGAAAGGTAAAGAGCAAATGGAACCAAATGCTAAAGTGTTGAAAGAATGTTGGAATATACTGGGACCTGAAGTGTGCAATATAATTAGAAAATCTCTGGCTAAGCATGAAGTTCCTAATGAACTAAAAACTTCTAAAATAACGCCAGTGCCAAAAATAAAAGAAACTCAGCAAATGAGTGAAATAAGACCAATGAAATAATGTTCTACCAGCTTTGGGAAAAGTAATAGAAAATGTAGTAACTTAGGCCTATATAATCAAGTGTTATAGTTTGTAAAATAGGCAACAATAATTTATTATGTGACTATCAAGCTGGATTTAAAGAAAAGCATTCAATGGAGTCTACAATCAATTTTGTCATTGAGGACTGGACAAGAAATATAGATGAAGGTGATTTTGTGGTGGCAGTTTTTTAGATCTGAAAAGAGCATTTGAAACAATAAATCGTAGTATACTGTGCCAGAAACTTGAAAGGTTGGGAATAAGAAAGGGTCCTCTGCAATGGTTTGGGAGTTATCTCAGTCAAAGAAAACAAAAAGTAATATTAGGAATATATATCTAAGGAAATGATTAATGATAATGGTGTACCATAGGGAAGCAAATTGGGATCACTGTTGTTTATACTGTTTATTAATGAGGTACCCAAAATCCTTAAGTATTCATCAATACAGTTGTTCGTAGATGATACCTTGCTTTACATTAGAACAGAAAATCTGGATAATGGTATTGCCAAAATAAATGAATATTTAGAGATTGTGAATATGTGGCTACAAATGAACAAGTTGTGCTTAAATGTAATGAAGACAAAAGCTATGATAATCAAGAAAAGAAACAAAATGTACTAAATAGGAGTGCTGAAGTGAAAATAAACAATGTACAACTGGAATTAATAACAGAGTTTAAATACCTGGGTGTAACAATTGACGATGAACTACAGTTTACAAGTCATTATGAAAATGTTATAAAGAAATTGAAGAAGAAGACTTCAATTCTCAGAAGGGCGCAATACTGTTTCCCAAAAAAATAAGACTTGCTTATTTGAAACAATAGTCAGGCCACATATGCAATATTGTAGTACCGGTACACTGTTTGTGAGAGCTAGTTGTGAGACACTAAGAAGAATCCAAGTGATTATAAATGGGGGGATGAGTGCAGGTTTGAACAAGCGTTATGATGAACCAGTCAAAAATATGTGTAAAGAACTGAAAATGTTATATTTTTGTGATCAGATATACTTGGACTCCATGACGTTTATTTATAAAATTAAAAATAATATGTTACCAAGTATTATGAAGAATTGGCTTTAAAAAAATCAAGGGTAAAGTCGCATTGTAGGGGGGCCCACTTTCAAAACCAATTTTCTTGTCATAAAACACCTAATATCACACGTATTAGGCTATGTTATAGATTGTTCTCTGGAGAGATGATGTTGCCTCGACGAGTGTTCGTGTCCAACCCACCCACCCACCGTAAACATTACACTTTCTTTTATAACATGAACTAGCGAAAAGTGCCGTGAATGCCGCCATATTTTTATATAGAAACTCGTGATTGGCCGTTACAGGTGTGACGTCTCACCAGCAGACCATGTAGAATTCTGGGAAATATATTCACCAACCTAACAGAACCTGTCACTAATTACTAATTTCGGGAAAATTCAGAATGCCCTACTAAATTAATATGACTGTTCACAACCTAACAGAACCTGTCACTAATTTGTAACACAGTTCCTAACCTAACTGCCACTAAACTAGAATTTCGGGAGAATTCAGCAATGTATGGGGTCCGGCAGAAAGACCTCCCGTATTTCAAAAGGCAGTTACAAAGAAAGAAAAAAAGATACAGAAAAAATACTTTTATTTTTGAAGAACAAATACTATGCCATTTACATTTACTTTGTTTTAAAAATGATGTCTGTCAAATGGCGTCCTCCATTGTTGACACATTGACGAAGCCTCTCTCGGAAGTTGCCCATAGCCCTTCGTGTCATTTCTGGTGGAATGGCAGCCACTTCCTGGGCGATTGCCTCCTTAAGTTCTTGCAGGGTTGTGGGGCGATGTTTGTACACTTGCGCCTTTAAGTGTCCCCAAAGGAAAAAATCACAAGGTGATAAATCGGGTGACCTTGCGGGCCAGGCGATGTCTCCTCGCAAAGAGAGAAGACGTCCAGGAAACAACTCCCTCAAAATTGCTAGGGAACGCCGCGAAGTGTGAGCTGTGGCTCCATCTTGCTGGAACCAGACTTCTTCCTCTTCATGGTCCTCAACAAACTGGTTTAGCTTAGGTCGGAGGAAGGTCTCGATCATGTGACAGTAACGATTCGAAGTAACCGTTACCGTTAGCTCATCTTCTTCAAAAAAATATGGCCCCCACACACCAAATTCACCAACGGCGCACCAAACTGTCACACGAGGGCTGTGAAGTGGTCGTTGGTGAAGTTCCTGAGGGTTTTCTGCTGCCCAGTAGCGGAAATTTTGTTTATTTACAGTACCTGACAAGTGGAAGTGGGCCTGATCAGACGAAATCAAAACAGCGCCATAAGGAATGTTCTGAAGAATATCCTCACACGCAGCTCTGCGAATTTCAAAATCTCTCTCACTTAGTTCTTGGGTAACCATCATTTTGTAGGGGTGCATATGAAGTTCTCGGTGCAGGATTCTTCTTACACTCCTATCAGATATTCCCAGGGCAGCTGCATGTTTCAGTGCTGATCGCTTTGGAGATTGCTGGATGGACGCTCTCACACGTGCCACATTTTCCGGCGTTGTTACGGTGCGATATCGGCCAGGCGATTTTTTTTTCAATGCAGAACCTGTTCCTCTAAAGTTTGATACCCAAACTTGAATAGTTTTTCTATCCGGAACAGCATCATGTCGGCCAAGACCGAACCGAATACGAAATGCTCGCTGAGTAGTAACAATAGAACCACCATTATGAATAAATTCTTCCACAACAAACGCACGATGCTCACCAAGCCAAGCCATTGCGACTACTGAAAATGGCAAGTAAACAGCTATAAATCACTACCCCCTCCACCGCCGTATCCCCATCACAACTCACACACCGCGCTTTTCAAATACGGGAGGTCTTTCTGCCGGACCCTGTACAAGAAGCGTCATGTTGGTCAACGTGCCACGCTGGAAAACAAGAAACATCACCCGTCCGTGCAAACCTGTGCAAATCGCGAGGTGGGCCCCCCTACATTGCGACTTTGCCAAATCAGGATATGCATGAACATAAAAAGAGGTGCAGCAAACTTCTTCTTGAGTTGGCCTTCTAGTGCAAAGGCAATGAAATCAATATTTTATGACAGTAGTTTTGAAACAAGATCCTCTACATCGGTTAATAGTTTTAGAAATAGTATTATTCAGAAGTTCAAAGACAGTTACAAAAATTAGATGAGAAAAGAGGAATATATATAAATAACAATTATTGTAATGGGAATTAGCAAATCTTGCTACCAAAATATACAACTGTAACTGTAACTTAGGGTTGCCACTTGTCCCGAATTAGGCGGGACATCCCGAATTTTAAGAAAATTTTCAGCGTCCCGAATTATGCCTAAGAGGGACGCATTATATTGCGGGACGCCAAATTATTCCAAAACAAAATATGAGACTGCAATTCTTGGTGGCATATTTTGTGAATTTCGACTCATAGTCAAGATATCGATGTCGTTCCATCACTAAAATGTATCGTGTTGGCAGCATTGAAATCACCGCCCATTATGTTATTCTTTGTAATTGATTTGTATAAGTCGCGCGAGCATTCTTGGGGAATGTCCGTGATCTGCACACCCATCGTGTGAGCCATTAACTGGTGATCCGACGGGGAAGTACCGTAAACAGATCATATGACACTCTGCACTGATTTGCCAAGTACAGTTCCTTCAGGAATTATAGCACAGCAAGACATGTGTAGTGTTATCAGTTGTAATTTGAATCCACGTTCTCTGTGTGTTTTGTGTGTCGTTCGTTGAGTAAGAATATATTTCTCCTGTTATTCCTAAACTTAGTGGTAAGCCATTACCTAGTCAGTGTCTGGATTGCCAATGTTCATAATTTTTTCGAAACATGTCTATGAGTGTACATTGTTTTTTGAAATTCTATGAGAAAGCTTTAAGTTACTTAGAGCATGTATTTAACTTCACAGAAAACAATCTTTATGGCACACTGAAGAACTTTAATCTTAAGAGTTCACTATCTTTCAAACATATCAAAGACTCTGTGAAGGAACATAATGTAGAATCTGATGTTAATTTGAATGTTATGAGGAATTCTGCTTTAGTTCAGATATAATAAATGCTACTAAAATGAATTGTGCAGAAGGAGAGACTATGTAAGTTATGAGTATGAAATGGAAGAAAATTATTCAGGAGATTGGTAAAGAACACATTCCCAATCTCATATGCTTTGTTCTGAGCATTCCTGGTAGCAGTGCCTTTGTGGAAAGAGTGTTCTCTCTCTTGAATCTAAAATGGACGGAATCCAGTAACAGATGTTCAACTGACCTCATAAAGAGTGAAATCATTTCTACAAATGTTACCTGCAAATAAGTTATTATTTAGTGAGAGTGAAAAAGAACCAACAACTATTAGAAGCTGCCAATCAAACAAGAATTACAGCTTCAAGTCATGAATTTGCTCAGGTTTTTTTAAAGCTTTTTATTTTTTAAATTATTATTTTGCTAATCTATTCTTTTCTAATGTTAGTGTTACTGTTACATAGCCTATTCAGTTTTGGCTTTGTACTATATTCCGTCTTTCTGTTATTAATAAATTGTTCCGTGTACAAATTTAGATATGAAGATCGGCAATCTGCATATATTCTATAAGTGTCCCTCCTTAGCCATACCAAAAGGTGGCAACCCTACTGTAACTGTAATTTTGAAAGCTACAAATGGACAAATTGGAGGTATTAGACTCATGTAAATCTGTAGACCTTATTGGCTTTCATAATTAGTACTGGTATTTTTAATGCCTGAAATTTGTTTATGAGAATTTTCATTGTACGGTAGCATGTTTTTTCAGATCATTCTGTTTTGGAGACGATGTTTTGGGTTTTAATAATACAGCTTGAGCAGGATCTGTTGTTTATGTTTGTGTAAGTTTTTTTTGCTTGTAGCTTGTAATTTATTTAAGATAACTTAGGTAACTTCATAAAGAGCTGATTATCACCCAGCTTGGCTATAATTTCATAGTTCTTGTTGACATTCCAGTCTTTCGTATAAATGTACAATCAATACTTGTGATAAATTTCTTGGCAATAGTATAATCTGTTAGCAATTTCGAATGAAACATAATATCATAGACCTCATCCTCAACATGAAAGATGCATGAAGATAGGTCAGAAACACTACGGTATGTAGGCCTAAGTTATATCAGAGATTTTAATATTTATCATTATGGTTTATGAAATCTGTAAACTTATATATTCTCCATTCTTAAACTGTATTACTTCCCTAATGGTTAACTACAACATTAAAGATAATAAATTCTAAAATAGACTATATTCTTTGGGGAGGGGGACGTTAAACTGATTTGCTTGGGATGTCCCATTTTTAGCTCAAAATATTATGGTCACTCTAACAATACAAACATCCAGTCCTGAACCCAGGAAGGAAATTTTCCACTTCTGAAAATACCCAACCTGGCTGGAATTCAAACCTAGTCAACTGATATGAAAGGCTAATCCGCTTCCAACTATCCCATGGTGGCTGACACATTTTTTATTTTGCCCACTTCATCATTACAAAAATGATATGGGACATATCAACATGCCAATATTATTATACATATTGAAAATATGCTAATTTTATGTAAAACAGTTAGAGTTGTCCTCCCCCTTCCCCCAGAACGAATTTCTGGTTGTGCTACTATACTGGTAGCTGTTCTGTTTCCATGTTCCCAGCCCAGGTGGCATACAAAAATAATATTCTACTTGAAAACCCACTTCGCCATAATATGTGAGACACTTTTAATACATCAGATAGTGATAAGATAAGACAAGATAAGATAATTTGATTATGACCACAAATTAGTTGTGCAATGTGACGGAGCCTGGAGGTCAAGGCAGTTGAGCCTAGAAATATATAATTTAATTTACTTTTGTATGCACGAGCCGCCACTGACGGAGAGTCAGAACTTTTCTTTATGGAATTTCGTGCAAAGTCACTAAGCAAAGTGGACAGGATTTCATGTTAAAATATCCCAATAAGATGTGACAACCTTCGTAAATAAGGCAGTGGCGGATCGTGGGTGTAGGAACAGGGTGTTGCACTATTTTACGGGAATTATAATTCCTTTATTGCAACCAATGGCAATAGTATGATGAATAGAGCTCTGATGGAATATGTGGCAGGGGAAACAGAAGTACCCCGAGAAAACCCGAGCCCGACCCCATTTTGTCCACCACAAATTCCACATGGATCCACCAAGATTCGATTCCGGGTCCCAGCGGTGGAAGGCGAGCAATGTAACCACTCAGTCATGGCGGGGGGTGGTTTTACAGGAACTAAATACATAACCTGATAATATATAAATAGTCGCTTTGCTCGTTCGGGGCTAAACCTTCAAACTCCCAGTGGGGCTCTGCCTCTCTGTGTGGTTCTAAGAAAATGTTTTTTTGTTTTTTTTAACTGACACTTTATAGAAGAGATACATTAATTGCATTTAGACTGCCATAGCCCATAATAACTACTTAGCCATACTAACCTTAAAAAAAACTGTGGAACGACTTTAAGATTTTTCTGGGGTAAACATTTAAAATTTAGAACATTCTGGAATTTTCTCGTCGGTTACACGCTAAAAGCTATAAGTCTGTTAAATTCCATATTTCTAGCTCAAGTGGAAGTGGATCAAAGAAGTGTAAAGATTTTCGAAGTTTCATTTTGGAGGGTAAAAAAAATAAAATTTTGAACTTTTTTGGAATTTTCCATCGGTTGTAGGCTAAAAGCTGCCAAATTTCAAGTTTCTAGCTCATGGGTAAGTGGGTAAACATTAGGTTGGGTTCGTTCCCCGGTACTTCATCGAATTTTTCTGAAGTAGGGAGGTCTGGGATGGGGTGTACTCAGCCTCCTGATACAAATTGAGGAGATACTTGATTGAGAAGTAGGATGTCGGATAGTAGGCCTAGTCCCTCTAGGGATGTAGAGCCAGGGAGTTTAGTTTAGTGTCTAATAGATAGATAAAATTAGCAATATAGGTTTCGCCACAAAGCGACTACATTGGCAATTAGCATCTCTGTGAGGGACTTCATAGTTCATAGCTCGCGCTCTAACTTGCTTGCAGACAGCAGCCGACGCGACATTCTCTAGCGGTGAAGACAAGAATCACCCTTGTTCGCAGAATGAAAGCGACGACGAAAACCTTTAAACCCCGGGCGGGTTACCACCAAGTCAAGCCTCTCGCACCCGTTACTAGCCGGCAAGATGAGGCAGCAAGTCGTGGCTTTTCTAATGCGACGACCTCCGCGCATTTACACGTTTAATGACTTAAAATGGTCAAATATCAGGTGTAGCATGTTTTCAGTCTATAAGAACCTATCACAGAGACAATTTCGAAGTAGTTTAATAGTAGGCATAACCTATGCAGTACTATAATTTAAAAAAATCTAAATATTCTTTACATTAAAAACTGGTTGTTGTGCAACACTGCAACATGATCAGAACTGAAATAAGGCTCCATGTAAAGTGACATTTTTCAGCGAAACCCAAGTTATTTTAAGACTCGACTTGTGGTTAGTTTCCCATTCTACTGGATTCGTTAATTTTTTTTTACACACTAAAAACTAAATCAAAACATTGGACACCAGCAGACGAAAAAGGACTGTTTAAAAAAGGAGACAAAAATTTACCATCAAATTACAGGCCTATATCGCTCTTAACTTCATTTTCAAAAGTATTCGAAAAAGTTGTATATAACCGCATAGTTTACTATCTTAATTTGAATAATATTCTTACACCATCACAATTTGGTTTTAGAAGTGGCATGTCTACTGAAAATGCTACATTTAAACTCACCACAGAAATACTGGAAGCGCTAGATAAAAAGAAATATACGTTGGGAATTTTCTGTGACTTAGCTAAAGCATTCGACTGTATAAATCATGAACTATTAATTGAAAAATTGGAACATTATGGAATAGATAATTTAACACTGAATTGGTTCAAATCATACCTGTCTGATAGAACTCAAAATGTCGTAATAAGTGGAAACAAATCTAATCTAGGAGTAGTTAGAAGTGGAGTACCACAGGGATCAATACTAGGACCTTTGCTATTTTTAATTTTCATCAATGACTTACCACATAACTTAAGTGACGAAACAAAGGTATTGCTTTTCGCGGATGACACTAGTGGTTTTGTAACAGGAAAATCCCAGGAACAACTGGCAAGAGTATCTACAAAGGCTTTTCACGAATTAAATATATGGTTCCAAGCCAATAAAATGACGCTTAATATCGAAAAAACCCACTTTATTCAATTCAGAACAAAACAAAGATGTACCCAAAACCTTGTAATTAATTACCAAACACAAAGCATAGAAGAAATTAGTAATATCAAATTTTTAGGATTACAAATTGATCAACTGTATGTTTGAGTGTCCATTCTTGATTGCTTTAACAAAAGTTAGTTGTTAAATTTTCACTTGACAAGCAAACTTAGATTTACCTTTGGTAATCCGGACGGCCGTTTCGCACTATTTTAGTGCATCATCAGCGGTTTTCGAACTGCTACTGGTGGGTGCCTGTGTTGTACACCTAGGTGGTGTGGGTGTTGCGTTGGTCTTGAGGTGGGAGTGGGAGTATTTGGCGGTGTTTGAATGTCAGGTATCGTGTCAAAAAGTGTGTGTGATTTGAAGTGTAGTTGGTCATTCAGTATAGATGTGGGGTGATTTTTTGTGTGTTTATATATTTCTAGTTGTTCTATTGTGTTTAGTTTGCGACTTTTGTGGAGTGTGTGGAGAATTTCCATGTTCGTGTCTATGTTGGTGTAATTGTGGTTTGTGTCAAGTAGGTGTTCTGCATAATTTGATTTTCTGTTGTGGGGGTGTTTGAGTGCTTTTATGTGTTCTTGGAATCTTGTTCTAAAGGATCTGCCAGTTTGGCCTATATAGAAGTTGGGACAATTATTGCATTTCAGTTTGTATACTCCAGTTTTGTTGTAGGTGTCCATTTGTGTGTTTTTCCTTGTTAGGTGTTTCTTTAGCGTGTTGTTCGTTTTGTAGGCTATGTTGTACTTGAGTTTTTTGAAGGTTGATGCTGTTTTGTGAGTTTTCTTACCGTAGTATGTTAGTGTGATGAACTTCGTTTTTGGTTCTTGGGTTTGTGTGTGTTCTTTTAGCTTGTGTTTAGTGTTTCTTAGTATTCTATCTACTGTGCTGGGGTTGTAACCATTTTCTTGGGCTATGTATTTGATGGTGTTTAGTTCATTTTTGAAATCTTCCATCTCCATTGGTATATTGAGTAGGCGGTGAACCATGAAGTGGTAAGCTGCGTGTTTGTGTTGGGCAGGGTGGTTGGATGAGTTATGTATAGTTGTTACTGTGGTTGTGGGTTTCCTGTAAATTTTGAATTTGTGTTTATTGTCTGTTTTGGTGATTGTGACATCAAAATTTACAGGAAACCCACAACCACAGTAACAACTATACATAACTCATCCAACCACCCTGCCCAACACAAACACGCAGCTTACCACTTCATGGTTCACCGCCTACTCAATATACCAATGGAGATGGAAGATTTCAAAAATGAACTAAACACCATCAAATACATAGCCCAAGAAAATGGTTACAACCCCAGCACAGTAGATAGAATACTAAGAAACACTAAACACAAGCTAAAAGAACACACACAAACCCAAGAACCAAAAACGAAGTTCATCACACTAACATACTACGGTAAGAAAACTCACAAAACAGCATCAACCTTCAAAAAACTCAAGTACAACATAGCCTACAAAACGAACAACACGCTAAAGAAACACCTAACAAGGAAAAACACACAAATGGACACCTACAACAAAACTGGAGTATACAAACTGAAATGCAATAATTGTCCCAACTTCTATATAGGCCAAACTGGCAGATCCTTTAGAACAAGATTCCAAGAACACATAAAAGCACTCAAACACCCCCACAACAGAAAATCAAATTATGCAGAACACCTACTTGACACAAACCACAATTACACCAACATAGACACGAACATGGAAATTCTCCACACACTCCACAAAAGTCGCAAACTAAACACAATAGAACAACTAGAAATATATAAACACACAAAAAATCACCCCACATCTATACTGAATGACCAACTACACTTCAAATCACACACACTTTTTGACACGATACCTGACATTCAAACACCGCCAAATACTCCCACTCCCACCTCAAGACCAACGCAACACCCACACCACCTAGGTGTACAACACAGGCACCCACCAGTAGCAGTTCGAAAACCGCTGATGATGCACTAAAATAGTGCGAAACGGCCGTCCGGATTACCAAAGGTAAATCTAAGTTTGCTTGTCAAGTGAAAATTTAACAACTAAATTGATCAACATCTCGACTGGAAGTCACATATTGAAATGATAATTCCAAAACTAAGTTCAGCATGCTTTACCTTAAGAGTCCTGAATCAGGTATTAAAACAGGATGCCTTACGCATGGTGTATTTTGCAAATTTCCACTCGATAATGAAGTATGGAATCATATTCTGGGGTAACTCGACCCATAGGGATAAAATATTTAAGCTACAAAAGCAAGCAATTAGAATAATGTGTGGAAAGAAAAGGAGAGAATCATGCAAACCGCTCTTTGAAAAATTAAAAGTACTCACTCTCACAGGGGAGTATATATACTCTGTTATGTGTTATATGGTAGATAATATTGAGAGATTCCAAACTAATAGCAGTGTTCATGAACATGTTACTAGAAACAGGAATGATTTACATAGACCGGTTAATGCATTAAAACTTTTTCAGAAAGGCACTTATTACTCTGCAATACAGATATACAATAAGCTTCCAAACAACATTAAATTATTATGTATTCAAAGAAAAAGCAAATCCTTCAAAGGATCTCTCAAGAAATTTTTAATGACTCACACCTTCTACAATATGGATGAGTATTTCCAGTTTGAATAAGTTTATAGTGTAGTATATTATATATCATTATTTATTACTTGCTTGTATATTGTAATCTGACGTGTCCTATATCCTTGAGTCCCACTCAACACAGGATCTACAGAACGAGATAACTACATCTACATCTACATCTACACCAGATTTTTTGTCAACCAATTATCTGCTCAAGCAAACGAACTGTCAAGAAATTATAGTGACAGTAATAATAATTTTACCAATAATACTACTACTATTACTAATAAAAATAATATACGTTTCTCTCTCCCCAGTTTCAAAATGTTTTCCATGACGAGCACATTTTTATACACTTGATTTTGGTGATTCTTGAAGTCTCGGAGACAAACAGACGATGCTAAGTGCGCTGTTAAAAGAGGACCAATGAGGAATAACTTCTCAACGAAGTAGCAATTTTATTGGCTAAGAAGAATAAGGAACTTCTCCAACCACGGGCCTTGCTACCGGCCAGGTGGTAGAGATGGGAATCTGTTACTTTTTTGGAACAGTTACGTTACTGTTACAGTTACACGAAAGTAACTGTTATTTATAACCGTTACCTGTTACTTTTCTTGTATATTACGTAGTTAATCGCCAGATCACTTCCCACTTGTAGGGGAATGCCCTTTATCTCCCCCCCCCATAATGGTTATGGACGTAGCCAAGGCTGGGGCTCTAGGGAGGGACCCCCCGAAATAAAAAAAAACAGTTGTAAAATTTAGCTTTCAATTAGGGATGATAATCGATAGTTAAAATCGGAGATAACCATCGATATGACGATAATATCGGCCTGAAAACATCGATGTATTTAGACAAAAAACATCGATGTATATTAAAAAAAGGCCATGGTATCAGAAAATTAGGCAAAATTCATAAATAAACAGAAGTATTTCCATGAAAACAGTCGATGTAAAAAATCAATGTTTTGGGAAATTAAGCTCCTGTAAATAAAATTATATCGTAGAACCAAGGTAGCCTATTAATCTTCTTTTTGTTACAAAAACATCCATGTCGGGGAGAAACATCGATGTAGCAAATACATCAGTTGTTTTCCACCGATGTAAAAAACATCGATTATCGTCATGAAAATAAACTTTTTGGAATTTTCCTGTGGTTTACAGCCTAAAAGATGTAAGTATACCAAATTTCTAGTTTCTAGCTCATCTGGAAGTGGGCAAGCATTCATGTCAGTGAGCGAGCCCTTTTTTCGGGGGTTTTTAGGGCTAAAAATATAAAAACTACTTTTTGGAATTTTCCTGTGGTTTACAGCCTAAAAGTTATATGTGTACCAAATTTAAAGTTTCTAGCTGTAATATCAGTGAGCGAGCCCTTTTTCGGGGGTTATAGTGCTAAAAATTTAAAAAAATACTTTTTTTGGAATTTTCCTATGGTTTACAGCCTAAAAGCTATATGTGTAACAAATTTAAAGTTTCTAGTTCATCTGGAAGTGGGCAAACAGTAATGTCAGTGAGCGAGCCTTTTTTCGGGGGTTATAGGGCTAAACATTTTTAAAAATTACTTTTTTGGAATTTTCCTATGGTTTACAGCCTAAAAGCTACATGTGTACCAAATTTCAAGTTTCTAGCTCTTCTGGAAGTGAGCAAACAGTAATGTCAGTGAGCGAGCCCTTTTTCGGGAGTTTTTAGAGCCAAAAATAAAAAAAAAACACTTTTTGGAATTTTCCTGTGGTTTACAGCCTAATAACTATTTGTGTACCAAATTTCAAGTTTCTAGCTCATCTCGAAGTGAGCGAGCCCTTTTTCGGAGGTTTTTAGGGCTAAAAATTAAAAAAAATACTTTTTGAAATTTTCCTGTGGTTTAGAGCCAAAAAGCTATATGTGTACCAAATTTAAAGTTTCTAGCTCATCTGGAAGTGGGCAAACGTTAATGTGAGTGAGCGAGCCCTTACTCGGGGGTTTTAGGGCTAAAAATTAAAAAAAAAACTTTTTGGAATTTTCCTGTGGTTTACAGCCTAAAAGCTATATGTGTACCAAATTTCAAGTTTCTAGCTCATCTGGAAGTGGGCAAACATTAATGTCAGTGAGTCAGTGAGTCAGTCAGTCAGTCAGCCGTGTGGCTTTATATTATAGGGATTTTATTATTAGTAGTAAAATTATCAATATTATTTCGAATAACTTACTACAGTTATTGAATTCATATTTCATGCTATATACCCACATTCTAAGTTTAAATTATCCAGTAAAGGCAATATCGTATTTTGATAAATTTTTAAGTGGTATGTAAAGCAAGAAATATATATGAGATCAGACAGCATGAATTCTATGCATGAACTCTTTACGCCCATTAATAATTAAGAAAATAACTTTTTTAAATTTATTTATTTTATTATTTTTATTTTTTGTTATTTTTTATTCTTATTTTTTTTATTTTTTTATTTTTTTTTTTTTAATTTTTTTATTTTTTATTATTTTTATTTTTTAAATTATTTTTGTTTTTCAAATATTGGAAGTAACAGATGTAACGAAAGGCGAAAGTCACGGATAAAACACTTGTAACAGAAATATTAGAATTAACTGTAACAGGTCAGAGTAACTGGAGCAGGTGGAAATAACAGTAACAGGTCAGAGTAACTGGAGCAGGTGGAAATAACAGTAACGGGTCCGAGTAACTGGAGCAGGCGAGAGTAACAGTAACAGGTCAGAATAACTGGAGCAGGTGGAAATAACAGTAACGGGTCCGTGTAACTGGAGCAGGTGGAAATAACAGTAACGGGTCCGTGTAACTGGAGCAGGTGAAAATAATGTAACGGGTGTAACTCTCGACACGTTACTTTGTTCCAGACCAGTTACATTCGCTCGACACCGACAAATTTCTCAACGCAACTAATAATAACAATAATAATAAGTAAATAAATAAAATAAAAAAATTAAAAAAATAAAAGTATTTAAAAAAACTCTGAGAAAAAGGAGAGCTGCTGAGAAATTTGGAGAAACTATACAGAATTCTTATATATTTATATATCTTTACATGCTAGCGGCCGTAATTTTGAAGATATTTGAACCAAATTTTATTATGTTATTTCTAGGCGCAATAGTTAATGAGCAAAATTGGCCCAAGTGGGGGGGGGGTCGTGGGAGGGGGTTGAAATTTTGAAAAAATATATCTCGGCCCCTATGAAGTATAGAGAGAAACTTTGTTGGAATAAATTAGAGTACTCCCTATGGAGTTCACAGTGACAGTAACGATTCGGGGGTTTTAGGGGTACGAGTAGG
Organism: Ectobius pallidus; assembly: GCA_964059195.1. Lineage (NCBI taxonomy): Eukaryota > Metazoa > Arthropoda > Insecta > Blattodea > Ectobiidae > Ectobius > Ectobius pallidus. Next base: position 144,254,371 of record CAXKWD010000003.1, on the reverse strand, counting down.
GGTGGGGGATGGAAATTCGAAATTTTTGAAACCACGTCTTGTGGGGTATCGTTGAAAAGCTCTTGATGAGTACTGTACAAATCAATACCTAGTTTCTCGATAGCTCTCATATAAGGCGAGATTTGAATGTTTTAAAAAAGTGCTCTTTCCTCTTTTTTTGCAGTTATTATTGCGGGTTTATCATGCCAAGGCTAAAGAAGAAGAGAACTGCGCAGTGACAATAAATTAAACCAAAAGCACTTCGAAATCTACCTCAGCCTGTAGGCCTGCCTAAAGGGATTTTATTTCACTTCACACAAATGCAATTAATAGGAAATGATCAATCTCCGCCATTTCATGCAGATGTCTAAACTTAAATAGATGAATTTTCGCTTCTCATTGTAATGATTGCTCGATGGCGTAGTGGGTAAGATGAAGGGCTAATATGCTAGCGGTCCCGTGTTCGGATCTCCTTGGGTCGAACATTTAAAGGATAGGAATAGATAGGTAGGGTAAAGGAGAAAACGGATTGAATAGTAGGAAAGGGTAAAGAAGTGGTGAAAGGGGGGGAGTCAGAATTTCCAATACTGCTAGTAGTTCCACCATTCGCATCTAGATGTCTCGAGTGGGAAGAGCTAAAGGGACGACCTGTTTTTCCCTCGTTTTTTAATAAAAAATCTCGGGGGAGGACCCCCATTTTTTGGATTTCCAAATAATAGCAAACTTTCGTCTGTGTCGGTCCCTCCTTTCAATATTTTCTGGTTCCGCCTTTGGTTGAGACGAAAATAAGATATCCTAGGAGGAGCTTTGGTAACCGTTACTTTTGATTTTTTGTAACAGGTCGTTACCGTTACATACAGTTACAAGAAATATTCCCCATCTCTACCAGGTGGTTGAAACTCAGAAACAGTGTAGCTAACCTCAAAGAAATTTCTGTAGAGAAATCTTGCTTCCTTCAAAGAATCAAAGAATTCCCTTTTCCTTCCCAAATCTACAGAAAAAATTAATTTACTGTTTTTCATAGATAATTAATAAAGATAAAGCGGAAATTCGGACAAATAATGAAATAGAGAGCGAGAGAGCAGTCTACAACTACTGTATTTAAATGTATACACCATTGAGCTCTATTACATACTGGAAGTAGCACTGCATGATGAAAAATCGTGACGGCAGGGTTCGCGGTCCGCCATGAAAGTGAACGTATAATTTAGCTCCTATCCCGTATCTCCTTCTAACAAACTCATGTGTATTAATGGAATTATGAAGATGTATTGGCGTTTTTAAAACACTTTTATGAATGAAACGTTTCAATATAAACTACTTGATGCTTTTTAAGTACATAACAAAACTAATTTCATATCGTAATGGTTTGGTAAAAATATTTCTTTAATCTCAATCGGGCGTGAATGTACATTGGTAAACAGTTGTAAACACTCGCATTTTAAATATTAAAATAACTTCACAATAGGCCTTCATTTTGCGATATTATGCTTGATTTCGATATATAAAGAGAATAGACAAAATCTGTTCTAAGTGCTTTGGAAATGTATAAACCGTGACCTTCAACTTTACCGTTACTGCCCACGCAGCACGATATGTATAATATACGTATATTTTAGAGCTACATATATATCTTACGATTGGTCAAAGTCAAAACGTAAATTATACGTGTATTTTATGTCCAATATATACATGTATAAAAACTGTTGTAATTTAATCCTGCTTTATATTTATAATATATCAAAATTAAAGTTACTGATACATAAGTAAGATTAAATATAAAACAAAATCGATTTGATTGTTCATTTGTAACATCAAAATTACCTACCAACTATACGTAAATTTTACGTCTAGAATTGTACATTGTAAACACCGGTTTATTGTGTTTTGGTTAAATTAAGGGAACGCAATAAAATTTACTCACGCTAATCAGAAATTAATTTAAAAAATGGTTTAAAATGATTACATCCGTACATTCAGTAGAACTATTTTTTATGACTGGCGGCCATCTTGTCTGTGACGTCAGAAATGTAGATCTGCTGATTCAAGGTTGTTTGTTGGCTGTTGGCTGTTGGTGGTTGCGTGTGTAAGTTTCTCTTTTATAGTGTTTTATTAACAAGAAATTGTGTGTGGAGAGAATTGCACTGTTCTGTTGCAACTACTCCCTATGTATATAACATAGAAACGAAGAATAAATGTACATGTGAGTGTATTTAAAGCTGACGAAATATTATGCACCGTGCAGTGATCTGTAGGGTAATACCCTAGATCCTAGAATACATTTCCTAATTTAGGTCTACCTGAATGTTTGTGAAGACCTGCTCCTTCATGTAGAAGATTAAATGAGGCAGAAGAAAAACATTTACACATAAAACAGTACTGGTAAGTCCCTGTGCAAGATTTGTTTCACATACATTAATTGGCCTATCATAACCTCAACGACTTGCAAACTGATTTATAATACAGATGCTGTGGTAATTAGCTCTGATCATAATAATTTACGATAACGCTGCTAAAGTATTTCTTAATTGTTTCAGGAATTCACAATGCCTAGGTGCTGTAGTGTTGCTGGCTGTAAAAGTAACTACAAGTCACAACACAAAAGTGTTAGTACATTTTCTTTACCAAAAGACGAAGAACTTAAGAAGACATGGCATAGAAAGATTCCTACAGACTTTACAGGGGTAAGCAAGCCTGTTATTTGTGTGAAGTATTTTCCTGAAGAGATTGTGACAAGAACAGAGACATTTGTAGTTAACGGTGAAATAAAAACATTTCCTAGAACTTGCCCTAAACTGAAACTTGGTGCAGTACCATCAATATTTCCTAATCTGCCTGAGTACTTGTCAAGACCAGGTCCATCATGCAGAAGATTAATTGATGCAGAAGAAGAAAATTTAAACCAAGCAGTTGCAGAAAGCTTAAAAGAACTTAAAAGTTATTTTGAATGATAAGCTCTGCATTGTTTGGAAGATGTGATGCAGTACTTCCTAAGTGTAACAGAAGGACTTAAAGGACAGTGGATTAGCATAATGGCAGTAGAAAGGCTAGTGCTATGCTTAATAGATGTTAATGATGATGTTCCAAAGATTCTTGGTTCAGTGTGTATTATGAGCGATCTCAGTGTTTTCCTTACAATAAATATTTGCAAAATACCTCAGCAAGAAGTCCCAAAAAACTGCAAGATAGTAAGCACAAAAAGTGTTCTTGATGACATTTTGAGTTATTGATATCTCATGTATTGATAGTATATGTAAAATGTATGTGAGCAGTGTACATTTATGAACCAAAGGCCCTATATAGGCTACATAAATTATATATAAAATATACGTTTGATAGATCATCTTGACATATTTTTTACGTATAGATATTGTACATCAATAGTATGTATGCGATTGTTCGTATAATTGATATATATTATATGTCTGTATTGACATGAATAGACGTACGATATACATCAAAAAGTGGGACATTTGAGCGTATATTATACGTAGATTTTATTTAACCAATATGTGTGATATACATTACCTAGATCTAGGGATAACGCAATTTTTACATATATTTTACGTATGTGTGCTGAGTGGGTGTACTGGATACAAATCACATTATTTTTTTTTTTTAATAATTCCTGTAGACTAGCGCAAAGGGAAGCCACTGAAATAAAATTTCAAAATACTTTAAGTCAGTAGGCCTACTTAGAAGTTCCTTTTCTTCAAATATGAAAATTAATTAGCCATGCTATTTATCTTCTTGTTCTTGCGACAGACAATCGTCTGTAGCCTTTTGTTCTTTCTCAATTCTGTTTTGATAGGAGATGGTGGGAGATCATCTGTTTGTCTGTTTATCCATTTTCGTATAATTTTCAGCGAGGTCTTATACAAAAACATCTGCTTCCTCTTATTTCTGCAATTAAAAACTAGCATGAAAAATTTAGGTCTACATGCATAAGAATACTATGATTACATGACTGACATTTTGCATAATTTATATTCCTACATGGTACCTAAAGTAGGCCTACTACTAACCACATTACGAACCAGAGGCGTAACGAGGGGTTTTTGGGGGTTTGAACCCCCCCATTGATTAAAAAAAGGAAAATTGTACAATTTTTTTAAGTCTGCTTATAAATTGCTTAATAAGAGTATAAAGCGTGGGAAGCTTAAAACTCGTTATTATGCATCTTAATTTTTAAAATTTTCCGGGGGAGGACCCCCGAACCCCCATCTCTCTGGGGGGTATTCTATACCCCACAGATGTTGTAACCCCCCCATATGGTCGGCCTGTTTACGCTTTGTTACGAACCAGTTGTCTTTTTGGAACAATAATTTTTTGAAGATGTCCTGGAAAATTGAAGATTGATGGTACAGCATCTTTTAGTAATTTTACAAGTGCACCAGTCCTTATGACTGATAGCAATCAGGTGTAAAGTGTCTGCTGCTTAATGTACTGTACGCTGTGGGTGACCAATATTCTCTGCACATTGCTTGAACCCACTTCTTCGGAATATCAGGCCAAGAAAATGGAAACCTGTACAAACAGGCAAGAAAAAGACAAGCGTTCGTGGCTATGCTACGCTTGAGGCTAGATTTGGCCAGTATCCCCAAATGTTCCAAACAAAAATAACCTACTTGTGAAACTTAAGTCCACTTCCATTTCTCTGGAGCTCTGTGCAGCCATATACCACGCAATATTTGACCATTTTGTCATGAAAAATAATAAAAACACATTCATAAATATATGTTTAACATAGGAAGCACACTTCACCACTACGTACGGTGTAGCCAACTTAACAACAAGTGAACGTCACGATTTATGCAATTCCAAAGCACAGCTGTTGTGTATCCTGTTTATATATTGAGATCACTAGAATCATGGTATACACTGAGTTAAAAATGACGCCTCAGCACAAAATTTCTCTCTTCTCTCAGCGCATTTATGCCTTTGTGAATTGCATGCACTTAAATGGAGGAAATGTTCATATTAATAAAATTATTATTAATTATTATTATCGGTAAAATATGTAATTAAAGTTTTTTTTAATGCCTCAAAGAAATTTAAAGAACATTTATGGAGTTGTCAAAAAGATTTTAGCTTTTGTGGTTGGCAACACTGCTCAGAAAGAAAGGACAAAGAAATGGCGGTAAGATTGGGTTGCAGTTTGGATGAAAAAGTGGGATTACCAATTATTTGAGGAAGTAGGCCTACCTGGAACTTTGTAAGCAAATTTTGATATTTTAACGTACAATCTTTTAAAGTGGATTATATAGCTGGATGCTCGATCCATAACTGTTTTCAAAAGAAAGGAATGGCTAAATTTGAGATTGCAATGTTCTACAGAGAGATTATTTTTGCGGTGTGCCGAGAACGCATGGTCCGGCGGCCTGGAAGCAAGTAGTCGGCCGGTAAAGGCGCTTCAGCGGCACATCGCAAAAACATGTCCCTGTAGTTAGAACCTTCAGAGCTCATTTGTTCTTAGAAATGTGAGTATCATTGTGAAGAAGTGGACACTTATATACCGGTAACTTAAAATGGTTTATTATACGCTATGAAATACTGGTTACGAGACATAGGCTAGCTGTAGGGTGCTGAGGGGTGAAATAAAAGCAGGTTGGTAAACTGACACTTTCTTTTATAGGACGAACTGGTTAAGAGTGGCGATATTTCCGCCATATTTATTTTCCAGATGTAAGTGGTGTGACAACCACATGGCAACGATCATTACAACGTAAGAACACATGCGAGGGATTCAATGATACATAAGGAAAATAATATCATTCAGCCAGATTGGATTTTGACAATGATACATTTGTAATACTAACCATTTACAGGGCACCATCAGGTAATTTCAATTATTTTGTAAATCAGTTAGAAAGGGTTCTTAATTCACTGTATAATACTAATGTAAATATTATACTGTGTGGGGACTTTAATGTAGATTTCTCAATTGATAGTGAGAAGAAGATCAGACTGATATCTTTATTGGGTAGCTATAATCTAGATTTCATAGTAAACTTTCCAACGAGAATTCAAAACGACTCCCAAACAACAATAGATAATATATTCATAGATATAGAAAAACATTTTAATTTTAAAGTATTTCCAATATTAAATGGATTATCAGATCATGATGCACAAATGTTAGTGCTGAACAATATTAAAGTAAATTCGAACAGTAAACATGCTCATAGAAATGCTAGAGTAATGAATGACGATTCAATTTTAAATTTCAAACAAGATCTTGCGAATGAAAACTGGGAATCTATGTTATCCTATGACAAAGTAGATAGTAAATTAAGTGAATTCCTAAACATAGTGTCACGACATTTTGAGGCAAATTTTCCAAAAAAGAAAACTGCTAATTTACCTAATTCAAGGAATAACACATGGTTAACTGCTGGTATTAAAATATCATGTGCAAACAAAAGAGAGCTCTACCTAAAATATAGAACCAGTAACAACCAAACTCATAAGGAATATTATAAAAAGTATTGCAACATACTGAAGAAAGTAATCAAAGAAGCAAAAAGTAGGCATTTTTTACAAGTAATTGATAAATCAAATAATAAAGTTAAGACTGTATGGAATATAATAAAAAACGAAACAGGGAGAACAAAGGGAAACAATGATTGTACATCATTAATATATCAAGACAGAAAATTAGATAATTTATCAGACATTACAAATACTTTTAATAGTCACTTTATAAATAGTGCAGAGAAATGTATTCCTATAAATAATATTAACATTAAGGCAGTAGACCTACTAACAAAATCTACAAATTGGAACCATAGATTTCAATTGAACCTGACTTCTCACAAAGAAATTGAAAATATAATCAAGTCTCTCAAAAGTAAAAGCTCGTCTGGATAGGATGAGATAAGTGGTAGGTTATTAAAAAGTTGCTCATCGGAACTCAGTAAACCTCTTAGTCACATATGCAATTGTTCATTAGAAAATGGAATATTTCCAGAAATACTGTAGCATGCTATTGTTAAGCCCCTCTTTAAAAAAGGTGGCAAAAATCTACCATCAAATTATAGACCTATATCGCTCTTAACCTCATTTTCAAAAGTTTTTGAAAAAGTCATGTACAAACGCATAATACACTATCTTAATTTGAATGACATTCTTACTTCATCTCAGTTTGGATTTAGAAGTGGCATGTCCACTGAGAATGCTACATTTTAACTTACTACAGAAATACTGGAAGCGTTAGATAAAAAGAAATATGCTCTGGGAATTTTCTGCGACTTAGCTAAAGCGTTTGACTGTATAAATCATGAAATATTACTTCAAAAACTGGGTCATTATGGGTTCGATAATTTAACACTTAAGTGGTTCAAATCATATCTTTCTGATAGAACTCAAAAGGTAATAATAAATGGGGTAATACCGGAGTTGACGGGTCCCTGTACGCAGCAAGCCATGTTGCCTTCATTCTGGCAGAGTTCCGTAAGGACAACTCCAACCGCCGCCGCCGCCAAATTCGAATGTGTTATATTCAGAATCCACAACGCCGATTTTGAGTGGTTAAAGATTTAATATTAAAAATAGCGCAAAAGCCCGTTCTTCTCACAGGTGCTCCCGGGTGATAGTTTAAATTGGCGTAGGGACTAGTACTTAAAGGTTTAATATTACGAGCAACGACCGCAAGAGCCCGTTCTATTCACAGGTAACAGTTAAATAACCCCATTCTGCTCGCGGGTGATAGATTAAGTTGGCATAGGGACTAGTACTTAAAGTTTAATATTGAAACGACCGCAAGTGCCCGTTCTATTCACAGGTGACAGTTAAATAACCACGTTCTGCTCGCGGGTGATAGATTAAGTTGGCATAGAAACTAGTAGTTAAAGGTTTAATATTAAAACGACCGCAAGAGCCCGTTCTATTCTCAGGTGACAGTTAAATAACCCCGTTTTGCTCGCGTGTGATAGATTAAGTAGGCATAGAGACTAGTACTTAAAGGTTTAATATTAAAACGACCGCAAGAGCCCGTTCTATTCACAGGTGACAGTTAAATAACCCCGTTCTGCTCGCGGGTGATAGATTAAGTTGGCATAGAAACTAGTAGTTAAAGGTTTAATATTAAAACGACCGCAAGAGCCCGTTCTATTCTCAGGTGACCGTTAAATAACCCCGTTCTGCTCGCGGGTGATAGATTAAGTTGGCATAGGGACTAGTAGTTAAAGTTTAATATTAAAACGAGCGAAACAGCCCGTTCTACTCACAGGTGACACTTAAATAACCCCGTTCCGATCGCGGGTGATAGTTTAAATTGGCGTAGGGACTAGTACTTAAAGGTTTAATATTAAAACGACCGCAAGAGCCCGTTCTATTCACAGGTGACAGTTAAATAACCCCATTCTGCTCGCGGGTGATAGATTAAGTTGGCATAGGGACTAGTACTTAAAGGTTTAATATTAAAACGACCGTAAGAGCCCGTTCTATTCACAGGTGACAGTTAAATAACCCCGTTCTGGTCACGGGTCACTCTGTATATATTTTTATAATTTCCAACCCGGTGGTCCTGGTGTTATAAAATCTTCACACGGCTTTTTCTACTCGGTATATTTTTAACCATTTTTAACTAATATGTCTTTCTGCAGAGCAAAGAATGAATGAACGTATTATGTATTTTTTCTTTGAGAACATCTCGTTTGTTGCCATAACTTGTACAAAGCCTACAGCATATTTTACCGACTTCTTGCATGTACCTAATAAGCCTATTCAGATTTTTCGGATATTTAGTTTGTTTAAAATTATCATACGTAATAATAAAGGTTATTACCCTGACTTTACGACATGAAAATCACACCGATTAAAGAAAAATTCATTATATGGAGGAACTTTTTTATCCGACATGAGTTACATGTTATATCCATAATTCGACCCTTCTCAACTCGAATATAACAATAATAATAACCAGTTCCTTGCGCACTTTGAGAAAATTCCGATTTTCCATTAATATCACAGATTTTGAACAGAAATAGTAGGAACAGTTTCAAAAAAATTCACTACATGGAAGAAACGTTTTCTCCCGACATGAGTTACATGTTTTATCTATAATTCGACCCTTGTCAACTCGAATATAACAAAAAAAATAATCACTTCATTCCGCACTTCGAGAAAATACCGATTTGCCATTAGTGTCACACAGTTTACGCAGAAAAAGTAGGACCGTTTCAAAACAAAAATTAATTACATAGAGGGAAATTTTTTTTCCTACGTGAGTGACATGTGTTATCTATAATTCGACCCTTTTGAACACGAATATAACAATAATAATAACCAGTTTTTTCCGCACTTCGAGAAAACACCGATTTTCCATTAGTGTCACACAGTTTACGCAGAAGAAGTAGGACCATTTCAAAACAAAAATTCATTACATGGAGGGGACATTTTTTTCCGACCTAAATTACATGTGTTATCTATAATTCGACCCTTCTGAACACGAATATAACAATAATAATAACCAGTTCTATCCGCCCTTCGAGAAAAAACTGATTTTCCATTACCGTCACACAGTTTACACATCAAAAGTAGGACCGTTTCAAAACAAAAATTCATTACATGGAGGGGACATTTTTTCCAACCTAAATTAGATGTGTTATCTATAATTCGACCCTTCTGAATACGAATATAACAGTAATAATAACCAGTTCCATCCGCACTTCGAGAAAATACCGATTTTCCGTTAGTGTCACACAGTTTACGCAGAAGAAGTAGGACCATTTCATAACAAAAATTCATTACATGGAGGGTAAATTTTTTTCCGACCTAAATTACATGTGTTATCTATAATTCGACCCTTCTGAACACGAATATAACAATAATAATAACCAGTTCTATCCGCACTTCGAGAAAAAACCGATTTCCCATTACCGTCACACAGTTTACACAAGAAAAGTAGGACCGTTTCAAAACAAAAATTCATTACATGGAGGGGAAATTTTTTTCCTACCTAAATTACATGTGTTATCTATAATTCGACCCTCCTGAGCACGAATATAACAATAATAATAACCAGTTCCTTCCGCCCTTCGAGAAAAAACTGATTTTCCATTACCGTCACACAGTTTACACAAGAAAAGTAGGACCGTTTCAAAACAAAAATTCATCACATGGAGGGGAAATTTTTTTCCTACCTAAATTACATGTGTTATCTATAATTCGACCCTTCTGAACACGAATATAACAATAATAATAACCAGTTCTATCCGCACTTCGAGAAAAAACCGATTTTCCATTACCGTCACACAGTTTACACAAGAAAAGTAGGACCGTTTCAAAACAAAAAATCATTACATGGAGGGGAAATTTTTTCCGACCTAAATTACATGTGTTATCTATAATTCGACCCTCCTGAACACGAATATAACAATAATAATAACCAGTTCCATCCGCACTTCGAGAAAATACCGATTTTCCGTTAGTGTCACACAGTTTACGAAGAAGAAGTAGGACCATTTCATAACAAAAATTCATTACATGGAGGGGAAATTTTTTTCCGACCTAAATTACATGTGTTATCTATAATTCGACCCTTCTGAATACGAATATAACAGTAATAATAACCAGTTCCATCCGCACTTCGAGAAAATACCGATTTTCCGTTAGTGTCACACAGTTTACGCAGAAGAAGTAGGACCATTTCATAACAAAAATTCATTACATGGAGGGGAAATTTTTTTCCGACCTAAATTACATGTGTTATCTATAATTCGACCCTTCTGAACAGGAATATAACAATAATAATAACCAGTTCTATCCGCACTTCGAGAAAAAACCGATTTTCCATTACCGTCACACAGTTTACACAAGAAAAGTAGGACCGTTTCAAAACAAAAATTCATTACATGGAGGGGAAATTTTTTTCCTACCTAAATTACATGTGTTATCTATAATTCGACCCTCCTGAGCACGAATATAACAATAATAATAACCAGTTCCTTCCGCCCTTCGAGAAAAAACTGATTTTCCATTACCGTCACACAGTTTACACAAGAAAAGTAGGACCGTTTCAAAACAAAAATTCATCACATGGAGGGGAAATTTTTTTCCGACCTAAATTACATGTGTTATCTATAATTCGACCCTTCTGAACACGAATATAACAATAATAATAACCAGTTCTCTCCGCACTTCGAGAAAAAACCGATTTTCCATTACCGTCACACAGTTTACACAAGAAAAGTAGGACCGTTTCAAAACAAAAATTCATTACATGGAGGGGAAATTTTTTCCGACCTAAATTACATGTGTTATCTATAATTCGACCCTCCTGAACACGAATATAACAATAATAATAACCAGTTCCATCCGCACTTCGAGAAAATACCGATTTTCCGTTAGTGTCACACAGTTTACGAAGAAGAAGTAGGACCATTTCATAACAAAAATTCATTACATGGAGGGGAAATTTTTTTCCGACCTAAATTACATGTGTTATCTATAATTCGACCCTTCTGATCTCGAATATATCAATAATAATAACCATTTCCTTCCGCGCTTCGAGAAAATTGAGATTTTTTATTAATGTTAGACATTTCTCGCAGAAGAAGGAGGAACAATTAAAAAAAAAAAATCATTATATGGAGTGAAATTTTTTCTCCGACTTCAGTTATATCTGTTCCTTATAATTCGACTCTTCTGAACACGAATATAACAGTAATATTAACCAGTTCCTTCCGTACTTCGAGAAAATTCCGATTTTCCATTAGTGTGACCCAGTCAACGTAGAAAGAGTATGGACGATTAAAAATAAAAATTAATTCCATCGAGGAACAATTTTTTCCCGACACGAGTTACATGTTTCATCTATAATCCGACCCATCTGATCTCGAATATATTAATAATAATAACCAGTTCCTTCCGCGCTTCGAGAAAATTGAGATTTTCCATTAATGTTATATTCAATTATTAATAATTACTTAAATCATCCACTATTGTATTAATTAATCCATCAATAGAATCTTTATAAATAATATTTCTAAGTGTAAACATTGAATCTCTCTATGACCCCATATCGTTTATTAATCCTTTAGGGTCTAAATTTTGGGAAATGTTGAAGTACGTTTTTCATTATTTGCGTGGTAAGGTTTTTAAGTAGGCCTACCACAGAGAGAATTATAGGGCTAGAGCTTATTGCTTAAAATTTATTATTTCAGTTTATTTTTACAGTATTTTAAGCCATACTTACGAAATCTGTAGTCCATACTTTACTAAAAATTGTATCTATACAGGTATGATTTTAATTCACCATTTGTATTTAGCCTGTCTTTATGACAAGTTTTCAATATGTATTTACATATCTTACAATAGCCTATTAGTTCTTCCGCTAAATAAAAGGGTGTGATTATATGATGATTGCACTGTAAGATGTATGTCGTATGAGAGAAAGTGGATGTAATTGTGGGATATAAGACAATGAATTACACCCCAGTGTACAGTGTGTGCTTTTCTATTTTATTATTATACACTTACAATAGTTAGCCTAATCTGTCACTGCGCATAGGCTTCATACATGTGGTACTACACATACTTGAAACTGCAGTATTATTTCTCTTATCTAACTGCAATTATTCTTGAATAAATCTTATAATGTAATTATATCGATTATTAAATAAATATAATTTCATTTTGCATTAATGCATTTTGCATTATTGATCTGTCCATGGAGGGTACCATCTTCAAATCGTACTCTACATTATAACAGGCTTCTGTTGTATTTGCTAAACTATTATAAATAAAATCAGGTAAACTGATGTAACAAAGTGCCAGAATGTTTTTGTTTAATCAGTGATAATTGCAATTATCATATGCAGGAAATAAGTGATTTTTTTAAACGATTCTCGAGTTAAGCTCCAGATCGATTCATGAAGCAAGGCTTACGGAAGAACAAAGGTCTATTTTTATAAACATATGTGAAGGAATATGTGGGTAGTGTTGTCAAAGTTACCTGTATTACAACTTTCAAAGCCGTATATGAAAACTGTAAAACAATATGACGTCATGAGAAAAGATTCTTTCTATTACATTACCAAAAAACAGCCCCTAAATTGGGCATTACTCCGGTACCGGTCTACCGATTTGGTGCAATATCAATGGGCTTCTTCTCATGGACGATATAAATGAGTATAACAATTTTCATGAGAATCCGCTAAAACGTATTTGAGTTACGCGCGTACAGGGACACGGACGGACGGACGGACGGACGGACGGACAGACATTTCCCTTCCCACACACAATCTCATAAAGTACCATACTGGCACTTAATAATGTTATAGACTATTTAACGAGAGTTTTAAGACAGATTACGACAAGAGAAAATAGCAAAAAAGCAATTAGGGCAGAGAAAATCGCGTGAGATTTCCCAGAGATGGATAAATGGGTGGATGGCAGAATGAATGAACGACGGATGAATTGATTAATGGATCAATGAATGAATGAATGAACGGGTGAATGAATGTATGATGGATGAATGAATGGATGGATGGTTGGTCGAGATGATTGAGTGACGAGATAGGGAAGAACCATCCTTCAATTAATTAATTACTCCATCCAACAAACTATCCATCCTTGCATTCATCCAGTAATTAAATCACCCACCCATACAAACAACCACTCACCCACCATCCATCAATCCATTCATTCATATATCTGTCCATCTGTATAGCCATCCAATCATTCATTCATTTAACAAATTAATTCATTATTTAATTGATGGATGGACGAATGAACTTATTAATTTAATGAACGAATGGTAGATATTTGGATGAGTAGATGATTGAATGAATGAAATAATGGACGTATGGATGGATTAATCAGTTAATTAATTAATAAAATTGTGGATGATTTAAGTAATTATTAATAATTGAATGTAACACTAATGGAAAATCGGAATTTTCTCGAAGTACTGAAGGAACTGGTTAATATTACTGTTATATTCGTGTTCAGAAGGGTCGAATTATAAGGAACAGATATAACTAAGTCGGAGAAAATATTTCCCTCCATATAATGAATTTTTTCTTTGAATTGTTCCCCCTTCTTCTGCGAGAAATGTCTAACATTAATGGAAAATCTCAATTTTCTCGAAGCGCGGAAGGAACTGGTTATTATTATTGATATATTCGAGATCAGAAGGGTCGAATTATAGATAACACATGTAATTTAGGTCGGAAAAAAATTTCCCCTCCATGTAATGAATTCTTGTTATGAAATGGTCCTACTTCTTCTGCGTAAACTGTGTGACACTAATGGAAAATCGGTATTTTCTCGAAGTGCGGAAAAAACTGGTTATTATTGTTATATTCGTGTTCAAAAGGGTCGAATTATAGATAACACATGTCACTCACGTAGGAAAAAAAATTTCCCGCTATGTAATTAATTTTTGTTTTCAAACGGTCCTACTTTTTCTGCGTAAACTGTGTGACACTAATGGCAAATCGGTATTTTCTCGACGTGCGGAATGAAGTGATTATTTTTTTTGTTATATTCGAGTTGACAAGGGTCGAATTATAGATAAAACATGTAACTCATGTCGGGAGAAAACGTTTCTTCCATGTAGTGAATTTTTTTGAAACTGTTCCTACTATTTCTGTTCAAAATCTGTGATATTAATGAAAAATCGGAATTTTCTCAAAGTGTGCAAGGAACTGGTTATTATTATTGTTATATTCGAGTTGAGAAGGGTCGAATTATGGATAAAACATGTAACTCATGTCGGATAAAAAAGTTCCTCCATATAATGAATTTTTCTTTAATCGGTGTGATTTTCATGTCGTAAAGTCAGGGTAATAACCTTTATTATTACGTATGATAATTTTAAACAAACAAAATATCCGAAAAATCTGAATAGGCTTATTAGGTACATGCAAGAAGTCGGTAAAATATGCTGTAGGCTTTGTACAAGTTATGGCAACAAACGAGATGTTCTCAAAGAAAAAATACATAATACGTTCATTCATTCTTTGCTCTGCAGAAAGACATATTAGTTAAAAATGGTTAAAAATATACCGAGTAGAAAAAGCCGTGTGAAGATTTTATAACACCAGGACCATCGGCTAGGAAATTATAAAAATATATACAGAGTGACCCGTGAGCAGAACGGGGTTATTTAACTGTCACCTGTGAATAGAACGGGCTCTTACGGTCGTTTTAATATTAAACCTTTAAGTACTAGTCCCTATGCCAACTTAATCTATCACCCGCGAGCAGAATGGGGTTATTTAACTGTCACCTGTGAGTAGAACGGGCTCTTGCGGTCGTTTTAATATTAAACCTTTAAGTACTAGTCCCTACGCCAATTTAAACTATCACCCGCGATCGGAACGGGGTTATTTAAGTGTCACCTGTGAGTAGAACGGGCTGTTTCGCTCGTTTTAATATTAAACTTTAACTACTAGTCCCTATGCCAACTTAATCTATCACCCGCGAGCAGAACGGGGTTATTTAACGGTCACCTGTGAATAGAACGGGCTCTTGCGGTCGTTTTAATATTAAACCTTTAACCACTAGTTTCTATGCCAACTTAATCTATCACCCGCGAGCAGAACGGGGTTATTTAACTGTCACCTGTGAATAGAACGGGCTCTTGCGGTCGTTTTAATATTAAACCTTTAAGTACTAGTCCCTATGCCAACTTAATCTATCACCCGCGAGCAGAACAGGGTTATTTAACTGTCACCTGAGAATAGAACGGGCTCTTGCGGTCGTTTTAATATTAAACCTTTAACTACTAGTTTCTATGCCAACTTAATCTATCACCCGCGAGCAGAACGGGGTTATTTAACTGTCACCTGTGAATAGAACGGGCTCTTGCGGTCGTTTTAATATTAAACCTTTAAGTACTAGTCCCTATGCCAACTTAATCTATCACCCGCGAGCAGAACGGGGTTATTTAACTGTCACCTGAGAATAGAACGGGCTCCTGCGGTCGTTTTAATATTAAACCTTTAACTACTAGTTTCTATGCCAACTTAATCTATCACCCGCGAGCAGAACGGGGTTATTTAACTGTCAGCTGTGAATAGAACGGGCTCTTGCGGTCGTTTTAATATTAAACCTTTCAGTACTAGTCCCTATGCCAACTTAATCTATCACCCGCGAGCAGAATGGGGTTATTTAACTGTCACCTGTGAATAGAACGGGCTCTTGCGGTCGTTGCTCGTAATATTAAACCTTTAAGTACTAGTCCCTACGCCAATTTAAACTATCACCCGGGAGCACCTGTGAGAAGAACGGGCTTTTGCGCTATTTTTAATATTAAATCTTTAACCACTGAAAATCGGCGTTGTGGATTCTGAATATAACACATTCGAATTTGGCGGCGGCGGCGGTTGGAGTTGTCCTTACGGAACGCTGCCAGAATGAAGGCAACATGGCTTGCTGCGTACAGGGACCCGTCAACTCCGGTATTACCATAAATGGAAATGAATCTAACTTAGGGGTTGTTAAGAATGGGGTACCTCAGGGATCAATACTAGGACCTTTGCTATTTTTAATTTTCATTAATGACTTGCCCTATAACTTAAGTGACGAATCAAAGGTATTGCTCTTCGCAGATGATACTAGTGTACTTGTAACAGGAACGTCACAAGAACATTTATCAAGAATAGCTATAAAGGCTTTTCACGAGTTAAACACATGGTTTCTAGCTAATAAAATGACACTTAATATTGATAAGACCCATTTTATACAATTTAGAACAAAAAACAGATGTATCTCAAATCAAGAAATTAATTATGGAACACAAATCATCATACAAGAAATTAGCAATGTAAAATTTTTTGGACTGCAAATTGACCAAAATCTTGACTGGAAGACACACATAGAAATGATAGGTCCAAAACTGAGTTCAGCGTGCTTTGCTTTAAGAATTTTGAATAATATATTAAAACAGGATGCATTACTTATGGTATATTTTGCATATTTTCACTCGGTAATGAGGTACGGGATCACATTCTGGGGCAACTCTTCCCATAGGGAGAAAATATTTAGATTACAAAAGCAGGCAATAAGAATAATATGTGGAAAGAAAAAAAGGGAATCTTGTAAACCGCTATTTGAAAAATTAAAAGTCCTCACTCTTACAGGGGAGTATATATACTCTGTTATGTGTTATGTAGTGAATAATATTGATAAATTTCAAACTAATTTTAGTGTACACGGACGTACTACCAGAAACATGAATGATCTACACAGACCAAATAACTCGTTAAAACTCTTTCAGAAGGGTGCTTATTATTCTGCAGTACAGATATATAACAAGCTTCCAAACAACATTAAATTATTATGTATTCAAAGAAAGAGCAAACCTTTCAAAACAGCTGTCAAGGAATTTTTAATAACTCACACCTTCTACAATTTGGAGGAATATTTCCAGCTTGGATAAATTTGGCAGCTTACAGTTTCTGTAGGCCTATATTATTGTTATAACATGCATGTACTTTTTGATCTGACGTGTTCTATATCCTTGAGCCCCGCTCAACACAGGATCTACAGGACGAGATATCTACATCTACATCTACATCTTAATCTAACTACCACTGACACTACAACTATGGGGGATAGTTTCCCACTTTGATGGATGGGTTAATTTTTTTTTTATTCACAAAAATCCGAACTGTCATTCTGGTATAAGCATATCTATTTCATTTTCGAGTCTTGTAGTTATTATTCGGGTGAATATTTTGAATAGGTTGTTCTCTGTAGGATTTCGGGTGTTCCGTGTCTCCTTTATTTTTATATAGTACTTTTATCTTCGCTGTTCTCCAGCTTTCTGGGATTGTTCCTTTGTAGAGACATCGGTTGATTAGTTCCGTCCAAAATGGTAATAGGTATATTCTCCTGCATTTTTTATGTATTCATTGACTATGTTATCAGGTCCTGGCGCTTTGTTGTTTTTTGCTCTTCTTATTGCCTCCTGTACTTTTTTCGTTGTTATCTGTGTGATCATATTTTCACTGTTAAGTTGTGGTTTGTTAATTGCGTAAGCCATTTGTTTATTTTCTATGTTCAGTATCTCCCCAAAATGATACTCCCACCTTTCTATTTGTATTTGGTTTGCTTGCACTTTGTTACTTCTTCTTAGCGCCACAAATGGATCTGTGTTTGCCATCTCCGCTGTTTTAATAGCTTCCGATTCTATAAATTCAAGAAAAAGAGCACACAACAAGTGATCGGCTGTTTAATGAAACATATCGAAGATGCCCTGAGGATGCCGAAAGGAAAATACTATGCAGTCTTCATTGACTACCAAAAGGCCTTTGATTTACTAGTGATGTAGATGTAGATGTAGATATCTCGTCCTGTAGATCCTGTGTTGAGTGGGGCTCAAGGATATAGAACACGTCAGATCAAAAAATACATACATGTTATAACAATAATATACAGAAACTGCAAGCTGCCAAATTTATCCAAGCTGGAAATATTCCTGCAAATTGTAGAAGGTGTGAGTTATTAAAAACTCCTTGACAGATGGTTTGAAAGGTTTGCTCTTTCTTTGAATACATAATAATTTAATGTTGTTTGGAAGCTTGTTATCTATCTGTATTGCAGAATAATAAGCACCCTTCTGAAAGAGCTTTAACGAGTTATTTGGTCTGTGTAGATCATTCATGTTTCTGGTAGTACGTCCATGTACACTAAAATTATTTTGAAATTTATCAATATTATCCACTACATAACACTTAACAGAGTAGGCCTATATGTATAGGCCTACTCCCCTGTAAGAGTGAGGACTTTTAATTTTTCAAATAGCGGTTTACAAGATTCCCTTTTTTTCTTTCCACATATTATTCTTATTGCCCGTTTTTGTAATCTAAGTATTTTCTCCCTATGAGAAGAGTTGCCCCAGAATATGATCCCGTACCTCATTATAGAGTAAAAATATGCAAAATATACCATAAGTAATGCATCCTGTTGTAATATATTATTCAAAATTCTTAAAGCAATGTAGATGTAGATATCTCGTCCTGTAGATCCTGTGTTGAGCGGGGCTCAAGGATATAGAACACGTCAGATCAAAAAATACATGCATGTAATAACAATAATATAGGCCTACAGAAACTGCAAGCTGCCAAATTTATCCAAGCTGGAAATATTCCTACAAATTGTAGAAGGTGTGAGTTATTAAAAATTCCTTGACAGCTGTTTTGAAAGGTTTGCTCTTTCTTTGAATACATAATAATTTAATGTTGTTTGGAAGCTTGTTATATATCTGTACTGCAGAATAATAAGCACCCTTCTGAAAGAGTTTTAACGAGTTATTTGGTCTGTGTAGATCATTCATGTTTCTGGTAGTACGTCCATGTACACTAAAATTAGTTTGAAATTTATCAATATTATTCGCTACATAACACATAACAGAGTATATAATTATATTCCCTGTAAGAGTGAGGACTTTTAATTTTTCAAATAGCGGTTTACAAGATTCCCTTTTTTTCTTTCCACATATTATTCTTATTGCCCGCTTTTGTAATCTAAATATTTTCTCCCTATGAGAAGAGTTACCCCAGAATATGACCCCGTACCTCATTACCGAGTGAAAATATGCAAAATATACCATAAGTAATGCATCCTGTTTAATATATTATTCAAAATTCTTAAAGCAAAGCACGCTGAACTCAGTTTTGGACTTATCACATCTATGTGTGTCTTCCAGTCAAGATTTTGGTCAATTTGCAGTCCTAAAAATTTTACATTGCTAATTTCTTGTATGATTTGTGTTCCATAATTAATTTCAAAATTTGAGATACATCTGTTTTTTGTCCTAAATTGTATAAAATGGGTCTTATCAATATTAAGTGTCATTTTATTAGCTAGAAACCATGTGTTTAACTCGTGAAAAGCCTTTGTAGCTATTCTTGATAAATGTTCTTGTGACGTTCCTGTTACAAGTACACTAGTATCATCTGCGAAGAGCAATACCTTTGATTCGTCACTTAAGTTATAGGGCAAGTCATTAATGAAAATTAAAAATAGCAAAGGTCCTAGTATTGATCCCTGAGGTACCCCATTCTTAACAACCCCTAAGTTAGATTCATTTCCATTTATTATTACCTTTTGAGTTCTATCAGAAAGATATGATTTGAACCAGTTAAGTGTTAAATTATCAAACCCATAATGATCCAATTTTTGAAGTAATATTTCATGATTTATACAGTCAAACGCTTTAGCTAAGTCGCAGAAAATTCCCAGAGCATATTTATTTTTATCTAACGCTTCCAGTATTTCTGTAGTAAGTTGAAATGTAGCATTCTCAGTGGACATGCCACTTCTAAATCCAAACTGAGATGAAGTAAGAATGTCATTCAAATTAAGATAGTGTATTATGCGGTTGTACATGACTTTTTCAAAAACTATTGAAAATGAGGTTAAGAGCAATATAGGTCTGTAATTTGATGGTAGATTTTTGTCACCTTTTTTAAAGAGGGGCTTAACAATAGCATGCTTCAGTCTTTCTGGAAATATTCCGTTTTCTAATGAACAATTGCATATGTGACTAAGAGGTTTACTGAGTTCCGATGAGCAGCTTTTTAATAACTTATTACTTATCTCATCCCATCCAGACGAGCTTTTACTTTTGAGAGACTTGATTATATTATCAATTTCTATGTGGGATGTCAGGTTCAATTGAAATCTATGGTTCCAATTTGTAGAATTTGTTAGTAGGTCTACTGCCTTAATGCTAATATTATTTGTAGGAATACATTTCTCTGCAATATTTATAAAGTGGCTATTAAAAGCATTTGAAATGTCTGATAAATGATCTAGTTTTATGTCTTGGTATATTAATGATGTACAATCATTGTTTCCCTTTGTTCTCCCCGTTTCGTTTTTTATTATATTCCATACAGTCTTAACTTTATTATTTGATTTATGAATTACTTGTGAAAAATGCCTACTTTTTGCTTCTTTGATTACTTTCTTCAGTATGTTGCAATACTTTTTATAGTATTCCTTATGAGTTTGGTTGTTACTGGTTCTATATTTTAGGTTGAGCTCTCTTTTGTTCGCACAAGATATTTTAATACCAGCAGTTAACCATGTGTTATTCCTTGAATTAGGTAAATTAGCAGTTTTCTTTTTTGGAAAATTTGCCTCAAAATGTCGTGACACTATGTTTAGGAATTCACTTAATTTACTATCTACTTTGTTATAGGATAACATAGATTCCCAGTTTTCATTCGCAAGATCTTGTTTGAAATTTAAGATTGAATCGTCATTCATTACTCTAGTCATATTACTATGAGCATGTTTACTGTTCAAATTAACTTTAATATTGTTCAGCACTAACATTTGTGCATCATGATCTGATAATCCATTTAATATTGGAAGTACTTTAAAATTAAAATGTTTTTCTATATCTATGAATATATTATCTATTATTTTTTGGGAGTCGTTCTGAATTCTCGTAGGAAAGTTTACTATGAAATCTAGATTATAGCTACCCAATAAAGATATCAGTTTGATCTTCTTCTCACTATCAATTGAGAAATCTACATTAAAGTCCCCACACAATATAATATTTACGTTAGTACTATACAGTGAATTAAGAACCCTTTCTAAGTGATTTACAAAATAATTGAAATTACCTGATGGTGCCCTGTAAATGGTTAGTATTACAAATGTATCATTGTCAAAATCCAATCTGGCTGAACAACATTCAAAATCCTGTTCTTTACAGAAGGAACTTGTGTCTATATCACTGAAATGTAAGTTTTTCTTTATAAATATACTCACACCTCCACATTTTATGGAACGTCTACAACATTTTGAACATAGTGAAAAGTTATCAATTTTTAATTGTTCCAGATCTGTTTCTGCACAGTGGTGTTCCGTTAGACAAATAACTTGAATTTCCTGTTTATTAGAATTAATTGTATCCTGAATGGCTAAATTAAATTCTTCAATTTTATTTTCAAGCCCCCTTATATTTTGATGAAATAGTGCAAATGATTTTTTAGTTCTAGCTATAGGCTTAAGTGTATTACTATTATTGACTTGAGATATGCATATAGGCCTAAGCTGTTGGATTCTTTCACTTAGATTCCCCCTAAAAAACGAGTCGAGCCACCATCTATGACAGGAATAGGCCTGTTACAATCTAGTACATTACACTTCAACTCCTCTGCAACCAGTTCTGCCAGTGTCTTCTTTCCTCGAAGGTTGAGATGGAGTCCATGCCTGGTATACTCTTCCCTTCTTAAGCTGCTAACAGAAACAACATTGAAGTTAATATGATCACTAGAGAATTTCCACAACTTATCATTTATAGCATTTACCATTGATCGAAGCGAGGGCTTGTCGTACCTGTGGAATAATTCAACAAAATCTATATTAGTATGCATGCTACCTTCAGAAATACTATCAAGATCTGCTGCAACTGAATAGCTCGGATCTCTGTCTAAGCTGTTCCCGGCTCCTCCAATAATCACCACCCGGTCCTCCTTGGTGAATCCTTTGGTCAGTCCCTTGATACCTGAAACAACATCACTAAGTCCAGCATTAGGTTTACATAAACATTGCACTTGAAAATCGTCTCCTACGGCATCTTGAAGAGCAGATCCCATATGTCTAGCATGACTGCTACCTAAAACTAAAATCTTTCTCTTATTAGTGGGCCTACATGTAGTAGCTGGTCTGGGTGGCTGGGCTTCTTCTTTGTCTACAGCATCATCTTCGGTATCTAGAACAGAGAATCTATTGTTAGTAGTGACAGGTTGAGAGTTCTGCACTGCTATCTCATTCATTCTGGATGATCTCCTTCTGCGATTAAGCCTTCTCAGAATATCTGCAAAGGAAACGAAACTGGAATTAAAATTTACATCATCACTAGTTCCTTCCTTGAGGTCAACCTGTAAGTTACAATTTACATCATTACAATTTACTGGTACATCATTTCTGCCCTTCAGTTCAGCTTGCAGTTTCTTCACGTCGTCCTGTAACAAATCAATAGCGCATTTTAGGTCATTAATCTCCCTGTCCTTGATGCAAAGTCTACACATCCAATCTCCATCGGGAACATCATCCAAACATAACCTAACACATTTAAAATGAAACCACACATCACATGAGTCACACTGTATACCCTCATTTACGTGGTCAGTACAGTTTCCACATAACCCGCTGGAAGTCATTTCTGCAACAGAGAAAGAACAAAAAGTTAGTAAAATCAGAAACAACGATAATAAGACAAAGCAATAATAATAATAATAATAATAATAATAATAATAATAATAATAATATTAAAGTGATGATAATAGGCGTGTCTGTGAACAGCAAAACACGCTGAACTCAGTTTTGGACTTATCATTTCTATGTATGTCTTCCAGTCAAGATTTTGGTCAATTTGCAG
Organism: Ectobius pallidus; assembly: GCA_964059195.1. Taxonomy (NCBI): domain Eukaryota; kingdom Metazoa; phylum Arthropoda; class Insecta; order Blattodea; family Ectobiidae; genus Ectobius; species Ectobius pallidus. The sequence goes on along the minus strand of CAXKWD010000003.1, from coordinate 144,231,033 downwards.
TCTTAAAAATTTTACATTGCTAATTTCTTGTATGATTTGTGTTTCATAATCAATTTCAAGATTTGAGATACATCTGTTTTTTGTCCTAAATTGTATAAAATGGGTCTTATCAATATTAAGTGTCATTTTATTAGCTAGAAACCGTGTGTTTAACTCATGAAAAGCCTTTGTAGCTATTCTTGATAAATGTTCTTGTGACGTTCCTGTTACAAGTACACTAGTATCATCTGCGAAGAGCAAAACCATTGATTCGTCACTTAAGTTATAGGGCAAGCCATTAATGAAAATTAAAAATAGCAAAGGTCCTAGTATTGATCCCTGAGGTACCCCATTCTTAACAACTCCTAGGTTAGATTCATTTCCATTTATTATTACCTTTTGAGTTCTATCAGAAAGATATGATTTGAACCACTTCAGTGTTAAATTATCGAACCCATAATGATCCAATTTTTGAAGTAATAGCCTATTTCATGATTTATACAGTCAAACGCTTTAGCTAAGTCGCAGAAAATTCCCAGAGCATATTTCTTTTTATCTAACGCTTCCAGTATTTCTGTAGTAAGTTGAAATGTAGCATCCTCAGTGGACATGCCACTTCTAAATCCAAACTGAGATGAAGTAAGAATGTCATTCAAATTAAGGTAGTGTATTATGCGGTTGTACATGACTTTTTCAAAAACTTTTGAAAATGAGGTATAGAGCGATATAGGTCTGTAATTTGATGGTAGATTTTTGTCACCTTTTTTAAAGAAGGGCTTAACAATAGCATTCTTCAGTCTTTCTGGAAATATTCCATTTTCTAATGAACAATTGCATATGTGACTAAGAGGTTTACTGAGTTCCGATGAGCAGCTTTTTAATAACTCATTACTAGGGACCGGATTTTTATGTAGTCAATACATGCAAAATATGTACATAAATAGCCTATGTAGAAAAAGTCACTGAAATATGTAAAAATATGTAAGTATATCAATATATGTAGCCTAATGCAATATTTTTTGCAGTCTTCAATCATTTTCTCCGTACCTGTGCTATTTTTTAGGTTTCTGATGGTAAAAATGCAGTTATACTCAATAAATTCCTCCCTCACTTTTTTTTTACTAAGAAGTCATTTTGAAATAACAAAATTGAAATGCGCTAATTAAGATTGAAAATTTAATGATCAAGATAATTTGTTAACATGGTTGACAACAATTTTGGTCACATTTTAGTAGTTTATTGTGGCCAGATATTTTTCGTCACAACAGATGAAGTTTTCACAATACACAAGAATATTCTCAATGAACGAAGAAAATTAATTGTCTGCTGGAAAATAGAATGCACATTTAATAAAAATTTCCACAAAATAGAATTTCTGAAAGAAGTAAAATATGAGCCGTACCAGTACGTACCACGTCAGTGTGATGCGCAGTGAACAACTAAATACTTTACCAAATGCTCAGCAGTCATGTTTAGTCGTCTGTCAGTCAGGATTCTTTTGTAGGTGGAAAATGATCTCTCTACATTGCACGAAGTCACAGGTGCATACTTCAAGAGGTTGCATTTTCGAGGTGAAAAATCCTCAGGAATCTCCGTCTCTTCTCCATCGAGAATTCTGCATACAGTCTTGAATGTAGCGTAACCTGGATTCCTCTTCAAAACTGACTGGAATTTCTGGGCAATTTTCATCCCCGTTTCTCCCTGTACTGTGTTGAGTTTCATTTCCGCATCTTCCATAATGTTCATGGATTCTTTTAAGGAAAGTCCTGGTGTTTCCAGCTGCTTGATACTCTTTGCAATCCACCCAAAGTTGCTAATAATATATGACAAGGAACATTCAACTCCAGGTTCATTGAATGTATTTTGAGACTCGCGCACTGCGGCACCAGATTCTGCAGGAAATGATGTGACAACTGACTTGACAGCATCAAAGTTTTCGTTGTAGAACTCGACGGCCTGTATCCAGGTGCCCCACCGTGTCAGTACGGGCTCTGGTGGTAACGGCACATTTGGTAACACGTCTCGGTAGCACTGTACACGACTAGGAGCTTTCACAAAAACTTTCTTAGTGGAGGACACAAGCACATTCACTTTAGGGAAACTGCCCCGCACTTCTTCTGCCACACGATGTAATTCATGGGCCAGACAGGACATGTGAATAAGATTGGGATAAAACACTTTCAAAGCAACTGCGGCTTTCAGCATGTACGCCGCAGCATCAGAGCACATTACAAGCACTTTTTCTGCAGGCACACTTTCAATCCATCGTTTACGAACCGTGCAACTGTGGAATGGTTTGTTTTTTCTAACACTTTTGAAGAGATAAGAAATGATCTTGAAGGTGAATCGGGGTCAAGTTTTCCTACCACCAGGTTTGCAACGTAGCGGCCCAACGTGTCGGTTGTTTCGTGAGTTTCGTCTACTGCCAGCCATATGTGAGAAACACCAAGTTCACCCCGGATACGTCTGATTGCATCTTCGTAGCACACATCCAAATATTTCTTGCGGAGGGTCGACTCGTCAGGAATCTTCCGCTTACAATATTTTTCCAAGAAGGACGAAAGTTCTGGGACTTGCAATCTGTACCATGGTATATCTGCGGCTATGAAAGCTCTGGAAAGATCTTTGAAAAATTCGCTTATGTTTTCAGAGGCTGGTTGCATTTGGGTCAGAAGCACTTGCTTTTTGGGACACTGTAGCTCCTTGTTTTTTTGGTGAAGAGCTGTTTTAATGTGTTGTTCCAACTGGGATTTCATAGAACAACCCACTTTTTTATCGCACACTTGGCACACCACTACTTTACCATCCGTGGTATAAGCGTCGTCGATTGTTACCCACGATTTCAGTTTTGATGATACAGAGGATGTCATTGCTAAATGCAACGAAATGTACTCACGAGAACAACTTCCTCACAATAACAATAACATGTCACACAGTGTTTGGCTGACTGTCGAATAACTTAAACCATTCTTCAAAAGGAATTTACTGTATCTAGCCCCTTATGTTTGAGGGACAAACTAGCAGGTAGCGGTAGGGTAAGGCATTCGACTCAAGCGGAATGGAAGGAGAGCTATTTTTACTACAATAGATTCCCTTTCATTCCACTTGTGTGGGTTTCTCGGAAATTCTGACCTGCAGTCAACAGGCAGGGATTAACTTATCTGAAAAATTTGGCAGTAGTGTACAACGGAGCTTGGTTTTCCACGGTGTGATTTTAATGGCTTAAAACAAAATTTAGTAAAAGCAAATTTACGGCCTTGCCACAATCAGATAAAAATTGCCGATTTTTTTAGTGGTCATGTTTTGGATGTTACTCTCTCAAATACAATAATTAATGATGGTATTACTAAATGAAAACTACAGAAATTAAAAAAATAGTGCATTTCATGTAAAAATATGTACTCTAAACGGAAAATATGTAATATACCTCAAAGTATGTAAAAATATGTAACACTAGATTCATGTATGTTGTTCCTAACATCGTAATTCGCCGACATTTTTCATTTTTGCTTTTTGCTTGGCTACATACAAAGCAAAAAAGATGTAATTACATAAAAATTCGGTCCCTACTTATTACTTATCTCATCCCATCCAGACGAGCTTTTACTTTTGAGAGACTTGATTATATTTTCAATTTCTATTGATTTATGTATAGCGTGGAGCTTTATCACTGGTACTCACTACTAAATTGCGGTATTTTGTTACCTGTTGGAGCGCTTTCAACCGCATGGAGCGGCCATCTTCAGCAACTGACTTCCGTGGTGTTGTTGTTGTTGGGAAGACATTTCTTGATAACTGTATCGTACAGCGCGTGCGATTTGAATTGTAACTGTTCGTTTAGGATGTTGGTGTTGTCTTGTGTGGTGTGTCTGTATATTTCATATTGTTCGAGTGTGTTGAGTGTGTGACCTTTGTGGTTAATGTGTAGGATTTCCATGTCTGTATTGATGTCTGCGTATTCGTGTCCTGTGGTTATTATATGGTTTGCATAGGCAGAGTCTGTGTTTTGTTTGAGAGCTCGTATGTGTTCTGTGTATCGTGTTTTGAAACTTCGGCCTGTTTGTCCTATGTAGAATTTTGGACAGTCGTTGCATTTTAGTTTGTAGACTCCTGGGTTGTTGTATTTGTTTGTGTGTTGTTTGTTGTCTGTGGGTTGTATTTTGTTGATTGTTTTGTTCTTTGTTCTGAATGCTATTTTGTATCCTTGTTTTCTGAACTGTTGGGCGATTTTCTGTGTATGTGTGTTGAAGTATGTGAGTGTGATGTATTTGTCTTTTTTCTTTTCTGTGTTTTGGTCATTTTTCTTCGTTCTGATTTTGTGTAGTAGGTTGTCAATGACTGTGTGGTTGTAGCCATTGGTAATGGCTAAGTGTTTTATGGTGTTAAGTTCTTCTTTGTGGTCTTCAGCGGATAGTGGTGTGTTTTCAAGTCTGTGGAGCATGGATCGGAATGCAGCGTGTTTGTGTTGTGTTGGGTGGTTGGAGCTGTTGTGTATCAGTGTGTCTGTCATTGTGGGTTTCCTGTATATTTTGAATTTATGTTTCTGTGTGCTGTCTTTTGTGATAGTGAAATCTAGGAAATTGAGGGTTTTGTTTATTTCAAATTCTGCTGTGTATTTCTATGTCGGAAGTCAGATTCAATTGAAATCTATGGTTCCAAACTGTAGATTTTGTTAGTAGGTCTACTGCCTTAATGCTAATATTATTTATAGGAATACATTTCTCTGCAATATTTATAAAGTGACTATTAAAAGTATTTGTAATGTCTGATAAATTATCTAATTTTCTGTCTTGATATATTAATGATGTACAATCATTGTTTCCCTTTGTTCTCCCGGTTTCGTTTTTTATTATATTCCATACAGTCTTAACTTTATTATTTGATTTATTAATTACTTGCGAAAAATGCCTACTTATTGCTTCTTTGATTACTTTCTTCAGTATGTTGCAATACTTTTTATAGTAACTTATTCCTTATGAGTTTGGTTGTTACTGGTTCTATATTTTAGGTAGAGTTCTCTTTTGTTTGCACATGATATTTTAATACAAGCAGGTAACCATGTGTTATTCCTCGAATTAGGTAAATTAGCAGTTTTCTTTTTTGGAAAATTTGCCTCAAAATGTCGTGACACTGTGTTTAGGAATTCACTTAATTTACTATCTACTTTGTCATTGGATAACATAGATTCCCAGTTTTCATTCGCAAGATCTTGTTTGAAATTTAAAATTGAATCGTCATTCATTACTCTAGTCATATTATTGAAATTTAAAATTGAATCGTCATTCATTACTCTAGTCATATTACTATGAGCATGTTTACTGTTTGAATTTACTGTATTATTGTTCAGCATTAACATTTGTGCATCTTGATCTGATAATCCATTTAATATTGGAAGTACTTTAAAATTAAAATGTTTTTCTATAGGCTATCTATGAATATATTAGGCCTATCTATTGTTGTTTGGGAGTTGTTCTGAATTCTAGTTGGAAAGTTTACTGTGAAATCCAGATTATAGCTACCCAATAAAGATATCAGTCTGATCTTCTCACTATCAATTGAGAAATGTACATTAAAGTCCCCACACAGTATAATATTTACGTTAGTACTATACAATGAATTGAGAACCCTTTGTAACTGATTTACAAAATAATTGAAATTACCTGATGGTGCCCTGTAAATGGTTAGTATTACAAATGTATCATTGTCAGAATCCAATCTGGCTGAACAACATTCAAAATCCTGTTCTTTACAGAAGGAACTTGTGTCCTATATCACTGAAATGTAAGTTTCTTTTGATAAATATACTCACATCTCCACATTTTATGGAACGTCTACAAAATTTTGAACACAGTCAAAAGTTATCAATTTTTAATTGTTCCAGATCTGTTTCTGCACAGTGGTGTTCCGTTAGACAAATAACTTGAATTTCCTGTTTATTAGAATTAATTGTATCCTGAATGGCTAAGTTAAATTCTTCAATTTTATTTTCAAGCCCCCTTATATTTTGATGAAATATTGCAAATGATTTATTAGTTCTAGCTTTAGGCCTAAGTGTATTGCTATTATTGACTTGAGATATGCATATAGGCCTAAGCTGTTGGATTCTTTCACTTAGATTCCCATTAAAAAACGAGTCGAGCCACCATCTATGAAAGGAATAGGCCTGTTACAATCTAGTACATTACACTTAAACTCCTCTGCAACCAGTCTGATGAAGAAAGTAAAAGACATCATAGGGAAAAGTCATCCAATTGCCATCATACTTGAGGACATAGGCCTACTAAGTTACAATCTGATAGAGATTGATGATGGTATCACCATATCGAATAAGATCACACAGACCAATGGTATTCTTCAGGGTGACCCCATAAGCCCGCTGCTATTTATTTTAGCCACTGTAGACATAACTAATATAATAACACAATCACCGAGAACTTCACTGATTATGTACGCGGATGACATGGTAATAGGAAGCCAAAACAAGGCAGAACTGCAAACAACTCTGAAGGAGCTAGAAAAATGGGTAGAAGATAATAGGTTCAAAATAAATCTAGACAAGACAGTCCAGATGACATTCAGGAGAGGAGGAAGAACCTCAATAGATGGCAGTTTGATAATAGGAAACAAAACACTAAAAACGGTAAACAAGTTCAAGTATCTGGGAATAACCCTACAAACAAAGACATCATCGTTCAGCCAACACATAAAGGATAAAACTGCAGTGGCCACCAAAGCAACATTCAGTATCAAGAATTTAGCCAGGCTATCTCTAACCACAACTGTCACATTATTCGACACCACAATTTCTCCCATAATCACATATGGGATTGACCTAATCTGGGATAAGCTGACTACCAGTGACTTGACAAGAATAGAGAGAGTAAAAGCACGATTCCTTAAATGTGCGCTAAGAATAGGGAAAACAGCATGCTCAAGATTGGTATATGAACTTACAAGAGAAACTTTCTATATAGAGGACCTACGGACAAGATTACTCCTACCGGCAACAAAAGCCTACAATGAAGTATTAGAAAAAAGAAGAGGGAAGAGATAGAACCCGAATTCTATAGTACAGGAGCCATGATAGATAATAACTGGACGAGAGCAAATCAGGAACAGAGGCATGTGCTGACCCGATATGCGATTCATGGCTTCCACTACAAAATCTACAATAACAAGAAATTTCATGACCCCAATGAAAAATGCATCTGTGAACTGTGCTCCTTAAAATGTGATAGATATTATGTAACTAAATGCCAAAAGAACACCAAATCCCTCAACGAATACAGCAAAGACTAAAGTACAATCAATGCCCTCTCGGGCGAACCTTTCTTCTTTATTATACACGAAAAACTGCCACATTTCATGTAATATTACTCTCCAGAAGTTTTAGAATCCATATGGGTGATTCTTCAAATACGGGAAAATTTGTGTTCTGGAGTGATAGGCTGTTTCCCTTCAAATTCAACTTAAAAAAAAAAAAAAATATATATATATATATACAGGGTCTTTATTATAAGTTGAGACGGTTAATTTTTGGTTGTTTGTTATGTTTCATTTGTTTTTGTATATTTATTTTTGCTCTGAATTTAACTTTTATAAGGTAATGGTCTGAGTTACAATATGCTCCTCTATATGATCTTACATCTTGTATGCTGGAAGCAAAACGTCTGTTTATCAGAGCATGATCTATTTGATTAGTAGTCTGTTTATCAGGGGCAATCCATGTGTGTTTGTGTTTATCTCGGTGTATAAAACAGGTTGAGCTTACCACCATGTTCTTACTTCCTGCAAAGTCAGTGACTCTTTCTCCATTGTCATTTGATGTGTCATGCAGGCTGTGCTTCCTCACTATTCCTGTGTGTATTTGTTCGTTGCCAATTTTGGCATTAAAATCCCCAACTATTAGTTTAATATCATTTTGTGATGTAGAGTCGTAGATGTTTTCTAGTGCCTGGTAGAATTCTTCTTTTATGTCTTCTGCTTTCTCCTCAGTAGGTCCGTGTACATTTATGATCCACATATTGTGGAATTTCATCTTCAGTCGGATTGCACAAATTCTTTCATTCACTGGTTTGAAATCTGTCACTATCTGTCTTAGTCTCTTGCTAACAACAAATGCCGTGCCAAATTCATGAATACCTTCACTTTTCCCACTATAATATATGGTGTGTCCCTTTAAGTCAAATATCCCTTGTCCCAACCATCTCGTTTCCTGGACTGCTAGAAATTCCAGTTTATATTTCTTCATCTCATTGATTAGTGAGTGTAGAGCCCCTGTTTGATATAGTGAACGAACATTCCATGATCCAAATTCATAGTCCATTTTCTGTCGCCATGTCCGTTTCCAGTTGATCCGTCCATTCTGAGGCCTCAAATTTGATTCCTGAGTGAGTGGTCTTTTACAAGGGGGGGACACCAGCCACCCACCATAACCCCCAACCTGGAGGACCAGGGTGTCTCTCTTCATCTGGCTCTTCACTCAAGACCTGTCCGGCAAGGGTGGCCCTACCAGTAGCTACGCTACCGCCGGCATAGCTCCCGAGATCATCAGAGCACGCAAACCCCACCGCCACGATAAGGCGGAGACACCACGGGGGGATTTATACGTCCTTAGCCGTGAAAATGTTAAGCCGATTTATAACGCCAGAAATGAAATTACCAGAACATTTTTCATCGCATTTTGCTATTGCACGGATATTATCGCATCCATCTTTTTGGATTCTACATTATCTTTATATTTTCCCAAGACAATTTCAATTAGGAACGATCCTTTTCTGCTTAATTTTGATCATATTTTTCTTCCTCTCGCACAACACACTGTCTAAATACTAAAGAAAACAGAATAACAATGCTCTCGTCTCGCGATACTCATCTGTTTCTGCGATGTTGCCAAGTGCTCATGTATGAACTAGGATCAAAATTGAACTTTGATTAGTTGATCTTAGATCAGTGTTATACAATACGACTCGAGCCTGAACTCAGATCATTTTCTGAACTTAGATCATAATTGATCTCCAGTCAGTGATGTTTTAAACTCCTTTTTTGCCATCCACATGTGGATGACTGTCAAGTCATGTAAATGATAAATGTAGGATACTATTGTGTTTATGGTGTCTGTGACCTGTACTTCAAATCTTAAAACTGATTAAATGACTTTCTGCTTGATTCCCCCCCCCCCCCCCACAATCATAAAAAAACAGTCTAGTTAAAATTACATTGATTCCGGAGCATGCACACAAATTTGCAAATTTGGTGGAAAATCAACTGAAGTAAACTGAGAAAAATATGAAATCACATAAAGAAAAGCAGATTGTTGCCAAAGTTAGCCATTAATGTGGCCTTCTGCCATCCACATGTATATGATGTCATTCACATGGCTTTAAATAAATTAAAAAATATAAATAAATAAAAATATAAACATTTAAGCTCTGCTGGTGTCTTATTATTATCAAGTAACCCCTGAAGTATTTTAGTAATTTTTTGAGATTTTAAAAACAAAGTAAAAAATTTGGATTTTAGACACTCCAAATTTTCCCGTATTTGAAGAATGACCCATATAGGCACATTTTGTTTCTAAGAATAGTTTAAATATAGGTAAAATCAGTAAGAAGTTCACAGGAAACTAACCTAAAATGGCACTCGGAATGAAGGTGCACACACCAGAATCAGCTGCTCGAGACAGAGCAGGTGCATGTTGGGAAGAAGCCGATGGGTCACGCAGTGCTGGAATCAGGGCTGCCAACATGATAAGGGTCTGTGGTGGTCAGTCGCTATCACTGACTAGAACACCTCTGGCCCCCAAACCCTCTTTAAACTTGAGCTAATATGCCTAACCTAACCCAACAATTTTTTATTTCTGGGGGGCTCTGCCCCCAAACCCCCTTCTTCAATATAGGATAATTAGAAAACCTGGTAATCCAGTCTGCGCAGGAATTTAAAAATGGACGCTTAAAATTTGCAGGTGTGCGGGCAAAGAGAGTTAAGTCCACTTTCTTGTTACTGAGTATTAGTGCGACTTAACACACTTTACCTGCCCAACATCACTTTAGAGATGGATAAACCCATGAGGCACACATCCATAACTACCGTACGTTTTTGAATATGACTTACTGGACTTAACACAAATGTAGAGAACATTTTTATCTATAACTCTATGTACATATCTCAATTTTTGAGGATGGTGGACTTAACTCTCTTTGCCTGCGCACTCATGAATTGTTGGCAGTACCGTATGGAATGGGACCAATGACATGCAAGGTCATTGGCAGCCAATGGGAGTGTTGGTCTGCAAGCCAGAGCCCGCATAACAACACCGAACATCGCATGTGGAAATCCAGCAAAGTGGGAAACTAAACCCCACACTGAAAATAAACACATCACCTTGTCCGTGTATATTGACAGGTGGCTACATGGTGGCTATCCCCATCAGAGATTCTGCCACAGATTGTTCCGCTTGTGTGTTATACAGTTAAGTAGTAAATAATTCACAAAACTTGAACCGCACATTTGGTCATAGAATAAAAAATCTTCCAAACATAAACCACTGAATACTAGTTAACTTAGTCTTTGAACTTAGTAGCCTATTGTACACTCACATTGCTGCATCCCACTATGGTCTAGAGATGAATATTTCGGTGAAAGATAGCTTTAGGTCATGCGCCAGCCAAGCTCTGCCCTTTCTTGCCCGCCTGCTCGCATCCGAGACAATGCATGCATCACGGCCTACTCCCCCTACATCTACCTCGGCTATGTACTTGCTCAATGCTGACACTGCAGCTCACTATTGTACGCTTCAATATACATGCATAAAAATACTGGTAGGCTACACAAAATCACAGCATTACAAAAATAACCTTTGCACCATGTAGCATTAATAAATATTTCAGGATGAAGCCACATATGCATCATACTATGAAACATTATTACAGGTATTGGGACGAAAGCAGGGAAAAAAGAAGTAAGAGGTCATAATTATATTGTACAGTGAAGAGTTTTAGACTTGAATGGTATGCCACCTGCAAGATGACTGAATTAAAACAGCAAAAACGACCCTTGCAGCAAAACGGCTCTTTCAGAGCCAACATAATAGTTCACAATTATAAAAAACGACCCTTGCACGAAAGCTGCTATTTCTCATGTATTAAAGCTTTCTAAACTTAAATAGAAGCATATTCCCTTCACTGGTCAGCAATCACTTGTGGTGTAGTGGTTAAGGCTGCTGGTTACGGTACTAGTGGTCCTGAGTTCGTATACCGGTCGATCCAAAATTACAGTTAAGAATAGGTCCCACATAGGTAGGTAGGGCGAGGAGAAGGTGAGAGAAAGGGAGGAAGGGAAAGGAAGAGGAGAAGACAATAAAGGAGGAATAATTAATTATTCCCAGTTTTACCTTTTACACAATAGATGGCGTTACTAGTAGTGAAAATAGTGTGACATCTAGGAGGTGACACTTGAACTTACTCCCCACCCTAACCCTGTCCTTCCCGTTAGAGAGTTGGTGGGAGGAGCCTAGTGTGCAACCTAAAACTATTTTTTCCCAATGTTTCACTTTACTTTATAACTATTACAAGGATGGAACGATGACAAGCTGCCGAAGCTCCTGCCCCTCATCTCATCGACACTGGCAGTTTATATAAGTAAGGGGGGAGTCAAAATAAGATGTGAAAAAATAGTAATTTTAATGATCAAGTGAAATAAAGTTGTGTGAGCCAAAATCAGGTGCGAGAAAATAGTAAATTTAATGATTGAGGTAGAGAAGCAGAATGCAAGTTGAGGTTGTTTTGTGAATTTAATACATTAGAATTTAGCAGTGAATCATTAAATGCATTAAAATCATTCCTGGTGGTGCACTCATGCAACAGAAAACTAGTGGGATGCAGCAGTGTAGGAGGTGCAGTATTATATTCAAAGATTACCAAATACTGAAAGATCTGGGCCATTCCAGAAAAATGTCATCCAGGACATGGATTTCTAAAAATGAATGTAATTAGAAAGTAAAACCATATTCATGTAGGGGAAGGATTATATTTCACGGGAAATTTTGTTTTTGAAGATATAGGCCTATTTTATGTAGGTAAGTTAGGAGTTATGGAAAAAGAACCTTCTTTACACCAAGTAGGCTATGTGATTGAATTCCTCCATCATTGTCAATGATAATTTTGTTTCAAATAAAGGTAAGAAACTTAACAATTAGTCATAAAATTAATATCTGGTTGTTCCCGCTCCCAAGGTAACTCGCAGGCGAATAGGGAACGACGGGAAAGCCTCTCTGGGTTGAAGGATGTAATGCTAATCACGTTCAATAAATCTTTATTGAGCCCCTTGATAAGAGAACATGTGAGCATAAATGGACATAGAATAAACAGAATAGACCCTTTGACACAAGATAGAATCTTCTGAGATCTTGCTTAACACGGCGTATTTCCTCTTCCGTGCAGTGCCAGGGAAAATGCTGAAGTATGAGGGATCAAGGGGAGGTGAATTAGCATGATCCTTCTTGAGTGGTAAGGTGTGCTTGCCTTACGTAGACTGGCGTAGACACGGAGGACCAGAGCAATTGTTTAAAAGTCTGACTTGCTCGAACGACTGAGTGATTGAGTCAGTTTAATGATTAGGCTTGTATGGGTTGCGACTTCACCACAACGGCATTACACTTTAGCAATTATTTTAAAGTCGCCCTTGCTGAACGACTGAGAATGATTTCACCTGTGACGTGAAATGAATATGCACTTACAGCAATTATTTTAGGTCGGGCTTGCTGCAACGACCGAGTGATTGATAGACAAACTTTGATAGATCGCTTCGTCACTGCGACAATTTAATTTTAACACTTATTTAAAATCGGCCTTGTTGAACGACTGAGATGATTTCACTTGTGAGGTGAAATAAGAATTTACACTTATTTGTAACTGTACATTTGTTGAAAAGCTCACGGCAGTTCACTGGGTGAGCCATAATGCTTTGATTCAAACTGATAAAATTTCAACCTTGAGATTATGAACAATAGCACTCTTGCTGTGTTTTAATTATACAATTAGTTGCAGTAATTAATTCAGTTGAACAGAATAAGTCACCACTATGTGATGGCTGACAGTACTTACAGTAAATCCTGATGACTGATAAGATACACAACACAATTCAAGTCCATTCGGCTTGAACGGGAAGTGAAATAACTGGGATTCACACGCCTTCTGCGTAAATCACAAAATAAAGTAACAAGTTAAACGAAGAAATGAATTGCTTGTACTTTGCAATACAACTGGGCCGGGAACCCTTTAATTCCCGACACGAGAGATAAAAAATGGATTCAGTATCTTGAAACTGATCCTACCGGCAATGGCGGCTTGCTTCAATGAGAGAAAAAAGAAGGGTTATGAACAAAGAAAATGAAAAAAATGCCATAGAGTACGCGCTTCAAAACATAAAATAAAACAATCTTGATAAATAAACCAAATAAGTTATGTTAAAACTACAAAACAGATAAAAGAATGAATTAAAATTACTTTAAATACTAAACTGCTTCATAAAGGCACAAATTAAGACTAAAATACTAAAATTAACAAACTGAAGACGCTGGGTAGTAGGCTATGGACCATGACTATCCAGGAGATCAAAGCAGCGACAGTCAATTGTCTCTTTGCCGACAATGAATAACAAGATGGTGAAAAAAAAAATAAACTTAATTAATTGCACTGAAAATATCAGAAATGAGAGGCGTGACGTCATCAAGCCTGTTGCCATAGCAACGCGGCTAATGACCCCGCTAGCAAACAGATGACAGTCCAAAACCGGCAAATACGAACTGCGTGACGGAACACTGGTATTCATTAAGATTCTGTAAATGCACTTATACAAGTAATTTCAAAAGTTTTTATATAGGCCTAATAATTAATATTGGATGTTTCTGTGCATCAGGCATGTAATTCCATCACAAAAGCAGACATTTTTCTCTTTTATTATTAACGGAATGACAGTAATTGGAAGAAAATTTGTATGCAAAGCTAGTTTTGATTGCTTTACAGCCAGACCATAACATTTGTTTAACAGGATTACATTTAAATCAATATTTAGGGTCGTGACGGAATTACATAACATCCGTTTCACACACTGAGCCTCTTACTAACAAACAATACTTAACGTATACTCAGTTAGTGTAAGCTGAAAAAAAAGTATATAATACTAAAATAAGAATAATAAGCATACTGGAACTTTATTAGGTACAGAAAATTATCTGTAATATTTTATTGGATTATTTGGAATATCAATTTCTTCAGTGACTGTAATGGGTAAAACAGCAGCAGAATATCATCGTGAGTGCAGGAAAATAAAAAAGAATGCAGGTTTACATGAAGAAATGAAAGCAGTACAGAAATTGAGATGTAAAAAAGAAAAATATAGAAATACTGTAGAAGTTCCCTCAACTAGTGGCTATTCTGCTTCATCACATTCTCCATACAGATCTAGACAATCCTTTGGAAAAGCTGTGAATAATGTTCTGAATGCTCTTCCCGTAAGTCCACAAAAGTGCCCATCTATGGTCAATCATTTAACCAAGGATTTAACTCCTATTATAGACAAAACTGAAAAACCTCAATCAGTAGATCATCAAACTGTACTAGCTTTTTTCAATCTTGATCATATAAATTGGATGTGCTCAGGAAGTAAATATTTTATAAGAAAAAGATAATCTGGAAAGAAGACTCAATTCCAAAAATAGGTACATGTTGATGACTCTCAAAGAAGCACATCCCTTATTCTGTGAAGCTCATCCTAAAATAAGAGCGGATTTTCTTTATTTTACAGTTTGCAAAGGCTATGAATTATGAAAGATGGAAAATGTGAAAGGCGTTTCACACACTAGAGACATTCATCATGTTAAAGCAATAATTGATTTGGACAAAATTTCTACCAAACTGTACAAATCATCAGAATATTGCGCTACACCTTATTTCATAAGTGTAACTGGTAACAGACAGGAAGATCATTCCAATGATTTTGTACTTGCCACTTATGCTGGGAAAAACAGCATACGTGTTTATGTAGCTCCAATAAATCCACAAATCCACACAATGATATGTTAAGTTCTTACTTTGACATGCAGCAAGATGATAAAGGAATTAGCTTCCTATTTCCTGGAAAAAAAGATAGATGTTGGATACATGCCAGTGACCTGCAAAAATTACCTGAATAACCAGTATTTCAAATAAGAGGGTGTCTTATGGTACACGCAAGACGGAACCGGGATGGTCACATGCTGCAGGCAGCAGGAAGAATGAAGTAATGTTTTTAAGAGGGTGAACAAGACGCCGCTTGGATGGTCTCTTGCCAGCCATCTGGACAGGTTGCAGTTTGTTGGTAGAATGCTAGCCATCCTTTTTCTTGCGACCAGCCGCTAGCGTGTAGTCTAAATTCAGGCGTTGCACATGTGCACTTATGCAATCGCTGCACAAACAAAGGACTGTTTATAAGAGACATCCTTTGTAATCAGCTCAGAGCACCAAAATAAATATTGTTACTACTCAATGAAGGGATTGTAGAGATCAGTCATGACTACAGTTACTAACTTGTATGGAAATATTCAGATATGTTTGTATAATTTATAGTAACCTAATAATTTTATATTATGTTAATTTTCATGTTGCGGGGTTAAGTGTGTTCATTTTATTGTCTTCTTGTGCTCTGAAGATTGAACACAATGGTCGCACCAACTCAAGAAAACAATAATAATAATAATAATAATAATAAGTTTCTATCCATACATTGGTTCTCCATCTCAAACCATTAAAAAAAATATATATTCCCTGCCAAAAATCTACTTTTCTTCGCACAAAAAAGTTTTTACATCACTTTTTCAACGAACTTTGTATCCTAGCACCTAAAGCATTGGGTTTACCACAAAATCTTTTAGAAGAAAAGTTGTAGAGCATTCAATTTACATGTAATTAATTTTTATGAAGCTTCCTGTAATGAGTTTGAATTCATAAACTCATTCCCATTGTCTTCTGTGTCTTCAAAACCTTATGAATGATAATATAATAACAAAGAAATAAAAATAAAAATGGAGATAATTCAGAAACTTAATCCATAACATCCCACTGGCCACACAGATATGCAACCTGCCAGTTAGCGACCAGGCTGCGTCTTGCGCATACACACTTTATGCTCGCCGCCTGGCTCAACATCGTAGCGACCAGGAAGGGGACCAACCAATCTGCGTCTTGTTTGAACCCTTAGTCATGTTTTCACCAAAAGTGTCATGGGTGAATAAGAACTGATATAATGTTCAACAAGCCAGATACTGAAAATAATTGGTCCTTCGTCAGTCACTGAGCTGGCATGTGCATTAAATTCACTTCCCTCGGCACTAATATTAATTAATCCTTATATTGCCATTAAAAAATATTTATTGCAATCTTTATGAGTAGTTTTTCAGTGTTCAGTTACTACTTTCCCTAGATAATTGTTACAGTTCTTTCAATTCAACTCTATTGCCCTCAAGCTGAGAGGGACACCGCATAGTATATAATGACTGGAAACCTAAGATGGTCAGAATTTTTTTCCTAAAAGCATTTTTAACTGAATATTGTTCATTTTTGTTTAAGTAATCAATATTTATTTTAACCAAATGAACAGTGTGCTATAGCACAATAGCACATTAACACCAGCTGCCCCTAGCTTTAAAATATGACCTGTTAAGATAACTTTTTTTCCCCCTTTATGATCTAAAGTATTCCACTACATAGGAGAAAATGCCATTGAGTATTAAGAAAGTAATACTTATAAATTTGATTATGTTTACATGTCAGAAAAGGAAGGAGTATTACAACACTCACCCACATTAATACATACAGATGCATATAACCATTGGGGAAAATAGGTTTCATTTCAAATTTCAACTCAAACAACATGAAATGATTACTTCAATAGCAGAAATAATAATAATAATAATAATAATAATAATAATAATAATAATAATAATAATAATAATAATAATAACAAGAACAAAAACATGAAAAACAAACAAAAACGAAAATAGATTATAGCAGAAGGCAGTGGTGTGGGATAGCACGCTCTCTCATGAAAACTAACTAGATCTCTAGATATATGATATTTGAAAATGTTCATTATACATGAAAGGGCTATCCCAGAACTGTGTATTTTAGGGATAACATCAGAGATGATGTAAGCAATCACAAAGGGCTACAAACACTCTCTTTTTTTATTTATTTATTTTATTTGTGGGATAGCTCACTCTCTCAGGGACCCACTCAATTCATTCTCAAACTACACAATAAAAATACTAAAACCAATGTTGCACCTGCTACAGAGTGCTCCGGCTATTGTACTGATAGGCAAAGAAGGCTATATATATAATATAATAGTCGTCCTTTATTTCTTTTATCCTGGCGTTTTTAATATGCCATGCTTTAACAGTATTCTATGTTTTCTACATGTCCTTTTATTAAGAAGAAAAACCTACTCTACTTGTTCCTTCTACTGGAGACCAGTAGTCGGAACTTACAAAAAGTGAAACTACACTATAAATGAAATAAAAGATAAAACTACTGCTTCTACTATGAAGATTAGTTATTATAAATTAAAATTTGAAGAATATAAGAACAACCCTAGGAAATTTTGGCAAACTGTTAATGAAGCCACAGATATAGGTACTGAAAAAAATAAATTGGTTTCAGAATTAATAAATGAAAATGGTACTCACATAACAAACAAAGAGGATATCGCAAATGAATTTAATAAATACTTCTCAAAAATAGGGCACAGTGTAACCTCAAACGTTAATAAGACATCGTCAGACTCTTCGGAGTACAATAAAACAGCCATGAATCCAATCTCATCTATGTTTCTCAGTCCTGTTACTGAATGCGAAATTATTAACATTGTGAAGACCTTAAATAATAATGTAGCTCCAGGCATTGATGGAATAAAAATCATTACATTGAAATAAAAAACATTACATTGAAATCTATCATTAAATATATTGCAAAACCTCTTGTCTATATTTTCAATCTTTGTTTCACAGAAGGTGTTTTCCCCAAAACTCTAAAAAATGCTGTGATAATACCTATACATAAATCCTGGAAAATGAATGACTTAAACAATTATAGACCAATATCACTACTTCCGGCCTTTTCCAAGATACTAGAGAAATGCATATTTACAAAAACATGAAATTATATCAAAAAATCAATTCGGTTTCCAGAGCAACATATCTACTGACGATGCTTTTATTAACGTTACAGGTAACATTATTAAAGAATTAGATAAAGGTAATAATTGTTTAGGAATTTTCTTGGACTTACGCAAAGCTTTTGATACTGTTATTCACTCGATACTATTAGATAAACTGAATAAGATAGGAATTAGAGGAACAGTTTACAAATTATTTGAATCATATCTGAGCAATAGATGTATAATGACAAAAGTAGACAGCCATATAAGTGAAATATCAAACATTGATATTGGTGTGCCACAAGGAACGATATTAGGACCAATCTTATACTTAATATATGTAAATGATTTGCTAAATTTAAACCTAGATCAAATAAATGGCTCCATATTTTCATACGCAGATGACACTGTTGTGATTTTCAGTGGTCATTCATGGGAAGTAGCATATAAATACGCTAATACAGGCATGAAAATTGTAAAAAAATGGTTTGATTCTAACCTTCTGTCACTAAACGTTGATAAATCAACATTAGTTCCTTTCTCATTAACATCTACTGGTTAGATAGCGCGGAAAAAATGTACAAATTTAAATTTAATAATACATAATTGTAATTTTGATGTGAATTGTAAATGCTTACCACTGAAAGAAACAGCCGTTGTGAAATATTTGGGTATTTTTATTGATCAACACCTTAAATGGTCTCACCATGTTAACTACATCTGTAATAGACTACGCAGAACAATTCATAAATTTGTCATTTTACGCCACTGTATGCCCATTACTGTTTTACGTTCCGTTTATCTAGCACTTTTCCAGTCCATTATTCAATATGGCATTCTCGCCTGGGGAGGATTAGCGAAAACTACCCTTAAGCCCCTATGCCTTTTACAAAAAAGAATAATAAAAATCTGTCTAAGAAAACACATTGATTACCCAACTAGCCTAATATTTTCGGAATTTAATGTTTTAAGTTTGGACCAAATTTACAAATTTTCTATATTAAAATATTTTCACAAACATCATATAAAATACTCTTCCAGTGATCATATCTACAAAACTAGACGAAATACTAATTTACTCCTATTAGAACCCAAATGTCTCACATCGGCAGGATTAAAGCATAGCATTAATTTTGGACCGCGCTTCTATAACTCAATTATCAGAAAATATCCTGATCTCTCAGCATACTCCACTGTTAAATTTAATAGATATGTAAAGAATTTTTTGTAATTTTTTAGCTTTTAAGTAATTTTTGTTTCATTCCTTTTATGTATTTATGTTTAATATATATATTTTTTACTTTCTTTTTTAGTTAAGCACATTATACACAATATTTCTTTGTCTCTCCTCTTTCTTCACTTTGATATTTTTGAAATGGCACCCGAGCACGAGCAGTCTTGCTCATTCGGGTGTATTACTAAATTTAATACTTCTTGTGAAGATATAGCCTATATTTCTTTTACTCTTTTTAAATAGTAGTTGTAGTTAATTTTGAATTTTGAAAATTGTTTTATTTTACTTGTATAAATATGTATTTGTATTTGTATTTGCAATTCTATATAATAATGATAATAATAATAATAATAATAATAATGATATAATGATATAATACTTCTAGAGCTATTTTATTAACACTACAGCTGAAGCTCACTGGTATTCATTTAAATTTACATTTCAATGTTTGTTCATCAGTGTGCTCCAGCTTCTACTCTAGTTAGATGAAAATTTCTGCTCCTACTGTAATATTGAAGTTTCACATTATACACTTGAACATTGGAAATATTGTCTATCGTCTTCTCGCCGCCTCCACTCTTCTCATCTTCCTGTGGATTCCCAGAGTTCCCTCCTCCTGTTTACGACTTCGGTTTCCGGTTGCTCTTCCACATGTGGTTGAGCTTCCGGCTCCCTAATCTCCACAGGGTTCTGAGCCCTCTGTAGGTGACTGGATCTCCTGGAGGGAATAAGAGTTTGATTATTTTCGTCTTCGTCTTGCCTATGTCTGTTTAGTCTGTCCACTCTGTCAACCCTGAACATCTCTGCTGCCTCCTTAGAGACAAGATCCGTCAGAGTCTCAAGTAAAGAGTATTTCTCTTTTCACCTCAACAAGTCTGCAATCTGGAAACCCTGTACAGTTGTTCTAAGTTCTTTCACTTCTTCAGAGGCACCGATACACTCGAACAAGACGTGCTCTGCATACTCTGTGACTCCCTCGCAAGTTCCACATTCATCTGTCTGTCTTCTCTTAATTTTGTGCAGGTACACTCCATACAGACCATGGCCCGTGATGAAGTGTATCATACCTTTGCTCGGTGTTACATGTCGCAGTCGCTCCTGGATGTTCGGGAGGTATTCTCTGGTCCTAGCTCCTGCTTCTGCCGCGGTCCATTCCTCCTGCCACTCGTGTATGAGGTGTCTCCTAATCACTGCCTTCTAGACTGTATTACTCGTATATACACTGCCTGTCCTATACGGCTAATTTTGCGTACGTGGCGACATTACAGATGGCAGCACCTACCACACCCAGCTACAATACCCTTTACATTACCGTATGTTCTGTGTTGCCCTCTGAAGTATAAACTCGGAAACTGAAGTATGCTGGAATTTCATGCAATCTGGGTGTGAACTGTGTCACCTCTACTGGAGAAATTAGGCAATTGAGCAACACTCTGAACTTCATGTTAAAATAAAGCATAGGACAGGCAGTGTAATTTTCAAGACGGCCGTGCTCCTAATTCTGGTTTTATCCAGAGTTTGGAGACCCACAATACTCTCAATTTTATCCATTCTTTCCTTCTTCCTCCAGTACATGGCTCCCTTCCACCTGACAAGGAGGTCGAGAGGCCATATACCAGGGGCACAAGCAGAGTGAGAGTTGGAGTTGTTCTAAATGCACCGGTGAACCTTATCAGAATTTTCCTTTGGGATCTCCTAAGCATTCTTTTAACATAAACTTTGATCCATGAATTCGGATCATGTATAAGATGAGGCGCCACTACTGGCGAATTTAGATATTAACAAAAAAAAATCATTAATAAATTTTTCTTCGGTCTGCGTTTAACAGTGGTTACCATTGGTAATTTATGAACGTGTTCCGCGGACGGGGTATCTGTCAGCTCGCATGTAGTTAAGGACAGTTGAGAGTTGAGTTGCACCGCGTGAGTATGTAGTGAAGAAGTTTGTGTTCGCCGAGGGGCGTGTCAGCATTCTCCGATGTCGCGTGACTGCTATTTGGTGAGATGATTCCATTTTCTTATTAATAGCAATATGAATTCAAATTTTCTGTAATTCTGGCATCTCACCCTTTTGGCTCATCTAAATTTTGTTGTTTGTAATGAATATTGGTTTGGTAAATTCTCGTCATTTTTTATGTTACGTGCTTTTGGCTATTTGAAATTTCGCCCCCCCCATTTCCTTTGGTAATTCAGTATGTTTTCAATTTCGTTTAATTCCGTTCAGCCGTTTTTCCATTCTCCAGTTCTCTTGAAGCGGAACCGTTTTACTTCTGGTAACCAACCGTTAAAATTTAAATTAATAGTTTTGACCAGCATCTTACTTCAAATTTAATTTATTAATTTTATAGTAGAAGATTTTCAGGATTGAAAAGGGCGTAGATTAGCATACAGATCGTAAGCCTTCTTATGCACAAAATCACGTGTTCTGAAAAAGTCGTAATCCAGGGATTGTAAAGTATAGATTATCAAATCTGATAATTGCGATTTTAATACTTATGAGATGGATGACTGTAAATTGGTACAGAAAGAAAATATATATACAGAGTGATTAACAAGTATTGTCAAAATTATGATGAACAGATTATAATTATTTCCTGTGATTAGGGATTTAAGTAATCAAATTAGTGAATCAGCATCAAATAATTAGATAAGGAAAGAATTTTGTGCTCTGATTATATACAGAGTGATTAACAAGTATTGTCAAAATTATGATGAACGGATTATAATTATTTCCTGTGATTAGGGATTTAAGTAATCAGATATAGTGAATCAGTATTAAATAACTAGATAGTGAAAGAATTTTGTGCTCTAATTATACCGTATACAGAGTGATTAACAAGTATTGTCAAAAATTATAATGAACAGATTATAATTATTTCTTATGATTAGGGGTTTTAGTAATCAAATATAAGGAATCAGTATCAAATAACTGGATAGTGAAAGAATTTTGTGGTCTGATTATATACAGCGTGATCAGCTGTCACATGAAGATGACTTTGCTGGAAAAATTCCAAAATTAGATTTCTTGATAGTCTGATGTAATCAGAGTGTAAATAATACGGTAATTCTGTAATTAATTTTATGGTAATATCTGCGCACCTATTTAGATCGCGTGAATGCTAATTTGTACATATTTGAATTTTAATTAATTTATTGAGAGTTGTTATATTATTGGTCTTTATTGGATGCTGAAATTTATGCAGTTGTGAGCTATTGAACTTTAAATTAGGAATTTCAAATAATAAATTGTTATCGAAACTTCATTTGTTTTTTATGGTAGAAATTGTGGCCTATTTTCCTTCAATTCACATTTCAAGGTTTTCATGATTATATTAGGGATCAAAGGGTACCAGCGTAAACTTGTAGCAGAGTGTTTACTAAATTTAGTTAAGAATGTTCAGAATCAAGATCTACTTCCCAAGCCATACGTTACCTTCCAGCGTATGCAATAACGTCCTTCATTAAGTAAGGGCGCAACAACTTCATTGGCTTTATGAGCCCAAACTACAGCCCCATACCCACCAATGGCGGCTAAGATAGCACTATGGTACGTCTTAACTGTTTGCAGATTAACTTTGAACTTCCTCATTCTAATATTGGCGAGTTTCATCATTATCTTCTCACCCTTAAGACGCACCATCTCCACATGGGGTTTGAATCTGCAGTTTTCATCCGTGTATATTCCAAGGTACTTTGCCAACTTCGATCTTGAGATTACGTTGTCATTCAATCTTATGGTAGGGCGCCTCTTCAATTTGCCTTTCAAAACAACGTATGTGGTTTTATTTGCCGCAATACGCAGTTTTGTCTCACTGCACCACTCATCCACAGTCCTCAGTGTAGAGTTTGCCTGTTCTTCAAGTTCCCTCCTATTGTTGCCCTGAGCTAGGGTGAGAAGATTGTCTGCGTAAGCTACACAGACGTCCCCCCTCTCCCGCAACAGGTCCAAAAGAGGTTCCATGCCAATGTCCGAGAATGTCGGTCCTAAGACCGAGCCCTGAGGACTGCCTTTTGTAATCCTTTTTTGTAGTTTGGCATTTGTTCCTTCTACCGTATATACACTTTTCGATTTTCACAGTAATCCCTGAGAGAGCTGTAAAGTGTCTTGTTATCTATAAAATTAACAGAGTTACATACATTTGTGCTAAACATGTTTTCGGCCGAAAAATGGTTACAAAGCAAACTTAAAATGGCCGCCAAAAAGAAAGTATGAGCCTAAATTTTTTTTTACCATAGTTTTGAACTCACCTTTAGTTGGGAAATAACTGGTAAAAAAATTAGGAAAATAAAAAATGTCGAGCAACAAATTTTATTAAATTTGGTTCATTTCTAAAGGATTGACCCTCAACCGATTTGGTTCAAATTCAACAGGCTTCTTTCCATGTAAGTCATAAATGCGTATACCAAGTTTCATGTAACTCCGATAAAGCGTTTTTGAGTTATCGCACCTTTCTGATATATTTCCATTAAGATAGGCACTAAATTGGGCATTACTCCGATACCGGTCAACCGATTTGGTCCAATATCAATAGGGTTCTTCCCATGGATGTTATAAATGCTTATGTCAAGTTTCATAAAAATCCGATAAAGCTTATTTGAGTTATGCCGCGTACAGACACATGGACAGACGGACAGACATGTTTCGTCCCCCACACAATCTCATAAAGTACCATTCTGGCACTTAATAAAAAAATATTTTTTTGAAAACTGTATCAAGTGTCCCTGGTCTCCCCTATAGCTGATGCTAAGAAAATTAGAAATTCATCATTTAAGCATTGAACTCTATATCAGAAAATTCACTGCACAGCTCTTCATTGAATTTGCTCAGTGTACTTTTGTATTTGTAGTGACTTCTTCTGTTTACTGCCGTCAGGTGCTATACTGGTACTAGACATGTTTTGAGATGCCAGATTCCACTGGTAATGGCTACGTTCACAAAATGGCTATGGTGGTTCTTTTAGAAGAACAAGTTTTACTTCTCCTTCCTCTTATTCCCCCCTTAAATTACCAATATAAAAATAATAATTGCAGCTTTCGAAAAGTGTGTAAATTCAGAATACAAACTTTTGTTAAATTATGTGCTGCTCTTTTGTGTGACAAACAAACTGTAAGAGACACACAGACTGTGGCAGATACTTGGACTAGACAGAAGTAAAAGTTGAAATCATATAGTCCTAAATGGTGACATTCACTCCCTCGTGGAGATTATTTTACATTTCTTCTAGAAGAACGTAAAAAGTAATATTAAGAAGGAAAATTAACTCTGTTTCGGAAGCTGAGCTAATGCACATGAAAGAAAATTTCCTAAAAAAGGTGCCTTTGTTGTGTGGATGCAAGAGGAGTAGGCTACATTTCCATTTCTTGTGATGAGGTACATGCTTATTTTCATTGTAATTGAGACTGCAATTGTGAGAACTTGAATCATTACATTGTTAGCAGTTTCATTTGTGTAGATAATTCACCCAATTGCTCGGGATTAAGAGAAGTGGTTGCAGCCCCTAAGATCCCCATGAGATCAGCCAAGGTGTATGCGACCCATATTGTATGTCATATTTCCTACCTATGCTTTAACTTAATAAAAATGACATAAAATTCTTCTTCTAAACCCTTCTATGTTGAAAGTCGCAATGCTGAGGGGTGCATGGAAATCCTACTTCCTACCTTGGGGTGGAAATGCATGTGGCGTAGTCGTGGTGCTGCGTAAATCCCTCGTTACTGGTGTCTCAGTCCCCCTCCCCATGGCCGGCTCTCGTCCACTCTCTCCTCTCGGAGCATGCGGAGGATTGGTTACCCACCCTCAATGGTGGGACCTGCTGCTTCTGTGACATCTTTCTTTGACATCTCGCCCAACCGCTGGGTGGATGCTGTGTTACGAGGGGACTTCGGATCTTCCTCCCCTACCGACCGCTGTACCTGTTCCTTGTTCCCGCTCTCTGCTGCCACCGAAAGTACAGAAGACTGGTTCCTCTCCTCCACCCCGTCTTATCTGCCGGCATGTCTCTTCATTGTTGCTATTATTCTCGGG
The DNA here is from genome assembly GCA_964059195.1 of Ectobius pallidus. Lineage (NCBI taxonomy): Eukaryota > Metazoa > Arthropoda > Insecta > Blattodea > Ectobiidae > Ectobius > Ectobius pallidus. The sequence continues at coordinate 144,205,604 of CAXKWD010000003.1, read as the reverse complement.
GACTTCAACGCAAGAGCGGGACGCGAAAATGTGTCCTAAGGGGGTGGGGAGGGGGGATATAGAAGACAAAGAGGCGACCAAACAGGAACAGCAAGGACAGTATTTTGAATGGAGAAGGAAGAGAATTTTTAGCATTTTGTGACACCTATGAATTGGGAATTGCTAATGGGAAATATGGAAGAGACATGGAGGGACAACTAACATTTATTAGCGCTAACGGGGGGAGCGTAATAGATTATATTCTTTGTAGTATGGGCTTACTGGACAAAATTGTGGACTTTTGGGTGGGAGACAGGATCGAATCACAACATTCACCAGTTATTTTGCAGATTAAGGTAGACGTAGAATGTAAGACTAAGGAGCAGGAGGGGGTGGGGGGATAACCAGGGCGAAATTGTTCACCGATATAAGTTTTTTTTTTTTTTTAATATAAGAAAATTTTATTATACAAATGCATATTTCAATTGTGCTCATAAATATAGTGATTTGTTAACATTAGTGGAACATGAGGAGAGGTCGCAATCCAATGATTGTCCTCAAGTAATTAACATAGGCTGGAATTAACATAAACAATCGCTGTGAAGTTTCCTCTTAAGTCAACGTAAGTGGCGGTCAGGTGGTAGATGATGAGGGATCTCATTAATTAGTTCATTTGGATGATTAGTGAATGTTTTATAAAGTCTTTTGTAGCAGGACTGGACTGTAGCTTCCACTGTGGATAAATGCAGATCGGCATGAAGGTTAGCATTGCGGACATACCAAGGTGCATCCACGACGAGTCGTAAAACCCGGTTCTGTAGAGTCTGAATTCTGTTGATTTGTGTTTTGGAGCCAGATCCCCATAGAGCACACCCAAAGGACCATACAGGACGGATTAAAGATATATAAATAAGTCTTTTGAATTGAAGTTGCAATGAAGAAGATCCTTTGATGAGATGTTTAACCGGGCGTAGCACTGTAGACAGTATATTCATTCTGGACACGCTAAGACAAAAACAACTGGCAAATAAGGGAGGGAAACTTCACTGCGCTTTCGTGGACTTTCGAAAAGCATTCAATACCGTGGAGAGGGAAGCATTATGGTACAAACTATGGATGAAAGGGATGTCGGGTAGGATGATTAGGGCTCTTCAGGGTGTGTATGATAATGTGGAATTTTGTATTAAGTACGACAAAGATAGGATATCGGATAGCGTCACCAGCTATAAAGGGGTGAAGCAGGGTTGCATATTATCCCCCTTACTGTTGAACCTGTTCATCGATGATGTAACGGATGCCATGTCAAGAGTCAATACTGACGCTCTGGTCATGGGGGAGGTAAAGATTCCAGCATTGCTGTACGCGGATAATCTGACATTGTGCTCAAGATTGGTCGAGGGACTACAGACAAGTCTAGATAACTTGCAAGTGTATGCCAGGGAATGGGGAATGGTGGTAAATGCCGAAAAAACTAAAACTATGACATTCAAGAACGGGTGTGTTTACGGGAAAAGCGAAAGATGGACATATGATGGGAAAGAATTAAATAACGTGAAAAATTTTGTTTACTTAGGGGTAACAATGACTATGAATGGCAAATGGAACAAACATAAAGGCATAACTAAACACAGAGCGAATATGAAAGTGACGGAAACACTAAAGATACGTAGCAAGACTCCCGAGGTCTCGCTGAAATTATTAGATACAGTGTACAATGCAGTAGTTAGATCGACAATTACGTATGGGGCGGAAATTTGGGGGTGGGGGCGAACGGAAAAACTTAATCAGGTACAAAGCAACTTTCTGAAAGGGATAGCAGGGGTGGGTAGAGGGACGGCCAACTGCGGAGTTCTAAGAGAATTTGGACACCATAGAGACTCAATTGAGTGTAAAATAAAGGCTGTAAAGTACTACTTGCAAATTCTCCATGGAGATCAATCCCTTATTAGGGCGATGTGTTGAAAAGAACAATTAGCTTGGAGAGACCAAGTATCATGGGTGGGTAGATTACGTAGGGGATTAGAGAAAATAGGAATGGGATTCATAATTGAGAGGAGGTTTAGGAATAGGCGCAATGCATGGCAGAAAGTTCAGAAGCGTTTGAGAGATATTGACAAACAAGTGACATTAGCGGAATGCAGGAATAAAGTCACTCTGGAGATCCAAACGTTAACCAAGACAAATTGGGGAACAGAGAGTTACTTGTATGGGGCGAATAAAGAGGAAAGACTTGGTTTAGCCTGGTTCCGTCTAGGAGCTTGGCGGGCAATTAAAATTACAAATGATGAGGGGAGAGAATATGCCCGCTTTGTGGGTCAGGAGAAACTTCACACCATATTCTGGGCAGAGTATACATTCACGGAAACACTGAGGCAACGGCATCTACCAGAATCTTTCACTGCTTCTTGTAGGGGTCAGCTGTTCACATACAATCTGCTGCTTAACACTAGATTTTTTTGGGGGTGGGGAAAGTTATGTCCAAAGTGAGGCAGCTTAGGATGGAACTGGCCGAGGGAGTGGGACCGAGGGAGTAAGGGGGGTATTCCGATGGGGTAGACGGCTGTATATAGGATAATATGTAAAATATATTTGGTTGGTGTGTTTAAGGGTATTGCTGGTGTATGTGCTATTTTTGTGGGGAGTGTGTGTGTGTGTGTGGAGTTTTGTTTGTATATTTACTAGTTTTTAACTGTTCGCCTGTGTGTTTTTATTTTTATTTTTAGGGTACATTTTTGCTTGTGCACAGTTAAAGCATGCCTAAGGGCTCATGCAATGAATAATGTAAAAAGATAGTTTTTCTTGTTAACAATAAAAGCACTTCATTCATTTTAATAAAAATGAGGCTGCATTTATCGATATCTGAAATGTCTCAATAATATCAACTATGATAGCATTTATGACCCTATTTTTAAAAAAGAGCAATCTATTTCACTGTATTTATTCAAATAATATTACAACATATATATGAGTTTCTTCTGTGTCACATGTATCACAATTGTGGTTTGAGGAATAGCTATGAGGTTAATGATGTTTCCAGTGTTTCATCAGAGCTGTTCTGAGAGGAAGCAGGAAGTGGGTGAGAGCTGAGGCAAGACAGTGCAGTCATGGACAATATCCAGGACAGTCCTGCCACCGATGATCCAGCATTTAGGCACAGGCTTGCTAGTAGGCTTTGGGATGCCAATGCAGGGTAAGTTTTAAAGATTTTAAAAATAACTCTATGAGCATGTAACTTGGTTTGTCAAATGCTACAAATCTGAAATCTCACCTGAATTTGTTGGTTCAGTGCAAACCAAAGGTGAAGCCACCAGACTTGTATTGCCCATAGTGTATGGCTGTTATTGGTCATGGGGTGACTGAACACCATGACAGTTGTTAGCTCAATGTACTAATTCCATGTCTTGCTGCAGATTCAAGTCAGAGAATGTCCAAATGAAAAAATAATTTCAGTATTTCACTCACATTCTTGAAGTGAATGTTGGAAATGCTGCCCCATCTGTTTATACATATCTGACAATGAAGTACAACGTTCTGGAATGCTCTTTGAAGCTCTACTGCAAGTAATGAAATATTGAGCCTATGATTCAATGAGCACTAACCGTACACCACACTCATACTTTTCATCATGTTAAAGAGACGTAATCAGGAGGTTGTAAGTATGAACGAAACTTCATGCTTTTAAGTTCTCTTAACACTGAAGTTAGTGAACTCCAACTTCCTGAGCTAAATGACAACTGAACTTCTTAGGACTTGCATAATTTCTCACATGCATTAAAAATTTCTTGGAAGAATGCAAGCTTCCGCTGCAGAGAAGTCCTAGCAGCTAAGGGAAAACTGCAGTGGCATTAATTTTGGTTTGCACTGTATAAAACTGTTAAAAACAAAAATATAAATTTGAACAATGTAAACAGAAGCTGTTATTGAACTGCCATCATATTACTTGGAAAGTTGCATAAAATAAAATCACAACAAAAGGACCTATAAATAATAAAATTAAATAATTATATTAATACAAATAAAATGAAGAGAGATTATGTAAATAATACTAGGAAATTCATTGGAGAAGAGAAAAAGTATGACTAATTCAATTTAAACAATTTGTTTGATAAAATAAACACAGTATATCTGTGCCGACAGTAACTTTTTACTAGTAGTAAGAGGTGGACTACCTTCCGTGAAAGAGAAAGCTTAGTACATGCACACAACCTTTCATCCTTCCTACAACCCCTCTAAAAACATTAGTTTGGTCGATTTGGATGAAACTCACTGTGCAGCGTTTTTTTGGGCCAGGAAACTCTAATCTGAGGTCATTTTTTCCTGGGTGATGCTTTCTAATTGTGAAGTGCACCTCGAAGCCAGATTTTTAGCTTTGTCATTGATAATAGTTGTAATTGTTTATGAATGATTTATGTGTAAGTGTAAATAAATACATGTTTTTAATTAATTTGCTGTTAAATAAATTATTTAAAATATATTTAGCGATTGAATTAATAAACACGGGCACCTGCTAATCAGGAATAATAAGATTTTGGAATGAAAGCGCTTAAGAAGTAGAACCCCTACTTAGTATAAGACCAAGATGGAGAAGCAATTTCAAGATATCATACATGAGTCTGAATACTGTAGAAGAAACACCTTGATGATAACAAACTTAATTCTTCAAGAAGGTACAGGAGAATCCAAGGGTAAAAGAAATGTATTATGTCTTACTTTTAATTCTTATTCCATTATCATGATATATTTTTTTTTTTTTTTCCAGATATGATCTGTTCCAAATGTTCGAGGTAAGCAATATGTTTGTTGAGTTAAATGTAAGTAGATTAAACTTTTCCCCTCCGCTGTTTATGTTAATGACAGAAGTGAAATTATCTACAAGAGTTGATTTTTTAATGGTAACAACACGTCTATAGAATCTCAATGAAACAGTAAACTTATGCCAGTTTCACCTAATATTGGTTGGGTATTCATCATAGCACAAGGTGAAATAATTTTCTTCTTTCATGACACATACCTTGATAATAAGAATTGAATGAGCGGTCTCCACTTACCGGTCTCAGAGGGTCTTTTAAATTGTTGGATAACTGTTGAATATTTTGGATAAAGGTTCATATTGCCCAAAAGGATAGTGACATACAGTTGGTGCCATTTTAAGAAGACCTCGTCCCAAACCAGTGTCTATCTATAAAAGAATATAATAGCATTGTTCCCTAATCCGAAAATCTGTACCGACTTCGACACCGACAAAGAACAGGTGCTCTGGTAGTCACGTGGGTTTTCCCAGTATTGCTGCTGTCATTCAGTACTTCTTAAGTAAAGTATGTTCTGTGGTAGGTATTTGGCAACAATGTACTGCACTGCAGAGAAGATTGAATGCGCCTAATTACCTTTCTATTCACTGTTTGACAGGTCAAAGAGGATTAGAGTGGCGGCAGATAGGGGAAGTTCTTGGAAAAAGAGTCTTTAAAAACTGGCACCCACTCTACAGGGGCTTTTAAGGAATCTACTTGCTGAAATCCTTGTAAAATTGACTAATAGAATTTAATGATGAATGACCAAATGGTACATGATATGCCTCAGTTGATAGATTTTAGTACTGTTAACTTACCTATCTCTCTTTAAAAATCTTGGCGTCATAATGGATCGAATGTTATCATGGAATAATCATATCCAAGTCACCACTAACAAAGCAGTCTCAGACATTCATCAAATTCATAGATTTACTTCAAGCACACTCCAAATGCCTAGACACTGCACCACTGGATTTAATAAATCTTTTATATGCATGGCCTCTCGATCATACAGTAAACTTCATCTGTATCATTATCAAAGTTATTCTCTTGCTATGACTTTTTGATCGCTAAAAATGCGGTTTTAGGCACCTAAAATAGGCTCTAAAAATTGGAAAATAGGTTCTAAAAATCGTAAAATAGTCTCTTATAAAATCGTTAAGTAGCCAATTTTCTGAAATATCTCAATTGCAATGCAGAATATTATATTTATTGAAGTCACCATTAATCAATAATCATGATAATACACAGATATAGGCCTATGGTACACAGAATTATATAGACCTATTACTAGGGCCTGTATTACTACCATAACAGTGATAACCTAATCCCTGCATTTTCTTGGGAATTCCAAGGAATTTTTCTACTGAAGACGAAACTGAAAAGGTTTGCATCTGGTTTGAAAAGAGGTGAAATATAAAGGAGAATTAAAGCAAAAAATATTTGCTTGACAAAGCTTAGTGGACTGTATAAAGATGCAATCCTTTCCGAAATTGGAATGAAAGAATGAATAAATTAATCTTAATTTATTAATCTTGACGTTAGCCTGTTAATACTACATTGAAATACACTACACTGTTCTGAAATACACTACAAATTTGCACTGTTCACTGTTCTGAACTTCTGGAGTGTTGACGTCACGTTGAAGTTAGATGGTTCGGTGTTGTTGATTTTAGCTTGAAGTTACAATAGATGAAATGATACACTGTCTCACTTAATCTTGATAATTATAAATACAATATGTTTTGATTTTGTTTGATGAGATTGCATTTGTGTGAAGTTCACCACTCGTGTTTGTGTTGAGATTGGTTGCACAATAATTGGTCATTTATTGTTGGATTAGAGAAAAATGTCACAATTAAACGTATGAAAATTCATGATTTTCGTACAGTTGTTGTCGTTGTTTTGCGATTAGAATGTCAATTAATTGAATGTCTAAATTAGTACACTATGACATGGTTGCGCCATGTTGCAAACATGCTGATGTTGATTGTTTTCACGAGTTATTTCGTGATCGATAGATTGAATTGACAAACGTCAAATTAGATTAATGAAAGACGCGCGCACTGACGTAACATACGAGCCTCCGGCGATTGTAGGAATTAGTTGATTGAAATTGAGAAATTGATTAACCGGAGCTCGTACTACGTAACGCGATCCTTCTTGTTGAGGTCCCGAAGCGTCTCTGAGCGTGTCAGACGCTACATTCGTATATATTTAATCGAACTACGTGTTACAAGTTTTCCATCTCAAGAAGAAGACATTGGCTAATGAATTCATTGTGAAATGTTCTGACCAATAAAAACTTATGTTGTGATATTCAGGCCTGGTATTCAGCAACAATTAAGTAGCTGAATGCCGAAGAAAGCGTATGTTCGCAATTTCAAAAGAAGGGCCTTTGTAAAGTTGAAAATGAAGTATATTTTAGACCAAATTGCAAGTGATTACATGATATATAAATCATAAACATTTATTATAAACTTTAGAATATATTTGGTTGTAAAAGTTATGAATTTTGTAAGACGCTATTGCCATTTTTAGACGTTTGACTTAATGAAAAGTTTTCCTACCATGTATTGAAAGAATCACAAAGGTATGAAATCTGAAGTTAATCTCAGAATTTGAATACGTGAAATGAATTATTATTAATTAGCAATAAACTAAATTTGGCGGATTCTATAAAAGTTTGCGAGTAAAAATAAAAAAGGCATGAAATGTTGGTAACAATGACTCTTTTTTAAACACTAGTGACCAAATTAGAAACTAAACAAAATGTCATGGCCGCTAATGTTTGTAAACACATTGAAAATGACAAATTATGCAAAACAAGGTAAAAAGATAGAAAATATACATTTAGAAAGATACGCAAAACCCTTTGAATACAAAAGAAAGAAAACACTTTATATTAATAAATGTTAAGTACGTAAAATAATGTAACCTTTACCTAACCTAAATGTGAATTTACATACGTAAATGAACATATTGCCCGCGATAAATTAATATTAATTTATCTAAGAACATAGCGAGAGACATTGAAATAGACAAAACAAAATAAAACATGTAAATTGATTTGATAATGTACACACAGGTGAATATGCACAGGTGACCATACATATTGTATGACACGAATGCACAAACCCAAACACCACGTAATGTTTTCCCAAACAATACATTGGGTAACATACATTGTGTTCAGGGGATACGTTATATCAATGATGCATAGCATCGTTATGACTGTCAGCTGATCTGAAGGATCGTCGACAGATATCGTCGATATTGTTTTCAGCAGTATGATTGAGTAGGAGCAGTGAAAGCTAATGTATAGAAATGTTTAATATATGAAATTTATTGCAAAAGCAATTATAAAAATTGTAACGTTATTGACGTTCATGGCGATTTAATTAATGACTAAGTTAATGATTGATTTGAATGAAGTGACGACGACGCATGTTAATACATAACCTATTAGGGTTATGTGATTGAAGTAGCGAAAATTGTGAATATGTGTTAGCGGCAATAACCGCAGATTAACATGTCGTCGCGTCCAAATTTTCTAACATGGAACACCTTTGAAGACGATAGTGAGATTGGTTGAATAATGGCTTCTGAGGGGGTGAGGAGACACAATGCGCCTCATTGAATTGTGAGGAAGTTGAACCATAGTTCGTAGTAGCGAAGCCATTGTAGGTGTTGACATGTAGAATAATGGTAATTAGTAATAATGAGTAATTGATGATAATGATTGTTAGATCGCCATTGTCATTGAGAGATTTGCTGTTTCACGCTATTAGCAAGAGATTCACTGGTAGCTAAGCGCTTTTCCAACGAAATCTTTTGTAGGATTTTGCTTTGGTACTACCTAAAGATTGTGGTTCAGTGATGAATGGAAGTTTGACAATATATCTGCCATTGGAATCCCTAGTAGTGTTTTCTACAAAATGTTGTTCGCAGTGTGACTCATCAGAAAATGGAATGTGATTAGATACCTTTTCTAAGTCCCAAAATCTAGTTAACTGATCGCTAACAGATTGGTCTGCACTCAGAAAAGCAGAGTAGTGTGATGAAGTCTCATGTGTAGCACAAGCATTGTTAGAGATAGTTGATGAGTTGCGATTTAAATTGCATTGGGTTGAAGATTGAGTTTGGTTGTTGAGGTTAGGTTGTGGCAACTTTCCGGAGACATACCATCCTAAGTGGGAATTTTGTATGACCGGAAGCTGATTGGCAGTAATTTGCCCCGAACAGATGATCTGGGAGCAAATTTCGACTCCAAGTAAGAGATCAACATGCTTTGGAGTGTAGAAGTTAGGATCTGCCAAATTGAGATTAGGTGGAATGTCCCATGTTTGAACGTCAATTGACGTACGTGGTAGTTTTGTGGTAGTGATTTCTGGGACAACGATTGCATGTGCATTGTAGCGCCAAGTAGTAGTATTAGAGTGAATTGAAAGGGGCACTACTTTGTGAGTACTCACTTGGGAAGAGATTATTCCCGTTAGTGTAGTACGTTGAGAGAGGGGTGAAAGCTGAAGGCGACTGGATAGACGACTGCTAATCAAGTTACAGTCAGAACCGCTGTCTAACAATGCTATTGCTTCGACAGGACGGTCATTACAGTCATTGATAAGAACGGTAGCTGTAGGAAGCAAACAGCTTTGTTGTGTGTTGTGAGATGCTATCATGCTAGCGGTGTTGGCTGATTGGAGATTGGAATTATGCAAATAGGTGCTGTGGGCAAGATTGCAGATTGCACATTTATAAGTATTGCAATAACTAGCATGACCTCCTGCCCTCAGACAGATTCTGCATAATTTATTGAACTTAACAAACTGCTCTCGTCTGGTAAGATTCATAGATTTGAAAGCATCGCACATAAATAGTTCATGTGAAATGAACTGTTTACAGCAAATGCAGCGTGAACGAGAAGTGGGTTTGTTCTTGTCAAAATGTGTTGTGGTGGAATTAGGTTTCATATTAGTCTTGATTTGCGAGGAATTGTTAGATTGTGATTTTACCGCTGCATCTGTCATCTGAAGGATACGGACCTTTGATTCGAGAAAATCAAATAAATCTTTAAGTGTGGGTAATTGGTCTTGCTTGACAGAAGATTCCCAGTCTTTGATAATGGTTGGTTGTAGCCTGTCGAGTATTATTTTAGAAATAATTAGATCTGTTAGGCTCACGTCGGTGTTGAGAGATTGTAGGGCGTGCACTGTACTAATGAAATGATCCAGATATCGCTGTAGGGACTCAGAGGAGTCACTCTCAAGATTTGGAGGGGAAAACAAATGTTCAAGGTGTGTGTTCGCTATAAGGCGGTTGTTGTCGAATCTCTCCGACAACGTACGCCATGCTACTTCAAATGTTGCGGCTGAGACAGGAATGTTTCTGATGACCGACATAACCTCAACGGTCAAGCAAGATTTCAAATATTGGAACTTGTCCATATCTGATATGTGTTGATTATTAATTATTAATGAAGTAAAGGTATCCCGGAATTCGATCCAAGCAGTAGGATCGCCGGAAAATCGTGGAAGTCTAATTTCCGGTAATTTTGGCAAGGTAGTAGTAGGGGCATCAAGGGACAGACGCTGAATAGTAGAAGACTGTTCAGGTTGATAGATTTCTTTATGCTTGTTAAGTAAGGAATTACAGTACGCAAGAGCCTTACGACAGTTTGTTTCAACATTCTGAAATCCTTCGACCTCCTGGAACTGGGATCGAAGATTCTTGTATTCATCAACTGTGTTCTGAAATTCACCACGGAGGACGAGCAATTCTTGATAGGAAAGCTCGTCATCTATGATAAAGTTATGAATAATCTGACTGTAAACATCCAATTGGGCCTTGATACAATTGAGTTTAGTGAGTTTGGCTTGTGCTTCTTCCTGAGCTGCGACTTGCCTAGCCTGAGCTTCCTCCTGAACTGCAGCTTGAAGTAGACTATCATTGTGAGACTTAAGTAAGCTTTCGGCAATTGAAAGAGCTTTCAAGACAGAATTTTCCACGGATTCCGAATAGTCAAGTTCGGCATCTGACAAATCTAACTGGGTTATTTCTAACTGTATGTTTTCAAATTTCTGAAATATTTCTTCCAATTTATGTTTGCGGGAGATGAGTTCCTGATGAGAAGCCTCGTCAGTAATGACGTATGTAGAAATGCAATTGGCTTGACGAGTGATTTGTGCTTTCAGGGGGGTGCGTTTCAACTTGAGAGAAGATATAATTTGTTCTAACGTCTCCATTTTGAATGTGTGGCAATATAAGTGAATGAGACTTAAACAAAATGTTCAAAATACTCTCGAAAATTTAGTTGCCCGCGTGGGAAAGCTAAAAAATGTTAAAAAGTGTCAGTGTATAGTGTATGTGATTGATTGTGGTGGTGAATTCACTTTGAGCTCAACTTAAAACTATCACACACTACACACACGCAATGATTTTACAATAATAAATATACAAGCTCAAACTGGCTAAGTAATTGATGCCAGGAGTAGAATAAAGTAAAATAAATGTTAGAATTGTAGCTGAAACACTTTTGACCTTGTGGTCAATAGCACACAAAAACAGGCTAACAAAGTGGTTTTTTCCAGGCTAGAAAAATTGAAATTAATATTGCACTGATAATATCCTAGGCCCGGAGCGACCATGAAAAGGTTTGCATCTGGTTTGAAAAGAGGTGAAATATAAAGGAGAATTAAAGCAAAAAATATTTGCTTGACAAAGCTTAGTGGACTGTATAAAGATGCAATCCTTTCCGAAATTGGAATGAAAGAATGAATAAATTAATCTTAATTTATTAATCTTGACGTTAGCCTGTTAATACTACATTGAAATACACTACACTGTTCTGAAATACACTACAAATTTGCACTGTTCACTGTTCTGAACTTCTGGAGTGTTGACGTCACGTTGAAGTTAGATGGTTCGGTGTTGTTGATTTTAGCTTGAAGTTACAATAGATGAAATGATACACTGTCTCACTTAATCTTGATAATTATAAATACAATATGTTTTGATTTTGTTTGATGAGATTGCATTTGTGTGAAGTTCACCACTCGTGTTTGTGTTGAGATTGGTTGCACAATAATTGGTCATTTATTGTTGGATTAGAGAAAAATGTCACAATTAAACGTATGAAAATTCATGATTTTCGTACAGTTGTTGTCGTTGTTTTGCGATTAGAATGTCAATTAATTGAATGTCTAAATTAGTACACTATGACATGGTTGCGCCATGTTGCAAACATGCTGATGTTGATTGTTTTCACGAGTTATTTCGTGATCGATAGATTGAATTGACAAACGTCAAATTAGATTAATGAAAGACGCGCGCACTGACGTAACATACGAGCCTCCGGCGATTGTAGGAATTAGTTGATTGAAATTGAGAAATTGATTAACCGGAGCTCGTACTACGTAACGCGATCCTTCTTGTTGAGGTCCCGAAGCGTCTCTGAGCGTGTCAGACGCTACATTCGTATATATTTAATCGAACTACGTGTTACAAGTTTTCCATCTCAAGAAGAAGACATTGGCTAATGAATTCATTGTGAAATGTTCTGACCAATAAAAACTTATGTTGTGATATTCAGGCCTGGTATTCAGCAACAATTAAGTAGCTGAATGCCGAAGAAAGCGTATGTTCGCAATTTCAAAAGAAGGGCCTTTGTAAAGTTGAAAATGAAGTATATTTTAGACCAAATTGCAAGTGATTACATGATATATAAATCATAAACATTTATTATAAACTTTAGAATATATTTGGTTGTAAAAGTTATGAATTTTGTAAGACGCTATTGCCATTTTTAGACGTTTGACTTAATGAAAAGTTTTCCTACCATGTATTGAAAGAATCACAAAGGTATGAAATCTGAAGTTAATCTCAGAATTTGAATACGTGAAATGAATTATTATTAATTAGCAATAAACTAAATTTGGCGGATTCTATAAAAGTTTGCGAGTAAAAATAAAAAAGGCATGAAATGTTGGTAACAATGACTCTTTTTTAAACACTAGTGACCAAATTAGAAACTAAACAAAATGTCATGGCCGCTAATGTTTGTAAACACATTGAAAATGACAAATTATGCAAAACAAGGTAAAAAGATAGAAAATATACATTTAGAAAGATACGCAAAACCCTTTGAATACAAAAGAAAGAAAACACTTTATATTAATAAATGTTAAGTACGTAAAATAATGTAACCTTTACCTAACCTAAATGTGAATTTACATACGTAAATGAACAAAACATTTCTTACTATTTAACCACATCACAAATGTGTCATATACTGCACATTCTGAGCTAAAAATTTAGTACGAACTGAAAATAAATGCTAGAATTTATAACAAAAAATAACTTATTTTGAATTTTAGAGGAAAAACAAGCAAAAAGGCAATATTAGGCTCTAACGTAAAAATAGGCTGTTTTAGGTCCTATAAAAACTTCAGTTTTAGGCATAATCACTTATGAAACATCCATATACAAGTTTTCGTCCATATATCACGTATATGTACGTGAATTATTTTGAAATTTATGTTTGTTTGTTTATAGCACTAAAAAATTGTGCTGAATTTTCTGCATCCATTGGTATGTAGTTTATATAGGTTTAGAAATTATTGGTGCCATTTAAATGGACATTTAAATATGTTTACGTGCTCTGAGCTACTATTCACTATGAACTTAAAATTGAATTTCCCGGTAACTCTTATTTTTCACACATATTGTTAGATAGCTCCACAACCATTAGAGATAGAAGGCTGAAATTTTTTACACTAATTTTACATGCATATATGCATAAAGCAGACTACAATGATGCCCATAGGTATAAAATTAAAGAAAATGTGTCATGAAATATTGATCAAATTTCAATATATTTTATATGCGATATATAAAAATTAATTGCATTAAAAATACTAACTTTAGCATTATAAAAGTAGTCTACTTTATGGAAAAATATGTGATAAGTGCATCTGAATTAATTTTTTCATGCTCCTATAAAACATGTAATTTAAAAATAACTTGGTCACTTTTTTATACTTTTATCAGCTAGTTATGTTCTAGTAAGCCTTCTTATAGGATCCTGTAATTTTAGTCCACTTTTGAGTTCATTTTCTTGTAAAATTTTAATATTTTAGAACCTGCATTTTTTAAATATTTTTGTGGTAGTTCACGTACATATACCCTTAAGGATTAAAATAGGTTTTTACCTAAAATCCGAAGTCTACTTATCATATAATATATTTTGGCTACTACTTCATGACATTAGATTAAGATTTATGTTTTATGTTCAATATTTGTTTTAACAATGCGTCTGTATTTATTCATTTTCTAATTTATTTGTAATTTTTTCTGTCATTGTGAGCGGATTGTATGCATAAAAGGAACTTTTAAGTCCTATGCTTACAATCCTTAAAATAAAATCAATTCAATTCAATTCAATTCAGTTCTCTTTATGGAAATTCAAATTTCTTAGTAGCCTTTAGATCAACTGTTCTGTTAGCAATTTGAATTTGTATCCTTCACCTATGATTGAAGTTCTAAATGCCATTTGTGACTGATATATTAGGTGAATGTGGCTTAAACTTCCTTTGTTTCAGTGTTGCCACTATTAAAAAGTCAGCCCTTGTATTTTTTCTTGTTAAACTGTTGTGCAATTAAAATGTAAGGTATTGGAGACTGAAGTCTTTTATATCAACTTATTTGTTTTAAAAAATATAACAAAGTACTCGTTTAAATTAAAGGTAACATGGTTGACTTGCAGAATTGCTTTCAATCATAGTGTTTCATTGTGCATTGACCTCACTATAATGGACAAGCCTCTTACTTTAAAATTTGTGTACTAAATAGGGATGTCTACTCAAGAGAAGGTTTGAAAAGCAAAGCAATACAATATCTTAAAAAGTATGTTGAAATTCCAAAAGTAATGGAGGATTTGTGAAGTAAGCTATATGTACTTTCATGAAAATGTTTAGGTATTGATTGCCACAGTGTACATTATAGGTCTACTATATTCAAATTAAGCTGTATTCTCTATTGATCCTGAAACAGGGAGATTCTCTGACTTCGTATGTTGCTAAACCATTATCAATACGGTATCCACCATCGTTTTGCAACTGTCTGATTCACTGCTTATTTTGATATGATAGCATTCCTTAATTAGTTATTTCTTTTTTCTCTGTTTCTGCCACCTGCCTCTGCCCGGTTGTAAAAGCTTCAAGTCTATGCACTTTACATTTTCACTGATCTTTGTTGTCCACTTTTTCTTTTGAACACATTCGTGGATCTGTCAGAAACACATTCATTGATATTAAACAACTAACATCTATAATGAGTAAGCCTACAGATGTAGAAAGATCTGAAATTGAACTAGCAGAATTCCCACATCCTTGGCCATTTTTAAAACCATTGGTTTTTAAGGTATTTCCAGACATAGAGAAAAAGGCTGCATTCTAAGAAGAAGTTAAAAGTGTGACTAAACCAAGTTAAAAGAAGAAACAAGGTGCAATATAGATATGTTTTTCTCAAGTATCCATTGAGAGAGGTTAGAAGAGCATTTTTTTAAGTGGATTTTTTGTGTTCATGTGTCTGTCTTGGAGAGGTTGATTAAAATGAAGTTTCAGTATAACTTTCTATGGACTAGTAAAATCCTCTATAAAGAGGGGGTGTCTGAAAAAGAGGTTTCACTGTCACACTAACTACCGAAAAAGACTACATAAGTGCATTTATTTTTCTGTTGTTAATAAGTCTATTTAATTGTGTCTTGAAGTGATGCAATATAAACCACTTGGCTTCTCTTTCTCCTCTGATAACATGCAGGAAGTGGTGGCGATGTTAAATAATTGTGTAGTAGGAAGTGATGTAAATTACACATACTTTGTTTCACAACAGATATAACTAAGTAGGCACATAAAACACCTTGAGAACATTGGTTGTAGCAAATATATGGAAATGAAGAGACTAGAATAAGCTAGGAAAAATTGGAGGATTTGAAAAGACCCTCTGAGACCGGTAAGTGGAGACCACTCATTCAATTCTTATTATCAAGGTATGTGTAAAAGGCAATAGGCTATGTTGTCATGATAACTGATGTACATTTCATAAATTCTTTCGAATACGTATATTACCATAAAATAGGCACTAAATTGAGCATTACTCCGAAACAGGTCAACCGATTTTATCCATATCAATAGACGTCTTCCCATGGACATTATAAATGTGTATAGCAAGTTTCATAAAAATCCGGTAAAGCGTATTTGAGTTACTGCGTCTTTAAAATAAACACTAAATTGGGTTTTACTCCGGTACCGGTCTACCAATTTGGTCCAATATCAGTAGACGTCTTCCCATGTACATTATAAATGGGTATACAAAATTTCAGGAAAATCCAATAAAGCCTATCTGAGTTA
This sequence comes from Ectobius pallidus, assembly GCA_964059195.1. Classification (NCBI taxonomy): domain Eukaryota; kingdom Metazoa; phylum Arthropoda; class Insecta; order Blattodea; family Ectobiidae; genus Ectobius; species Ectobius pallidus. The sequence goes on along the minus strand of CAXKWD010000003.1, from coordinate 144,189,430 downwards.
TCGCGGCTTTTTATATATTAACATAAAAGACACTAAATTGATCATTATTCCGGTACTGGCCAATCGATTTGGTAGAATATCAATAGACGTCTTTCCATGGACATTATAAATGCATATACGAAGTTTCATAAAAATCCGATAAAGCGTATTTGAGTTATTGCGCCTTTAAAATAGACACTAAATTGGGTTTTACTCCAGTACCGGTCAACAGATTAGGTTAAAATTCAATAGGGTGTTTTTCATGGGCGTCATAAATGCGTATACCAAGTTTCATGGAAATCCGATGCAGCGTATTTGAGCTATGGTGCCTTTCTAATATAATTTATTAAAATAGGCACTAAATTGGGCATTACTCCGGTGAACCGATTTGGTTCAATATCAATAGGGTTCTTCCCATGGACATTATAAATGTGTTTTCCAGGTTTCATGAAAATCAGAAAAAGCGTATTTGAGTTATGGTGCGTACAGACACACGGACAGACAGACAGACGGACAGACATTTTTTCGTCCCCCACACAATCTCCTAAAGTACCATACTGGCACTTAATAATTATTAAAGCATTATATTTATTAACACTTACACCCGAATCATTCATAAACTAAACCATTAATAATTAATGAAACAGCTAAAATTCCGGCTTCAGAGTACATTCCACGATTAGAAAGCGCCGCCTGAGAAAATGATCTCAGATTCGATTATGCAGTTCCAAACCTAATTGTGAACCTAATTGCCTTCTAGACTGTATTACTCGTGTGTAATTCTTGTGACGGCGGTGGATAATACATATTGTTTCTCAACTGTTTGTTGACAGATGAATATGATATGAATTTTATTTGATAAATTCAGTGTAATTTTCAGAAATTATATAATTTTTCAAGGGAAGGAATGGTTTCTTTGGATTTTTATTGTCTGCGATACTTCCACGGTTAAACTATCAATAATATTATAGCTGGTACCCGTAGCTTCGCCCGCCGTTATTAATTGAATTCAGGATTTTTAAGAAATTTACACTGGCAATTTATTAAAAACGTTTGTGGTTCAGAGATATGAAAATTGTAAGTAATAATAAAATTAGAAAATTTGTTCATTGTGTTCATTTCATTTATGTAATAAAGAAACAGTTTTCCTAATTTTGTAGTCTTCGTGAAAGTTTAGACTGCGAGAGACGAACATCGCCGAGTATACCCGATGTCTCGCGAAGTGGGCGAGCGAGTGAGCACGCTATTTAGGGCCGTTGAATTGTATAAGAGTAGATACTCTCGTTTAAATCTACCGTTTCGTTGCTTATATTCTCTTTCACAAATAATTCCTCAAAATACTCCTTCCACCTGCCCATTATCTGCTTTTCATTTCCCAATAAATTATTGTTCTTATCATTGTTGTTCTTGGTTTAAAAGCTGTTTTCATTTCTCTAGTGATTGTGTAAAACTTTCTTATTTCGTTATTTTCTGCAGCTTCTTCTAAACTTTCTATTATTTTCCTCTCATAATTCCTTTTCTTATTTCTACATATTCTCTTTGCTTCACTACGTTTTGTTTTATATTTTTCTCTATTTAATCTTGTATTTCTGTTCATTAATTTTTTCCTGGCCTTATTCCTTTCTTCCACTTTATTTAAACATTCTTTGTCGAACCATTCGCTCCTTTTGTTCTTGGTTTCATATCCAATTTCTTCTTTAGCTGCCTCCCTTAAAACTGTCCAAATAGTTTCCCATTTTCCTTCGATTGAATTCTCATTATTTCTTCTCCTGGTGTCAGCTAAGTGACTATGTATTGACTGTATGTATTTAGGTTTGATTCCATTATTTTTTAAACTTTCCACTTTAAATTTATTCTGCTTCTCTCCTTGTAATACTCTATATTTTGAGATCTTTTGTCGACATTTAACTTTTACCAAAAAGTGATCTGAATCACAATTGGCCCCTCGATAACTTCTTACATCATTTATACTGGACATATGTCTTTTATCTATCAAAACATGATCTATTTGATTTCTGGTTTCCTTATTCGGTGATTCCCATGTTTCACTATGTATACTCTTATGTTGAAAACATGTACTTTTAATAATCATATTATTAAATGTTGCGAAATCAATCAGCCTTAAACCATTATCATTTGATATTTGATGTAAGCTCCATTTTCCTATAGTGGGTGTGAAACATTCTTCTCTACCTATCTGTGCATTAAAATCTCCCATTATTATCTTTGTATCATACTTAGGGATCTTATCTACTTGCTTGTTGAGTTTCATATAAAACAGATCTTTTATCTGTTCACTTTTTTCCTCAGTTGGGGCATGCGCGCAAATAATTGTAGTATTATTAAATCTTCCTTTAATTCTCAAGCTATACAATCTCTCATCCACAGGTTCAAAATTTATTATTACATTTCTTAATCTCTTTTTTATTCAAATCTGGTGCCAAAAGTAATAGGCCCTACTATTATCTTTTCCACTATAACATAAGGTGTATTTTCCAGTATCCATAATTCCTCTTCCTCTCCATCTAATTTCTTGGATTGCTGCATTATCAATTTTGTATTTCTCTAACTCTAGCATCAGTTGTTTTAATTGCCCTGCTCTGTATAATGTAAGCACATTCCAAGTGGCTAAATGAAAATCATGTTCCTTTATTCGTTTGCCAGGTCTTATTTCCGTTTTATCCGTCCGATTGCTGCTATTAGATTTCTGAACTATGTCTTTTTCCGAAATGGGGTCGTCAGCCCCAACCTGGAGGACCAGGTTATTTTCTTTCTGGGTTTTCTTCCCATAGCCTTTAGAAAACCAATTCTCAGCCTGCAAGGCAATAGCTCCCTAATCTAGATTGGAGCCACCCACTCTGGGACTTTGGGAATATCCTTGTCTTTTTAAGCATTTGTTGTACGACTTATATTGCTGTTATATACTTCAATATCTGGTTGAATGTAAGCCATAATATGATACTGGTGATCCAATCTATGACTGGTGATTTTTTATGATCAAAGTTTTTATTATTCCTCGTATTTCTTCTGCTGTGATTGGTATGTCATCAGGAGTATTGGGGGACTTTTCAGTTTCTTTCCTTATCTGTTTGTGATATTGGTTGCCTCAATTTCTTTGCTTATTGGTTTGTGATATTCATTGTAATTTCCTTCATCATCTTCAGGAGGGAAGTGACTTAGTATGTGGTTCATTGTGTCCTTCATATCCCTGGTGTATTTGCCATCTGTTTTCTTTAGTATAATCAAAGAGGTGTTGTTTCTGATCTTACCCGATGCCAGTTTACATACCACAGTCCATGGATTTGTTGTTGTTATTATGCTGCAATAGTCTTTCCGTGATTTCTCCTTTAATATTTCTGATTGATACTGTCTTTAAATTGTTACATACTGGATTTTCCTGTTTTGACCGTGCTCTGCATCAATCCTTGTTCTTTGGTATCTTCTTCTTAAAGCATTAAGTCTTTTCCTAATCAGTGTCATTTCAGTTGTCCACCAGGGTACCGTCTTCTTCGAGCATTTCCCTGCCTTACTCATTCTGAATGTTTTTGGTCTACTTTTATCAAGAATGAGTTGAAATTGTTGATCTATACTATGTGGGTAGGTTTCTTCCATTACAATTCTATGTAATTCATTGTCTGTTTCCTTTATATCACTATATTTTGTACTGTACTGTTCTCTAAGTGTTACAATGAAGTTGCCCTGGTTCACAATGTTTATGCATGTACTGGGATTTTCCTTGTATCATAGCTACTGAAAAATCCTTGTAATAATCATATTTGAACAGATATTATCAAAGTTCTTTGTAAGAAAGATTTCAAGATCTTGAAGGGCCCATGATGTGGTAACAAACGGTAGCCTTCATTATTTGTGTTGACGTGCTAGTGTATGCAGAAGATTCTTCTAAGGTATGCATCCTTGACCCAACAATAAGATTTGAACAACACATTGGTTAACCAGAAGAGAAACATCTATTACATAAACCTACCATTCCATACAATACCATCTCGAAGAAATACAAATATATATATAGCTTATTATTGGAGTTTAAGGGAAAATATTATTCCATATAGTTAACATCTAGCAACACTTTCAACTGGATCTTGAGAAACTGAAGAATATAGTTCTTATATCTATAAAAGAATTGATACACATTTACAGAAACCACTGTAACAAATAGCATTGATACTTTAACATTTGCTTTCTTTTGTACAGTTATATTTTAAAATAGTATAGTTTTTCATACTTTTAGTAAATTGTCACATTACATTATCAAATTTCATTTATTTTTTAATTTAATTTTTTATTATTATTATTATTATTATTATTTTTTACTGTATCTGATGTATTTACTTTGTGTTTGTGTTTCCTTTCTGTGCTTACATGCTAACTTAGCTTAGCTTAGCTCACATACAGTGAGGGATTTCATATATAGTTGTGCCGGATTTCATATGTAGTTTTGTCGGCACAACTACGTATGAAATCCCGCACTGTATGTGAGCTAAGCTAAACTAACTTAGCTTAGCTCTTGGTCGACAACCGGCATAATTCTTCTATTGTACCTACCATCTGAAGTGAATGAAGTTTATGCTTTTGTTCTAGACATACATAGAATGTATAAATATAATATAACATTATAGGTATTCATATTAAGCAATTAATTACTTATGTAAAGAGTGTAACATGCATTTTTATAGATGTAGATTCTACATTATTATGGTGACCAGAATTTCAGAGACAAAAAGCAGGACCTAGCTGTTATCGTGGTCGTGAAACATTAGATTACCTTTTTTTTTTCTTCCATCTAGCGAACATTGTATGTCATAAAGGAAGTCTTATAGGAATCACTTTAGTTCAGCAGCCCTATTCTGTAACTTCTCGATTTCGGAATCGGAATCTGCAAAGAAACCGATTTTTCAATGTTTTGGTATTCTGTAACTCCATTCCGATTCCGAGCGGTCGGAATCATCCCGATAGTAATGGCGGCTGATCGGAATCCTTGCCGAGAGGTCTCTCGCATTCGGTTGGGGATTTCGAAGTCAAATACATAACGAAAGAAAGTAGTTTATGTCGTTGTTTTATTACATTAGTATCATTAATCCATAAGCATAACTAAAAAATATTTAAAACTTAATAAAATAATGAAAACATATTAAAATAATATATGTGAAAATGTAGGGTTATGTTTGTCTTCTTTAGCAGAGAACAATTTTACAAATCATACCCAGAAATATTAGATGTAGTATAAATGTATGTAGCCTACTAATTTTCTTTAACTGTAAGATAATTTATTCGTTAATAACACCGTCAACCCTAATTCACTACCAGTATAACTTAATATGTTCTTGCCATAATTATGAACATTAAGTACAGAAAACAGACTACGAATAAAACAAACAGCAGATGATATTGTATTCATTGCTAAAATGTACTGTACATGTACTTAACCTATGCCAACTAAACTCCGAAATAAAGAAAAAATTAATATAGACCAAGGGTGCCCGAACATTTCATATGAAGGTTCAATAACCATTTCAATTGTTTATGGCGTGTCATATTTATACTAGCAGTAATTTACGTTTAAAAACTAGACTAATCTCAAAGCAAACATATATAATATTTTTAATCATTTCTGTAATCACTGTTTTTGTTAAATTAAATGCATAACTATAAAAATACTGTAATAAATAGAACACACGTAGTACGATAAAAGACTACTTTAGCAAATATTAGGCCTACCCAATAAGAGTCATTTAGTAAATGCTTTTAATTAGACATAATATAGTGTACTATGTAGTCAGCTAGTGCAAAAATAATTAGGAAAATGCATGCGTAATTACCTGGCAATGAGAAGTGTATATTGAAGACTACAAACCACTGATAACTGGATTCTCTCTTGTGGAGACGATATCGCTTAAAATAACACACATCACTATTTTCATGGTTTCACAGAATAATTACAGAACTGTATTCATTGCACTTTCACTGTTCATCCATTATCAAATTTGCACATACTCGATAAAAATTGAATTAGTGACAATATTACACGGAATTGTACAGCTTCTGTAGACTACAAATGCCTGACTGCCTCTGCAAAGCGTAAATGTGAAACACAATTTGGAAGAATGGGAACATAACGGTCTATGAGGGATGATTGACCGTGCCCCTCTAGCCTTTCTTTGAAGTGCAACCCCCAAGTAAGCTCACCACATTCCTAACATTAGAAATGAGATCCAATGAATAGAATTTAGTGTAGCTGTTCATTGCAAAATTTTAAAACCACAGCAGTAGTCATTTAAGATACGTAGGTTTTATTATAACTTATTTGTAAGGCCCGTCAAAAAAATAAGCGGCCTATTCATATTAAGTTCTTTTAGTATGACTCCATTTTATAAATTGTGTGAGATATTATGAAGTCTCATGAATTTTAGGGTTAGTCAAACTATTTTCATTATGGCGGGAGTGCGGTTTCAGACGACAAATCTTCCTAGTTGAGATGACGTCACTTAAAACCCTTGTCTCTCATTGGGTAACGTCACCTGTACGTCACTAATGCCTCGGCTACCTTCGGGATTTCGTTTTGAGATACGCAAAACGAGTGGATGATCTCGATTGGTGTTACAGAATACCAAACAAGCCAACATTTCGATCGACTCGGAATGGGGAGATCCCGATCGGAAACATCTCGAGTCGAGCGGCTGGCAAAACGAAAAGTTACAGAATAGGGCTGCAGATATACTCTCTTTAATGGATGTAACTAAGAAATGAAATAATCTGCATTAAAATTAATTAAATTAATGTATAGCCTATAAAATTATATTACTACAAATTCTTGCTAGTCTGTTTTATGTAGTATTATTGATGTTCACTGAATATTACATTAAGACATTGCAACACACAATATGTTATGATTGCTGATTTCTTAAGGAGTTATAGTTGCCATTATGGATGTTGATTTTAATTCTTTTTCAAACATGAAAGTTGTTACATTTAAAAAATATATATATAGTAAATTTCAGATAAAGTGCCATTTTGCAGGACTTTTCATAGGATATTTTAAAAAAACAACAGGTTATTCATAAAATGTTCAAGCCTTTTTTGCAGGCTGCAGGATAGGGTTAAATAAAAAAAAAAATCCTGCAAAAAGCAGGACATCTGGTCACTGTAATGTTATAATGGTTTAAAGAAGGAAAATGAGTGATAGGGAGGTATAAGAAAGTTTTACAAAATAATGGTGATGAAATTAATGGTGACAAATCTATTATGGGGGCCCAAGGAGAAAGTGAAATGATAATGTGAAGATGCAATCATGATAAATTAGAGCCATATTGACAGTCCTGTAAGTTTAAAATGCGAAAACTCTGGCTTGTCAATATAAAATCCAAAATGTTAAACCGCCAACTTGTAGTCATCCTCAGTGATAATCTTTAATTAAAAATTTAAACATAGCTCATCAAACTAACATAATTAATGTGTTTATCTTTATGCAGCTATGCTGGTTGGTTCTTGTATTGATATATTGATATTTTAAACTAACATGAGGATGAATTAGAAAGTAGTAGGAAAGGATGACATTGACTAGCTTGAGATGGGCCCAGATAGGATGAGTTGGAGGCTTTTTTTATTGCTGAAGCCATGAACCTTTGAGTTTTGTAGTTCTTGCAAGTTAGTCAGGATGTGATAAAAAATTTATGATTATTTGATGTAGACTTGAAAAACTGTCCAGCTGACTGTTAAATTGTTTCACTATTCAAGTTTATAGACAATTCTTTCCGATTAACAAAGTTTTTTTCCATTGCAAAATTCATCACTATTTTTATTTTTTATTTTTTATTTTTCCATTCCTTTGTAAATGTTGACATAAACCACTGTAAGGGACACAAGGATTGAGTTTTTGGCCAAAGTCACAAAAAAAAAAAAAACTATTTTTGTCTTGCATCTCTGTATCTGTATCTGGTACCCTATGATCCCCAAGTGGGGCGAAGGGCCTCCAAGTGGAGGTTTCATTACCTACACTAATTTTGATATGCTTATTTTCCGAGAGAGAGTAGAGGTGGTAAGCCCATCGCCTCGCAACCCCCCTCTGGAAACTAAGTATTTCTTGGACGTGAAAGGGCCGAGAAATTTTGTCCAGAGGCTCTAATTTAGGCTTGGAGTTCTTTTACGAGCCGTAAATCTACGACACGGGACCCCCAGCTTAAAGTCCCTCCCGGAGGACTCTGTGCCCAGGATTTTTATGTCCTGAAAAATCCATCGACCGTGGCCGGGTTTGATCCCGTGCCCTGCGGATCTAGAGGCGGGCACGCTACCTCTAGACCGCTGCGGCCGACTTTTCTTACATAACTTAAATAATTGCCTTATACATTGAGTAATTAGAAACTAATTAAATTTTGTTGATTATGCTCAGGCGGCTAACTTTAAATAGCACTGAATCACCATGCCCCCTTCTAGCCATTGACTGGTAATTGCTTAAATGAGGGCCAATTGATACTTTATGTTATTAAAATGTTTAAAATGTTGTCCAGTGAAATGATTTTAGCATAGATTTTAATAACAACTAATTGCATTATGGAAAAATGTCATTTTTAACAAAAAACAATGTTTTTAATATACTTTCGTAAAATTTATAAATTCCTTTCTTTTTTCAATATTAAATTGTATTGGAAGTTAACACAGTGAAGTTATATAACACAATAATTATATAAGAGTTGAATTTTTACACAAAAACTTCACTTTTGATATAGTGAAACTAGTTCAGGTAAACTATACCAAAAGTGAAGTTTTTGTGTAAAAATTCAACTCTTATATAATTATTGTCCTTTCTTTTTATTTTTTGTTTATTTGTCGTTTTTACTATGTTTTGCTGTTTCCCAGCATTCCCTATGTTTTGCTATATTACGCAATTCACAGATAACTTTTCCCAACCTTAGTGTTGTCTCGTCCTGATATTTTCTCAAATATGCTTTGTTAAATCTTGAAAAAAATGTTCCATACGCTTGGCAATGTTAAATGAATTAAAAAATTTTACCTAGTTGTAAAACTACGTAATTAAAAAAAAACATTATATGCAAGAAGCAAAAAGAAATTATGCGACAGGAACCTTTTTATTTTATTGCAAATTTAAATAATTGAAACTTTATAATTCTTAAAATAGTAGTCCATTCATGCTGAAACATAATACTACTTAGTTATTCTACATCTTATTATTATAAATATCACCTAAATAGGATAAAGAAATGAATATTTTTAAGAACTCAGCCCTAGTGTCCCTTAAGGAACTTTAACCTTCTAGCTGATAAGTTTATTATTTTCATAATACTATTATGGGCTTGCATTCTAGGTATGTGAAACTAAATGCAGACGGATCCGTGTACATGTAATCAATGGAGAGAACATCTCTAATGGTACTTTTGGAGATTTTTGTAAGTTTTTTTCACATTCCTTTGTTCTGCTAGATTCAAGCTTTGAAAGCTAAAGTAATCCACATGAGGTAGGATAATGATGCTTCATACTGAAATAATATCTACATTTGTTGGATAATTTAATAGCAAATCAAGGTTGTGCCAAAATTTGGGAATGGTGAAGGTGAGGAAATTGTGAATTACTTGCTGGTAGGGTATATAGGAAAAACTCACCATTTTTGAACGTTTTTACTTCTTCTACTTGTACTATAGTTAGAGGATGTATTATGTTTTATTCTGAAATTTGATGTGGATTTTCAACATTAATAGTAAAAAAATACCATTGACTGGAAGGAGAAGCAAAGCCAGTGGCGGTTCCTGAGATTTAATATAGATAGGCCAATGCAATATTGTGTACATCTTAAGAGAGAAATAGAATTCATACTAAATCTACAGTCTAGCGGTTACTGAAGGCCGAGCTGTTGTTTCCCCATCCCTTTGCCATAACAGTTTTATTCTTCTATTTTTGGTTCTGGCAAATTTCTAAATTACCTGCTCGTTGAATTCTCCTTGCCCATAGCGCCTTTTATCCGGATCCCAATTTAGTACCAGCATTGTGAAGAACATTCCTATGACTTTCAATCATATATCCTGATTTTTGTTTCCTGCAACTTTATTGACTGATAAATATTTGTTGCCATGACTTCTGAAATGACCCTTGTATTTATTGCAATATTTACAAAGATTCACTGGCTATTTCTCTCCATAGTTGCCACCATTATTGAGGCATTTATTGTGGTGGTGTACCAACAATTGCATGCCTGTGTCATAGGACTTAATCTAAGAGTATTTGAAAACAGGGTGCTTAAAATATTTGGACCTAAGAGAGATGAAAATGGAGACTGGAGAAAACTGCATAATGACGAGCTTCATAACCCATGCTCGTCACCATATATAGTAAGGGTAATTAAATCACGGAGAATGAAATGGGCTGGACATGTTGCATGCATGGGGATGAAAGACACATCTCAAAAATATTGACTGGGAGACCCGAAGGAAAAGACCACTTGGAAGACCTAGACATAGGTGGGAGGATAATATTAGGATAGATTTAAGGGAAGTAGGATTTGAGAGGGATAGTTGGGTGGAGTTAGCACAGAACAGGGTTTAATGGCGGGCTCAGGTAAGCGTGGAAATGAACCTTCGGATTCCATAAAGTAGATAATATTCCTTTAGCTTGCTTAGGAATTGTCTATTGCCATTGAGTGAGTGAATGTCATAGGACTCTGCCATCAATGTCAGATGAAATCACTGCCATCTGTACCTCAGCGTCATTGTGGAAACGTTTTCTCACCAGAAAGTGCTTCATGTCTTGGAAGAGATACAGATAATAAAATAATTATAAATTTAGGCACAACAAAATTAGAACCTATATCTGTGAATCGAGGCATTAGACAGGGATGCAGTTTGTCGCCAACCTTCTTTAATATTTATGTTTATGATCTTATAAAGAAATGAAAATTTGAAGTAAATCCAGGAATACAGATTAATAAGAAACTGTATTTAAATATTTTGCTGTATGCTATCACAGTAATCCAAAACAGTGAGGAGAACCTTCCAAGATCTGTTTATATGGTAAATTACATCTAATAAGCAGTCAATTGTATGGTCTAAAAATATTAACACTGAAATCTAAGGCAATGGCACATTGTGGAAAGTATTTAATATGATCAAAAATCTGCATTCAAAATAAAATCCTGGAACACGTCTGCAGTTTTAATTACTTGGGATGTGACATCAGTTTCAATGTAGACAGAGAAATTGAAAATAAAATAAACAAATTTCAACAAATATGTGCAACTGTATCTAAGACATTACAAAATAAGGCTAGAAGAGACACTAAAATCAAATTTTATAAAACAACTAGCATGTGCCCGCGGCTTCGAGCATTATAATTATTTCAAAAATTAAAAATTAAAAGCATAATAGTTAAGTCATTATATTTAACACCTAAATCACGTGGACTACATACCAAGATTAGATAGCGTCGCCTGGTAAAAGCGACCTCAGATTCGAGTTCCTTGGCCCAGAAAACCCCTGTATAGTGAGTTCGTCCAAATCTAACAATGTTTGACCATATGTAGGTCTATATTGATTAGGCCTATCCCTCTTCCGTGTAGGTTGAAATTTTCATATCTCTAAGGGCCTTGACACTCTAAACAAATGAATCGTCCAGGATGGACTAACATAATCAAGCGATCGCCCGCGATAATTATTTAAGAAATTAAAAATTAAAAGCATAATAGTTAAATCATTATATTTATTAACACCTAAATCATGTGGACTACATACCACGATTAGATAGCGTCGCCTGGTAAAAGCAACCTCAGATTCGAGTTCCTTTGCCCAGAAAACCCCTGTATAGTGAGTGAGTTTCGTTCAAATCGAACAATGTTTGACCATATTTTGGCCTATATTCATTATCCCTCTTCCGTGTAGGTTCAAAATTTCATAATACTTGTATGTCTGCAGGCATTGATATTCTAAACAAATGAATTGTCCTGGATGGACTTACAAAATCAAGCGATCGCCCACGATAATTATTTTAAAAATTAATCATTAAAAATTAAGAGCATATTAGGCCTGGTTAAATCATTATATTTATTAACACCTAAATCACGTGGACTATATACCACGATTAGATAGCGTCGCCTGGTAAAAGCGACCTCAGATTCAAGTTCCTTGGCCCAGAAAACCCCTGTTTCGTCCAAATCGGACAATGTTTGACCATATTTAGGCCTATATTGATTATCCCTCATCCGTGTAGATTGAAAATTTCAGATATATGCATGCCTGAACATTATAAAAAATGAATCGACCAGCGTGGGTTTACAACATTCAAGCGATCGCGATGCTTTTATGTCCAAGGTTTGATAAAAATACCCAAAGCCAACTGTAATCGATTTGATATTGAAATGTATAACTGAAAAGTGATGCTTCGAAAATGCAAAAAAATGCACGTTTTTTGCCTGCTTTTCACTCATAACTCACGAACGAAAGCGAAAATTAAAATTCCGGCTTCGAGGTGCATTTTCCGACCCTTCAGTCCACCTATGTTTAAAAATTCAGATCTCTGCGTTGAGTAGATTTTGCTGGGCATCGCGGACAGACAGACAGAAGGAAAGACACACACTTCCTTTTATTAATATTATAGATGGCAGCCCCAGTTCTTATGCATGGGAGCGAATCATGGATAATTAAACAGAAAGGCCAAAGCAAATTACAAGCTGCAGGAATGAGATTTCTATCAAAAGTTTAAGGTTGTTCAAGAAGAGATCTCATATGAAATGAAGATATACATAACGAGCTCAACATATGTATTAAAAATAAAAAAATAGATGACAGTAGAGAAAAATGGAACATATGAATGAAGAAAGAATTTACTAATTATTAGAGATCCATGAAATTTGCAAGATGCGATAATGCAAATTGTTCTTCTATCCAAAAATTTGTACAGTATGTTTGTAAACCTCAATCCCTAACCCCCCAGAAACGATTTTTGAATCATGAAATAACATGTATTCATCAATATAACATGAAATCATAAAAATTAAGTGAAAAATTGATATATTCCGGGTTTTTAAACGAATTTCAATAAAAGAAAAAGTAAAATTATGAACTCTCAACATAAAAGTATTATTTTAATAATATTTTCATAACTTCCATTCTTGTCTCGATGGAAAAAAAAAAACCGGAAAATGTTCCAAGCTCAGCAGCACAGCCAGAGCAGCAAAAGAGAAAAGAATTTAAGAACAACCTATGATGCCTGGAACGTTTCAACCTTGAATGTTCATATTATCCTGGTTTGCTCCACGAATTAATTCGCGCAGGCAGTTTTGGGGGTATGGAATTTATTAGTGGAAGCTTTGAAGCGAGTTACTTATCAATAGCCCTTCACCCTTCTTCCTGTGCCTTGCCAACTTTCAGCGTGACACTGCTCAGGAGACACTCGTTCACAAAACTCTGTACTCTCATAGACATGTTTTGAAGAAATTATGAACATTGTCAATAATTTCCTGACTTTGACATTTCTTGCCATTATGTTTAGAAATAACAGGAGGCCTTTTTAATTGGTTCTTACCCAAAGAACAACCCACAAAACACACAGAAAACATGAAATAAAATTATTACTGATAACACCATGTACATTTCACTGTGTTGTGGTTCCAGGAGGTACTGAACTTGGCAACCCAATGCAGCTTGTCATATGTTCTGTAAATAGTACTTTCCCTTCAGATCACCAGTTAGGACTTGCATGCTGGGTGTGCTGACAAAGAAGAATAGAATGCTAGTGCATCTTTATAGCAGATTATGGCCTAAGAGAGCATTATTCGTAATAAAGTTTTTCCATCAGAAGTGTTGAAAATGCCAAAAACTGATGTTTCTGTGAGCCAAATTTAGTAAGGAAACATTCTATGTGAACAATTATAAAATTAAAAAATACAGTACGTTACAGAATCAATAGATAACCTAGAAATACCAAAAAGTAAAGAGAATAATATGGTATAAATCCAGTTGACAATGGTCTATTTGATCATAATTTAAATTTAAAGAAGCCCATTAACAAAAATGAAATATCCCCTGATATGGCAAATTATCTTTATGGAAAGTGGAGACATATATATGTACAGATCGATCTCTCTCTGATGAAAATGGAGCAGGAGCTGGTGGAACATGTCAGTTCTTCTCTTTTTATAAACATGCTGGAAAAGATACTACAGATTTTAATGGTGAAGTTTTAGCTATTTACCACTTGCTCCAGAAATTTTCAATTGGCTCCAGTAATGCAAAAATATTATCTTATCAGATTCTAAAGCAGCAATCTAAGCTGTAGTATCATCTTTCCCAACAATAGAAATAATTTTGGAAATACAAAATATGATCTATACTATCCAAAAACTTGATAAACATATAGTGTTACAATGGATTAGAGCCCATTGTGGAATACAGCGAAATGAAAAGTCTCATATTATGAGGGCAATTTTTTTTTTTTCAACCTCCGATGTCTAAATGAAACTTATAGCAGAGTCAAGGTAGGGAAACTTATATCAGAGAGGTTTGCCATTAGAAGCGGCTTGAAGCAAGAAGATGAACTGTCTCCTTTACATTTTAATTTTGTTTTGGAATATGCCATTAGGAAAGTTCAGGAAAACAAGGTAGGCCTAAAATTAAATGACAGTCACCTGATTTTAGCTTATGCAGATGATGTTTGCTTCTTGGGCGATGACATAAACACAATTAAGAGAAATGCAGAAAATCTTTTCGATGCCTGCAGAAATGTTGGATTAGAAATTAATACAGAAAAACTAAGTACAGTGAAATCTCGATACAGCGATTTCGCAGGAACCAGAAAAAAATATTGTTGTAGAGAGAGATATTGTTATATCGAGAATTTACAAAAAATGTTCAAATATTGGTAGTATGTGTAGGAAACAACTTCAATAATTGAAATGCTTTAAGTATTTAAGGAAATAAAGAATTTTTACACAAGAACTGCTATACTGTACTGTATTCACTCCACCCTTAAATGATTACACTAACTTATGAGCAAACACATTGTCTTTTCAGGAAGAAGCTGGTAAAACATCCCAGTCTCGTCAGCATTATAAATATCTTCTGGCAAATATTTCTCAGTAATTTTTTTTCATTTCATTACTGCACCAGAGATTTGCGTCATTTGTTGGTGCGGATTTCTCTTCCCATTGAATTAACTTAAAAGTTATGCCATGGCGGTCTCTAAAGCGGACAAGCTACCCATTGCTAGCCTTGAAGTCCTCCACACCAAGCATGGTAGCAAACTTCTTAGCTTGACTACAAATCAACGGTCCATTTATTGGAATGTTTAAAGTTCTTTTTTCATTGAAGCATTCCAAGGTTGCAGCATCCAAGTCAATAAATGTTGCCGTTTTCTTTCGTTTTCTAGTAGGATCCACGGCATTTGAATTGAGTTTTTCCTCGATCTCATTCCTTTTCTTTAAGAAAGTCGACACCGTAGATTCCGAAAGCCCGTACTTTTTCGATGTTGCAGTTTGTTTCATGCCTGCGTCAATGTCTTTAATTACAGCTAATTTCTGCTGCATACTAATTTGTTTACGAGAAGCCATGCTGACAGAGAAGCACAACAATACGCGAACACCACCAAGCAAACTTGCCGTGCAGTGCAGGCACTGACTGGCGACCAGGCGACTGGTTTACTCCATTGTGCACTTGAGCGAGGTTGAAGCACGATCAAGGTCAAGGAAGGCGATTCCACCCTTAAAACGAGGCAGGGGAGTTCATGATTTGGACTTTCACGATCTATTTTTATCGTTGTACCGAGGAAAATGAATTTACGGGGATCCTAAATGTAATCGTAGTGGGGAGGTTTATCGTTATTAAGAGTATCGTAAAACCGAGGGGAATTTTACATTATTTTAATGGAAAGTATGCCGGGACCAAAATATTTTAACGTTATGAAGAGTATTATCGTTATATCGGTAATAGTTGTACGGAGATTTCACTGTATATGGTAATGAAACGTCAAAATAATGCGCTACAAAATATTACAATAGCCGGTAAATCGTTCGAACAAGTGGAGAAATTCTAATATCTGGGATCAATAATTACAGACATAAATAATATTAAGACAGAAGTTAAGTGTAGACTCAAATCAGGAAATGCCTTCTTTTATGCAGTTCAGAAACTCTTATCTTCTCGTCTTCTGTCCAGAAATAAGACAACTATCCTGCCGATTGTATTTTATGGATGTGAGACATGGTCGCTTACTCTTCGGGAAGGAAATTATTTGAGAGTATTTGAAAACAGGGTGCTTAGGAAAATATTTGGGCCGAAGAGAGATGAAAATGGGGACTGGAGAAAACTGCATAACGACGAGCTTCATAACCTGTACTCATCACCAGATATAGTAAGGGTAATTAAATCACGGAGGATGAAATGACCTGGAATTGTTGCGCGCATGGGGGAGGAAAGACATTTCTAAAAAATATTGACTGAGAGACTGAAGGGAAAAGACCACTTGGAAGACCTAGGACAATATTAGGATAGATTTAAGAGAAATAGGATTTGAGAGGAATGGTTGGATGGAGTTAGCACAGAATAGGGTTGAATGGTGGGCTCATGTAAGCGTGGCAATGAACCTTCGGGTACAATAAAATAGATAATATTCCTTTAGCTTGCTTAGGAATTGTCTATTGCCATTGTGTAAGTAAGTGATGGGACATAAAATGAAAGCACAGTGAAAATCAAAACTGTTGTATTTGGAACACCTAGATACAATTTCCAGCTACTTCTCTACCCGTACATAGTTACTGCTCCGATTGAGACATTTCTCGTAGCTTGGTACCAACTTTCCAATACCCTCTTCAAAGAAGCTTGTTGCCAGGGTATTGAGAAGGGTTTTCACGGCATTTTGAAGTGTTTTGAAGTTCTTTGTTGGTGTGGAAATGCTGTCCTCCCAGATCTGGGGTTTGTTTGAGAAATTTATGTGTTTGGATTGTTCTTTTAATGCTGGATTGCCGTAACGAATCCATATTTCATTCCCTGTCACAATGGATTTCAAATACTCGTCCCTGTGCCGAATGACTTTCATTTTTTTTTTGGCAGCTGAAGATAGAGCTGGGAGGACAGCGCTTATAAACATCAACGAAGATCTTCAAAACACTTCCAAATGCCATGAGGTCCCTTCTCAATACATTGGCAGCAAGCTTCTATGAAGGGGGTATTGGAAAGTAGGTACCACACTATGACAAAAGTCTCAATCGGAGCGGTGACTATGTAGAGAGGTAGTTGGAAGGTGTATCTGATGTTCCAAAAAAACAGTTTTGATTTTCACAGTGATTTTCATTTTATGCCCCATCAGAGGTTTAAAGAAAAATAGCCCTCATACTACCAAAAAAAGAGTGTACAATTGAAACGTTTGCTTTTATAAGGCTTCAAGTGCCAAAATCATGATTGTGTAGAAAACAAGATATAGACCCACAGAAAGACGTGGCGGAGATAGACCCAGCGCTATACTTTGGAATTTATTGCTACTTACTAGGCTTTCCCTGGACCTTGGACCCTTCTGAAATGCATTGGTATGGGTACATAGATCCATATAATATTATCAGCTGAAAAAATTATGGTTTTGGCACTTACACCATTATAAAAGTAAACACTTCAAAACAGCAGAAAGAAACAAAGTTTTTTTTCTTCTGGATCAATTAAAACAATCATAAAAAATGAATGAAACCTTCACTTTAACTGAAGAAATTTTAGTAGAGAGGGTAATAAGTTGATTGAATTCTGCGAGGAAAATAATTTAACAGTGTGTAACGGAAGCAGGGGAAGTGATAAACAGGGTGAATTTACATTTGCAAATGCTAATGGACAAAGGGTGATTGATTATGCAATGTGTAGTGAAGGAATCAACGAGAGACTTGCAGACTTTGAGGTATTAAAAGAGGTAGTGGACAGTTGCCATTTTCCGTTAATGTTAAAAGTGAACATAGGAAGGAAAGAAGCAACAGAAAGTAATTCAATGGGAACAAAAACAATAAGATGTTTTAAATGGAAAGAGGAGGGAAGGGACAAATTTTGGCACAATATAAACACAGAGGAGAGTGAAATAGTAAGGGTGGGGGTCATAGAGGCTATATGTTCAGGGGAGAGACAGCTGGCATCAGAAAGATTAGAATTAATGTTGAGAAGAGCAGGGGTTACAATGGAGGTGAAAAATAAGGGGAATTTAAAGAGGATGAGTTGGTTTGATGAGGAATGTAAAAGAGTAAAAAAACAAGTATTTAGGGAATTGAAACGATGGAGGAGAACAAAATCGAACGAGGATAGACAAACCTTTGTGCTGTGTAAGTGGGGTTATAAATGTCTGATGGAAGGAAAAAAGAAAGAATGGCAAATGAAGGTGTGCGAACAGGTCAAGGAAGAAGTGAAATCTAAGGATACCAAGCAGATATGGGGGATTGCAAAGAATCTTTGCAGGAATAAAGGAACAGTGAATTTGATAAAACCTAGAGAATGGATAGAGTATTTTGGAAAACTAGTAGGGGCAGGAGGCAGGTGGAGTAGAGAGAGCCAGCTAAGTGTGGCAGCTAGAAAGATTGACTGTTTAGATAAGGAAATTTCAAATAAAGAGGTAGAATTTCAAATCAAAACTTTGAAAGGGAACAAGGCTACGGGTGTAGATGGCATACCGGGAGAATTTTGGAAGATGTTAGCTTGTACAGATAGGGGTGTGGGTATAATAACTGATTTACTGAACAAAGTGAAGGAAAAGAAAATAATGCCAGAAAACTGGAAGACTAGTATGATAGTTCCATTATACAAGGGAAAAGGAGATGTACAAAAGCCAGAGAATTACAGAGGTATTAGTTTGCTATCCATATTAAGCAAAATATACACAGGTGTAATGGCGCAAAGGCTGCAGATGTGGACTGAAGCAGAGGGTAAATTATCTGAGTTTCAAGCAGGATTCAGGAAAGGAAGAAGGTCAATCGATAATATAATGATTTTGCAAACTATTGTAAGTAAATATTTGAGTATAAAAAGAGGAAGAGTATACATGTTTTTTGCAGATTTTGAAAAGGCTTTTGATTTAATTAATAGGGAGGCACTGGTTTATAAATTAAGAGTGAGTGAAGAATTTATTTCTGGGATTAAAAAGTTATATGAAGGAATAAAAATGTGTGTAAGATGTGAAAGAAATGTAATTTCGGAATCGATCGATCAACAATTGGGTTTACGGCAGGGATGCAAATTAAGTCCAATATTGCTTAATTTATTTATAGATGATATTTTGGAAAGAGTAGAAGAATGTAATCCACATTGCCCGGTAATCGGAAAAAGACAAATTTCTGGTCTCCTATATGCAGATGATTTGGTAGTAGCAGCAGTAACTATAATAGGGCTACAACGGGCAATCGATGAAATTAGCAAATTTTGTTCAGAATGGGGTTTAAGAATAAACATTAAAAAATCAAAGGTAATGGTTTTCAAAAAAGGCTGTAAGTTGAGGAAGCAGGAGAAGTGGTATATGAATGGTGAACCTCTGGATGTAGTGATGGAATTTGACTATTTGGGAATGAGAATGTCTGCAAATGGAGGGTGGGAGGCACATGAGAAAAAAATGGCAGTGGTAGGTAAAGCAGCTATGAGAGCGGTTAGAATATGTATGTATAAAATTCCAAATATTTCAGTTGTATGGTTAGAGAGAATATATGAGGCAGTGGTGGAAGCAAAAATGTTATATGGGGTTGAAATATGGAGGGCATCAAAGGGGTGGTTGAAAGTTGACCTTGTACATAGGATGTTTTGTAGAGAAGTGCTAGGCCTACCTAGGGGATCACCAATGGGAGTGGCATTAGCAGAGCTAGGAAGGGTAGGAAGGAAAGGAATAATAGTAGAAAGAATTTTGAAATATTGGTATCATAATATAAATTTGGATGAGGATAATGCATTGAAAGAATGTATGAAGTATTTAAATGAAGGTAGGAGGCATGATAATTGGGTGGAAAAAATTAAAAGGATACTGGAAGAAGTTGGAAGGGGGGATATTTGGCAAAGAGAAGAAGGTAATAAGATAGGATTTTGGAGGGAAGTAAGAAAAAGAGTAGAGGACATGGAAAGACAAGAGATCTGGGCAAGCTTTGTAAACAAAAGTTCTTTAAGATTATACAGAGTAATTAAAACAGAGTGGGGAAGGGAGAAATATGTCGATTGTTGTGATAAGCAAGGAAGAGAGGGATATGCATGGATGAGAACAGGGGTGATATATCTGAAAGGGTTAAGGAAGGACAGGGAGGAAGGTTGTGTACTATGTAATAAAGAGGAAGGAATATCACACTACTTAACGGAATGTGAAGGGGTAACACGGTGGAGGGAAGAAATCTGGGAGACAAAGTGGGATAAATTTCATAAGGAGATAATAACCATCAAGATGTTGAAATTCAGAGGTGAAGAAAATACTAAGAAAATTGGGGAATATTTAGGAAAAATGAGAGAGAAGTGGATGAGAAAAATTAGGAAATAGATCAAGAGAAAATAATCAAGAAAGGTGTGGTAAGTTAACCAGAATCCACATTCATACACTAAACCCAGGGGTTATAGTATGAAGGGATTCTTAGTGGATAGCGCTAGGCTTATAGATAAGAGATGTTTAAAGTGGATGTAGATAACTATGTATGTAAAAGCAAGTGTTAATAAAATTCTATTCTATTCTATTCTACTTAACTGAAGAAATTAGAAACAGATATATAAAAATACTATATTTTTATGTATGAAGGCTGTCCAGAAAGTAACAGATGTTTTGGCCTGGCCCGGCAATGGGTGGGGCTAGTGCTGCCATTTTAGTGTCATAGCATTCCTACACTCAGTACGTATGCAGCTGTGTTAGCGTGAGCATAGTGCCTTTCGTACTTTGTCTGCAGTGGAGTGTTAAAATGAGTGCTGCAATTGAAAATCCCACCAGTTGTGATGTGCGGTCTTTGATAAGGTTTTTGTTGGCGAAAAATCACAAACCAATTGAAATTTATCGCCATATTTGTGATGTGTACAGCAAAGGAATAATGAGTGAAAGCTGAGTAAGGCATTGATTTTAAAAATGGCCAAACCATTGTTCACGATGAGGACCACAGTGGTAGGCCTGGTGTTGTGACTGATGAACTGGTAGTGAAAATTGACAAAACCTGTGAAAATCATTGTTTCACAATTTTCGAACACTCTGAATATTTCCCCCAAATTTCACAGAAATTAGTTCATGGTGTAAACCAGTGGTTGAAATCGCAGGTGGAGGATTTGTACAGAGAGGATATTAAAAAGCTTGTGCCATGGTATGATAAATGCCTTAATTTGAATGGTGATTATATAGAAAAATAGCCTAAGAGTCTACCTTCAAAATGTATGTAATAATTTTTTTTTTCGCTTTGTTTATTTTTTATTTAAAAAGTCTGTTACTTTTTGGACAGCCCTCATACACCATGTCCGGCTTATAGGTTTAACATTACAAAATTTATAATTCTTGTTGTATCAGTTTCTGGTAAAAAATTCTTTCATATATGATTAGCAAGTCTCCATTTACGAAAATACGAGGGTTGATCCAGAAATAAGGTTCCCAAAGAGCTCCAGCCGCATGGGAAGGTGCGAGGTGAAATTCGGCAACACTGCTGTGCGCGGCTGTTCCCCCAGTCTCAATTCCGCCTGGCCGCGCTTTGCTGCGCTGCTCAGCCTTGGCCCAGCAGCCGTCTGAGATGAAGGTGTTCATTGTTGCTCCCGCCAAGTACGAGATTCGTTCCGTAAGGATTGTTGGACTCCGTTGTTACGGGAGACGAAATGTGGGTGTTTCATTTCACTCCCGAAATGAAAGAAAAGTCTAAACAATGGCGTCACTCAGGGTCACCAGTTGCAAAGAAGTTCAAACTCCTTCTGCTGGCAAAGTAAGGGGATCGTAAGGGGATACTGCTGATCGATTTCATGGAACCTGGGACAACAATCAACTCAGACAGTTATTGTGCAACACTAAGGAAACTCAGGCGAGCTCTCCAGAACCGCCGGCGGGGACGACTGACAGCTGGTGTAACGCTGCTTCACAATAACGCCCGACCTCACGTCTCCCATCAAACCCAGGACCTTTTGACAAACTTTGGGTGGACTGTCACACACCATACAGTCCGGACCTCACACCTAGCGATTATCACTTGTTCCCAAAGTTAAAGGAACACTTGGGTGGCCAACGCTTCCAGAGCGACAAAGTCAAAGACGGGGTGAAACGCTTCCTCAATGGGTTGACGGCGGTGTTCTATGACATTGGGATTAAAAAATTGAAGCACCGTCTACACAAATGCCTAGAAAAAGATGTCAATTATGTCGAAAAATAGAACAAAGTGTCTTCTTTCCAACGATGTACATTACTATGAGAATAAACAATTTTGTCTATTTGTAAAATTGATGGGAACCTTATTTCTGGATCAACCATCGTAGCTTGCAACAATGATAACAACAATCACATGATTAGAATATCAAAGATGGCAATGTGGACATCACAACAACAAGTTTTCTTTGTTCTTTGACTGGCTGAAACAAAATCTGTCAAGCCTGTACAATGAAATTTTTGCCGTGAATTTAACCTTGGGGGTCATGATGATGTTCCTTCTTATGTGAGGATTATGAAATGGGATAGACAGTTACGAGAAACTGGTAGCCTTTTGTCTAATCATGGGAAACATAGCAAAGGGAATGTGCAAAGGATTCGTACATCCTTCGTAAGAAGTTTGAAAAAGTCAATTTGATGCACCAGAAAAGCATTTTCCAACAAGGGTCCCACGTCATTTTGTGATCTAGGTGCGAGAATGTTTCGATGAGTCAATGGATTGGATATGACCCCATTGGATTTTTTCCTATGGGGTTTTGTGAAGAATCAAGTGTACAACACTCCTGTGGAGAACTTAGACCATATGCGACGAAAAATGCATAAAGCCAGAATGTCATACTGCAAATATTGCTGAATACCTGGATGGAGATGGAGTGTAGGTTGGACATCTGCTGGGCCACTGCAGGTGCACATATAGAAATTGTTTAAAAGGTGTGTATGGTAAATGGCATGACTTACTGTATCAGACAATATCAGTTCTTTTAAATTAAATATGGCTTACTTTAAAATGTTAAACCTATAAGCCGGACATCTATATTAAGAAAAATGAATTACCAAATGGTTGTTGCCGCATCACTTGAGAACGGCTCGAGCGATTTGGCTGATTTTTCTTTTGTTGTGTTCGTAATTATTCAGGAGAAGGTTTGTATGGAAGAAAATTTTTGGAAAATCCACGGGAAAAGTTGGAAATGTGAAATGAGGCACAGTTTGATAGTTCCGCTGTCAATTGTTTACATAACGAAAGTATTGTTTACGGTGTTCACATAGGGCTTTGGAAACTATATTATAATACTGCGCTTTAACAAATTCTGATACTATCGATGTAATTAATACATTAGTGAAAATAATTCTTGAAGTATAAAATCCACGAAAATAAAGCAGTCACATAACTTTCTCTACCCTCGACATGGAAAATATCATTTTCTCACTTCACATTTTGATGTAGAGTGAGTGGTCTTATTGCAGGGACAGCTTAAGTGTGTGCCAGTGAGTATGCTATATTGGAAGTTGTAACAAATCCTATCCACTGATACGTCACTCATAGCTGTAGGCTTTGTGTTAGTTGAGAAATAGGCATAGCATCGAAAAGAAGACAAAATGGGATGGAACATTTTCAGTCCTACGCGCGCAGTATATTATGTCCCAGGTTTTTGGGAAGGAAAGTATGAAAGTGATATTGAATTTCTTTTTTACTTCAGCCCCGAAACGGTTGTATGGTAATATGAGAGTGAGAAATACAATTTTCTGTCAAGACAATACAATCTTATGTAACCGGAATTTCCTTTTCTTATTTGCACTCCTCCCAGACATGGTGTGTAGAAGCAATGGAATGCAACATTTGACATCCTCTATGAGCCATAAAAAGCTATATCTAGCGTTTTCTGAGGGAATAGTCTGAGTGTCCTATGTCGTTCTCCCTCATTTCGAATTCTACATACATATTATATAAGGACCTAGAGTTTCAACATTGAAAGTCCTCCATAAGTTAATTTCATATTACAAAATACAAAACCCGGGCGACGCCGGGCCATTTAAGCTAGTCCTGTATAAGATAGTTAACCCCCTTGTAATACCAGACCTACCACAAAAATCTGCAATTGCTAGTATGAGAATTATTACAGGACATGACTGCCTAGGAAAGCATCTACATAGATTTGGAATACTTACTTCTCCAAATTGTTTACTGTGTTGTCAAGAAGTGGAAATGGATAGACAACATCTAGAATATTGTGCAGCTCTTCAAGACTATTTTTGGGAAGCAACAAGGAGAATGATTTCATTGTTAACTTTAAAGCATTAGATGCAAACACAAACACACACACAGAGTTTCTTTGGTGTGTACAGATTTAGAAAATGAACTGTCATTAATTTACATGAAATTTTTTTTATATTTTTTATATTTTATTTTATTTTTTTGCACAATGATATTCTCTCTGAGACGGATAGTATTTCATAATTGCAATAAAGGGCCAATTGACTGAAATAAAAATTCTACTTATATATACTTTTACTTGCATTTGCCCGCGGCTTCGCCCGCGATAATTATTTCAAAAATTAAAAATTAAGAGCATAATAGTAAAATCATTATATTTATTAACACCTAAATCACGTGGACTACATACCACAATTAGATAGCATCGTCTGGTAAAAGCGACCTCAGATTCGAGTTTCTTGGCCCAGAAAACCTCTGTATAGTGAGATTCGTCCAAATAAAACAACGTTTGACCATATTTAGGGTTTACAACATTCAAGCGATCGCGAAAGTTTTATTTTCAAGATATGACAAAAATAGCCAAAGCCAACTGTAATTGATTTGACATTGAAATGTATAACAGAAAACTTATGTTTTGAAAACGCAAAAAATGCACGTTTTTTGCCCGTTTTTCACTCATAACTCACGAACAAAAACTAAAATTAAAATTTCGGCTTCGAGGTGCATTTTCCGACCCTTCAGCCCACCTATGTTTAAAATTTCAGATCTCCGCGTTCAGTAGATTTCGCTGGACATCGAGGACAATTCCTTTTCTTAATATAGATAATATGAATTATAATGATACGTTCTCTAATTTGTCAAACATCCATTTAATTTAATCCAAACCCACCTATACCATTGGCAACAATATGTTCTGTGAATTTGTTTCGATAATTCTATGCAAAAAGGGATTAAGTATTTTCAAAAACATTTAATTTTTGGCATTTAGAATCAGAATTTTTCAAAATCCTTTCTTAGTGAGCACCTACATTATGAAACGAAGGTTCTGTCAAAATTCCAAGTCTCTACCTGTTATAGTTTAGGCTCTACGTTGATTCCTGTCAGTCAGGACAAAGCCTTTTATATATATAGAGATATAAGGTATCTACTTTAACCTTGTACTTAACAATTATATTTGCTGGAAATTCAAATTATATAAAATTATTTTATTTTTTCCAGTGGATACACCAGACCCTTATGTATTGTTATCAATCCCAAAAACTCCGAATGGTGTGAAACGAACAAGAACAGTGGACAACTGCAAAAATCCAACATGGGATAACATATTTTATTTCTACATCAATCCTGACATCCGTAATGACTTATGTGAGTAATACCAATAACACTGAAACTGTTCACTTCTTTTCATTATAGTTTAATTGAAAATTCTCTCTAGATATAAAACACCAGTATAATACAGTGCTGTGTAGTGCCAAACTTGTTCCTTATAAAGCACATTTATTTTTGTACAAATGTAAGCCTCTAAGGCAAACATACATGTAAATCAATAAAGTTTTCATCAACTTAACAATGCATATGATCCAGAATAGAATTAGAAATATAATTGCATAGAGACCCTGAAATTTCACTAGGAAATCACAAGATTTTAAGAATTTGGATGGTAGAGTAACATATTTCTAACTTGATTGAAGTAGGCCTACATTTACTGCCACTTCTAGTCAATAATCACTCATGAATGTTTTTAAATGTGAAGTCATTCACAATGTTTTATGTATAACTTACTCATAAGTTTTCCAGATCCCCAATAATGCCATATAAATAAACAAGCAGACACATTGCGAGTAAGTGTTTTTAACTAAGTACCAATAATTTTTAAGAAAATAACAGAACATTATTTTTCAAATACTTTATCATCATTCATTACCTTACACCTTACACTACTTCTCCATATAGATATAGTCACCGCCATTATTCTGGTACTTGTAGAATAGAATAGAATAGAATTTTATTTACACATACTTTTACATTCATAGTTATCTACATCCACTTTAAACATCTCTTATCTATAAGTCTAGCACTACCCACTAAGAATCCCCTCATACTATAACCCATGGGTTTAGCGTATGAATAGGGATTCTGGTTAACTTACCACACCTTTCTTGATTATTTTACTCTTGATCTATTTCCTAATTTTTCTCATCCACTTCTCTCTAATTTTTCCTAAATATTCCCCTATATTCCTTGTCTTTTCTTCTCCTCTGAATTTCAACATCTTGATGGTTATTACGAGGGTTGGTCAATAAGTAAGATCTCCAACACTCTAGCGCAGGCTCACAACGTCGGACGAGAGATTTGGCGCCACTGCCATGCCCCCCTATCTCCCCTCTTTCAAACGAGCCATTGCTGCAGCCGCTGAACCATTTAGTGTCCGAGATGGAGCTGTTTGAAATAGATCTCCCGATTTCCGTCCCCGCCAAGTGTGCCTATGCGAAGTCATACGATTTCTTACTGCAAAAAAAGTTCCGCCGATTGAAATTCACAGACAGCTTTGCGAAGTGTATGGACATAAAAAATGTGCGTAAATGGGTTTGTGAGTTTAAAAATATTCATGATGAAGAACGAAGTGGGAGACCAACAACAGCCGTCACAGATGAGTTGATGGCAAAAGTCGATGAATTGGTGCGACAAGATCTACGCGTCACTACTAGTTAACTTTGTTTATTGCTTCCTGACATTTATAAAGGTTCCATACAGACCATTTTGAGTGACAAATTGACGTTCCATAAGGTTTGTGCGAGGTGGGTTCGCGGAGGGTGCACTCGGCGGGGACGGAAATCGGGAGATCCATTTCAAACAGCTCTAAAAGGTTCAGCGGCTGCAGCAATGGCTCATTTGAAAGAGGGGAGATAGCGGGACATGGCAGTGGCGCCAAATCTCTCGTCCGACGTTGTGAGCCTGGGCTAGAGTGTTGGAGACCTTACTTACTGACCAACCCTCGTATCTCATTATGAAATTTATCCCACTTTGTCTCCCAGATTTCTTCCCACCTCCCTTAACATTCCGTTAAGTAGTGTGATATTCTTTCCTCTTTACTACATAGTACACAACCTTCCTCTCTGTCCTTCCTTAACCCTTTCAGATATATCACCCCTGTTCTCATCCATGTATAACCCTCTCTTCCTTGCTTATCACAACAATCCACATATTTCTCCCTTCCCCACTCTGAAATAATTACTCTGTATAATCTCAAGGAACTTTTGTTTACAAAGCTCGCCCAGATCTCTTGTCATTCCATGTCCTCTACTCTTTTTCTGACTTCCCTCCAAAATCCTATCTTATTACCTTCACCTCGTTGCCAAATATCCCCCCTTCCAACTTCTTCCAGTATCCTTTTAATTTTTTCCACCCAATTATCATGCCTCCTACCTTCATTTAAATACTTCATACATTCTTTCAATGTGTTATCCTCATCCACATTTATATTGTGATACCAATACTTCAAAATATTTTTTACTATCATTCCTTTCCTTCCTCCCCTTCCTGCTAATGCCAAGCTCCCATTGGTGATCCCCTAGGTAGGCCTAGCACTTCTCTACAAAACATCCTATGTACCGTATTTACCCGATTATAAGATGATCCTGAATATAAGACGACCCCCCTATTTTGAAGAGGCTTTTTGAGATTTTTTATTTTCCTGAATATAAGACGACCCCCTATTTTGAAGAGGCTTTTGAGAATTTTATTTTTAACAAATTCTAACTACAAATGGTTTTATTTATATGAATTAAAAATAAATAAATAAATAAAAGCAAATAGTTTACTTGGATTTTCACTTTCAGCACTTAGTCTGAGGTATCACTGATCAGCATTGCCCATATGGCCTAATAGTTGTGTTGTTTCTGCAAAGAAATTACATGATGCTGAAATGCAATTAATTTCTCGTCAAACGCCGCGGGTAGTCGCTGAGCTAGCATTGTTCTGCATCATAGCGTAAGTCCCGCCCTCTTCATCATCCACTTAAAGTTAGCGTCATAATGTCTGCGTGAACAGTCACAGGGCCTATGGTTTGGATCCATTCTTGATGGCTGTGGAAGCAAACTGTACAAATTTCACATTAACTACAAAGGAGAACAAACCCTAATAATCAGCCGAGCATGTGACAATCACGTGGAGATTTACCCGCCGCGAAAAGGAGAAAAAAACGAGATAGAGAATAATGGCCGCATGGGAGCAAGCATGTTTCTGGTCCACCATTATTGCCATCGTGACAATGTTTATCAGTAAATTGAATTCGATCAGTTCTTGTAAACACCTCGTGCTTATTACTCTAAAACAAAAAGGAAACCTCTATTTAGTAACACTTAACATCTCCTGTCCATTTCCTTCACGAAAACAATGAAACTAGCGCAAATTTATATTGGTATTTTCCCCTATCATATGGGTCACATCGCTGTAACCATGATGTCATGTTTCTACTCTGTTGCCATAACTACTAAAGTTTGATTTGGCTTAATCTGCGAAAGTAAGACGAACTCGGACTTTTTAAATGAAGAATATGGGAAAAAACCTCGTCTTATAATCGGGTAAATACGGTAACATTTTTGCTTCCACCACTGCCTCATATACATACATATTCTATCCGCTCTCATAGCTGCTTTACCTACTACTGTCATTTTTTTCTCATGTGCCTCCCACTCCCCATTTGCAGACATTCTCATCCCCAAATAGTCAAATTCCTTCACTACATCCAGAGGTTCACCATTCATATACCACTTCTCCTGCTTCCTCAGTTTACAGCCTTTTTTGAAAACCATTACTTTTCATTTTTTATTGTTTATTCTTAAACCCCATTCTGAACAAAATTTGCTAATTTCATCAATTGCCCGTTGTAGCCCTATTATAGTTACTGCTCCAACTACCAAATCATCTGCATATGAATGAATGAATGAATGAAATTAGCCGTGAGTACATCCCATAAGGGCCATGGCCTCCTGCCTATGCAGGGAATAGCTCAGTAAACTTAACTCCTTAAGTGAGCAAGTCCTAAGGAGTGATTTTTGACACTGTCACACTTTCACTAGTCTCTGATGTGTAGTCATGGGTGACCCAGTAGTTTCCAACTTTCCCTGTCTTTTGCCACTCGTGACCACTGACCTTCTGCTACCATTTTGAACTGGTCAGCCCATCTGGTTCGTTGTCGTCCTACATGTCTCCATCCTGATCGTGGATCCCACATGGTCATTCGATGTGTCCATCTACGTTGATCCATCCGTGCCACATGTCCCCCCCATTTCCATTTCTGGGTTAGTGCTTTTGTAACCACATCACACATGCCTGTTCTTCTACGTATCTCTTCATTTCTAATCTTATCTCTCAAAGATACTTGAAGGATTTTTCTCTCCATCCGTCGTTGGCAGGTCTGGAGTGCCTGTTTTTGCTTTCCATTCAGAGACCATGTTTGGCAGCCGTATGTCAGAGTTGGTAAGACACATTTCTCCATTACCTCAGATTTTGTACTTATTTTCTGCTTCCTATCCATCAGAATAAATTTTAACGACCAGAATTTTTTCCATGCCAGACCTATCCTCCTTTTAATTTCTTTCTCTGTGCTTGTATGGGGAGATATGTTTTGTCCTAAATAAACATAGTCTTGTACATATTCTAGGGGTACCTGGTTTAAATGGATTGGCTCTTCTGCAGCATTTGTCATTACTTTCGTTTTTGTTGTGTTCATAGTTAGACCTGCCATTTTGCTGACTGTATCTATGACCTTGATCATTTCTTCTAATACCTGTGCGGATTCGGCTACCACTATGATGTCGTCGGCAAACCTGAGATGTGTGAGTTGTTGGCCATCTATGTTGATTCCATACTCTGGTTTCCATTCTATTTTCCTGAACTGATGCTCTAACAGGCTGGTGAATAGTTTAGGTGACAGAGGTTCACCTTGCTTTACTGCCCTTTCTATCTTGAACTCCTTTCCCTCCCTTTCTGTTCTTATTTTGGCCTTGCTGTTGTTGTACATTTTTCTCAGGATTCGGATATATTTGGTTGGAACTCCCTGTTGAAGTAATGCTCCTAATACGTATTCATGTTCCACAGAGTCAAATGCCTTGTTATAATCTATAAAGGAGATGTAGATTTGTTTGTTGAACTCATTCGTCTTTTCTATCAATTGATTAACAGTTTGGAGGTGATCAGTCGTGCTAAATCCTGTCCTAAATCCTGCTTGTTCCACTGGTTGGTTTGCGTCAAGCGTTTTCGTTAGTCTTCTGGTAATGATCTTCATAAACAGCTTGTATAAACTGGATGTAAGACTGATTGGTCTGTAGTTATTGATGTTGTCCCGTGCTCCCTTCTTGTGCAGTAAGATGATTGAGCTCGTTTCCCATTCTGTTGGTATTACTTCAGATACGATTATCTTGTTGAACAGTTCTGTGATTGCTGGTATTAGATCTTCTTGCCCTATTTTTAGAAACTCATTGTATATGCCATCTTCACCGGGACATTTGTTACTTTTCAGTTCCACAAATTTGTCTTTTTTCCGATTACCGGGCAATGTGGATTGCATTCTACTTCTCTTTCCAAAATGTCATCTATACATAAATTAAACAATATTGGACTTAATTTGCATCCCTGCCGTAAACCCAATTGTTGATCAATCGATTCCGAAATTCATTTACATTTTTCGCATCTTACACACATTTTTATTCCTTCATATAACTTTTTAATCCCAGAAATAAGTTCTTCGCTCACACCTTTAACTCTTAATTTATAAACCAGTGCCTCCCTATTAATTAAATCAAAAGCCTTTCCAAAATCTGCAAAAAAACATTTATACTCTTCCTCTTTTTGTATTCATATATTTATTTACAGTAGTTTGCAAAATCATTATATTGTCGATTGACCTCCTTCCTTTCCTAAATCCTGCTTGAAACTCAGACAGTTTACCCTCTGCTTCAGTCCACATCTGCAGCCTTTGTGCCATTACACCTGTGTAATTCTCTGGCTTTTGTACATCTCCTTTTCCCTTGTATAATGGAACTATCATACTAGTCTTCCAGTTTTCTGGCATTATTTTCTTTTCTTTCACTTTGTTCAGTAAATCAGTTATTATACCCATACCCCTATCTGTACAAGCTAACATCTTCCAAAATTCTCCCGGTATGCCATCCACACCCGTAGCCTTGTTCCCTTTCAAAGTTTTGATTTGAAATTCCACCTCTTTATTGGATATTTCTTTATCTAGACAGTCAATCTTTCTAGCTGCCGCACCTAGCTGGCTCTCTCTACTCCACCTCCCTCCTGCCCCTACTAGTTTTCCAAATACTCTATCCATTCTCTAGGTGTTATCAAATTCACTGTTCCTTTATTCTTGCCAAGATTCTTTGCTTAGTATCCTTAGATTTCACTGCTTCCTTAACCTGTTCGCACAACTTTATTTGCCATTCTTTCTTTTTTCTTCCATCAAACATTTATAACCCCACTTTCACAGCACAAAGGTTTGTCTATCCTCGTTCGATTTTGTTCTCCTCCATGGTGTCAGTTCCCTCAATACTTGTTTTTTTACTCTTTTACATTCCTCATCAAACCAACTCATCCTCTTTAAATTCCCCTTATTTTTCACCTCCATTGTAACCCCTGCTCTTCTTAACATTAATTCTAATCTTTCTGATGCCAGCTGTATATCCCCTGAACATATAGCCTCTATGACCCCCACCCTTACTATTTCACTCTCTTCTGTATTTATATTGTGCCAAAATTTGTCCCTTGGCTCCTCTTTCCATTTAAAACATCTTATAGTTTTTGTTCCCATTAATGAATTCTTTCTGTTGCATCTTTCCTGCCTATGCTCACTTTTAACATTAATGGAAAATGGCCAACTGTCCACTACCTCATTTAATACCTTAAAATCTGCAAGTCTCTCGTCGATTCCTTCACTACACATAGCATAATCAAGCACACTTTGTCTGTTTGCATTTGCGAATGTAAATTCACCCTGTTTATCACTTCCCCTGCTTCCATTACACACTATTAAATTATTTTCGCTTGCAGAATTCAATCAGCTTATTACCTTCTCTACTAACTACCTTATCCCTACTATTCCTTGTCAATTCCTCTTTCTCCCAATCACAGTCATTCTCTACTGTCACAGTTCTTATTTGTTCTATTCCTACCCTCGTGTTAAAGTCTCCAACAATAATAATCTGCATGCTTTAAATTATCGATTCCTTCACTTAGTGCTTTAAATAAATTTGCATTATAAAATTCCGACGTTTCAGGAGGGTTATATATTATCCCTAGACCTAAACACACCTCTGTATTTTCCACCTTTCTTATCTTTACCCATAACACTTCCTTGGACTCTTCTGGCGTCTCTTCACATATGTTAATATTGCTACTGTTTCTAATAAAAACACCAATACTCCCTGAAGCTCTCCCCCTATTGCCCTTTCGCGTTCCATGTTTTCCTATGCAACGGTAGTCTTTCAACTGCACACTTTCTCCCTCCACACACCAGGTCTCGACCACTGCTATTATATCACCTAATTTCAGTACCCCGTACACTTCTCCACTAGAAATCTTTGATTTCAAGCCTTCTACATTCCAAAACACTATCTTACACTCCTTCTGCTATTCTGAGCTATAGTTTGCGCCCTTGAACTTCTCCAATTTCGCGCGGTATCTAGTAACACTTTCTCCTGCCACTGCTGTATCTTCCCTACACACATGCATCTCATTGACCTCACGCATATTTCACTCAGCTGTTCTTCCTGGTGACTCAGTTGTGCGTATATTGTCCTGTCTATCATATTTTTTCATCATCCGCCGTGACGTAGTGCCGCTCATAGGTTGTACTCCTTCTCCTCCTTCCACTTCCCCTCCGCTCGTCGTTGTTAAGGCATTGTCGGCGGTCAGCATGTCAGTACGTTGCTCCTGTTCTACACGCACTGTAATTTTCTCTTCTTTTCTACTCCGGTCATTGATTGCTTTGCGATTTTGCTGACTCCAGATTTCCTTTCTGCCATCAACCCAATCGAGTCCTTTTACGAATGCTTTCCTACCTTCCTCTCGGGCTAATTTCATTTCTTCCAGCAATATTTTTCTAAATTGTCTATCCTCTGGTCCATAATCCTGTTCTACAAAGATCTGTGTTCCTTTGAATTTTTTTGCATTACTGAGAACTTGCCATTTGAACTTCATCGTGGCTACTTTGATCAGTATCGGCCTCGTTTTATTGCCTTGCTTTCCCAATCTGAAACAGTCTACTATCTCCCAGCCGTCTAGTTTCAGCCCTAGGTCATCTTCAAATAGCTTCTCTACTATCTCTGTTAACCGCATCTCTTTTTTTTATCTCTTTTACTCCGAACAAAATTAAGTTCGTTTTTCTTTCTGTTTCTGCTCTTCTTTCTGTCGTCTCGAACCTCTTCTTACATTCAGCTATTTCGTCTTTTATTTCTTTCTTCCTGTTTTGCAGTATAGTCCCTACCTCCTCGAATCTACTGTCGATTTTCAACTCCACATTTTTTCCATGTTTTTTTAATTCTGCGATGTCCGCTGCGATGTTATTTAGCATGGACTTTAACTGTGCCATCTCTTCAGATAAAGGTCCTGGGTTCAGTTCGATGCCTCCAATGACTAACAGCACAGCCAATATTACCACTGTCCATAGCTGTTCTTTTGAGATATCTCCTTTTCCTCCCTTTATACTTTTTTTTTTTTGTTCCAGCCTGCGTAGCTTCCTGTTCTCACCCAGTAGATTTCTTAATCTACACCCATCTTGACCAGTCCTTTCCGCCTCACGGAGCTCCGCGTAAATACAACCGCTCGCTATCGCTGCTCGTGCCAGACTCCTCTGGTACTTGTAACGGGAAATTTGTTTTTGTATGCTTTCATCAAAGAATGATGCCACCTGTGATGAAACCCAAATCTGCACTTCTTGTTTCACAACATCACCATCATTGAAATGTTTACCACCAAGGAATTTCTTCAAATGAAGAAACAGATGAAAATCGCTTGGTGCCAAATCCGGACTGTAGGGATGGTGGTCAAATTGTTACCAACCAAATGATGCAATAAGGTCTTGAGTTTGTTTAGCTGTGTGTGGCCGGGCATTTTCTGGATTTGGCACCACGTGATTTTCATCTGTTTCTTCAACTGAAGAAATTTCTTGTTGGAAAACATTTAAACGACAGTGATGTGAAACAAGAAATGCAGACTTGGCTTTCATTACAGGCGGCATCATTCTTTGACGAAGGCATACAAAAATTGGTTTCCCATTACAAGTGCCTGAATGATGGCAGTGACTTTGTGGAGAAGTAGTGTAAGGTGTAAGGTAATGAGTGATAATAAAATATTTGAAAAATAATGTTCTGTTATTTAAAAAAAAAAAATCATCAGTTCTTACTTTAAAAGCATGCCTCGTATGTCTATATGTTATCTAAAGGCCTTGTTTTGCAAGGTAGTTTTCAACATCTGTTTTTAAAAGAAAATACGAGGTGCTACCCAGAAGTTCCTGAAATTCATAAATAGTGCACGACCAAGTGGTAGTACGAGAATATGCTGCTAGGTGATACTTTATAAATCTCTTGTGAGTCAGTGTGCTAAATGGCTTCTTTATGAGTGGATACTTTAGTATTTGTGAGTGTTTTTGTGTTGTTGCATGTAGCTTAAGTTGTAATTTTTCACAATGACAGACGTGAGGGAGCAGTTAGTCTGCGAAAAGTTCTGTTTCAAAACTCGGTAAAAGAACTGCAGAAATGCATGTGTTCCGTCCAGCATTCGTGTCTGGCCGGATTTGAGGCATTAGCTGGTTTCGCGAGGTCATTCGCCGTGTTGCTATGGCAACAGGCTTGTGTCTTCGTTTGTTTTATTTTTCTTGTTGTGTCTTCAATATAATTTTAAATATGAACTTACTTATCTGTTTGTTCTTTCTCCCATAAATTCTCATAAGAAATAACATTTGACTGTCGCATCTTTCATTTTTTGGATAGTCATGTTATAATCTCCAACCCAAAGTTTCAGTCTGATTATTTTTTAGTATATTTTATTCATAATTTTGTGTTTTTAAAGAAACAATTCAGTTTTGAAGTAATGCTATTAATTCTCTTATTTATGTTTTAGTATTTTAATGTAACTTAGTTGATTTACTTCCAAGATTAATTATTTATTGTTTTTCTTGGCCAATGGGATTCGTGCTTTACGTCACATGTCGTGACGTCTGTCATTCTTG
Source organism: Ectobius pallidus (assembly GCA_964059195.1). NCBI lineage: Eukaryota > Metazoa > Arthropoda > Insecta > Blattodea > Ectobiidae > Ectobius > Ectobius pallidus. Next base: position 144,153,908 of record CAXKWD010000003.1, on the reverse strand, counting down.
CTATTCATTCTTATTCACTCGTTCGAAGTTTTCGCCAGGCTAGTTTTCAGTTCAGAATTCTGAATCTAGTTATTATTGTCGAGCTGGGAATTTGAAGTTTCCCAGCCCTAGTTATTGCAGAGACGCAATTTAGTACATTCATCAAAGTAATTTATTTGTGATTTAATTACAAATGTGTGAAGCCAAGTTTTTTACTTCCCTGATCAAACCGTATGGACTTGAATGCGTAACTCATTAAGTAAAAGGATTTACTGTAAGTACTGCTGTGAAGTGAATATTTCAAAGTGCTTAATTTTAGTTGCAGTGTCGAAGCAACATCTAAAGGTTCTTCTTTTCGGTCGAAGCAGCAAGTCGACCTTAAAATAATTTGCTGATAGTGCGCATTCACTTCAAGAATAGTGAAATTCTTTCTCAGTCGTCCGAGCAAGCGCGACTATAAAAATTGCTCTGCTCTGGTCCTCCGAGCTATTCATCAGTCTTATAAGGCAAGCATGCCTTATTTTCCAGAAGGAGCTTACTAAGTCGTCTCCCCTTGACTTCATCAACATTTCATCTTCTTCGGCACCGCTAGGAAGAGGAATTTATTTGTAAAGCAAGATACAAAATTCCATCTTGTATTTTAAAGGGTCTATTTATCATTTTGTCCATTGTGCTCTTTGTATCTTTCAAGGGGCTCAATAAATGTATTTAAACTTGACTTAGTGTAGCATCCTTCAAACCGGAGAGGTTTCCCCGTGTCCCTATTTCGCCTGCGAGCTACCGTGGGAGCGGGAACATCTCTTTGTGTTCCTCCGGGCCTGGATATGACCCAGAGGCCTATGGTTGAAGATGCATTGATAGTTAGTGACCTATAATTAACGTAGAGTAACTATTCAATTAACAGTTTGAATTTGTCTTGGTCACTTATTACAGAGACCTCAGTGATTAGCCACAATTCTAGTCATTCTTATATATCAATCTTGTTCTCCCGGTATAGTTTGCCGCCGGTGTGAGACGCTACCATCAGTAGCCATCAGTAATAAGTAGTTTAAAGTCAGTTGCTATAAGTATCTGTGGTTCTCCTCCGCATTGCGTTTGAGGGAGGTCTCTGACAGATTTCAATTAAGTTTTTGGTACTTTCTTGTAAAGTGTAAACATTTACATTTGTGTACTTACACTTGTACAGCTACACACTATTTCTTTGTCTACTCGTATGCTCCTATGCGGGCAACTCACTCCATTCTTATAAACAAACCTTAATTTGTCATTGTTGCACCGGCTCTAGGCGGGCAACCTATTTAATTCAGACATTTGTATAAGCAAGTCGCTATGTCGAGTCCAGACGGTTTGACGGCTCTTAAAGCCAAGCGAGTTCCCATTAAGGCCCAGATTACGCGGCAGGTTAATGTCATTAGTAATTTAGCTATTGAGGATGTCACATATCCTGAACTCAAAAAGTATGAGTCTAAGTTAGACGAACTTGCAGCTAAGTTCGACCTTGTGCAGACTGAAATCGACGGTGTGGATTATTCTGATGCTGAAGAAGCCTATAGGGCAGAAGTCGACGCCGTCATTTCCAGAGGCAACTCTCAGTTGTGTAAATTTCTTCAGGCCTTATCTGACAAGGAGGCCCTGGCCCAGGCCGAAGCTAAGAGAGCGGAGGTCCTGGCCCAGCTCGCCCTGGCCCGTGAGGAAGCCGAAGCTAAGAGAGCGGAGGCCCTGGCCCAGCAGGCACTTGCAGAAAGGCAGGCTCAGGCCCAGCTCGCCCTGGCCCGTGAGGAAGCTGAGGCTAAGAGAGCCGAAGCCCACGCCCAGGCCGAAGCTGCCCAAAAGGCTAAAATAAGACGCTTCGAGTACTTGCAATCGCAATTTCTGCGTCAAATGCAGATTATGCGAGAGTACGAAATCGAAGATCTCGCTACGCTTCATGAGGCGCGCATTCGCCGCTCTGAATTCGTAGAGATCTTCAAGGCCTATAAGTCAGATTATGCTCAGGTGGCCATTGACGAGGCCTACCAGGATCATGAATTCGACTTTCACGCAGTGGAATCTGATTATTACAAAGTTATCAGTTTCTTTGACTCCATGATAGCTGAAAAGAAACAGCTATATGAACCCGAGCAGGCGCAGACTGCCAGTCAGCGCTCCTCGCTCGACCCTGTCACGCCGTTGTTACCGAAACTCCCCGAAATCCGTCTTCCTCAGTTCAATGGGAACCCCTCTGAGTGGATCGAGTTTCGTGACACTTTCTCGTCGTTGGTAATTCAACACAGGCACATTTCGGACATGGACAAGTATCAGTACTTGAAGTCCTGCCTGTCATCAGAGGTTAGTACGGTCATTCAGAATATTCCTGTCTCTGCTGCGACTTTCCAGGTGGCGTGGCAGACTTTGATTGATAGGTTTGATAACGACCGGCTAATCGCCAACACCCATCTGGACAATCTCTTCTCTCCCCCTCAGATTGAGAGGTATTCTGCAGAATCCCTGCAGAAATACCTGGATCATTTTATAAGCACAGTGCATGCACTGAATTCCCTTAATACAGAAGTGGAGTTGTCAGATCTGATTATTACCAGAATTATCATCGACAAGCTTCCGATGAACCTCATCAGAGAATGGGAGTCATCTGTCAAAATAGGGAAGCTCCCTACTCTCAAGGAGTTATTTGTCTTCTTGGAAAGCCGAGTTCGCATACTGCAGATGACTGATGCTGCCACGAAAAGTCAGGCTGCTAAGTCAGTTCCGAGCTCTCCGGCTCCTTCCAAGTCAAAGTCTTCTTCTTCGAGGCCTAAATGTCTCTGTTGTCGTACTGCTGTGCATGACCTGTTTTCATGCAGCGACTTCAGGAGCATGACTTTCGCTCAAAGAGACCAGTTTGTTAGAGACCGCAAACTGTGTCGCGTATGCCTGTATAGTCAAGGGCATGCCAACAATTGTAGGACTTTTCAGTGCAGGAGATGTGCTGGGAGACATAGCACATTCCTCCACGACCCGACTAGCGATAGTCACCAGGCTGCCAACACTGCAGGTGTTATGGCTTCTAGTCAGACCCAGCAGCGCTGCTTGCTTCCTACTGCTACTGTCCGCATCCTGGACTCAGACGGCTCGCCTGTTGAGGCCACAGCCCTCCTGGATAGCGGTTCAGACTGCAATCTTATTAGCGACAGGCTGTTTAGGCGTCTTGGACTAGCTCCTCATGCGCAGCGGACTACGCTAGCGGGAATTTTGTCCACTAATGTTAGCACACATAAGCTAACCAGCATCACGATTCAGTCGCGAGTGACTTCATGGCGCTACAATGCACAGGCCATTGTCGTTCCGGAGATTTCGGAGAAAAGGTTCCCGAGCTCTTTCATTGAGACGAAGGAATGGAACATTCCTCCGAATCTTCCCTTGGCTGACCCAGTTTTTAGTCGTCCTAAGTGTGTCGATCTACTTCTTGGAGTGGAGATTTGCGCCCAAGTGGTGTGTCCAGGGCAAATTTCCACCTGTGAGTTACCTACGATTCAGAACTCGCACCTTGGTTGGTACTTCGCCGGGAAACTGCCCTCTGCGCCTTTCCCTTCACAGCGTTGCCATACTTCCAATGGTCATCGACGCCGATCCACGGCTAAGCGTTATCTTGAAGCAAGCCCAAAAGAGCCTGAATGCTCGGAGGCTATGTCTTCCAATTACTCAGCCTTCCTAACTGCAGACCTAAACCATTCACCTTCTAAACTTAAGACTTTCGTGGCTAACAGAGTCGCGGACGTCCAAGAATTCACTGCCATTGAATCTTGGTCGCATGTGTCATCTAAGGACAATCCCGCTGATCTCATCTCTAGGGGAGCCACCCCTTCTGATCTACTTAACAACTCTCTGTGGTGGTCAGGCCCTTCTAGGCTTACTGCCGACTCCACTCAGTGGCCCAGTTTGCCCACTGAGCTCGAGTCTTCGTCTCTCCCAGAGGTGAAGATAACAGCGCTAGTCACTATCGAAACCTCAAGCTTAAGCCCATGGCTGACTAAGTTTTCACATTTGAAAACAATCAGGGTCATGGCTTATGTGCGACGTTTCATCAATAATTACTTGAAACTCAAGTCACCTATCAATGGCCCTTTGCTGCCGTCAGAGCTTACTGAAGCTTTGCATTCTTGCATTAGAATCATTCAAAGGAATGCTTTCAGAAAGGAAATTCAAGCATTGTCTTCCTCGCAAGATTTGCCTTCTTCTAGTAAGATCCGGCAACTATGCCCCTTTATTCAGGATAACATCCTGCGTGTAGGTGGACGTCTAAGTCGGTCCAACCTACCCTTTGACAACAAGCATCAGATATTACTTCCTGCAGAGCATGCTTTCACCAGGCAGTTAGTTCTCCATGTGCACTTGCATCTAGGTCATGCAGGACCTCAGCTAGTCATCTCACACTTGCGAGAGTCGTATTGGATCCCTTGCATTCGCAAGCTGGTTCGCAGTGTACGGAGGCGCTGTAGTGTTTGCTTCCGCTTTGAGGCTCAGGCTTTTCAGCAAAAGATGGCTGATCTGCCTCCTGAGAGAGTAAATCCTCTCCCTCCTTTCACAAACTCTAGTGTGGACTACGCCGGTCCATTCTCTCTCAAGTTTGGTGGCCCGCGGTCCAAGGTGACTACTAAAGCCTACGTTGCTATTTTTGTCTGCATGTCCACGAAGGCCGTACACGTTGAGCTAGTGACTTCGCTCACCTCACGTGCCTTCCTGGCGGCATTGTCAAGGTTCACAAGTCGTCGTGGAATTCCAAGTTCAATCACTTGTGATAATGGTAGAAACTTTGTCGGAGCCCACGCCGACCTGCAGAACCTCTCTAGGCTTTTGATGTCATCAGAACATCACTCCGCAGTGCAAGACGCCACTGCGCATTTGAACATTCATTGGCGTTTCTTGCCTCCTCACTCTCCACACATGGGAGGGCTTCATGAGGCGGCAGTACGCTCTTTGAAGTTCCACCTGAAGAGGATGTCCTCGTCCTGTAAGTACACTTACGAGGAGATGTCTACTGTTCTCACACAAATTGAGTCATTCTTGAATTCACGTCCTTTGATGTCGTTATCTGAGGACGTGGATGACTTTGGATATTTGTCTCCCGGCCACTTTCTTATTGGCAAGCCCATTGTATCGGTGCCCAGTCCTGACCTCTCTGGTGGGTACAGCCTGCGTTCCCGTTGGAACCATCTTCAGCAGATGGTCTCTTGCATTTGGAAGAAGTGGTCCGTGGATTATCTCCACACGCTACAGCGTCGTGCAAGGTGGCATAAGGTACTGCCAGACGTTCCTTTGGGTACCCCTGTATTGGTTCTCGAGGACAATGTACCTCCTCATAGGTGGGTGCTTGGTCTGGTGCACCAAGTACACCCAGGCCCAGACGGCCTTGTCAGAGTTGTCACTGTGCGCACTGTCTCAGGCACTTATAAGAGGCCCCTCATCAAGTTGGCTCCTCTGCCTGTCAGTGAAGAGGGACAGTGACACCTGCTTTCATTCAGAGTGCTGATGCCGGACGCATCCCACTCCACCGATTTTGACTTTATTGCGACTTGATAGTTGTTTTGGCCTCGAATCCTTGCATTCACGAATTTGCTTGACGTCACATTCTGTTAGATAATTTCACGAGCGAAATTATCGCGGGCAATATGTTCCGTCCAGCATTCGTGTCTGGCCGGATTTGAGGCATTAGCTGGTTTCGCGAGGTCATTCGCCGTGTTGCTATGGCAACAGGCTTGTGTCTTCGTTTGTTTTATTTTTCTTGTTGTGTCTTCAATATAATTTTAAATATGAACTTACTTATCTGTTTGTTCTTTCTCCCATAAATTCTCATAAGAAATAACATTTGACTGTCGCATCTTTCATTTTTTGGATAGTCATGTTATAATCTCCAACCCAAAGTTTCAGTCTGATTATTTTTTAGTATATTTTATTCATAATTTTGTGTTTTTAAAGAAACAATTCAGTTTTGAAGTAATGCTATTAATTCTCTTATTTATGTTTTAGTATTTTAATGTAACTTAGTTGATTTACTTCCAAGATTAATTATTTATTGTTTTTCTTGGCCAATGGGATTCGTGCTTTACGTCACATGTCGTGACGTCTGTCATTCTTGCTATTCATTCTTATTCACTCGTTCGAAGTTTTCGCCAGGCTAGTTTTCAGTTCAGAATTCTGAATCTAGTTATTATTGTCGAGCTGGGAATTTGAAGTTTCCCAGCCCTAGTTATTGCAGAGACGCAATTTAGTACATTCATCAAAGTAATTTATTTGTGATTTAATTACAAATGTGTGAAGCCAAGTTTTTTACTTCCCTGATCAAACCGTATGGACTTGAATGCGTAACTCATTAAGTAAAAGGATTTACTGTAAGTACTGCTGTGAAGTGAATATTTCAAAGTGCTTAATTTTAGTTGCAGTGTCGAAGCAACATCTAAAGGTTCTTCTTTTCGGTCGAAGCAGCAAGTCGACCTTAAAATAATTTGCTGATAGTGCGCATTCACTTCAAGAATAGTGAAATTCTTTCTCAGTCGTCCGAGCAAGCGCGACTATAAAAATTGCTCTGCTCTGGTCCTCCGAGCTATTCATCAGTCTTATAAGGCAAGCATGCCTTATTTTCCAGAAGGAGCTTACTAAGTCGTCTCCCCTTGACTTCATCAACATTTCATCTTCTTCGGCACCGCTAGGAAGAGGAATTTATTTGTAAAGCAAGATACAAAATTCCATCTTGTATTTTAAAGGGTCTATTTATCATTTTGTCCATTGTGCTCTTTGTATCTTTCAAGGGGCTCAATAAATGTATTTAAACTTGACTTAGTGTAGCATCCTTCAAACCGGAGAGGTTTCCCCGTGTCCCTATTTCGCCTGCGAGCTACCGTGGGAGCGGGAACAGCATGAGATGTTATTTTCAAATGGTTGGAGCTTGGTTTGTACCATTAGTCCTCTTGCTTCCCAATAGAGTCCCACTAGATCTTGTTTCTTCTTTTTCTCGGAGTCTAATTGCCTGCAGTGCAGCAGGTGTTCCTTGCTTAGGAGGACACTTTCACCGCACAAGGAACATCCATTGGTTCTGGGTACAATTCCCATTCTACTAAAGTGGTCATTTAGACAGTCGTGGCCTGTTTCCAGTCTGAAGAGCGCTACTGCTGTTTTTCTGGGGAGGTGTTTGATTTTTTCTGCATATTTAGCTATGTGTTCATATCTCCTGCCTTGGAGGTCTTTTGTATTCTGTTATCTTCTGTTTTGATGTATTTTGTGTTTAAGCTCCTGTTGCCTCCTTTGTATCGTTATCTCTTTTGCTGTTCTCTGTTTGATTTTGGAGCCTTTCTTTGCCAAACGGTCTGCTTGTTCATTGCCCATCAGCCTCACATGTGAGGGTACCCATTGAAACATAATGTGTTTACTTTATGCTTCCATAATAATGGTTCTGATATCCTGAATGATGGGAATGCATGAGATGTTAAAGCAAGCATTTGGAGAGGATGCTCTATTCCAGACTCAACCTATGAGTGGTTCATGTGGTTTGAAAATGGCCAAACATCAGTTGATGAAGATGATAGTTCTGGATGGCATTTAACTGGGATTACATCTGAAAATGTCGCTGTTTTCAGGTGGTGATCTTGCAAGATCACAGGCAGACCATCGAAGACGTCTGTGATGTTTTTGGACTTTTCCATGACACATGCCAGAGAATTTTATCTGAGAATCTCAACATGAGAAGAACTAAGCAGATTTTGCTCTGTGACTAGTGAGTGCTAGCTGGAGCAGAATCGCCTGTGTGTCGGCAGGGTTTTTCAGAATCAGCTTCATAATGAGCCAGATTTCCTTTTCAAGGTTGTCACAGGCTTTCCTGAGTTTGAAACAATACTTTATGCAAAAGCCTGCATCCCTCACATGTCATTGTGAAATCAGAATCTTACCAAAAGGCAACAATGGAAAAACGCTCTCAAATACTAAATGCATAAATTCAGAATGAAACCACTTGGCACAATAACGCACAAGAGATGTATGAGGTGTCACCTACTTGATTTTTCTTGTACTTCTGCTGGGTCATGTGCCACTTACGAATTTCAGGAACTTTTGGGTAGCACCTCATAAGTTAAAATGAAGTAAAGCAAATAGTGATTCTTACCTTGATTAAAACAGAGAAAAGAAAGATTGTCTTCCTCTGTTGAATATTTATTTATTAAAGACTGAATTTAATTTCTATATACATCTACAGGATGAATAAAAAATACTGGGGGTGAGATTCTCACACCACAACAAAACACAAACACCTTAATGTAAACATATGTCAGTTGCTGGTAAACATTAATAATGAATATGAGTAAATAAGAAAAATAGTAATCAGTTCATGTGGAAGCATATCATAGTACAAAGTGACCAGCTAAAGACAAAGGCTGTAACCATTTTGTGATATAGAGCTCTATAATATATAGCCACTTAGTAAGTTACTGTTGTGAATGCAGTGTACCTCAGTTGTAATGAAAACACAATTAGTCACAGGAAGATGTAAGAAATCCTGGGTTCACATCTCAAAACCTTGTTGGCCAGCCAATTATTTTGGATTTGTCATGGTTCCTTATTCGCAAAAGCTATTTAAGTTGCAGGGGTGTACATTTTTGAATGGCATTACATACCAGTTTCTTCCATTAACCTAAAACCTTCATTAATTAAATTATTAAGATTTATAATGTGAAAAAGTTTGTGCAACATATTTTGCACCAATTATTTAACAATAAGTCCTCGTGTGCATTTTTAATATAGTTGACTGCACAGGCTGCTGATTGAAGTTAAAACACATATTTATTGACCAATCCTAAGACATGTCTTGAGGAACACTAACTATCAATTTAATACTAAATATTTAACAGTAATGTATGCATTTTGTAGGTGTTACTTTGGTAGATGCCAATGTATTGAAAGACTCCAAGATGGGCTCTGTGCTGATCAACCTAGATGATCTGAAGTTAAATGTAGAAGCTGATATCACTGTCATGTTTCGGAAGGTTAGTTCTTTTCACATTTCACTAGGAATTTTAAAAGAAAGAAAGAAAAACCTACTGCTACACATACCTACTGCTACACAAACAATCTTCAGATTGCATCAAACACATAAGATATTTATATTTTATCTTAAAATTAACTTGTATTCATTTTGTATTATTAAGCTTAAGCGTTTGTCTTATATTTCTGTAATCTGTTGGATTTAAGTTTTGAGAAATATTACCTTGTCTAGTTTTAGAATGTGATTATAATTTAAAATAACATACTTGAAATTCCCTAGAGGCTTATGAAAAAATTACTGAGAAAATGGTGTAATATAAAATTCCAACAATAGCTTCTTACAGTATTGACTTTTTATTGTCATGAGACAAGATGGATATTTTAACATTACTGTGCTACAACAGCTTAAATTTTAAAAATATAGTACTGTCTCATAAGTAATATCTGTTTTTAAGCAAAACTTTACTTAGTGTTTACTGTCAAGATGTTAATCCTTTCAGAGCTGAATTTATTATGTGGATATCAGATTCATCTAGTAAAATCATCAGTGGATATCAACACTTCACTGAGCTTTTCCCTAGTTACATTAATAGTGCCAGGGGATTGTAAATTTGAAGTCAATTTGGAAAATTTCAGTGAATTAGTTGGTTTCTATGAAAGATATTCGTAATACGTGGATAAAAGTCCTCACACTTTAGAACATTACTCTAATAGGCAAGCCCTCAGCCCCCACAACTAAAAATAAAGCAGGGGTCAGCGCCCCACAAATAAAATTCTTGAAATAAAGCAGGGCTTCAGTGGAGGCTACAAACCCCCACAGAAGAGATTCTCTAAAGTTACTGATAAACCCTCCCACCATCACCATCTCTGTTGTCAAGTTCACCGGCCCGTGTCAGTAGTATTTAGTTTTGTAACTGATATTAGTTTAGTGTTAGCTTACTGAAATGCATGCATCTCTTGCATTTTGTTATGTTGGTCACTGTTGAACGATTTCTTGCTAAGCAGCATTACACTACCAATATCCAATCATGCATTTCTTGTCTGTTCTGAAAAGTCAGTTTGGTGGAAATATTGCTAGTTTTTGCCAGTTCGTGGTATAAAAGAAAGTGTTCTATTTAGGGCGAGTGTGTTCGGAATAAATCACTCATGAAGACAACATCTCTCCCGAGAATGAAATATGTTGAAGTATGTGTGTTTTTAACTGTTCTATGAAGAGAACCTCGTTTAAAAGTGTGGGGGAGCTCTTAGAGGATTTTAGCCTCAATTTATTTTACACATTTTTTTAAAAATTATGTCAAATTTATATGTTCAGCAAGGTTTGTTATCCCTCAACGGTACCAGTTTCTGATGTTTGATGCAAAGAATTCAGTGATACCCACTTCCATGACTTTGATGTTTTCGAAATGTTTTCCATGCAGGAAATGGGATAAGGATCCAATCAGATTGTAATCTCAAGGGCCAAGATGAGAGGTGTATGCTGGATGTGGTAGCAGTTCATTCCCTCCTTGCTTGGTTTTTCCCATCATTCAAACAGTATGGGGGTCTTTCATTTCATGTTGCAATAGAACTCTTTTAACTAATGCCAGGTATCTGCATCTCAAAACTTCATGAACTTATTCCAGTTGTTGAGAATAAAGATCTGCATTGAATGCTTGCCTGTTTTAGACAAATTTCCAGTGAATCACACTTTCAAAATTTCACCAGGCACAATATTGCTTTAGGGTTTATCTGATGTTGTTCATGTCCTAAATTGATAAATGATTAACGCCTCGAGGACGGAAACCCTTATATGCCACACCTGTACTCACCCTTGTAGGTGAAAACTCATATATGAGTTCCCTGATCAACTCGTAATGTGATCGGCTCTTCTCATGCACATAATACATAGAAACTTCAAAAGATGGCAGGGCAATGTTCTCTTAACTACTCTGACTCGGGAATTCCCTTATATACATGCCCAGGATGATTTTAGTTGAGGATTTCACTGGGTGTGTATATATAGTGAATGATGTGCTCTTTTTGTTTCGTGTTTTCCCCTTATTTTCAGTAAAATAGCAAGAAGAAAATGTCTTACAGGTTCTGAAATTGATGAATTTATTATTTAAAGTGATAGTGAAGTATCAGAATTACCGGTATCATTTAACGTTAGTAAGGAATGTTTTCTGAGATTGCTACCAGCAGCATTAGTGAGAGTGAGAGCGACATAAAGTGACACTGGAGGCAATAGTGCACCCAGCTGAATGGAAGTGAGAAATTTCGATGCAGGCCTATCATCTACTATTACAATACAGTAGGCCCTATACAATATCCAGCAAGAGCCTTCTGATTTTGATCAAGATACTGATCCAATTGAAAATCATAGCACACTCTAGGCCTATGTAGACTTATAATGTGTTCCATGAGTCTTGTGCTGTTTCCACATAAACATTTTCATGCAAAATAATAAAAACAGTTTCTGGGGCAGATTAGGGGAAGAATTCAGCAAAAACCCATGGTATATGTTAAAATGCCTTCTGCCCACAGCCATAAAACATCGCCGCCCACGAAGGGTTAACACACAATGATATCAAGTGTTATTGGTAGTATAATAAATAACTACACACTCCCCCCCCTAGTGACAGCGATAGTGTCCTAGAAACGTGCAGGGAAGTGGACCTTGCGTCCTGATCTGGTGAAATGTCCAGTCACATCAGTACGAGTTTCTGGTTGAGGGTTAGTAACACTATGGGGACCTTCTTCCAATAGAAAAGCTGGTTTCAGGCGGTCCACTGAGATTCGCTTTATCAACCCTCCGATATTAATGTCGAAGAACTTATCAGTTTGACTCTTTACTGGGTAGGGACCGTCGTACGCAGGTTGGAGTGAGGATAATGGAGGTCCATGATGTACAAAAACATGAGAGCAGTCGGCGAGATTTTTGGACACAAAAACAGGTTTCTTGCCATGGGTTGATGTCTGACTTGGTTTAAGTCCTCTTACTGTCTCACGAAGTCAGACTGTGATACGGTAGGCTGGTTGGTGAACAATTCTCCTGGAAGACGGAGCGGTGTACCATAGACCAGCTCGGCGGCTGAGTGACCCAAGTCTTCTTTTACCACTGATCGCATGCCCAATAAGACTAGAGGCAATGAGTCTACCCACGATGAGGATTGTAGTAGATGGCATTTGAGTGCTGCTTTCATAGTGCGGTGTTGTCGTTCGATAAGACCATTACTTTGTGGATGGTATGCGGTTGTCCTGATGCTCTGGAAACCTAGGTACTTGCTTAGGGATTTGAATAATTGGCTTTCAAACTGTCGACCCTGATCAGTAGTTATTCTTACAGGAATACCAAATCGTGAAAACCAAGTGGTTATTAGAGCCTGTGCAACAGAGTCAGCTGTTTGGTTTACTATTGGTACAGCTTCCATCCATCTAGAGTATCTGTCTATAGCCGTGAGGAGATATCTGAATCCTTGGCACACAGGTAGAGGTCCAACGATGTCGAAATTTATGTATTTGAATCTGTCGTTGGGAACTTGGGTTTGTCCAACTGGAGATCTAGTGTGTCGATAAATTTTTGATCTTTGGCAGTCGATACATGCTCGTGTCCACTGTTGACAGTCTTTCTTCATATTGGGCCAGATAAATCGTTCAGTGATCATTTTGGTTGTTGCTCTGATTCCTGGGTGAGAAAGACGATGAACAGATGAAAAGGCTGCTTGTCGAAAGTTGTGTGGAATATACGGGCGTATATGCTTTGTTGATATGTCACAGTATAATTGCTTTCTACTATCCGGCAGACTGAGTTTTACTATTTTCATTCTTGGATTCTGTTGCAGTGATTTGAGGTCTTCATCCGATTGTACATCTGCCAAATGATCATAATTTAGAGGTGAGGGAGATTCTATGGTGGCTAAACGTGACAATGTGTCAGCCACGATATTGTCTTGGCCAGCAACGTATTTTATTGTCGTCGTAAACTGTGCAATATACTGTAATTGACGAGCCTGTCTGGGTGATGCCTTGTCCAAATCCTGTTGAAAAGCATACACCAAGGGTTTATGGTCCGTGAAAATTACAAAGGACTGGCCTTCTAAAAGATGCTTGAAATGTTTAATGGCGCTATATATTGCTAATAGTTCGCGATCATAAGCACTGTATCTGGACTGTGCTTTAGTGAGAGTTCGTGAGAAGAAACTGAGAGGTCGGGCTGCGCCGTCAGTATTCTGTTGAAGAACTCCTCCTAGTGCGACGTCCGACGCATCTGTAACCAAGGAGAGTGGAGCACCGGGAATAGGATGTACCAAGGCCGCTGTGTTGCAGAGGGCTTCCTTCATTGCAGCAAAAGAGGTTTGTGCTTCTTCGTTCCAGTCCAGCAGTTTTGTGCTGTTTTTCTTGTGTCCGCTAAGTAATTTTGAGAGGGGCTGTTGCAGCTTGGCGCATTCTGGGATGAATCTGTGGTAGAAATTTACCATTCCCAAGAATCGGCGCAATCCAGTGGCTGACTGTGGCTCTGGAAAATTCTTAATGGCACTAACTTTCTCAGGTAGAGGCTTCAGACCTTTAGGACTGATTTCGTACCCTAAGAATTTGATCTGCTGCACACCGAAAATGCATTTGGCAACATTGATGCATAAGCCGCATTCATTTAGTCGTTCACAGAGGATGCGGATATGTTGAAGGTGCACTTTATAGTCTGGAGAAGCAACCAGGATATCGTCTAAGTAACAAAAGACAAAATCTAACCCTTTGAGTACCATGTCCATAAATCTATGAAAGGTCTGTGCTGTGTTTCTTAGTCCGAAAGGCATGAATGGAAATTCAATTAGTCCAAAAGGTGTTGTGATGGCCGTCTTCGGTATGTCCACTTCTTGCACTGGTATCTGTTGGTACGCACGTACAAGGTCAATGGATGAAAATATGGAAGCTCCATGCAGGATGCAGTCGGTTAAAAAAGGTATAGGGTATCTGTCGGGTACTGTGATATGATTGAGTTTCCTATAATCCCCGCAAGGCCTCCAATCACCAGATTTTTTCTGAAAGTGCAGAGGACTAGCCCAACAACTTTTCGAGGGTCTACATAACCCTTGCTGGAGCATGAAGTCAATTTCCTTAAGGGCTGCTAAGAGTTTTTCAGCTGAGAGTCTTCTAGTTTTGGCAAACACTGGTGGGCCTTTCGTTTCGATGAAATGTTCAATGTGGTGGCTTGCGATTTTTGTGTTGAGAATGTTAGGTCGCAGAATGTCAGGAAATTCATGTATAATCCGCTGATATCGGTTATTAATTTCCGTTAGCTGGACCTGAAGTTTGTAGTTGTCAGAAGAGGTACCATACGCTGTCAAGTGTGTGTTCCCATCTATTAAGCGATGTTTAGAACTGTCGACTAGTAAATTGAAATGCGACAGGAAATCGACTCCTATTATAGGTTTACCTACTTCTGCGATTATGAATGGCCAATTGAATGTTGACGTAAACCAAGGTCAAGTGTCATAAGTCGTTGACCATACGTCTGGATCCTAGTACCATTCGCTGCAAAAAGTTCAAGTTTATTTGGTGACTTCTTTTCACTGTGTGTTGGTGGCACTACAGAGACATCTGCACCGGTATCAATCAGGAACTGGGTTGCTGTCCCTTTGTCACTAATAAAAAGGCGACTCAGCTCTAACCCCCGGCTCCCTGTCGCCGTGGAGAGTTGGGGAACTAGTTTTCCGGTCCGTTGTGAGGTGTAGCTCGGAGAGACATGCTGCATGGCTTTAGACATCTATATGCCTCCTCGCCAAATTTAGTGTGGTAGTAACATTTCCCTACCTTTGTTGTCTGTCCTGTTTCTGCATTCCTACCTCTGGATCTGGACCTAGACTTTGGTCTACCCTGTCGGCGGCGGTCGGCGAAAACATGCTTACTCAACTCTGCAACATGGAGTGAGAGCTCAGAAACTTGCTTCCTCAGTTCCTCTATTGAGTTGTTCATTGGTTGCGTAACAGCAATAGGAGCAACATGGTACGAGCTTGTGGGTTTTAGCTCCCAAATCTGGTCTGCCATGGTCGACAGTTTCGTCAGATCGTCACTACTCACTGACAGGATAGCATACATTTCTCTTGGTAACCGCTGTAACCATAAAATTTTAAGAAAATTCTCGCTTACCTTGTCTGAAGCTAAATTTCTCATTTCACAAAGTAATTGCAACGGTTTACGATCCCCGAGTTCCAAGTCTGTCAATAGTCGCTGTGTTCGTTGCATTTCACTATCTGCGAAAGTTGGAATAAGATGCTTTTTGATTGCATCATATTTACCGGAAGACGGAGGATTCGTGAGAATATCGGCCACTTGTGTCAGAATTTCTGAGTCAATTGAACTCACCACAGTGTCATATTTAGTTTGGTCCTGGGTGATCTTCGAGTTACGGAATTGTGCTTCAAGTTGAATGAACCATATCCTCGGATCAGGCTTCCAAAACGGCGGAACTTTGATAGATACGCGGGCTACTATGGTTTCTTGGCTTTCCTGAGCAGTTCCAGCTGTAGTCTGCTGTACTTCTTCCATCGGGTCACCACTGAGGTGCCGATCACGTCGGGGTCACCACTGAAGTGTTATTGGTAGTATAATAATTAACTACTAAAGTTTTACACTCACATTTATTTGTGTTCTTTCGTATTCAGACTACTGCGACTATCTTCGCCGTAACTTTATTTAACAATGTCAACAGAGAAAAAAAAACAAAAGAGGGAAACAGAACACTGAGGGCTGAGTTTTCATTATAGATTTCTGTTTCCTTTATGAGAGTATATTACACAATACAATACAGATATTTACAGTCAGAAGAATTTGAATAAAAATGCTGTAATACATCCCCATTATTTTATGACAATTTTATATCTTATAATTATATATTATAATTGTTAAGAAAACAATATAGCTAGTGCAAATTTATATGAACTTTTATCCTATTACATCATATCGTATTGTAATGTAATCCTAGCTATATCTTATGATACAGCTATACCTGGGCCGTTGTAACTTTGCACTTTCCAGTTTCAACTATATGACTACTTACGTCGTCTGCACTGCGGTTCTATTTACTGACAAACAGAAGCCATTCGGCTTGGAACATTGCATGCTTGTATTAGTCTATTCTCTCTCATTTTTGCGCTCTTAAATGTATTTCGTCTCAATATTAATAGTATTCATACAAATACAAATACAAAATTAATAAAAAACCGTATGGCTTATGATATAAGAGAAAGCATAATGATTTACATCCATAATATTCTCGCTCATTTGACATACTTATAAGTGGAGCAACGGTTAAGATGCTTGATCGTGGAACTGGAGGTTCATGGTTCAAATCCCATTGCTGTAATTTTTTTTTTTTTTTTTTTTTGCATTCATTATATTTTTAAGATTTAAATGCAGTGTTTAATTTTTAATTTTTAAAATTACCTGCCTTACACTTTTTGTCACATCTATAAGAGCAGATCCAGATTTCACGTACTTTGCACCCTGGGCAAAACTTTGTTAATATCCCCTTTAATTTTTTAGTTTTACTGCCTACCCCGAACTTAATCAGCCTATTCCTTTTCTCAGCGCTGTGAAAGCACTGCGAATGCGCTGGCAGCATTTTTATTCCAAAGCTAAATAATGACGTCATTGCTTTTTTATATTCCTCATCCTGAAGAAAATGCCTGATTCTTTTTGTATCAAAAAATCCACGACGATCTTTGAGCAACTCAGAGTCAACTGTAGATGTAGAGACATTAAGTTTGTTCATGCATCTTGACAAGTCATCATCAAGATTCCTTGTTTGTAAAATGTGTTCATTTTCTGAACTTGATCAGGATATTTATTCCATTTATTCCGTGAAGGAAAACTTCCCAGTTGGCTCGAAATAATCCAAGTCCCTTCATTTGCCTATTACTGTACAGCATTGAATCGGGAATATCTGTAGGAAGGCATAATATTTGTTTTAATGTAGATTTTATAATTTTGTCTGTGTCTAACAAAAATCTTTCTGGGAATGGTTATAAAGCGATAGGTTAAAGATGGACAAATCACAGAGTTCAATACTTGGAACTTCTGGTTAGAATTTAACCAAGGACTAGACGACAGTGTATCCAGCTTCTCCTGGAGGTCAGTCAATACTTTTTTACCATCCAGAACGATGTCATCGGAAAAATTTACCCCTAAATATTTTATACATTCATTGTCAGAAATGCAACGAATATTAATATCGGAGAAAAGCCTGAACTCTTCATTAACTATTTTACCACCGACTATATTTATCGCTACAGACTTTTGAAGATTGATATCTAAACCAATTTTTTAAAATCTCTGAAGCGCCATCCATGTTAGTTCTTTGGCAGACGACATTCCATTACCAATCAGAACAGTATCGTCAGCAAAACCTAGAATGGTTAGGGGTTCTAATCCATCATCTAGTCGATATCCATAATGATCTAAAATTTCCTTTTCACTGAGTTCGTGAAATATATGGTCTGTGGAAATTAGGGATGGGTCGATACCAGATTTTCTCGATACTCGATACATGATTTTTTCCTCAATACTCGATACTTCGATACTCGATACCTTCAACATTTCCAGTTTCAATAAATAGGTACATTACAAATTAAAATTTGAGAGAACTGTGTAATACCAACTAAATTAATTAAGTCTGCATATTTAATGAGACAAAATTTAGTATCATCAGTAGCCTATAATTATTTTTAAACTCTACATTAAAACTAAAGTTAGTTTTTTAAACAGTCCACTTACAAGTTTTTGTTAAAAAATACTAGCATTCTCACTTAATTGCAGAATTACAAAAGTATCGGAAAAGTATCGAGCGAGTTTTCTGAAGTATCGTTCGATGCCGATACCATGCAAGTATCGAGAGTATCGAGGTATCAAAAGTATCGAGGACCCATCCCTAGTAGAAATATTATATAATGTCGGTGATAAGGGAGATCCTTGCATAACTCCACGAAGGAATTTTATTGGCTGCGTCTTTTTAAATCCACTTTCCACTTGTGTAGTGTTATTTTCCTGTAGATTGCATATAAGATCAGATAGTTTATTCAGAGCCATTGATGATGATAATGTTTTACGCAAATGACTGTGTCCTACATTGTCAAATGCTCAAGGAAAACAATGGTGCAATCTTTCTTTAAAACTTTCGAAGAAAGCAGAATAGAACGCAATAGTGATGTATTGATTGTCGTGCCTGGTGATTTGGTGAAACCCCTTTGATGTTCGCTAAATGATACGAAGCATCTGAGTCTGGCATCTAAAGCTCGTTCTATTACCCTTCTCAGGACACTGCATATGGATATTGGACACCAGTTTGACAAGTCTGATGGATCATCCTTTTTGTATATCAGAATGGTGCGAGCGTTTTTGAATAGTGTTGAACCTGGCCAGATTTTAGCATTCTGGTAGTTATTTTTGCTATAATTTCAGCGGCGAGGTCATCCTTTATTACTCTAACGAGGACTCTATCGGGGCCTGGAGCTGTGTCTACTGCTATTCCGTGTATGGCTTGTACTATTTCTTCTTTGGAAATAATATCATCTTCTGTGTCATCTAGGACAGCATGCTCTGCTTCCGCTAAAGTGTCCCGGTACTCTTTCCTGACACAGTCATTGGGATTTGAAAAATAGTGAGAATAATAAGAAAAAATTTCTTGAATATCAGCTGTGCATTGCTGGTTGTTATCGTTCATAACTTTTCTCACTGCTTTCCATCTCTGATTGTAATATAAATATTGTATCTCTACATATTTATATCTATTTCGCCTCTTTTCTCTATCTCTTTTAGTAGCCCATTGAGGATTGCTATGGTGGTGGTAGGTTTGTTGAACTTTGATCTTGCGTTGTTGCTTTCTCGCCTCATAGTATTTTCTTGCTGGGTGTTTTGGGCCTGGCAGAGAGTCAATAGAATTAGAGACGAACAAAACAAATTCTGTCACTGCACTGTCAAAGTCATTTTCATGTAGATTTTAGGCAAAACGATCATTCCATACTCTTAGATTATCTTTGTAATTATCCATTAGCTTTCCAGCTAAAGGCCTAGTATGGTCCTGTCTTACAGAATTATGATTTTGACATCGTTCTGGTTTCGTCTTATCTGTTGCTTCATATATCATATAGTGGGTACTGGGCTGTCGATCCACTAATGTTTGTCGAAAATGCTCAGGATGAGCTCTGCTGATATGAGTATTAGCATGGATAAATAGTTGACCACAATGAGGACAAGGAGTCCGATTTTTACCAACACTTTCAGTTGAAGCCTGCTCTTGAGTAAGATCATAATTTAATTCATCTTTACTACATATATCATTCAGAAACACTGTTCTACTTTCTGTAGTGATACCATCATTAATACAGCCAGAGTCTGGGTTGGGGACATTAACAGACGAGTCTTGAGATAGTGAGTTTTGATTTCTGGCTATGTGTATATTAATGCCACGTTTCGTAAATTGTCTATGGCAGATAGTGCAAGTTATAGATTGAGTGAGTTCACCTGAAGATGTGGTTGGCTTCATATGCTGACCGTTTGTAATAAGATTGTTCTGGAATAGCTTCATTCCTACATGCCGATTCTCTTGGATTAACAGGACTACTTACTACATTATTAGAATCATCATTCAGAGAATAGGTTCGTCGAGGAATATGGGTTGGATCATCCGTATCTTTCTTAGAAGCATTTTGAGACTTACTATGCAATGTAAATCCATTTCCATCAACATTGTAGCTATTAGCATAGCGACCTGCTATTGTCTGGCTTGCAGAGGAAGCGTGGGTCTTGGAGATGTGAATTGCTAGCCCTCTTCGTTTGAAGAATCCTTCACATAATGGACATTTAATTGTATTACTGTCCGAAGTGATATCATTTTGAGAATTCACTTCCATTTCAGTAAAATAATAAATATGAAGACATTTGATGAAAAGTTTGTTTATAGCAACGAGCTTCACAACTGCTATAACACATATATTTAAACCTTAGTCTCAGTCAATAAGTCATTAACTCACCATGCAATATCCTCAAGCAAGACTTCAGTAATTAAAGAACAAAATGAAACATAGGTTAACTTAAAACAAGCTTCAATATTCAGTAAAACTTTAAATTAAACAGAGCTATTGCTTTGGATGTAACCATCTGAGTCATGGCCTCCTTGTGTGAATTCATATATAACGCACCGTCATAAATTGATTTTAGAAATTCATTACTTCAAAAACTAATTATAAGTAATAATGGTAAATTTATTGGGCAATTTTTTTAAATTTTGGGTCATATTTTCACTATTTTTCGGTCTTAAGTGCATTTTTTATTTTGAATTTTTTCACTATTTTATGGTTATAAAATGACTTGCCCTACATATCACATTAAATGGATCACATAGATCATATTGAAGATATTGAGATGGAGGAAAAAGGTGGTATACCAAGAATGAGAGTAGTTAAGGAGAGAAGAGACCCGTTTACACTGTACAATGCCCACGAATTCAGAGAAAAGTTTGGGTTCCATAAGGAATCTGTAGAAATGCTGCTTGATATGGAAGAACCTTTTTTTTTTAAACATAATTGACAGGAAATTGGCCCTATCCCCAAGACTATAACTTCTTTGAGGACTGCAGGTGTTTTTCAAATTGTGGTAGGAGATTTAATAAATATTAATTCGTACCACACCTGGTAGAGCTGCCCTAAAAACTATTGTATATGTCAATGCCGAACAGTCGAGAAAAAATGCACAACCTTTACGCCGAAAGTCAATTTCGAGGAGATGCACAATATATGTACTACTACTTATTAATATTGTTAAACAATCCATACGTAATAATCATTCATTCTGTTGACATTTATTATATCCAGGGCCCGGATTCTGATGACCTAAAATTGTTTAAACTTGACCTATAAAATGACCCTAAATTTTAAAGAAAATGACTTAATAATTACAAAGAATGACCTAAAAACTCATATTTTATTTATAAAAATTATTACTGTGCACACAAAGGTATAGACTAATTTGTACATAATTCTAAAAACTGTAAATGTAGAAAGAATTTGAGAAGAAAAATAAGAAAATCTTTTAATATACAAAATCAAACAGTTACAATAAGAAATTTCCACGGGAGTGTTTCTAAGTACAGGTATCCTGACATTCTGTGATATAATCTTTATGTTTCTTGATCCATTGCAATTCAGTTCTTGTGACGTCTCCCAAAAACAACTATCTTCTTGTGTTCAAGTGATAGGAGAAGTCAAAGGAAATACACTTCCTCCAGGCCAGAAGATTCAGCGAAAGTGCCCTTGATGCTGGCAGCATTTCCACGTTGCAGGGCGATGCCAATTCGCTGCCTCAAAAACTTGGTTGAACGAGGTTCCCCGGTTAGAGAACACAGCCTTCTGCCAATGTCAGCAACAAGTGGTGAGGCGTCTTTGCACCATGAACCGATGGTCTCCACCGCAAAGACGACGAAAAAGTAATTATCAGCGATAGCGCGATATTTTTGTTTTTTCAGGATAACTGCAGCCTCAGCAGCCGATCTTTGAAATATGCGATGGTGCAAAGGTGTCCACACAGGTGGCGTCCCACATAAGGGATTTTCCTCTAAACCAAGGGACCATGGTGATACCATCTGGACATTTTCCATATGAATGACTGATGCCTGTTGGTTCCAGTACCGTGGGAACGTGAATTGATATCAAAGCTCTGCGGAGGATATCATTTATTGCCGAGTGGCGTGAGTATCTGCCCTTACTCTTAGCACAACTCAAAGCATGATGGCCATGAGAATCGGCTGTTGCTCCGCATATGCATTTGTGTTCTCGGCAGATTTTGCATCGTAGGCGTAAGGCAACAGCGATCTTAAATGTCGTTGCGTCCATCAAAGTTCCTATTGTTGAAGATGGTAAGACATTCAACCAAGATCCTGCTTCTTTTTCCTGGAGGGCCAGATAACGAGCTCGATCGGAGTCACAAGATGATGATGCCAACAGATTATCAAGGATAAGTTTGGTGTATAATATGTCCCAACATTTCTGAACTGAAGACTCTTCTGGAGGGTTAATGTTATCCGTCATTGTATTCCACTTAACCAAAGCCTCAGGCAAGAAGCACACTTCAATTTCAACACCAGAAAAGGGGAACATGGATTTGACAAAATCGAGGGCTCCATATGCTGAAGCTAAAAAAGCGGGTACACAAACATCAGAAAACTTACGAATGCCGAGACCTCCGAGACTGACAGGAAGGCAAGATTGAATCCAGTTTTTGTCCTCTAATGCAGAATTCAGTATTATCTCTAAATTACTTTTCACAAGATCGTCAAATTGTTGAAGAAACGAGGGAAATAACCAAAGTGGCGTAGTTCTAATGAAATACGTAAGTTTAGGAATGGTAAAGCAATTTTTTACTAAGAAATATGCTATTTGTGGATGAATTAGAGACAATCTCCGAAAAAGGTTCTGCATTGAAAGTATTTTTTCTCCATGGTTGTTTGAACAGCTTCAAGCATGATCGGAGAGCCAAGAATTGATAGAGTAGAGTCGGTGATTATCTTGATGTTGGGCGCTATCTGTTGGAAGGCAGAGACAACTCCTTCATCTGGATTAGAACAGAAATAAAGTTCGCACTTGTGAGGATTGATTTCTAGACCATGGGTGTGCATCTGTGGCACATCGTGTCACTGTGAGGTAGGGGAATTTCTCCCACTACCGTCGCCCTTGACGTCAGCATAAAGCAGTTTCGACGTGACACTGAACATGAAGAACAGGTTTCTTACGTCACAGGAGGATGGGGGACTAAAACGTTTCCCCTCAGTTGCTCACCTATGTTCTAGACCAATATCCTTACTAGCAGAAATCAATTTTTCAAAATCCTGCAGAACAGTGTTGGGGTCACCACCCAATGTACCATCATCCAGATAGAAAAGATTGAGAGAACTGTTTAAATCCTGGATGACTGGATGTAAAGTGAGACTAAAAACCATGGGTCCAACAGGATCTCCTTGTTGGGCTCCAGTCTGAGATGATAAAGTTGTGGACCCGTAGTAAAGATGGGAATGCTGACTATAAGCTTGCCACATGTATGGAAAAATTGAAAGAACTTTTTCTTTTATTGCTTTCAGCATTGAATCTCTCTCAATAGAGTTAAAGGCATTCTTAAAGTCTATTTTAAGTAAGACGTTGTTACTGTCTGAATTAGTTTTTAAAAACGTACGAACAGTATGAATAATTGTCTCACAGCCTTTAGGAGAAGCAAACCCGAGTTGATGGGGGCAAAAGTATTTCTTCAAATCTTCTTTGACAGATGTGCATGCAAGTTTTGCTACCAGTCTTTGAAAGGTATTGCCAATGGCAATAGGGCATACTCCTCCATCTTTCTTTGTAAGAGCAAGTAAAGAAGCCCCGTTTAAATGTGGGCAGATGGCAGGAGTTACTTTACCACTCAACATGAAGTTACAAAGTTTCGTTATTGACAGCAACAATCTTTTGCCAGAATCACCAGCCGAAATGGATACAAGATCCTTCAGGTGTTGAGGACGTAAACCATCTATTCCAGAGGCGGAACCGGTAGGAAATTGAGTAATACCTTTCAAAACAGCATCGGACACCGATAAAAACTCATCACCTGGATCAGGAGGAGTTGGGAACGATGAAGTTCTAGAAGGGGGTGGATGTTTTTTTCGATAATGCAGTGAAGGTGTCAGTAGTGTTAATAGCTATGCTGGAGTCAGAAGAGAGGATGCGGACTGCTCCTCGAATATCTCCATCAGCAACTTTCGCTTCAATGCGGCGAATAAGGGAAGTATTATTTCTCCTATTTTCGGAAGGGGTTGTTAATGTGAAGCTCTTTAAGTTGTCTTTAACTTTCGACACCATAGACGTCTTTAAGTCTGACTTATCGGGTACTCTTAAAGCAATGTATGCGAAAAGTATTAGATCTTGTCAGGCATCTTCAGTATTAAGACTAATGCTCTGTTCAATCAGCTGAGTTAATTTGTCAGCTGCAAAGGAGCGTGCACCTTTAGGAATTAGTCTTAGAACTCTAATATTCTCTTTTGCATTTAGTGAGAGTAGATAAAAAATCACTTTTCCATTGAGTTGTTGGTATCTTAGAAAGTCTTTCTTCCCAATGCAGTACTGGATTATGCCCTACATCTACGGCATTTTCGCACGATGAAGGTATTCTGTAATTTTGAGGTATTCCAGAACGAACAAAATGTCGTGTCACAATTTTGTTTCTCCTGTTTTTGGGATGAGCTTTCCCGAGGTGAATGTTCAAGCCAAGACTCGATGTACATACCTTATGGCATATCGAACAATGTGGAATTTCATTATTTTCAATAATTTCAACCTGATTAGGAACTAGAATGGAGGTTTTGCTGTTGTCATCAGTATCACTATCGCTTAGCCCATTATCATAATGAATAAGGGACTCTTGTGAAGAGCTGTGGCTACGTGCCAAATGAATATTAATTCCCCTACTAGTAAATTTCCTTCCACATATCTTGCATTCAACTAAAGTAGGTGCTCTACCTGATGACGAAGATTCCCTCGGAGATTCAGCCAGCATGTACTATGGTGAATTATAATAAGCCTATTATGTTATATCAGAATCATAAAACAATTGTAACTAAGATAAATAAACAAACCAAATCACTCACAAAAATTGTGAATTTTGAAATGTTCAATACAGGGAAATAGATGAAAACTCCACTGCACTAACTCTTCCACAGAGACACCTGCAGATATCTCACCCTCTGAACTAGTAGTTTCGAATAAAGTTGAGTTAAATTCCTCCTAAAGGCGTATTTAATATGGAGTGAATAGATTCAAAGTCCAAACCAAGACTAAGCCTCCTAATTGTTTTTAAAGTAGATTCTACAACAATGTTGCATTATAGTAACCTAGTCATATATTTAATATTTAAAGTAAATTCATAAAAATGACAAAATAAGGAAGCAAATGTCACAAAATTGACATAATAATGACCTAAAAGTGAAATAAATGCCCTAAAAATATAAATAATATATGTGAGAATTCTGATAAATTCATGGAAATAATGATGAGTTGATGACAAATATCCACTCTGCATCATTTCATGAAGTATAGATCTACTGTCTGGCGGCGAGCTGAAGGCCGAGCTAGCGTTTCCCCACTACCTTACCATGCGCTTGCATTTACTGTCTACGTCTTTCCCCCACTTTGCCACCAGCTCGGCCTTCAGCTCACAGTCAGACAGTACAGCTATTGTATAATTTTTAAGTGTCTTAACCTGGCATGTATTGTATTCTTTGATTCACCAAGTTCTTCTGACAGCCTACAAATCCTCACAATGTACGCAATAATAACCGTAGCATCCTATACATACCACTGTCCAACAAAATAAAACCATTTAAATCTTACAAAATATACACCTTCTTAAAAACTGACAATATTAAATGAGACAACCCAATATGTTTATAATAGTAACAAGACTAGCTGTAGAGTATGTGGATTAATTTGGGTAACCTTCCTCTATGCTAGAAACTCTTCTCTTAAAGAATCAAAAGAGGATCATAAAATAATAGCAAGAACAAGATTACTGTTCACATGTGGGGTGTACAAGATTTGTTTAGAAAATATCAAACCTTGAACCAGTCCTGCGTAAACAAATGGAGCACAGGAGGCATCCTTCTGTGCATATGTGTAGGGGACATTCATGCGTAGCCTATGCGCAAATCTTTTCCTTGCCTGCAAAAAAGCATCAGTCACTGCCAGTCAGCCTATGGGTGTGAAAGTGCAATGAGCACCCATCAAATTTTCAGTTTTGTTGCTAAATGGCAGGACGACTTGAGCAGAAATATTTATCAAACTTAGCCAAAAGCTTGGTGATACCCAAGTGGAAACCATTCACAAGATCAAGCAGGTTTCTTTATCTCTCAGATAAAGGAGTGCTTAAAAAATGGCAAAGAAAGCAAGGCTGTCATGGTTCATGTGAGGATGCAGCAAAGCTGTCAAGAATGGTTCATGTGAGGATAATGAGATATTTATTATTCTTTTTCCAGTGCATATAAACCCTTGTGCAATCACAGGCACGTGTTAAAAAGTCTCAAAATATTTACCAATAAATATATTCTGGTATGACATATAGAGTGGCGTGCACCAAACTCATGTAACTAAAGTAATAAACAATTTTTACTAAAGAGCAGACGAATACTGCGCAGAACGGAGCAGAAACGTGCATTTTAATTGCCAGTATTAAAATGGAGACTACAAAGGCAAGCACTCTCTCGAAGCTGCAAACACTTTTAACGACTATTTTATAAATGTAGTTGCTAACATTAGGCACACAACACCATGAAATCCCTCGTCCGCAGAGAAAGCTCCTAAAATAAACAAATATTTTTTTTTATACCCTGTCACAAAAAATGAGTTTAATGAAATCATCAACGAGCTTAAGAATTCATATTCTAGTGGCTAAGACTTCATACCAGATATTATTGCAAAAAAAAAGTATTATACACACAATTGATCCTCTCTTAGACATATGCAACTCTTCACTCCTTGCTGGGATCTTCCCCAAAATATTCAAGACAGCAAAATTTTGCCCTGTATATAACTAGCAACATTGGAAATTACCGACCTATCTCCCTACTACCTGTATTCTCAAAAATCTTAGAAAAAGAAATGTATAATGTTTTCATAGAGAAAACAAAATTCTATCCAAAGAACAGTTTGGATTCCATAAATGTAAAACAAAAGCTGAAGCAGTATTCACCTTCGTAGAAGACATCTTAAATCGAAAGATAGAAAAGAACAGGCCCTTGGTTTATTTATTGATCTGACCAAAGCTTTTGACTTAGTTGATCAGACAATTCTTCTGGATAAATTAGAGAGTTATGGAATCAGAGGTACTGCATATAACTGGTTTCATTCTTACTTAAAGGGTAGGGAACAGTTTGTTCAAATAAACACAGTACACTCTAACAGACTTCCAGTCAACCATGGTGTCCCCCAAGGGTCCATTTTCGGACCATTCTTATTTCTTCTCTTCCTTAATTACTCCCCATTATGTTCCTCTTTCCAAACTAGTTCTATTTGCTGATGATACAAACTTGTTCTTTTCAAGTGACACCCTCCACAACCTTGAATCTATAGTAAATCAATCCAACTCCCAACTACATTCCTGGTTAAACTCGAACAAACTAGAATTAAACACTACCAAAACAGCATTCATTCACTTCAACAAAAGAATACAGAACAAGATTACTTAAAAATACTCATTAACAATGACTCCATCAATTATTGCTATATTTATTTATGTAGAGGAAAATGGGTATTTTATTAGGCCCAATTCTCTCAAAACGGTGTCAGCCTGTTAAAGTCAATCATACATTAAACATTTGGTTTCAAGATTTCTAATATTTTGTGGTAATGTATTGTACAATTACAGAGCTGTATATTTATTACTGTTGTGCGTCCTAAATAGTCTTACAAATGGAACTTATGTACCTTTGTTGTGGGTGTGGATTTGATTATATTCATTAAAGAGATGCATATTTTTTGTGAAGGACAAGACATATTAATATACAGAGAGAGACAGTTGGGTTATTATATTACAATTTTTTAAAGCGGCTGAATAAATTTTTTAATTATCAATTGAGTTTATACATTTAATGGCCTTTGTCTGCCATTTGAATAGGCCTACAATTTTCGTTCCAACATAGTTACCTCAAAAAAGATTCCCATATGTGAATGGAAAAGGGCATGCTATATAGATTTTCGATAATTGCATATTTAAG
The DNA here is from genome assembly GCA_964059195.1 of Ectobius pallidus. Classification (NCBI taxonomy): domain Eukaryota; kingdom Metazoa; phylum Arthropoda; class Insecta; order Blattodea; family Ectobiidae; genus Ectobius; species Ectobius pallidus. Next base: position 144,126,163 of record CAXKWD010000003.1, on the reverse strand, counting down.
TAGGCCTAAATGAAGAAGATATCCATTTTGAGACAATTATGTTTCTTTAAAAGGGCAGATTTTGCTAAACACCAACCGTTTATTGTAACAGTACAGAACATAGCAATAATTACTGTATATCTGCACTTAATTTTGACCATCCATAAGTGAGGATAGTGGAAATATTTATTGTGATTTCTTTGCAATTTTGAGCACACATAATGTAATTTCATTCATGATCTATTCAATTGATTAGTTTGCTACTTCAGTGGGTTTATTATTATTATTATTATTATTTTCAAAATTTTTAGATTCACAGCTTTGAGGCTGGATTTAGGATTCTGCTCCAGGTTGCCTCCAGCCCCCTCAGGAGCAGATTCTTATTATTATTGTTATTATTATTGTTGTTGTTATTATTATTATTATTATTATTATTATTATTATTTGTTTTGTTTTATATTTATATATATACATATTTTTTTTTTTTTTTTTCTGGAAAACTGATACAAATGGTATCTATAGTATTACGTATATGGCTTCATATTTTGGAATAAAGGTGACTTCAGTCTGTCATCCAAGACACATTTGTTTCTCATTGAGCATCTGATTGCATATTTTTTCTTGTGTGAGCCTTTTAAAATTACCCTGTATGGTAATTGTAATATATGTGTTTCTGTATGCAGGGCAAGGTGTTCTTGAAAATCTGCAAGGAGGAAAAGTAAGTACACTTTAAATTCATGTTATACTACAAGAGATACAGAAATGTATTAACAAAAGCTATACAAGCCATGAAAGTTATTTATTACAAAAATAAATTTGAAATACATAAAAATAACGCTAGAAAATTCTGGTCCACTGTCAATGAAGCTACTGATACTAATTCAAATAATAAAATCCCAATCTTAGAAATCATAAATGAAAAAGGACAAAAAATTAAGCAAAGTGACCAAATTGCAAATGAATTTAACTCCTTTTTTTCGAAAATAGGAAAAAGAATCACTTCAAATATTAAGTTAGCACCAAACAGTATCCCTGAATATAAAAAATGTATACCACAACCTGCTCAGCTTTCGTCAATGTTTCTTCTCCCTGTAACCCAAGATGAAATCAATAAAACGATAATCTCACTAAAAAATAACGTTGCCCCTGGTACGGACGGAATAACAAACAACACCTTGAAAACAATTTCTAAATACATATCGAAGCCCCTCGAACATATTTTTAATCTTTGCTTATCACAAGGAACTTTCCCAGACGATCTTAAAAAAGCTGTCGTAGTACCACAAATCCGGAGAAAAGCATAGTTTAAATAACTATAGACCTATATTCTTACTCCCTAGCCTATCGAAACTGTTAGAAAAATGTATAAAAAATAGACTGGTGGACTTCTTAAATAAAAATAATATATTAAATTCAAATCAATTTGGTTTTTGAAATAACTTGAGCACAGATGATGCCATAATTAATGTTACAGGAAAAGTTATCAAAGAATTAGATGCGGGAAATGAAAGTCTAGGTATTTTTTTGGATTTGCAAAAGGCTTTTGACACTGTAAACCACAAGATACTTATAGAAAAATTAGAGCAAAGTGGAGTAAGAGGTACTGCACTAAATTTATTTCGGTCTTATTTACAAAATAGAACGCAAATAACCAAAATTAAGGATCAGTTTAGTGATATCAGAGGTGTGGATACTGGTGTGCCACAAGGAACAATTTGGGTCCAATTCTTTTCATTATTTACATAAATGAGTTGCTGCATTTGGACTTAAATAATTTCCATGGCCGTCTTTACTCTTATGCCGATGATACCGTATTGCTATTTTCCGCTCCAACTTGGCAGGATACTTACAAATGGGCTAATAAGGGATTAAGAGTAGTTAAAAGTTGGCTTGACTGCAATAGGTTAGTATTAAATATAGATAAAACAAACTGTGTTCCATTCTCATTAACAACTGCTGGTACTCCACAATTAAAAATGGATCAAAACTTGTGCGTAAGACTACATGATATCAACTGTGAATCTGATTCATGTACCTGCCAGGCTGTGAAGGAGACAAATCAGGTCAAATACCTTGGTATTATTATAGATCGTCATCTGAAATTCGACAAACACATCACATATTTATGTACCAGATTAAGAAAAACATTATACAAATTTGTCTGTCTAAAACAATATTTACCGACTGAAGTCTTAAGAACAGTCTACTTAGCTCTAATACAATCTGTCCTCCAATATGGTATCATTGGCTGGGGGGGAAGTGGCACATCTGTATTGACTCCTTTGATTCTAATACAGAAGAGAATTATAAAAATTTGTTTAAAAAAGCCTATAGAATATCCAACAGAATTGATATTTCCTGAATTTAATGTGATGACTGTAGAACAAATTTATAAGCTCACACTTTTAAAATACTTTCAAAAATACCGCAACGTACATGTATCGGATCCTCATAACTACAATACTAGAAGAAATAAAACATTGCCTTTAATAGAACCAAAATACTTCACCTCTTCTGGCTCTAAACATAGCATTTATTATGGTCCAAGACTCTATAACTCTATAATTAAGTCACATCCAGAAATAGTACATATGAACAACAAAAAATTCAATAAGTTTATCAAAAATCTTATTTCATAGTTCAAAAGTTACTTCACTCTGTACTTAGTAGACAATTAAGGAACGATTTTATTTGTAATAACTCAGGGTTTCAATTTTTGTTCTTACTACTTTTCCTTTTTTCTTTTTACTTTTCTGTTCTTTCTTTATTATTATTATTTTTTAGGTTTTGATTTAATTATATTTTCTTTATGTATTTTGTAATGTAAATGGCTGAACTGTGCCCGAGCACGAGCGCTTGCTCATTCGGGTGGTCTTGTTTTGTTTTGTATAAATATATTGTATAAATATAAATATAAATAAATATAAGTTATAATATGTTCAAATCCTCCAAAAAGCTGCTGCTTTGCCTCTTTAAGTTTGGTTATAAAAACATAGAAACCTAGAATTTTATTACAAGACCATTCTGTGACATTTGTTAAATTACATAAAATTATCTTTTGTAGTTCACATTCAGATTTGAGGTTTGGTCTTTCACTCTGTGATGAAGAACAAGCATTTCTCAAGAAGCGCCGTTGCCATGTTCTGAATGGAATGAAAAACTTTCTGGGAGAGGAATTTGCTCCCACACATGAGGAAGAGGTTAGTACAGCTTCATTGGCTTGTCTCAGTGTAACTTTTTAATATTATCAAGGCTCTGAATTTTTTTTTCTTGTTGCTACCTTGTTATGGCTGTGCACTCCGCTTCAGAGGAGCGCTCTGTATCCTGCAACAAATATGTCCCACATCACAGAAGCAATTACCAATAACCCGAGAGTGATGACAAAGCCTGTGCTTTGCTTGGGATACAAAAAAAAAACGCTACATTACAGACTTATGCAAAAGTTTATTGGATTTTTCATTCAAGAAAAGTATCAGCCCGAAAAAGAAAAATTTTAATGTAATAAAATCAGGTAAACTGATGTAACTAAGTGCCAGTATGTTTTTGTTTAATGAGGTATGATTGCAATTATGATATGCAGAATATGTTGTTTTTTTTAATTGATTTCCAAGTTAAGCTCCAGATTTATTCATTAAGCAGGGTTTACGGAAGAACAAAGGTCTAGTTTTTTTAATCAGATTAAAATCTTCCAACATCAGCTGAACTGTACAGATTTGTGATATCTTGACAATCGCACACTCACATAAAAATACCAAAAAGTAAATAAAATTGGCCGGTTTCAGGATTTGAAACATGAAACTCCAGAATGTGAGGCCAAGACGTTACCATCTTGGCCACCCGGGTCAGTTTAACAGTCTAGTTGGATAAGCGCATGTAAAGCAATATTGTTATTTGTTATAGCTAACTGTATTTTAATTTCCAAAGCCTTATAAGATCGCAGTAAAACAATAGGCTATGTTGTCTTGATAACTGATTTGCATTTCATAAATTCTTTTGAATATATATATTACCATAAAATAGGCACTAAATTGAGCATTACTCCGAGACAGGTCAACCGATTTTATCCAATATCAATAGACGTCTTCCCATGGACATTATAAATGTGTATATCAAGTTTCATAAAAGTCCAGTAAAGCGTATTTGAGTTACCGTGTCTTTAAAATAGGCACTAAATTGGGTTTTACTCCAGTACCGGTCTACCGATTTGGTCCAATATCAGTAGACGTCTTCCCATGTACATTATAAATGGGTGTACAAAGTTTCAGGAAAATCCAATAAAGCATATTTGAGTTATCGCGACTTCTTATATATTAACATAAAAGACACTAAATTGGACATTATTCCGGTACTGGCCAACCGATTTGGTAGAATATCAGTAGACGTCTTTCCATGTTGCACGTTGCCACTTCCTATTCTCTGAGGTAAGTCATTTGGCTACAAGAGGGGTGCTGAGAATTACTGTGTTTTTAAATGACCTGACTCCTTCGGCACTCGTTCTCGAAATGAATAATCTGGCAACCATGTCCCTACTGGGGAAAATGCGTAGAAATGATCTGTTGAAGGAACACCCCCTGCCGCCACGCTGCCACTTCCTGTCCACTGTGTTGGGTTATTTGGCTAGAAGAGGGGCGCTGAGAATTGCTGTGTTTTTAAATGACCTGACACCTTCGACAGTCATTGTCCAAATGAATAATCTGGCAACCACGTTATGATCTTTCGCACGTGTTTAGGTATTCGCCACCCACTGCTTCCCCTACATCCCTTCCGTATAGTGGTAGCTGAGCGACACTAGCGCTAAAACACTTCCCCTATCGCCGTGCAGATTTAACTTGGTGGCATAGTACGAAGTTTCATAAAAATCTGATAAAGCATATTTGAGTTATTGTGCCTTCAAAATAGACACTAAATTGGGTTTTACTCCAGTACTGGTCAACAGATTAGGTTCAAATTCAATAGGGTACTTTTCATGGGCGTCATAAATGCGTATACCAAGTTTCATGGAAATCCGATGCAGCGTATTTGAGCTATGGTGCCTTTCTAATATAATCTATTAAAATAGGCACTAACTTGGGCATTACTCCGGTACCGGTGAACCGATTTGGTTCAATATCAAAAGGGTTCTTCCCATGGACATTATAAATGTATTTTCCAAGTTTCATGAAAATCCGAAAAAGCGCATTTGAGTTATGGCGCGTACAGACAGACAGATGGACAGACATTTTTTCGTCCCCCACACAATCTCATAAAGTACCATACTGGCACTTAATAATGCATTTCTAAGAAAAAATATTTGGACTAATATTGTTTGTTACTATATGTAATATGAGTTATTTATATATTTCATATTTTTTAAACTTAGGCCTACCTTTTACAGTATTATTTTCTCTGCCTTATATCCTCAAAACATAAGATTTCATAAGGTACATAGGAGGCCTAAGTCTATTTGCTATGCTTTACTATATGCTTATGTTATAACCACAAGTTTAAAGTTAAAAAATGGTGATGCAGAGTCAAAAATCTAAAATAACTTATCTCCTAATACAAAACAATCAGAAAGTTAAAATATTAAAATTGACAAAAAGTCTTCAGGTTACAGCATTGTCATAATAAAATATTAAAAATCTTGCATATCTTTGTAGGGTCCTTCTTGATTGATACTAAAAGGGATGTGCATGCATTTCAGCCTAAGTAGACTATCTTCAATCATTTGTGAGTTGGTCTTTCCTTACCCACATGCACACAATAAATAAAATTTACTTACTGTGTAAAATATATTTGACTGTCAATCAAAAAGTTTGTTAATACAAAGTAACTAATTTGTCTTAACAACCATAACAATTGTCATTATTTTACTTTCGACATTAATCATAATACTAGCTACATTATTTGCAAGAAAATCAACCTAACACCAAGTTTTTAATTTTGAACTTGAAATTATAACATAAACATGTAGTAATGTACAGCAAATAGTCTTAGACCTACTACATAAGGGCACCTTATCAAATCTTACGTTTGAGGGTAATAAGGTGGAGATCACTACTGAAAAAGATGTTAGTATGAGACTTTAAGTTGTTAACTAATTCATAATTGATCAGGAGGTGACATTTCCCATATGTTCATATTTCCCATAAATCTTAAGAGATAGAGGAAACAGACTTTGAAATCTGAGTCTATTCGTAGGTGCCTACAATTGCAGTACTGGGGTCTGGAGGAGGTGTACGTGCATTGGTGGGATATAGTGGTGTATTTAATGCTCTTCAAGAAATTCAGCTCATGGATTGTATCATGTTCTCTGCTGCTTTATCAGGATCATCATGGTAAGTGTAAATATTTCAAGGTGAGTCAAGACTGATGTTTGTCTTGATTCTCTGTGTTGTGTAGTTGCTGAGTTAACTGAGTGTGAAGCTTGCAGCATGACATAATATGTATGGTATTGCATTCAGCTTCACCTTTTCATTGGTCTTCCTCCGTGTTCCTAAGTATTTGTGTACATTAATTAGATTTGCTAAGATGTATGCAACTGCGAATAAATACTATTATTTCACTTTTTATAATGTCTGGAGTGTTATCAGCAAAGTACATAATAATATTATTAGTTGAATAAAAACACCTTCTTATTAATATTATTAATACATAAGATCTTCAAGAACACTCGCTACTTCATTATACTTAATTACTTACTGGTTTTCAAGAGGACATTCCTCTCATTGTCTGCTATGTCCAACTGTTGAACTTCTGCCTTGTACCACCTTATGATGTGGTTGTGGTTTAACGAGTTTTCCAAGTGGGCCTAACTTGTTCTTCCTTGGGGTGTCAAAATTTTGGAGATTATTCCTATGTTTCTGTGTGTAGATCTTCTCCCATATGGTCAATTTGCTTGGAAGATGAAGATTTTTAGGTAGAATAGTTCCTTTACCATGCCATGATCCCAATTTCATACATGTGCAGCTCACATGGACTTTTCAATTTCCCCTTGTCTAATATTTCTGAAGTGTTCTTTCCTGCTTATGCATGAGCTGCATATTATATAGAATTTCGATAATTACATGGTAAAGGAAGTGATTCTACTTAAAAATCTTCATCTTCCAATTCAGTTGATCATATAGGAGAAGATCTACATACAGAAACATAGGAATGACCTCCAAAATTTTAACATCCCAGGGGAGAACAGGTTAGGCCTAGTTGGAAAACTCGTTAAACCACAACAGCGTCATCAGTTGGTGCAGTATGAAAGTTCGGAAGTTAGATGTAGCTGACAATGAGAGGGATGCCCTCTTGAAAACAAGTTACGTAATTAATTGTAATGAAGTAGCAAGTGTTTGTAATGAAGCAAATAGCTGCGTGCCAAATAGACGGTAGGAAACCATTCCTAAACAAAGGAAGGGTTGGGGAGACCTCAACTAATCGATATTGAATACTTTCATGATTATCGATACTGCCCTGAATTTATTTGAATTACAGAAAAAGGAGAAGTGCGCATGCGTGGACGGCGAATCGACGGGAGAGGAGTTGAACCTGAAAAAAACAGTTAGTGAGAACGTGTCTGACTACGAGAGAGGAAGGTTGAAGAGAAAGAAGTGAGGAGACGAGACTGGAATGTGTGACAGCGGTGGAGGCGCCCTGGCATGATGGTTTGTCAGACTTTCATCTAATGAAATTCTGAATGGGAATTTCACTGACGCGACTATATGGAGATAGTCGTTAGTTGGAAGAACACATCACGTCAGCCGGTACGAGAGACCGCTACAGCGAACACCAGCTGTGGAAAGAAGAGTGGGTCACGACTGCTTAGTCTGGAATAAAGGAAGATGTGGACATCAGGAAGTAAATGGAAACAACACAGGATCAGAGGATAAGTTGGTCACCACCCGTTGAGTATAATCACATAAACATTTTTTTTGTTTTGGGAAGTGGGAAAATTTTGAGGCATTGTTATTTAAAGCCTGTTTCTAAGAAATGTGTGGCGACTAGACGCCGTAATGAATGATAAAGAGTAGGGTTAGAAGTATAGATGTGATTAGTCTAGAGTGAAGTAATAAAGTACAGTAATCTAATCAGTTTCCATTTCTGGTCTAAGTTAATTACAAAAAGAGCAGTTAAGGAAGTAACCGCTGAATAGTAAAGATAAATCTCTATACTTTGGGTTTCTATGCGTGATTGTCCCACGAATGAATACATAGCTCGGGGCAATTGGTGATGCTCATACAAACTTTGTTTTTTTATAAGACAGGACGCGAGGGGAGTAAGGAAGAAGGGTAATAGGGGCTTACTTAGTATTGCTTACGAGGGCCTCTCCTACTTGGGTTTCGTTCAGGTGACAGGTGATTATCTATAAGTGGATTTCATGCTGGCCTGTAATGTTGAGTTGTTTTTTTTAAGAGATTTATCGAAGAGTGGGAATCGTATGGAATATGGTAGAAGGAGATAAGAATGTGATTATTGAGAGGCAGAAGAGGGCCTATGAGTAGTAGTAAATTAGGCGCATACCATTGGAAAATTTACATGTTAGGATAGAAGCAGAAGTTCACTCAAGGGTTATAAAGAGAGTTATTGACCTGGGGCGTGAGTTAGTTTCAGTTAGAATTCTAGGGAATTTAGAAACAGTAAAATTGGGTGCCCATGGTGGAGGGTAGTAACCTGAAAAGTATGGAAACCAGAGTAACATAAAGTAGGTAAATTAGAGCAATGGTATAAACTGAAAGGGAACTCTACTTAATGAGAAAGGAGTTAAAAGATAACAAATAATAACTGGTTAGATTAGAAAGAGGAGAATTGGTAATTTTGGGTAGTGAATAGATGATAAGTGGTTCAGTAGCACGTACTAGAGATTACCCCAGGAGAAATAAGGTGAGGTGAGGGAGCGCCGGAAGTGTCCCAAATAAAGTAAATATAGATCTAGTAGTAGGCAAAGCCTATACTGGTGGAGTATAAAAAGATTTATGAGAATTTGTGAAAGTCATCGGTGTTGGAGGCGAACAACGGCCCCACGTGCCTCTAGGAGAGAGTGTCAGGGACCTCTGACATCGATTGTCAAAATTGTATTTTTGTTTGCGGCCCATTAATATTTTCCCGGTTGCAGGAGGGGAGTCAGATTGTTTGTAACTCAAGATCTAGACGCCGCCCCTGTATCGGTGGTCTATCGCCACAGTCACTCTGTGGGTATAGGCCTAAACTTCCGTTTCTTTCTTCATAACACTGTCTTTCCTATTTATCTTTGAGTATAATTCTTCATGGACTAAAATGACTAGTGGACTGGTATAGGAGAAATAGGTGGGATCATTGAGTATAATATGTCGAGTTAATGACTGAATTATGAATTGAAAAACTTTATTTATTCGGAAGAAAGTACAATATGTATATTGAAATGTTTTGAAATTGCAAATGGAAAAGATTACGCAAGCTAGTAGTAAATTATAAGGGTAATGTGAGATGTTCTAGTAGACACCTGGAAATAAAGAAAGAAAAGAGATTAAAGTAATTAATTAGGAATTTGTCTTGTAGAACAAGGAATACATTCATACAGTTAAACTGGGCATACTAACCTTGCAGATGAGAACTGAATATTATTCTTCCCAATAAAATTGTTGAATGGTTAATGTTGTTCAGATCGGGTGATCTGAAGATTTTAAAGATGAGTAGTTGTTAAAAAGGGGAAAACCCAAGAGCAAATGTAATTTATTGTAAATCAGATTGTTATTGTTGAAAAAAAGAAAAAAAAAAGAAGAAAGAAAAAAAAAATATTAAATAAATTATGGTTATTGTTATGCAAAGTAAACTATCGTGAAGTTCAGATTTTTGACCCCTATCCTTGTAATGGTTTGAGAGCCACTGATTTTTGGGCTAAGTTACATATTTTGGTAATGGTCATTGCAAAGAAAAAAAAGAAATAGAGTGGAGTAGTATAATAATAAAAGGACAGAGCCGAACCCATTCCCATCTCCACTGTTAAATTAAAAAGCTAGCCGAGAGGCCTGTAGGTACATAGCCTGTGTATCTATAAATTTAATTTGTGACTGGGCTGATGCAAAATAAAAAGAAGAGAGAAGAGTATTGATGATGGCGCCCTTAATATAAATTTTCATCAATATTATCAAACTTGGTAAATTGTTAAAAGAAAGAGAGAGTAAACTGGGTGTAGGAAATTTGCAATCACCCGGTAGAGGAGGTAACTGTGCTGAACGTTGGAATGTGGATTACGTGTGCCGTGTTATGATGGCATAATAGGCATATAAGTAACATTGTTTTGTAGGAGTTCACTGAACTTAGGTACTACGATTGTGAGTAATCAAAGAGACTAGGGAACTTCATAGCATACAGTAAGAAAGTCCGTCACATGTTCTTGTAGATATTATATATTAATATTGTTCCACTTCTTTGTTTCTTCCCATTTCAAGTGATTTTAATCTATGTAAATAAAAATCAACTGCCACATGTATGTCGCAGCATCACTTGATAACGGCTTGACCGATTTGTCTCTGTGTGTGTGTGTGTGTGTGTGTTTTTTTTTTTTTTAATTTATTTTTTTATTTTTTATTTTATTTTTTTTATTGTTAGGACAAAATTTCTATGAATGAAAATTTTTTGAAAATCCAAGGAAAAAGTCGGAAATGTGAAATAAGACAGTTTGAGAGTTCTGCTGTCACATGTTTTTTCATAACAAAAAAAAGTGTGAGTCTTGCAACCAAGCCATTAAAATCCATAAATAGAAATAGAAGTATGCCATTTTGAATATTGTGTTAACGGTGGTGTGTTGAGAAGATTATTTTGGTGTCTTGGAAAAATGCTGCCAATAAGGCGTCGAAATATAAGTCGGCGTATGCGCAATGCAAGATAAATACATGATTGTCAAGTCAATGAGAGTGATGAAGAGCATAGACAGTGTTTGGAGGCAAATCAAATAAGAATTTCTCAAGCGCGATCAATTTTGACTCCGGAACAACAGATACAGTCGATCTGTAGCAAGATTGAGATCGGAAATATACACACAAAACTTCACTAAAAAGGTATATTTACCCAGAATGATCATTTCAACGGGTCTTCCCGCCATCATCAGCTGATTCCGACTGGCCCTCTGGCGGCGGATGAATGAACTTGTCAATCAAGGTTCCATGTATGCCAACTGAAGTGTCAAAGTTTAAAAGATTTTCTCGGTTCTTTTTAATGAATATTTTTTCCCATACCATAAGATCTATTGGTTTTTCAACTTGTTTTAATAATTCAATTTCATTTTCAATTTCATGGCCTACTTCCCAAAAATGCATTGCCAAAGCAGATTTTTCAATTTGTTTATTCATAATGTTCCTAAAATGTTCTTTTCTCCTTGTGTCTAAATTCCTTTTTGTTTGGCCAACATAAAATTGCAAAGATTGCAAAGATTGTGGAATATTTTATGTTGGCCAAACAAAAAGGAATTTAGACACAAGGAGAAAAGAACATTTAAGGAACATTATGAATAAACAAATTGAAAAATCCGCTTTGACAATGCATTTTTGGGAAGTAGGCCATGAAATTGAAAATGAAATTGAATTATTAAAACAAGTTGAAAAACCAATAGATCTTATGGTATGGGAAAAAATATTCATTAAAAAGAACCGAGAAAATCTTTTAAACTTTGACACTTCAGTTGGCATACATGGAACCTTGATTGACAAGTTCATTCATCCGCCGCCAGAGGGCCAGTCGGAATCAGCTGATGATGGCGGGAAGACCCGTTGAAATGATCATTCTGGGTAAATATACCTTTTTTAGTGAAGTTTTGTGTGTATATTTCCGATCTCAATCTTGCTACAGATTTGAACACTTCACTGTAAATTTCCATCTAATATTTATATAGATACAGTCGAGTTCGACTCGCTCAGTTGGAGATAACGTACAAAATAATTTGTGGAAAATAGACAAATCAGACAGCTAAATTTAACAACCCGACATGAACGTTTGGCATTCAGATACGATCCAACAATCAATTACGCCATGCATGTATCGGTTGACTTTGGAACCATGAGCTTTGTTTGTCAACATTGCAGTACTTTGAGGCTTCGACATGAACCTCCAGGATTATGTTGTGCAAGCGGAAAGGTCACATTACCAGAATTGACACTGCCACCAGAGCCATTAGCATCATTGCTTTCTGGCCAAGAACCTCAATCGAAGCATTTTTTACAAAAATAAACAGTACCTTCCAAATGACATCATTTGGAGCGAATATAACTGAAGAACGGGGTTTAACCCCAACTTTTAAAGTAAATTCATTTTCGATTGCAACACACATCACATAAACAAAAACACAAACATCAACAACTCTTACATGAACACAATGAATTGGTTAAATTGTTCAAGACTGCACTAGAAATGATGCCTTCAGATGATAAAAAAATATTGATCAAAGCAGACAAAAGACCAACAGGCGAACATGAAAGACGCTTCAATGTTCCGACATTGAATGAAGTTGCCATTGTGGTTGTTGGCGAGAATTTGGAGTCTCCTGATATTGTGATTCGACAGCATGATGGTATTAACCTTCAGCGTGTCAGCAAAACCCATCGTTCGTATGATGCATTACAATACCCACTGATATTTTGCCAAGGAGAGGCTGGATATAATTTTTTGATAAAGAAGATTAATCCATTAACCGGTACATGGCAGTGTTGTTAATTGTTTTTAACTGGCTTCAAACAAAAAGGAGATTTTCTATTTGAGTATTTTTTTTTTTTTAATGATTATTAATCAACATCTCTGCCGTTTGTGAACCAACTAAAATTTTTTTTTTTAATGGAAAGCCTGCATCTCAATGGTAGTCCGATTAAATTTCGAGAAACAATTCTACCCCGTTGCCCGTTGTAACCCTATTACTGTTACTGCTCCAACTACCAAGTCATCCGCATATAGGACACCAGAGATTTGTCTTTTGTCCGATTGCCAGACAATGTGGCTTATATTTTTCTACTCTTTCCAAAATGTCATCTATAAATAGATTGAACAATATTGGACTTAATTTGCATCCCTGCTGTATACCCAATTGTTGATCAATAGATTCCAAAATTACAATTTTTTCACTTCTTACACACATTTTTATTCCTTCATATAGCTTTTTGATCCCAGAAATAAATACTTCACTCACACTTTTAACTCTTAATTTGTAAACCAGTGCCTCCTTATTAATTAAATCAAAAGCCTTTTCAAAATCTGCAAAAAACATATATACTCTTCCTCTTTTTGTACTAAAAAATTTATGTACGATAGTTTGCAAAATAATTATATTGTCAATTGACCTTCTTCCTTTCCTAAATCCTGCTGCTTGAATCTCATACAATTTATCCTCTGCTTCTGTCCACATATGCAGCCTTTTTGTCATTACACCTGTGTATATTTTGCTTAATATTGATAGCAGACTAATATCCCTATAATTCTCTGGCATTTGTATATCTCCTTTTAATTGTATAATGGAACTGTCATACTTGTCTTGCAGTTTTCAGGCAATACTTTCTTTTCTTTCACTTTAAGTAAATCAGTTATTATACTCATACCACCATCTGTACAAGATAACATCTTCCAAAGTTCTCCTGGCATGCCATCTACACCTGTGGCCTTGTTCCCTTTCAAAGTTTTGATTTTAAATTCTACCACTCTACTTGATACTTCTTTATCCAGAGAGTCAATTTTTCTAGCTGCCGCACCTCCCTCCTGCCCCTACTAGGTTTCCAAAATACTCTATCCACTCTCTAGGTGTTATCAAATTCACAGTTCCTTTATTCTTAAAAGATTCTTTGCAATCCCCCTTATCTGCTTAGTATTCTTAGATTAGGGTATCCATTACTCCCATTTTTCCAGGGACAGGCCCGTTTTTGACAATATGCCCCTCTGTCCCGAAAGTTTTATTGGGGACAATGAAATGTCCCACTTTTTTGTGATTGTGATTGCCAGTGTGTTTCATGCAACATTAATAAAAGTTACAACAATGAAGTTCTTGCTCATTGTCAAAACATACTTTGATGGAGTAATATGTGCTGACTTTTATGATAAAGTATAAGAAAGAACACACTTCTTGATAGAATACATAAAAGTGAAAAGTACAGTGACAATGAAGCATCTATTTCTTTGGAATAAATTATCTAACACCAGTCTGCAAAAGAAATTTAAGAAGTCATTTGGGATAATTTGTGTGCATGAGACAAAGGTAAATTGTAAATATTCTGAAAATTTTGTGAATGAAATTTTTGTCCCCTTTTTCCTTTAACTATCCCAGGTTTTTCCCAAAAAATTAAAATGTCCCATTTTTATATAAACATTATGTAAATCTTAGATTTCACCGCTTCCTTTGACCTCTTCACATACCTTCATTTGCCATTCTTTCTTTTTTGCTTCCATTAAACATTTATAACCCCATTTACTCAGCACAAAAGTTTGTCTATCCTCGTTCGATTTTGTTCTCCATTGTGACAATTCTCTAAATACTTATATTTTAACTCCTATACATTCCTCATCAAACCAACCCACCCTCTTTATATTCCTCTATTTTTCACTTCCATCGTAACCCCTGCTCTTCTTCTAATCTTTCTGTTGCCAGTTGTATGTATATAGCATCTATGATCCACCCCCCCCACCCTTATTATTTCACTCTCTCCTGTATTAATATTGTGCCAAATTTTCCCTTGCCTCCACCTTCCATTTAAAGGTTCTTATAGCTTTTGTTCCCATTACTGAGTTACTTTCTGTTGCTTCTTTCCTGCATATGCTCACTTTAAACATTAATGGAAAATGGCAACTATTCACTACCTCATTATTTAATACCTTAAAATCTGTAAGTCGTCGATTCCTTCACTACATATAGCATAATCAATCACCCTGTTTATCACTTCCCCTGCTTACAAAACACAATATTAAATTATTTGCCTCACATAATTCATTCAACTTATTACCCTAGCTTCTAATTACCTTATCCCTACTATTCCTTGTCAATTCCTCTTTCTCCCAATCGCAGTCATTGTCTACTGTCACAGTTCTTTCTTGTTCTATTCCTACCCTTGTGTTAAAATCTCCAACAATAATAAACTGCATACTTGGATACCTCTGCTTTAAATCACTGATTCCTTTACTTAGTGCTTTAAATAGATTTGCATTATAAAATTTGGATGTTTCAGGAGGGTTATAAATTATTCTTAGGCCTATACACAACTCGCTATTTTCCACCTTCCTTATCTTTACCCATAACACTTCTTTGGTCTCCTCTGACTTCTCTTCACATATGTTAATATTGCTACTATATCTAATAAAGACACCAAACCCTCTGAAGCTCTCCCCCTTTTCACCCTTTCAAATACCGTCTTTCAACTGCATACTTTCTCCCTCCACTCATCAGGTCTCGACCACTGCAATTATATCACCTAATTTCAGCACCCTAAACACTTCCCCACTAGAAATCTTTGATTTTAAGCCTTCTACATTCCAAAACACCATCTTACATTCCTTCTGCAATTCTGAGCCATAGTTTCCACCTTTAAACTTTTCCAATTTCGCACAGTAACTCATTATTCTTTCTCCTGCTGCCATTGCATCTTCCCTACACACCTGTATCTCATTAACCTCATGCATGTTTTGTGGTATCTTCCATGCTCCTGCTAACTCAGTCGTACATCTGTTGTCATATTGTCTCGTCATCTGCTGTGACATAGTGCCACTCACAAGTTGTATTCCTCCTCCTTCCTCTTCCCCTCCACTCATCGTTGTTAAGTCATTGTCGGCGACTTGCCTGCCAGTGCATTGCCCCTGTTCTACATGCGCCATATTTTTCTCTTCTTTTCCACTCCGATCATTGATTGGTTTGTGATTTTGCTGACTCCAGATTTCTTTTCTTCCATCAACCCATAATTCGAGTCCATCTATGAATACTTTCCTACCTTCCTTTCTGGCTAATTTCATTTCTTTCAACAATAAATTCCTAAATTGTCTGTCCTCTGTTTGTTCCATAGTTCTGTTCTACGAAAATCTGTGTCCCTTTATATTTTATTGTGTTACTGAGTACTTGCCATTTGAACTTCATTGTGGCTACTTTGATCAGTAACGGCCTCATTTTATTGCCTTGCCTTCCCAATCTGAAACAGTCTACTATCTCCCAGCTGTCCAGTTTCAACCCTAGGTGTTTTTTATATTTTTTATTTATTTTTTTATTTTTTTAAAATAATTCCTCTACTATCTGAGTTAACTGCATACCTCTGTTCTCTTCAACTCTGAACAAAATTAAATTCTTTTTCTTCTTTCTGTTGTCTCAAACCTCTTCTTACATTCTGCTATTTTATATTTTATTTCTTTCTTCCAGTTTAGCAATGTATCCCCTACCTCCTCGAATCTACTGTCGATTTTCAACTCCACATGCTTTTCCATGATCTTTAATTCTGCATTGTTATTTAGCATGGACTTCAACTGAGCAATCTCGTCAGATAAAGGTCCGGGCTTCAGCTCGATGCCTCCAATGACTAACAAGCACAGCCAATATTACTGCTGTCCATAGTTGTTCTTTTGAGATGATATTCCCTTTTCCTCATACTGTATTATGCGTTTGTTGTTCTAGCCCACGTAGCTTCCTATTCTCTTCCTGTACGTTTTCAAATCTATGCCCATTTTTACCAGTCCTTTCTGCCTCAAAGTGCTCTGTGTAAACACAACCATTCTCTATTTGCTGCTCGTGCCAGACTCCATAGTTTTTAACAATTTCATGGCAGAAAATGAACACTCACACATATACATACTATTGCATTGTGTTCTCAAAGCACAAATTCGCAAGAGTGGGTACTGATCCATGTTAACTAGTCTCCAAAATATTAATATTACTAGGAAAATAGCACAGTGAAGTGTTGATATCTGTAGCAAGATTGAGTACTGAGCCCTCCCTATGGGAAATGTGGAAGGATATGTTAGGTTCCCACCCACGGATGAGCTAACGTAACCTGCTAATGAGCCCGCCCAGAGGATAATTGGATTCCCAGGGGGGTCACTATAAATAAAGTGAGCTAAACATCGGATTTTTGTTTGTCTCAATATAATTAGATTTAGTGTGTCAATTTTTTTCTGGTTTCTTTTCAAAAACAAATTTTACGTAATATTAATAATAATAATAATAATAATAGTTTATTTAACCTGGAGAAGTTAAGACCGTAAGGTCTTTTCTTCCACTTCACCAGGGACTAATAGTAACTTACATTAATTATTACAATATAACATAATAAGTAACACAAAATACATTAAAAGAACACAACATAACACATGAAATGATTTAAGATACATTAAAATGACACACTGAATAATATAAAAGAATTTTAAGAAAATGATAAAAAATAAATTAATTGTTACAAATACAATTTAGTTATACAAAAAACATTAAGTGATAGAAACTGAAATTAACATAGGACATGAAAAAGATACACTATTAAGTACTACGTATATGTGCTGTTAACTGCGATCTGAAGGTTGACAGTGACCGGCAGTCATTGATGTGAGATGGCAAAGAATTCCACATTCGGATGACTGAAGTAGTGAACGATGATGAGTAAAGAGATGTATGATATTTAGGTATTGCGAGAATATGATCTTGCCTGGACCGAGTGTTTAGGTTATGATGAGATGAAAGAGTTTGAAAGCGTGATGACAGATAGCGAGGACAGGAAGTGTGAAGAATTCGATATTGGAGGCAGAGAGAGTGCAGTTTTCTTCTGTCGTCCAAGTGAAACCATGCCAATGTTTCAAATGCTGGCGTAATATGATCTGATTTACGAATACCACAAATGTAGCGAACGCAAGCATTATGAACACGTTGTAGTCTTTGTCCAAGTTTGGAGCTCAGGTCGCTTAGTAGAATATCACAGTAATCGAAATGAGGCATTATGAGTGTTGATACGAGTGTTTTCTTTAGTGAAGAAGGTAGAAAGTTTTTTAATCGTTGGAGAGCGTGAAATATAGAGCATATTTTTTTGCAGATTTCTTTTATATGGATGTTCCAATTTAAATTACTGTCAAAATGAAAGCCAAGATTTTTTACATGCGGACTAAAGGGGACAATGCTTCCGTTTAATTTGACGGGTGTCAAATTTTCCTCATTGACATTTTTCAACAAATTACGATGCCCCATTAAGATCGCCTGAGATTTTCCTGCATTAATTGTAAGTTTAGAATGTCTTGCCCAATTAGTTATTGTTTCAAGATCGTTGTTAATTTCATTTATAGTCATGTTAATTCTGTCAGGTCGTGTATGTTTATACAGCTGTAAGTCGTCAGCGTAAATGTGGTCGTTAGTGTCGTTACTGATGGTGTTACAAACGTTGTTATATATATAGTAAACAGTAATGGTCCCAGCACCGATCCTTGTGGCACTCCACGTTCTACAGGCCTCCATGAAGAAGACTGGTTTCCCACAATAACACGCTGTTGGCGGCCGTAGAGGTAAGAATGAAACCACTGGACAGTGTTTTCTGACAAGTTGAAGGTTCTGAGCTTTGAGATGAGTAATTCAAAATCTACTGAGTCAAAAGCTTTAGAAAAGTCAATCAGTGTCATAATCGTCAATTTGCTGTCATCCATAGCTTTGCAAATGTCCTCTGCCACATTGAGCAGCGCCGTCGCAGTGCTGTATCCGGAACGAAAGCCTGACTGATATTGATTGAGGTAGTTATGTTCATTGAGATAGTCCGTCAGTTGTTTGTGTATAATTCGTTCCAGTGCTTTGGACAGAGTGGGCAGGATATTAATTGGTCTATAGTCACTAGGTGAGGATGGATTTTTCACTTTTGGTAAGGGACGCACCAAGGCTTTCTTCCACAATGTAGGAAAGGTAGCAGTCATTATTGATGCATTAAATATATGTGTCAAAGTCGGAACAATTACGTGAAGGAGTTTGTGAATTAGAGTAATACTGATGTTATCTATGCCTGTTGCTTTTGTCTTTATTACTTTTACAGCTCTCTTTACTTCGTCTGGCGTAATGTATTTAAAATAAAAAACCTCGTGGTCTGTCTCATGTGTCGGTATTTCGTCAGCGTTGCTGAGTTCGTCTATGTTCGTGTCAATAGGTTTACTGAGCGTAAAATGCTCATTCAGTTCTTCTAGAGGGACACTGATCCTCTCACCTTGATCCTTTGTCCTACCTACTCCCATTGTCCTAAGATTTCTCCACATTTCTGCAGAGGAAATGTTAGGGTCTATTAGTCTATGTGCATATTTTAGTCTGGCGTTTCTAATTGATTGGTTAGACCTATTCCGCAATTTTTTATATTGATTAAGATGCTCGTCTGATTTATTACGTATATATTTTCGATATGCTGCGTCTCTCTCAGTCATAAAGTTGCGTATGTCAGTAGTCATCCAAGGTGCCGGTAGTCGACGTGTTCTCTTAGTTTTCAGTGGCGCATGTTTATCGTAGAGCTGAAGGATGTTATCATTAAGCATTGTAATTTTTTCATCAACAGTTCTTAGGTGCCATATGTTATTCCAATCTACATTTACGGCGTCTTCAAGAAGTGCGGTGTCGTCAATGTGTTTTAAGTCTCTGTATGTGATCGTCTTAGAAGTTGCTTTAGGAGTAATTAATTCGTAGGCTATATAAATAGCATCATGAGCTGATATGTCAGGTACTGAAAACTGTCCATGTGTCAGAACTCTGTCAGGATTATTTGTTACGATTAGGTCTAGTAAAGTGTCTGTAGTAGGGGTGTGATGAGTAGGGTTTAAAGGAAGGATAGTCATGCCGCAGCACTGAAATAAAGTCTGTAGTTCAGTGGCTTGTGTCGAGTTAGTCGCCATGAGGTTCGTGTTCAGATCCCCCATGAGAAGAACGTGTTCATAATGAGGTAAATAATTTAACAGGGGAGTTTCCAGTTCAGACCAGGAATTTATCCTTGGCGGATTATAAATAACACAGACCAAGCATTTGCGATATGAGGCAGAAATTTCAATGAACAATACTTCCGGCTTAGCTGAATATTCCGAGGGAGTATGGTAGATAATTTTGGGGTTTAAATCTGACCTGATATAAGCAGCAACTCCACCGCCACCCTTACCTGTTCGATCAACACGAAACAAGGAGTAACCAGGGAGATGGACAAGTGTTGAGGGGAGGGAGGGTTTTAGCCAGCTTTCTGAGACATGGATAGCATGAATGTGAAGAGGAGAGAAAATACTATAAAATTCGTGGTAATGGGACAGCAAGCTTTGAGCATTCACGTGAACTACCTGTAAAGACTGTGGATGGGGTGCAAGTACGGATTTCAAAAGGTTACTGGAGTCCAACTGAGAAGAGATTGGGGGAGGATTTGCAAGGTCACTGTGCTCAAGGACTGCCGGTGTTGCTTGTTCATAACTTAAACTGTCAATGTTGCCAACTTAAATATTCTATTTCTATTGATTTTTAGTTTAAAGCGAAATCTTAGTGTTTAATTTTAAGCCTATTCTACACTAAAACTATATTATTTTACATTTTGAAATATTTACCTACTACTAAAATTTATATTAAATTAACGTAATATTAAATAATATTAATATTAAAGTAACTAAATTAAGAAAAGCTAAGAAGTAGGTAATTTTAATAACTTACTAAGGATTAAGTAATGTGTAACAATTTGTAAAAGCAAGTTAATTTTAGAATGAAAGAAACCAAATTGTTTAATTTAGGGTGCATATTTACGCAACCAACTCACTCAGAACATCTCCTCTTTACATTGAATGCGATGCTTTCTCTCGCCTCATTAAAATTTATACAGAGAAAGATGTACAATTCATTAATTTTCTTATATATACAAGAATTTCATTTTTTTTAACATAAGAGGAAAATAGGAATGGTAATCACAACTTGACAGATTTTATATTACAATAAAAAGAAGTGTTTAAAAAATATATTACAAGTCAGTGGATAAAAGTTAAAATCACCACACAACGTTTCAACTCTCCCCTGGAGTCTTCCTCAGGTGACTTCTTACACAGTACTGATCATGAAGATTGAGTTTCGTCATGGTAACCATCAGTAAAAACACTGTTTCTCAAATGTCTTTCTTTCCAGTTCTTTGGAATGTCAAACATTCCTTCCTCTATGCATTCTGCTGGTGGCTGGGGAATTTTTAACACTGGAACTTTCCTTTTCAGTCTCCTCATTACATCCAGCCATTCGTCCCCTATATCACCATCATACCTATTTAAACACATCCCCTGGTTGCCGATCATGGACCATACCTCATATACTTTCTTTTTATGTAATCATCCTCAATTCTTACAATGTTTACTTCACCAATGCCATGCTTGTTTTCTGTCATATGCTGACTGAGTCCAGTAGAGCATTTCCCACTATTTACATCCATTTCATGCTCGCGTATTCTGGTTTTAAAGTCTCTCCCGGTTTCCCCGACATATACTCCCTCACAATCACTACATTTTATCGAGTACACTCCAGGAAAATTCATTTTGTCCTTGTTCGTACCAAGATGTTTATACTGGGAAAATATTTTTTCAATTGTCTTTTCCGTTTTATATGCTGGTACTATGCCGTATTTCAGGAAAACTTTCCCTATGCGTTCGCTGACGTGGGGATCATATGGCACGCCTATGTAACCTATACTATTATTTTCTTTCCTTTTTTTCATCTTTTTTGTCATTTCCTTTTCCATATATGGTTAATTTTTCTACCACAATATCCATTTATTTCTGCTAATCTAAATACTTCTTTCTTTTCCTTTTCTAGATCTTCATTATTATTGCATAGACCAATGGCTCTGTGTGCAAAATTACGCCATAAATTGTTTTTGATTCTGTGATGGTGTGTTGATCTTCTTTGTATATACATTTCTCCTTTACATGTTTTTCTATACACGCCTAAACAAATTCCCTGTTGCTGTAGGGTAATTCTAAGGTCCAAGAAGTTGATAATGTTGTTCGCCGATTTCTCAATCTTTTTATTGGATTTGTATCAGTGGAAATTTGGGACCGATATGGATGTTGCATTTTATATTACAGACAGGAAATCTTGATTTAATAAACAAAAGGGTCCCTGTAAATAGAATCTTATATACAATGTTGATTTAAAAAATAAATAAATAAATAAAAAGCCTGAAGGGAAAAGGACTAGTTACTTTATTTTTGATGAATTAAAATTAATATAATTTCATTATTTTATTTGATACCGAAAGCTGAAAAAAAAGAGATAATTAAAAAAACCACGCTTTTACTGCCTCACCGGTCCGCGACGATAGGATCTCCCACTAATGGCTTACAGGTGGGTAATGAGACAAAACTTAACCGCAAAGAAAAGATCCAGGAACACAATAACTTTAACTAAACTTTAATTAAAACTGGCAAACATGTTTTAGAGCAGAAACCAAAGCATGCAAATAGTTACTAGGAAAGGGACACCATGAGGCGATACCAATGTCAGGGAAAGAAGAAACGCAATTACGAGGGGGATCCAGGAAATAACGACCGTTCGCGCATACCCGCCGCGCAGCTGACTCCCCTTCCTTGTTTGAAGGTCAACTGGCTTCCTTAACATGTATTCTCATAATGTTGTGAGTACTGGTTGCAACAAGTCGCCATTGTGCATTTTGTGTTCATTTCAAATGAACGACGTGATTGATAATCCCGCCGACTGTGAGGTGAGGAGTGTGATTCGATTTTTGAATGCCAAACATTTGAAACCTGCAGAAATTTACCGGCAATTGAAAGAAGTGTATGGTGATACTGTAATGAATGAAAGAAATGTGAGAAAATGGTGCGAAATGTTCAACAATGGGCGAACAAATGTCCACGATGAAACTCGACCCGGACGCCCATCCCTCATCATAGAAGACCTGAAGACTAAAGTGAACGACAGAATCTTGCAAGACATGCGCACATCACTCGACGAATTGCATATTGCCTTTCCTGACATTTCTCGTTCTTTGCTTGGTGAAATTGTGTCGCAACATCTTGGCTACCACAAAATCTGTGCACGATGGATTCCACGGCAACTGAGTGACCAACACAAAACTCAGAGAATGGCCTCAGCATTGACATTCTTGATGCGATATCACACAGATGGAGACGCCTTTCTTGATCAAATTGTGACTGGTGATGAGACCTGGGTGTCTCACAACACCCTAGAGACCAAGCGCCAATCACGTGAGTGGCATCATCCCTCATCACCCAAGAAACCGAGAAAATTAAACAGACTCTCTCAACACAAAAAGTCATGGCTACTGTCTTTTGGGATCGCAAAGGTGTTCTTTTGCTGGATTTCATGCCAAAAGGCACTACGATCAATGCAAATCGTTATTGTGAGACTTTACGAAAACTACGGCGAGCCATCCAAAACAGGAGGCGAGGAATGCTTTCGAGAGGAGTTGTGCTTCTTCACGACAACGCCCGCCCGCACACTGCTGCTGCAACTCGAGAATTGCTGGATCAATTCGGTTGGGAAATCTTTGATCATCCAGACCTTGCTCCTAGCGATTTTCACCATTTCACTAAGCTGAAAGACTTTCTGGGTGGTATGCGTTTTGGAAGTGATGAAGAGTTGAAGAAGACAGTGAACTACCTGGCTTAATGAACTGGCGGCAGAGGAGTATAACACGGGAATTCTAAAGCTAGTGAACAGATACGACAAATGTTTAAATGTGGGTGGTGATTATGTAGAGAAGTAAAGGAAGCTTCAGTTATGTAACAGACTTTGTTTTTTCAAACAAATATGATTTTTTTAATTACTACAATAAAACGGTCGTTATTTCCTCGTACATATCACAAGAGGAAAATATACACTACAGAAACTGCATGGGCAAATCTGAACATACACAAAATCAAGAAAGAAGTGTGAGAGAAGGCAAAAGGTTTCAAAGCACACTATCACATGCATGAACAATGGTATCTGGGGAAAGCATCCCCCTAGCTACGTGTCTTTTCCATCTTTAATGGAAACTACGCAAGTCATGGCTCAACAAACATTACTGCCACAAAAATTGTTACAAGTATGAGTTTCCTACATTGAAAAAGCCCCGAAACTATAGGGAACCTGCATGCTAAGTCTGGCTAGGTTGCAAGCCCCTTTACCCAAACACACCTCATTAGATGCCATTAGGGAGAGAGGGCCAGCAAGAAGGTGGACGTGATGTCAGGTACAATGCATGACGTTACAGCATGCGCCGCTCCATGCCACAGAGTACCGTCACTAGGAACATGCACGTGTGAATGAAACAACTGCCCGCCATGGCTGGTTGCCGGCGCCACAGTACAGGAGTACGAACGTTCAGCATGGACAGTATAATAAAAAATAATTGTTCCACCCGGCACAGTATGAAAACTTCACTATTGGGTACATTTACCCAGAACAACCGTTTCAATGGGTAAATATACCTAATACCAAAGTTAGTGTGCATATTTCCGTACTCATTCTTGCTACAGATAGTCTCTAAAACTCGATGGGCTGACAATTTCTCATTGAGATAACAAAAGTGTCACTCTGTAGGTCACATAGCTCCAAAAATATATAAGGTATTGCAGCTATCAATGCTACATGACAAAGAAGAATGTTGAGGATAGATGCCTGTCGATTACCAAGAAATGCAAAAAGTTAGAAAAGTTAGGGGCCGGTTTATTAACGAACATGGGTTGGATCTGGCCCGTGGGCTGCCAGTTGCACCACACTGGTTTAGACCATACACGTTTTAGCATTTTAACTGTAGTACACTTTTATTGTTCAATACTTTGAGAACTTTACATCTCATTAGTTTATTGTTGGAGTGTGCTGAAATTGCTCCATACAGCATTAAAGTATAAAAGAAAAGATCTTAAATAATGAAATTCAGTGTTTTTGATGATGTTTTGTTTTGTGTAGGTTTTTGTCATACCTGTATTCACAGCCTGACTTCCCCAATAAAGGAGCGATGGAGTATCAAGCAGAGCTACGGGAAATTCTATCACAAAACATGATTAAACTTTTCAATCCAATTAATCTCTACCAAAATATCTCAGCTATGGTGAAAAAGTATGCAGGAGGTCAACCTGTGAGCTTGACAGATCTGTTTGGCCTTCAGCTGGGAGACTTGCTTCTCAGGAAAGTAAGTAACATTTTTATTATCAGAGCTTCAGTGAGTTCAAGGGAAAAATTCTTCCCCATATTTTAATTAGTGCTCCACCCATGTCCCACAAAAATGTTGTACTGCTAATTATTTGTATATTTCTTACAGGTATTGGCTATTAGGTAAATGCATTTAAAAAAACGAACAACACTAAATTTAGCATATGAAACTGCCCTTGTGGGGGGTTGTGGAACCTGATAACTTGAAAGTCACCCTGTCCGACCAAATAATGCTAAGAAAGAAATTGTGGTCTAATCGATATTGATTGAGCCTAATCTCACAGAATTGTAGCTACATGTCTGGATCATCTTCCATCACCCTTGTAATCAGACATTGAATTTACCCACTTAGACCAAAAAAAAATTGGGCTCCAAATTCTAAGACCGATCTGAGAGACTTTCGGTGCATTCATCAGATCATGATACACACACTGACTATTTTGTTCTCTCGTGAATGTTTTCAATGTTCCACTGCCCCCACTGTAAGATATCTATAATATCAAGTGCTTCTTAAAAGGAGAAATCATTGTTTCACCTATATAGCATGGCCTTGTCTGGTATTTGAAGGTTTCACATTCGTATCTTGGTCCAAACGTTTTTTTTAATACTCATTTTACTTTTGTGCCAACTTAAATTTCCTAAGTATGTGGTTACTTATACCAATTTATATTTCCTGGGTTTGTAGTTATTTTTGTGCCATCCTGTATATATACTGACGTGCCAACTATTATGGATTGTCTGTGGTTATTACGGATTTCCACTCATTAATGCAGAATTACAGTCAAAGGGAAAATTACTATAGAAATGTGAAGTATCTCCTGGCACTGGATTACCATACTTGAGCTGGGGTTCTCGCAGTCTCTGCCGTTCAGATGTGCCACCGCTCATGCCTCTGATGTCCTCATGATAAGCCTGTGTGCCCCCCTGCTTGATTTTTACAGAGACCCTCATGGTTACTGATATGCTTGCTCATAGAAATAAATAAATAAACCACTCCTTCTCTAATCTGTTCCCATTTATTTGATATGATATGATATTTATTGTACTAAGAAAAATTACAAAAGAGTCTACTGGATTCGACGTTTGTTGTTTTACCGGTAGACATCTTAAAACACAATTATACATTTTTCGTGGAAGTGTGTGTGTAAACATAAAGGGCTACTAAACAATATAGACTGGATTCCAGAAGGAAACTTCAAAAATTCTTTTTAAGTTTAAAAAAATCAACATAAAATAAATGGTGTAAATTTCATCTATGCTTTCCTTGAAGCTAAGTTCGTATGTCTTTTTTCTGTTCACATCATATAACCATTTTATATTCTTATTACGCTTGCCTAAGCCATAAAAAAAATTACTAAATAAGCTGCAATTTTATGATTCCCATTTATTTACTAACCCACTAGAATAGATATATATGTACATTTCTTCAACTCCATTGCTACAGCCCTATGCCTCCAGCGCACCACACTATGTCATGTCTTCTGACATGATTCTGCTTGCTCTCCCCAGTATCCCAGCATCAGCTAAAATTCATATATTTAGCACTTTTATGCTACAGTGGATGCCAGCCAGTCAGCTGTAGGACTTCAAACTCAGGATTGCCAATTTGCCACCTTACAGAAAACTAAAATTTTTGCAAAAAAGGGAAATCGTGAAACCAGAATGTCAACGCTTTTCTGTGTTCATCATCTAAGTGAACATATCACTTTCATCATGTTTTCGAGGGTGGAATTATGATAGCAGATGCTCTGGTGGCAAAGCTTACAACTTCTTAGTCAACTGGTAGTTTTTGAGTTATTGTTGGCTTCCTTCTTCCTTCTCTATGACTTTCTCCTTTCTTCTCTATGGCTTTCTCCTTTATGTATGCCTTTGCTTTCTCTATGTCTGGTATCAAATTTTCATTTCCATTAATTGTCATTTCCTTTTCAGTGTTCCAACTTCACAATACTGTGATTTCGATCATTCCAATTTCAGTTGATTGGTTTGCCATTTCATGAAATGAAGAATGTTAGTTCTCAAATTGCAAACACTAACAAAAACACATCAGTGTTATAAAAATATCGAGAATGTTGAACGAAGGAGTGGCAATGTTTAATTACTTCACGTGTTAGAGAAAACCATGTGTTCTGGAGTGTGTTTTCATGTGATTTTTCTGTAGCTCTTGATGATCGAAATGACTGTTCAAGATGCATCAATTCGAAGGAACATAAAACATATATTACTGATATATTTTGGATCTGAATTTTTGGAAAAGTCGGATGGGGTGGAGATTCACACTGTAGGATTACTAATAACCCCCCTGAAAGGTTGGCACCTCTGTGTGTGTATGTGTGTGTATTTGTTGAAAGAACTACAACAATTATACCTTATGCAAACAAATGCACAGTTATCCTACACGCTCTAACTCAAATATGTACATAAATAAATGCCGGTATAGTACAATAAAAACTAGTTTCGAGTACAAATCTTTAGAGTTATTCAAAAGTCTTCCTTTACAAGTTAAGGATCTTTCTTTCAAAACATTTAAGAGGACGGTCAGGACTGCACTGACAAAGTACCCTCTTTACAGTGTACATGAATTTTATAATTTTAATAATTGATAAATGAGCTATTGGGTAATTTTTAATGTGACATGGCTATACATGATAAATGTTTATGGCAATAAAAAAAAAATATATATATATATATAAAATTATATATTTAGAAATGGACCTTAAAATTATAGTGATACCAATATTTTGCATGTAAGGCTTAATCTGTTACTTTTTACAACTTTGTTTCATATTTTTCTTTGTTGTGATTTTGCCATTGGATGTAATCATATCGTAAGTCCTCCTATTCCTCATCTAAATTTTGCTTGTTATTACCAACTGATAGCTAAAACTTTTAAGATGTTAATTATTGTTGTGTACGTCAATTTACCTACTGTGCTAAATTACTGTATAATGGAATGTTTTATTGCAGCACAAAGATGTGAGACTATCACAGCAGAGGTCAGTGGTTGAGAATGGGCAGACTCCACTTCCACTATACACATGCATCAATGTGAAAAAAAATGTGTCTGCAAGAGTATTCCAGGTAAATTTTGCAATATTTCTGGCTAAAGCCAGACCTAAAGTGTTGGGTCGAGACCAAAAGTAAATTGTGTGGGCAATAATATAGTACCAATATGTACCCAAATATGAGCCACTCCTGAATTTAAGCCGCACCTGCAATTTAGCACCATAGTAAATGGAAAACATTAAATTAACAGTGAAACAGTGAAATAATAAACTCCCTCATTTTCACACATAAGTAAGACGTTATTTAAATGAAATAGGCCTGAAATCAGAAAAAGAAAGATCAAAACTTTAAGAAATTCCAATTTTATTTGAAATAAAACTACATAGTTATATTCATAATGGAAATGAAAATGATTGAAAACAAAATAGATATCAATACTGTACAGTCGGTCAAATAAAAAACGTCGGGACTCGTATGCAGTTAAAATTAAAGTTTTAACGCATTAGTTCACAAGTTTCCTATAAAATACAGATCATTCTCGGAACATATGAGGCCATGCGACAGGAGGGAAAAAATTAACAACGCGGAAAGCGCAACACACGATATTCAATTAATGTATTGTCATAATTCATTTTGCTTTGTGTCATGGCGCCACATACAAATGCTAGCTTGAGAGAAAATGTAGTTAGAGCTATAATTGACCTGCATTTTTCGGCATCTGAAGCAGTGAGAAGGTTCCATATTTCTGAAAGAGCAGCTCAGAGATGGGTACTTCACTATAATGCGACAGGAAGTTTTCATAGGAAACGTGAATCCGGCCGGCCGCGTATTCGACGCTGGAGCAAGATGCTAGATTGGTCACAGAAGTTGATTGTGCTTCATTATGCTATCTTCTATTTTCAGTACGTTTCTTATTATTTTATGCCACAGATACGCATTTGTTGTAAAATCATTCTTTCTTGCTTTCTTTTGTGTGTGTCCAAAATTCAACACCAACAATGATAATTCATTAGAAGTAATTATTATGTTATTCCAGTCATTGCCGCGTTTGAAAATTAAACATAAATAAAAAAAAATATACAAGAACCCACTAAGGATCGAACCCTGACCCCACACGTTCAATTCCGATGTCTTGACCATTACGCTATTGTGAACAGATGAGAATAGCCTACATAATTCAGATGAGATTGTAATATCCAAGCTTGAAAATATATTAAGCCAAAGTTATTGATTTTGCACTACAAGTACCGGTATTATAAAATAAAATCTTTAAAAAATGCTCCTTGAATAAACATGTTCCTCGCGAATTTATTCATTATTAATATTATAAGAATTTGCAACTAAGAATATGGCGGATGTGAAACATATAGCCACAGCCTTCTATATATGTTCGTTTTGGAACAAAACTGACTAAATAATCAAGAAAATACATGGATAGACAAGAGGCAGGTGTGAACCTAACCTTAAGTCTTCCTGTACATGCGCATATGCTCGTTCGTGATACTTTATCAAATACCGCCCGACGTTTTTTATTTGACCAACTGTACACTTCACACGACTCATTAGAATTGAATTTTGCATAGTTTCTTTATATTCCATAAATCCAGAATTTCAATTACTACTTTTTTAATTACTATTATTGGCAGCACATTGGACCAGAATATTTTGTAATACCATTTTCACAAAAGAAAGATGCAGACGAAGAATCATGAAGTGAACATCACTTATTTTTTCCCTTATATGAATTTTCTATGATTCAATTGGAATGGATTCATTTTCAATATTCAATCAATTATCATGTTGACACTTTGTGCTGATTTGACAGGTGGTTTTGGCAGAATATTGCCAGAGCAAGCAGCAGCTGAAAGCTTGAGAGCTTCAACCCTTTTACCTGGCTTTAGTCCTGAGAAGAATTCTGGTTCGCCACCCTTCTCCTATATTCCGATTAATAGTCTTCAGTTTCTTCGCTCTTGATTGGCTGCCCCCACTTACAATTGACAGAATATATATACCATATACAGTCACTCTACAGCTTTGCTCATTTCTCCCCAGAAGAGCTTTAACTCTCTTACCTGGCATGAATACCAAAAAGCCTTGATATACAAGTATATAACTAATGTTGGGAAACCTTCAAGTCTCATATAACAGCTATTTTGTTTTTATTTTCACTTGTTTTTATTTCCAGTGAGGAAATGTAGGGCCTAGATGGGATTATTAATCACCAAGAGTAGTCTAATGCTGGCATGGGGTTTCCCCTCTACTTTTCCTCACCTCAGCATCACTCATACTCCACCCTACACTATACAAAATCCACTACACACACTCATCTCTTCACACCTTGCACTTCTGCCAGTTACACATCACCATATAATGTGGTCCACCCAAGTTCATAACTTGAAAATGGGCCACACAATCTCCATCTGTCTGAATCAGGGGCAGACCCCAGCTGCAGAAAACTTTTCCAGTTTACTTTCTCACATATATGTTGCATAGAGGAAGTATTGTGATCGTGGCAAAAAATTGAAATCAATATAACACCAGGAAAACATGTTTCACGATACCTAGAAAGCGAAAAATGGGTTTTCAGAATGATATCTTTTTGTCTTTCCCTCTCTGTACATCTGTAGCAGCTAAACAGTCCATTGTATTTATTTCATTTTTTAATTAAGAACTTTTTTGGAATTATATCGAACTGCTCAGAATTTGGTTTTTATAAATGAAATATTGGAGGGACTTTCATTAAAACTTTTTAAAAAAATTTTATTTTTGAAAAAACGGCTCTAACAATTTCAATTGAAATGTAAATATTGAAACATCTGTCTACGACTATATTCGTTTTTCTGTAAACATTACTTAGGGGGTACTTTACTTGTGTCCTTTTTCATTTTCTTAGGCTACCTCAATTATAGTAGGTGATACATAAAAACTTAGCACAGTAAAATCGTCGAGGAAATCAAAATGATCATTTTTTTTTATTAAAATTTCTTTATAAGATTGATAGGTATCAAGATAATCACGAAATAAGTATGACTTAAATTCAGAATGTCAGAACATTAAATTATGAATATGAATGATATTCTTATGTTTTCCATAGTAATAAGAAAACTGTAATAAACTTAAAATCTTCTTGGGTATGTGCTGCGTCATATTTAAGGTGTCTGCCATCGTTTCGACCATCTTGCCGTGGTCTTTATCAAGGCTACTGCAGCTCACTACAAAAAGTCTTCTGTATATATAGGGGCAGTGTGTGTTTCCTTCCCAGCCAATCAAATCTCACTATTCGATGCTCTGTTGTGATTGGTTCCATCACATGGAAGGAAAAAATGGTCCTTTTCAGGAACAAATATTTCCAATAGGATGCAGATGTTGGGTCCATATCCTTGATAACTTCTGGCCCTCATCCCGGTTGATGTTGTTCGGGTGCTTGATGATCTCTATGGCCTCAATTATTTTTCTGTGAGTCCTGTATGTGACCGTGGCTAGAATCTTAGTTTTTCGAACTCATTGGCATGTTTCATGTCTTCAGAGTGTTCAACTACCGCCAACTTCTTTGTTTAGAGTGCCTTCATCGCTCTTATGTGTTTTTTTTAACCTCTCTCCCACCGTTCTACCGGTCTCTCCATTTTACTCACGTTGGCAGCTACTGGGGATGGAGTACAATGGTCTTTGTAATGGTGGCAAACGGTCTTTCCTTTTTCTGATCAAGTTGCCATGCTGTTTGTAGAGTAGAGTACTGTGTGAACTTAGCAACCTCTTGGCCTTGTCTGTTGTTCCTTGTACGTATGGGAGATATGCCGTCTTGGGTTTCTCTGTGGTGTCAATGGTCCTTTTAAGGGCCACTTGTTTGTTGGTCACTTCTTTTATAGCTCGTGAGACGGTTTCCTTTGTGAACCCATTTTTCTGTAGGGCCTCAGACAAATGAGACAGTTCATGCCTTTGGTTTAGTGCTTTGTATAGGTTTACCGCCCTGGTAGCCAGTGTTTTAATTATGCATTTCTTTTTCGTTGGTGGGTGGAGAGAGTTCCAATTTAGGCACCTATCTGTATGAGTGGGTTTTCTGTAGACGGTGTGTTCTAAGTTGCCACTATTTACTTCCTTGATAACCAGTACATCCAGGAAAGGCAATTTACTATCTTTTTCCAGCTCCATTGTGAAGTTATATTGGGGTGAGTACCATTGAGATGATCTAGGAATGATGCCAGTTTATCTTCCCCACGTGGCCACACTACAAATGTATCGTCTACATATCTTAGCCACTGTTTTGGTTTCAGGTCGACATTTTCTAGTGCTTCTGTTTCAGATGCCTCCATAAATATGTTGGCGACTATCGGGGAGAGTGGTGAACCCATGAGAGCCCCTTTGGTCTGGCTGTAGATGGAGTCTCTGAATTTGAAGTAAGTCTCTTGTAAAACTTCTTTTGCCAGCCTTGCCCATTCAGTGCTCATTCCCAATTGTTGGAGTCTCTGTTGTATGATTTCCACTGCATCTTCTATTGCATCTTCATTTGAATCCAGGACTTCTTACCTCTGCCACCTATGCTCTGGTTGGGTATTGTTTGTTCATTATGACTGAGGTATACTGCATTTCACAACAATAAATTTATTATAGTATGAGATTGTAGGCTTCCGCGGCCCGAGGTGACAATAAATTCTTGGCTTCCGGGTATCTGCCACGTCATATTTAAGGTGTCTGCTGACATTTCGACCATCTTGCCGTGGTCTTATCAAGGCTACCACAGCTCGCTACAAAAAGTCTTCTGTATATATAGGGGCAGTGTGTGTTTCCTTCCCAGCCAATCAAATCTCACTATTTGATGCTCTGTTGTGATTGGTTCCATCATATGGAAGGAAAAAAACTGTCCTTTTCAGGAACAATTATTTCCAGTAGGATGCAGATGTTGGGTCCATATCCTTGATAATTTCTGGCCCTCATCCCGGTTGATGTTGTTCGAATGCTTGATGATCTCGATGGCCTCCCTTATTTTTCTGTGAGTCCTGTATGTGACCGTGGCTAGAATCTTAGTTTTGTCAAATTCAATGGCATGTTTCGTGTCTTCAGTGTTTAACTACCGCCGACTTCTCCTTTTGGAGTGCCTTCATCCCTCTTATGTGTTCTCTTAATCTCTCTCCCATCGTTCGACCGGTCTCTCCAATGTACTCATGTTGGCAGCTACAGGGAATGGAGTACAATGGTCTTTGTAATGGTAGCAAACCGTCTTTCTCTTTTCTGATCAAGTTGCCAATGCTGTTTGTAGAGTAGATGGTCTTTATACTGTGTGAACTTAGCATTCTCTTGACCTTGCCTGTTGTTCCTTGTACATACGAGAGATATGCCGTCTGGTTTCTCTGTGATGTCAACGGTTTTTTTAAGGGCCACTTGTTTGTTGGTCACTTCTCTTATAGCTCATGAGATGGTTTTCTGTAGGGCCTCAGACAAATGAGACAGTTCATGCCTTTGGTTTAGTGCTTTAGTGTCGATGTCACTTTTCTGTTTCTTGTTTCCGGCCAATTGGACTTCGATTTTTCATGGCGTCCTTATTTGAAAAATCTTTTTAAGTTGGTTGGACATAAATAATGTAGTATATGGTCGGTTGTTTAAACTCAAACTTCACTTACTTGTTTCTTTTTAAGAATCATGATTTCGATCAGCCTCCTGATCATCCTCAGCTTGTGTCCGACTGTTTTGAATTTCAGTTGTTTGTCCTTGTGACGCTAGAGCGGGTTGTGTGTTCAGTGACTTCTGTGGCGGGTAGAAATTTTGAATGAGGCTACTCTCTATATATGTGTCGAAATTCACCAATTTGTTTTTGTGTTTTTGAATGAAGATGTTCTCCCATGCTGTGAGTTCTGTTGGTCGCTGGATACTTTTTAGTAATTTTGTTTCTTGACTTATGTTGTGGCCATCATTCCAAAAGTGGTTGTGTGTGCCTTTGGTTTAGTGCTTTAGTGTCGATGTCACTTTTCTGTTTCTTGTTTCCGGCCAATTGGACTTCGATTTTTCATGGCGTCCTTATTTGAAAAATCTTTTTAAGTTGGTTGGACATAAATAATGTAGTATATGGTCGGTTGTTTAAACTCAAACTTCACTTACTTGTTTCTTTTTAAGAATCATGATTTCGATCAGCCTCCTGATCATCCTCAGCTTGTGTCCGACTGTTTTGAATTTCAGTTGTTTGTCCTTGTGACGCTAGAGCGGGTTGTGTGTTCAGTGACTTCTGTGGCGGGTAGAAATTTTGAATGAGGCTACTCTCTATATATGTGTCGAAATTCACCAATTTGTTTTTGTGTTTTTGAATGAAGATGTTCTCCCATGCTGTGAGTTCTGTTGGTCGCTGGATACTTTTTAGTAATTTTGTTTCTTGACTTATGTTGTGGCCATCATTCCAAAAGTGGTTGTGTGTGCCTTTGGTTTAGTGCTTTAGTGTCGATGTCACTTTTCTGTTTCTTGTTTCCGGCCAATTGGACTTCGATTTTTCATGGCGTCCTTATTTGAAAAATCTTTTTAAGTTGGTTGGACATAAATAATGTAGTATATGGTCGGTTGTTTAAACTCAAACTTCACTTACTTGTTTCTTTTTAAGAATCATGATTTCGATCAGCCTCCTGATCATCCTCAGCTTGTGTCCGACTGTTTTGAATTTCAGTTGTTTGTCCTTGTGATGCTAGAGCGGGTTGTGTGTTCAGTGACTTCTGTGGCGGGTAGAAATTTTGAATGAGGCTACTCTCTATATATGTGTCGAAATTCACCAATTTGTTTTTGTGTTTTTGAATGAAGATGTTCTCCCATGCTGTGAGTTCTGTTGGTCGCTGGATACTTTTTAGTAATTTTGTTTCTTGACTTATGTTGTGGCCATCATTCCAAAAGTGGTGTGCTGCTACAGCTGACTTGTCATACTGTTGGTATTTTATGTGTCTGAAGTGTTCTTTTTTCCTAGTCCTCAAGTTCCTTTTGGTTTTCCTGATGTAAATTTTGTCACAATTTTCACAGCTTGTTTGATAAATTCCAGATCTGTTTTCCAATGTCTCCAAATCTTTATTATTTGTGGTTATTAAATTCTTCACATTCTTGTTGTTTTTGGGGGCTAATGTTATGCTGTACTCCTTAAAGATTTTTTGAAATTTATGGTGGTGTTTCGGGTGGTATGTGAATTTCTTGAAAGAGTTCTCTTGGTTGTTTACTGGGGATAGAGTGGTATTCTCTTTTATCAGTTTCTGGCGAGTGAAATATTTAATTTTCTTGTCAACAAGGCTTTTGGTGTATCCATTTTTGTGGGCAATTTCTACCATTTCATTATATTCATTATATTCTGTCTTGTTCAGGGGAATATTTATAAGTCTGTGTGCTAGGCTGTTTATTACTGCATGTTTGTGGGCTGTAGGGTTGAAACTGTCAGAATAAATGAAATTGTTGGAGTGTGTTTCTTTGCGGTAAATGCCAAATTCGATTTTGTTGTCCTTTTTCATAATTTTCAAGTCCAAGAAAGGGAGGCAGTTTTCTTTTTCGGTTTCTAGTGTGAATTTTATCGTCTTCTCCTGTAAGTTAAGCAGTTTCAAAGCATCATCTACGTGTTTGTTGTGTACTACTGAAATGATGTCGTCAACATACCTGTGCCAGATTTTGAACATCTAGGGAAATGCTTGGGTTATTTTAGTTTCAAAATGACTCATATACAAATCTGCCAGGAAAGGAGATAAAGGGTTGCCCATGGCCAGTCCTGATGTCTGTTGGCAGATGTTATTGTTGTAAGAGAAGAAAGTCTGGTCTAAGCAGATAGTTGTTAGTTTTTTGTATTCTGCCACTGTATCTGGTTTTTGTCCTATTGATGAGAGCCAATCTTCTATGTAGATTAGTACTTTGTCTTTAGGTACATTTGGGAACAAAGCACTAACATCAAATGAGACCAGTTTATCTTCATTGTCTAATTTTATGTCTTTTATTTTTTCTACTAGGTCCAACGAATTATCTATGCTGTTGCTCTTGTACTTCGGGAACGTTTTGAATTTTTCTACCAACCATTTGGCTAAAAGATAATTTGGAGCATTTATGCAATTTATTATCGGCCTCGTTTTGTTTCCTGTTTTGTGTATCTTTATCTGTATCTGTATCTGTATCTGTATCTGTATCTGTATCTGTAAAAAATCCCACGTAATATATTATTTGGTTGGACATTTTTGAATGGTTCTTACCTAGAAATCTCTGTAATTAAAATCTTAACACTTAGAATGTGAGAAAATTTGTGCAACATATTTTGCACCAGGTCCATAGGTTTCCCCGTTCGGAGTCATAAGTTTCTGGGCTGACAGGGTGTCGCTGCATCAGATGTTGATGTGCCAACATTTCTACAGTCATGTAGCTGTCTTCTTCAGGGCTTGTACGTCAGTGATCTAGTGGAGGATGTGCTCTCTATTTATCTATGTGTTCTGTTGAATGTTAGCGGGTGGGCTACCAATCATAGAGGAGACACTTGCTGGAGTGCTGTGATTGGTTGGCTGGTTTGCACCATTTAATTTGCTGGGTTTACACCATTTATTTATCTTACTTCAAAGTCTCAAAATGGTACCTTAACCAACAGTAGTTATTTATAGGATTGTTATAGGTTGTTTTGGCATCATTCATTTATTCAGTTTGCAGACTTCTTCGAAAGGGAGGGGTGGCTTGACTTTGGCTTGACTTTTGTGTTTGCTGTGCCAATGGGAGTGTCCCTCGTACTATGCTCCAGCTAAGCCCTGCCTGAATCCATGTCATTGAATCGCTCAAGACCAACTGAGCCAACTGCACACTTTCAACCAAATAAGCACCAATTAAAAAAAAAAAAGTGGTCATAACTTGGATCAATTTTCACACCTCATGCATATATCATCTGGCCTTCACTTCATTCTGTCGGTCTGGTTCCTGATTGATCAATTCCCAATAATCCTTTTCTCCAATCCAGATGACCCCAACTGCATCAGCCCTGTGAAAAGAACACCATCCAGTCCTGGCAATTTGTTCTCCTTAACAATGGAGCCTCAGATTGGCCCCGAAATGTCAGAAGTTACCATCTGGTTAGAAGCCAGGGAAAATATTCTATACAGTTTCTTTGTTTTTAGGTGTCCCAGTGCATTTTGTTGTGCATAAGATACAGAGTTTGTAATGTTCAAATTTAGGACTGGTATCATATAAATTAACTTTTTTTTCTTCTTTCTTTTTTTACAATAACACCCATCATAAGGTGTCCTGAAATTTGTGTGATAAATCTGTTACCTTAGTTATATAGGAAAGAGTGCATATTTTGATTAAATACAAGGCTTCGTACCTCTGTAATACAGCTGTGAATACTTATTTTCCATTTTACAGGAATGGGTTGAATTCAGTCCATATGAAATTGGTGTGTCTAAGTATGGCACTTATACAAAGCCTGAGAACTTTGGCTCCAAATTCTACTTGGGTAATATAATTAGGAAGTTTGAGGAGCCCCCTTTACATTTCCTACAAGGCATCTGGGGCAGCGCATACAGCATTCAGTTTAGACGACTCTTACGAGAGATGTGTAGAATGCCAAACAATGAAATTGAAAAGGGCACAGAACCTGAACAAGAGGAAGAGGAGGAGGAAGATGAAGACATAAGTAAGTCAATGTCTATTGTTAATATTGACAATATATTGTACCATGTATACTGTATTCGTTTGCACAATAATGCACACTTATGCCTAGGAGCAAATTTATAGATCTGCAAAGTACATTTTGCAGTGTTTTTTCTACTATGAAATTCAGGGATGACGCCAGAGCATAATTTTCCAAATGATAGTTGCTATTAATATTATGAACTGACTTTATATTTCCATAGCACTCTGGTTCAAACTCTACTGAGGGCAGTGGAATTTGAAGGGGATAATTCTTCAGTTGGGAAGTCCGGTAATCCACTTGTCTCTGTATCCCGTAATCCAATTTCACTGCCATCATCACCATAGTTTCTTGTGATTGAAAACATTGAAATGTTGTTTCATTTAAATGTATGAATTTATATGATAAATTTAAGTACTTCGAAGTTATGTTTCATTTTAAAATTCACATTGAAATTGTTCGCTGTTGCTGGTGAATTGGTACCATGCATGTTTTCCACTTCACAGGCCCAGATTCGATTCCAGGCTGGGATAAATGAGTGTGTACTATGTTTAATTGTGTTTTAAAATTTATATCAGTAAATTGTCTTTCAATTTGGTATAGTTAGCAATGTGAGCAAAATGCTAAGGTGTGACAATCTGTATCACAATATCAGCAGCAACAAATGACGGGTTGAATATTCTGTCATTTTCTGTTCATACATTTTTGTTAATTTACACACAATTGTGTCTCCAATATAATACCAATTAAAGCAGTCACCAACCAAATACCAGTTCAGAACTCTTATAAGCAACTTTTGTTAATATGAGTGTAATACTATACTGTATTCAACCTCAAAATTTTATATAAAATTTTCACCAGATACATGCTATGAGACGTTCTAAAATTACCTGATGTTAGATACTTCAAGTTGAAGTCATAGAAGTAATTGATAATATGTTGTGTGTTTCAGATTATTTGACTTACAAGTTTAGTTCAGTTTAACCTATGCATATGTTAGCAATACTTAATTGATGTTGTTTATTTAATTCTATATCTAAGTGAAATATATGCCCTGTGATGATCTGGATGATGGTGATGACGATGATAACACCTCTGAGAATGATGTTGAGAGCCACGAGTCAGATATTTCAGACACAGAAAACATGATGCAGCATTCTTCGAATTGGAGTTCATTTATTGAAAACACAGAGAATGAATCCATCACTCACCAGACTATGGAATTCTTGACAACTGAAATTCATTTTGAGGAAAGAAGTAGAAGGGTAAGTTTAAAACAATACTCTTTTTAATGTTTTCCCATTCCATGTACGTGTTATTGGTTAGAACGCTATCTTTCTTTACAAAATAATTTCTAGCCAACTTAATGAAAATTACTTTCATCACAGCATACATTTAGATATCTTTTTCTGTCTAATTTTGTTGTACAGTATATTTTTCTTCAGGCTGAAGTGGAATTATTTTGAGTTATCTTGGTGGTTAATTTAATTTAATTTTAATTTTTTGGCCTTCATAGGACCAGTTTAATCAGGTTCATATTTTTATGTGTAGATTCTTTTCCTATCCACCTGTTAGGAAACATTTAATTAAGATATGCATGGACAGGCAAAGCAAGTAAGTACTCCTGTCTTATTAACTATGCTGTAGAAAAAGTTAAAGCGTCTTGAGAGGCCAAAGAATTTTTGTTTCATAAAGCCAAGACAAATATTCACTTTCAGTGAATTCCTTTCACACTGGCAGCTGATTTGCCCTTATGTGACAATTGTGTTGATCACATGTCCACAAATGTGAAACATGGCTTTGTCATTAAGGGAGGATGTTTCCATGAGCTGCTTCCACTGTGCAGCCTCACTCAGTCATAACACATTGCCTAGCATGCAGCGTAATCGTTAGCTTCCAATTTTTGGATCACTTGGATATGATAGACTAATTTCTTTAGAGTAAAGTGTAGCATTTTCCAGATTGACATTCATGAAATCCTAGCTCACATCTTAGATGTGAGTGAGTGTTTGTGAGCTATGCTCAGTGGCGTTTCTGACATTCTCCACATTTTAATGGATATTTGGGTCTTGGATTCTTTGTGCATGCACTTGTTGACAGGAGTCTGAATGACAGTGGATTTTTGTATTGTTGAAGGTATTCAGGGCCCCTGTGATTCAGTGGGAACGTGCTTCAAGACTGATAAAGTTCATTTGGAACACTGACTTTGTAGTAGATGCTAACATTACAGTTTTGTTGTACTTGACCCACATGATCCACACTGACCTGTATTATTGCATCCTTTAACCCTGAATAAATATTTGCTGCGGAACTAAGAACTCAAATTGAAAGAGTGTCCACCTTAAACCCTTGTCATAGCACTTATCTGGGGCCACTTATATGTAAAATTCGTAAAATAGACCTAAAATATTACAAAAACTTTTATATTTTATCACAGAACTGAAGATGATGCAACATGCATCGAAATGCATATTTGAATAATGAAGGACGCATCTGGAACCAATAAGATTTTAATACTGTGACAACATTGTTTCTCCCTAGGGGTTGCATGACCTTATCGTTGGTGGGAGGGTTTGTGTGGTCCGAGGATACCTTGGGCTATACCGGTGGTAGCATAGCTACTGGCAGGGTCACCCTTGCCGGGCAGGCCAAGGCGAGGATCCAGACAAAGAAGCAACCCAGAAGAGGATATCCAACGGCTCTGAAGGCGGAAGAGGAGTAAGAGTCCCAACGGCGGAAGAGGCGGAAGAGATTACCTCTGTTAGGGAGGGGTAGGCTGAACTCCATAGCTGTAGAGAAAGCAATCAGCCTAGGGGACGAATACCCCAAAATCAAATGACCTGGCCCTCCAGGTTGGGGCTTGGTCGCAGGGCCAACAACCCTGTATCGTAAAAATAAAAAGTTCAGAAACCAATCGCTAAGCCTCGGAAGGGTAGATCATACTTAAGACGACTAAGGCAAAAGAAAATGGACTATGCTATTGGAACATGGAACGTAAGGTCATTGTTGAGAGCAGGAGCATTGGCTGCCTTGCTAATTCAGATTACTGACTATAACTTAGATATAGTGGCTATTCAGGAGACAAGATGGTCCGGAAAACAGATATGGGATACCAAAACACATACTGTTTTCAGCAGTGGCAGACAGAACAAGGAGAAAGAAGGAGGAGTGGCCTTCATAATAAAAAGGAATATGAAGGATGCTATTTTAGGCTTTGATGCTATAGACAACAGAACATGTGTACTGAGAATAAAATCAGCATTTTTTAATGTATCAATAATCAACATATGCACCCACAGAAGAGAAAGATGAACATACGAAGGACTCCTTCCATCTGGCTCTAGAAAGAATATATGACAGACTCCCATCTAATGACGTTAAAATAATTATTGGAGACGCAAATGCAAAGATAGGGAGAGAACAAGCATATAGAGACACAATCGGACCCTGGAGCCTCCACGATGCGACCAACGATAATGGGAAACGCCTAATAGATCTGGCAGCAAGTAAAAATATGAAGATTAGCTCAACATGTTTTCCCCACAAAAACATACATAAGGGTACCTGGACATCACCAGATAAAGAAACTGTGAATCAAATAGACCATCTTATGATAGACAAAAGGGCAGCATCTAGTATAATGGATGTAAGATCGTATAGAGGAGCAAACTGCTCTTCAGACCATTTTCTGGTAAAATCGGTCTTTAGAGCTAGAATAAGACATAATGCTAAATCTAGACATCTGAAACCTAAACAATTACATCTAGAGAAACTAAAAGATCCAAATGTACAGAAACAGTTTAAAGAGTTAGTGGATGGGAAATTAAAGGAAGAAGAGTGTAAGGT
This sequence comes from Ectobius pallidus, assembly GCA_964059195.1. Classification (NCBI taxonomy): domain Eukaryota; kingdom Metazoa; phylum Arthropoda; class Insecta; order Blattodea; family Ectobiidae; genus Ectobius; species Ectobius pallidus. The sequence continues at coordinate 144,084,656 of CAXKWD010000003.1, read as the reverse complement.
CAGTAATTGTGATGCAGAGACCATTGAAGATCAGTGGAATAACATCAAAACATGTGTCTTAGAAACAGCAGTAGACGTATTAGGAGAAAAATCCAAAGGAGATAGAAACCCTTGGTTCGACGAAGAATGTTTACAGATAATTAAAGAGAGGAATGAGCAGTATAAGCAGTATATTCAGAGACCTACCAGACAGAGGAAGTTGGAATTTAATGAAATTAGGAAAAGAGCAGATAAAGTCTGTCGAATTATAAAGAGACAATACTTAAGCAAAAAAGTACAACAAATACAGGATGATCTGAAAGAGAATAATTTGCGATCAGCATATAAGGAAGTTAAGAACATAAAAGAGGGTTTTAAACCAAACACGGACTTTATCCAAGATTGTAATGGAGAACTGATTGGATCAAAGGAGGGAATAAATAGGAGATGGAAAGAATATTTCGAAGATCTTTTGAACTCAAAGGAGGATAGTAATCAAGGAATGAACATAGACATAAACATAGAACAGGATGATCTAAGTCTATCAAATAGAGATATTGAAGCTCCAACTCTGGACGAAACAAAGGAAGCCATTAGGAAGCTCAAAAATATGAAATCACATAGATGGGATCCCAAATGAGTTAATAAAACAAGGAGGGAACATACTGATAGGGAAAGTACATGATTTAATAGTCAAAATATGGAATACAGAATACATGCCAAATGAATGGACAAAGAGTCTGATTGCTCCCATACATAAAAAAGGAAGTAGACTGCTTTGTGAAAATTACAGAGACCATATGAGTACAACCTATAAGATCTTTACGCATCTCTTAAAACAGAAACTAAACTCATATGTGCAGGAAACTTTAGGGGAATATCAAGCAGGTTTTCGAAGTGGCAGGTCCACAACAGACCAGACATTCATAGTTAGACAAACTATGGAAAAAATGTGGGAGAATAACCTGGACCTCACTCAGATATTTGTTGACTTCCAGAAAGCTTATGACAGCATACATAGAAACAAGATATATGAGATAATGCTGTACTTCAAAATCCCAATAAAACTGGTCAGACTTACAAGAATGACAATGATACACACAACAGCTCAGATAAAATTACCACATGGTAACACAGATGAATTCATTATAGATCAAGGATTGAAGCAGGGAGATGAGCTGGCTCCCATCATCTTCAATTTAGTTATGGAATATGTAGTAAGGAAATTACCTGTAGATTCATCATCCACACTAGAGCATAAAATGGTACAACTTGTAGGTTATGCGGATGACCTGAACATAATGAGTAGATCACAAAAGGAAGGGATAATTGCCTTCCAGGACTTAGGAATATCTGCTAGTGAAGTAGGACTGCAAATTAGCACCGAAAAAATCAAAGCAATGATTGTCACCCACAAAAAAAGAAGAAAACCAGAACATCTGGACATAGAACCATATGAAATAGAAGTCGTTCCACAATTCAAGTACTTGGGGTCCTTGATCACAGATAATAACGAAGAAATAGAAGAAATTAAGAAAAGGATACAACAAGGAAATAAAATATATTATGCACTAACACCCATTATGTAATCAAGAGATGTACATAAGATAAAGAAAATAACATTATATAAAGTACTGATAAGGCCAGTTGTATGGTATGGTAGCGAATGCTGGAATCTCAACACACAAGCCGCAAACATTATCAACACCTTCGAGAGGAAAATCCTAAGAAGGATATATGAACCTGTAAATGAGAATGGAAGATGGAGGATAAGATATAATAATGAAATTTATTCACTATATAAAGATCTAGACCTTGTAACCTCCATCCGATTTAAAAGATTAGAATGGGCAGGTCATGTGGTCCGAATGCCAAAACATCGGATACCTAAGAGGGTAATGCAGGCCAAATACGAAGGGAGAAGGCCAGTGGGGAGACCCAGAGATCGCTGGAAAGAAGCCTTAGGGAATGATGCAGCAACCCTGCTACAGACCAAACGCTGGGAGACTGCAGCAGCTAACAGAGAGAAATGGAGGAAGGCGATAATGGAGGCTAAGGCCCGACTCAGGGCTGTTACGCCATAAGAAGAAGAAGACAACATTGTTTTTAATGAGTGATTGTATCTTCTGTGTTATTTTATATTTTATATATAAGTGGCCCCAGATAAGTGCTACGACAAGGGTTTAAGGTGGACACTCTTTCAATTTGTAACTATTTTACCCTGTCTGAAAATGAAATTCATCAATAATAAGAACTGAAATCTAAAAAGTGAACCAGAAACATTAAAAGGTTAGGCCTATTGTAGAACTGATATTTTTAAAAAATTCTAAATTTTATATGAATTAGGCCTACTTAACTCCATTATAGTCTTTTAACAGTAAAAGGTTACTGTTGACATCCTGGGTTACTTATTCAGTGTAGCACTGGGGTCATTCCATGAAAAACAGTAGGTCAAAATCCCTCTTGTTTACAATTTCTTTCATCTTAATGAATTTTCATTCTAATAGAGTCTATAAAATATAAACAATTTTTTAGAGTCTTACACATAATAGCTTTTTTATGGTATGGGGATCAAGTATTTGACTATTTGCATTAACCCCTTTTTGCAATTTCTTTTTCCTGACTTCACCATAGTTTAAATTACTTTTTTCGAAGATATGAGTGCAACAAAGAAAATGCTATTTTTTAATTCTTCAATGCAAAGTTTACTTGAAATATTCAATGAGACAATATATTAAATATTTTTAAAATAATGATAATGACAAAACGGACTTCTCAATTGGTTTGTATTTTTTAAAGGAATAGTACTACTGCATATTATGCATTCTGTAAAAGTTTCATAATGGAATCTACAAAAGTGAGCTTGTAACAGATTAACATGCTCTGTCATAATTTTCCCACTTGCAATGCACTTGCCACCATGACTGTGATGTGCAGTCGCTGTCCTACTCCAATCACATAAGGCACAACTCCTGAACAACTCCTGAACAAGCTGCGCCTTGCAACATCACATGTAATTTTGAATCTTAAGTTCAAAACTCACAATTGCATAACTCGTTTTTTAAAATTCTATCATGAAATTTAAATGACAGTTTAAGCAAATGCTCATCTCAATATAAATGTTTATTTATTTTGTAACCTGACATAGACACCCTAAACGAATATCCTTAAACATTATTTATGATTTAAAATATGCAAATATTCTTTTAGAATGATATGTTTTATTTTACTGCCATGAAGCATGTGCCTTTCAGAATATTTTAAATTAACACTTCCATCTTAATGAGCCTAATATTTGATCCATCACTACAACTAAACCACTAATAGTATTACTTTTATACATGACTAGGGCTCAGAAGTTGATGACCTAAAAATTCCCTGAAAAATGACCTGTAAAGTGACCTTAAATTTATGAAAATATGACATAAAAAATTGAAAAAAAAAGACTTAATATTCTAAACATGTAATTAGAAAAGGGAATGTGCAGTAGTATAATAATAATAAATAATGGACAAGATTTAAGTATTTTGTATTACTATTTTCATTATTTAGTTTTTTATTATTATTGTTTTAAATTAGTTCGTAGGCTTCCACAGCCAGTGTCATACATACCGGTAAACTGATTGACTAGCTATCCGGGTTGGGTCGCATTGTGGTTTTAGCGCCTAATGTTTCGGACATCCTGCTGTATCCTTCTTAGAACACGACAGGATATTATTATAGTTGTTTACTATGTTTATTAATGAATGTACTTTTTTGTCTGATGATAGGCCTAAGGATCCAAATCAATATACATTTAACTGTCTGGAGGTCAGGAACTATGAGGTCACTTTGTAATGTTCAAAAAGTCCATTCTGAAGACAAGATAAAATAAAAAATTCCCATTAAAAAAAATATATATATATATATATATATAACCAGTAGAGAATAAAGTGCCGAAAAATGCAAAATAAAAGTGGGCTATTCTTGTTCGTTCTGAGGCGAGACTACATCCTGCATTGTCTGTGATGTCTAAAAAATATGACATTTCATCAACTTTCGAGTCCTATACATGACCATCTCACTTTCCATAACTTAAAAATTCACATTTCAGAATGTACAAAACATCTGAGTTCCCATGGTCATAACCTTTTAAATTTTGTGTTGAATGACCCACTGACTTTCTGTTTGTAAGGTTGCTGGTTCAATCCCAACCCAGGTTGTTGGGATTTGTGTGAACGTAAATGTGACAGCCCTAAGTCTATAGATTACAAGCATGTCAAAGAACTCCTGTGGGACAATTCTGGCACACCAGCAATGATCACAGATCATCTCCATTGTTATATGACCATAACATCTATCCAATAAAGTACTGTTAAATTTCAACATTCTTGCTTTATACCTAGTTATTTATGCTTATATCTTCTCACATTTCTAAAAATCACTCTGGGATAATAACAAAAAGAAATAAATAAAAAAAATTAAAAAAAAGCTAACTACACTTAAAAATAGTTTAACTACACTTTCAAAATTGAAAATACAGTAAACACTTCATTATACTGATCTATTATATCATAGGGACATTCAAAATTTGCAATTGCAATAATGCGATATTATTCACAATATGGCAACAAAGTGCGGGGAATTCAAAATCTCCCACCCAATAAATTCCACCCTTTGGATTGCCCCTTTTTTCAATTATTCATGCATGTCATGGTCTCAATTAACACTGATAATCGGGAGTTCACTGTAGTTTTAAATAATCCTCCTAGAACAGACATGAGAACATACTTGAAAGAAAGAAATTTGGCTACAAGGGTTATTTTTTCATTTGAAAGTTAAATAACTTAAGGTATTAAAATAATATTTGCTTAACTGTTTGATTTCTAGTATTTTGATTTTTGTGCATGTAGCCTAGTGTATCAATATTGTGACCAGGTTTGCATTGTTTTTTTTTTTCTTTCTTTTTTTTTTTTAATGTATTACATTTGTTTATGACTGATAAAAACATGTGTTAATATGGGTAAACATTAAAGTGCTGTATGGTTAATTGACTTCTTTATATTTATGTGTATGTATATTATTAAGGTCGGCCGCGGTGGTCTGGAGGTAGTGTGCCCACCTCTAGATCCGAAGGTCGGGGGATCAAACCCGGCCGCAGTTGATGGGTTTTTCAGGACTTAAAAATCCTGGGCACGGAGGGACTTTAAGCTAGGGGGCCCGTGTTGTATAAAAGAACATAAAAGAACTCCAAGCCTAAATTAGAGCCTCTGGACAAAACTTCTCAGCCCTTTCACGTCCAAGTACTACCTTAGTTTCCGAAGGGGGGTTGAGAGGTGATGGGCTTACCACCTGTCCCTCTGCCTTCTCTCGGAAAAGAAGCATAACAAAATATTAAATTGTATTGGAAGTTAACACAGTGAAGTTATATAACATAATAATTATATAAGAGTTGAATTCTTTACACAAAAACTTCACTTTTGGTATAGTTTACCTGAACTAGTTTCGGTGCCTTCGCAACCATTGTCAACAGCTATACTTCAACTGCTGTGCTACCCTCCCGCAGACGTGGTACAAACTTCGAGATGAGGTCCTCATTGGTCGGGATATCGAAGTTCATCAGTTGGTTCCCATTCTTGTGAATAAAAATTCTTTCCCAGACTGGAAGTTCCTTGTGTCCATGGACACATTTTAGTAATTCTGGATCCCTGTCAACTTCATGTCCATCATCCCAAAAGTGTGCCGCTACCGCTGATTTGTCTGTATTTTAATATTTGATGTGTCTTATGTGTTCTTTAGTTCTGACTTCCAATGTCCTCTTGGTTTTTCCTATATAGACTTTTTCGCAATCATTACATTTAAATTGGTAGATGCCTGATTTTTTGCTGTGGTGGGGGTTCTCTAAATTTGTAGATCTGAGTAGGTTTTTTAAAGAGTATCTGTTTACGGTGCTGTTGTGATGCCATGCTTCCTGAAAACTTTTCTGAATTTATTATCAGCCCAAGGGTGGAATGTAATTTTCTTGTATTTCAAGTTTTCTTCTATTGGTTTCAAGGTAGTGATCTCTCTTATTAGTTTTTGTTTTTTGCACTTTTTGATTTTCTTGTCGACCAGTTCTCTTCTGTAACCATTATTTTCTGCAGTGGTGATAATTGTATTATATTCCAGGTCATATTCTGATTTGTTGAGAGGCATGTTTACCAGTCTATGTGTGAGGGAATTGAATACCGCTTGTTTATGTGCAGTTGGATTGAAACCATTGGCTTTGATGTACGAATCAGTGTGGGTGGGCTTCCTGTGAATACTGAATTCTAGCTTGTTTTCTTGTTTTATTATTTTGATGTCCAGGAATGGCAGATAGTTATCTGTTTGTTCTTCTAATGTAAACTTCAGTGAACTGTCTTGTATATTCAGTAACTTAAAGGCATCTTGCGTAAGCTTTTTGGGGGTTATGGCAAAGATGTCATCAACGTACCTATACCATGTTTTGAATATGGAAGGGAAGGCAGTAGTGATTTGTACTTCCAAGTGACTCATGTATAGGTCCAATGTGGACCTCATCTCGAAGTTTGTACCACGTCTGCGGGAGGGTAGCACGGCAGTTGAAGTATAGCTGTTTACAATGGTTGCGAAGGCGCCGAAACTAGTTCAGGTAAACTATACCAAAAGTGAAGTTTTTGTGTAAAGAATTCAACTCTTATATAATTATAAAGCATAACAAAATTCACATAGGTAACTGAAACCTCCGCTTGGAGGCCCTTCTCCCCAACAAAGGTGATATAGGATAACAGATACAGATATTAATAAGAATATATGCTAACATAAGTTAATAAGTGGCTTATCTTTGAAATCATTCTTTAACTCAACAATTAGTAAAATTGCATTAAAGATAACACCGATTTTTGGAAAAAATAACACTATGTTTAAGAAAAAATAACTCTACTTTTGGGAAAAAAGCAATAGGCCTACCGCTTTTGAGAAAGCAACACCACTTTTTGGAAAAAAATAACACCGCTTTGACCAAATAATAAACACACCTTTTGTATGTCCCTGTGTAAATAAATTCTTTATAACATACTGTTTTTTGTTTTATGCACAGTCTGATATGGATCGTACCAATACTTCAGGTGATTCTCAGCAGAAGTGCAATCCATGGAAGTTAATAAAGTGAGTGATTTTATGGAGATTTCTTAATAAGACAGTTGTGTTAATAAAGTTATTATGTGTCTGACAAAATATAACATTATTGCTCATTAACATTAATAATTTTAAGAGCTCCCTTCAGAAAAAAAAAAATAAATAAATAAATGTGATTGGTATCTTAAGACTTATGTTACCATTAGATGTTCCCACATGACTTTTTTGAACATAGGTCAGCAGGATGGCACTCTAATGACATAAGAGTCAAAGTATCAGCTATTTCTTTCTCTTTGTAGACTAATGCATCTCAGCTGCCTTTTTTTTACAGTGTGCAAATACTATGACTAGAGCAGTAATCTAGTTACACTGTAGACTTTGAACTGAAAGTCGGTAAGTAAACGAAAGAAATATCTGTCATGTTGATTTGTATGTCACAGTACACAACTGACTTGCACGCCTCTTCTGGCTCCCTCAGAAAAGCAGTGTACCACATTGCTATCTCCTCCTCTCCTAATGATATCTTATGTATAGGCTCTGGCCCTGGTGATGTTATGGAAACATTTGGCAAGGAACTTGGGGCTTATAAATGAGTAAATGCTGTATTTTGATATCATTTAAGTTGTAGATATGTATTCACAAAGCCACAGAACATTGTTCAACATTACTAATAATGCAGTGTAACATAACTCTACAACATAACCTGTACGTTATTATTATCATCTCATTCCAATTTTCAGATATCTTGTGATGATAAAAATGATGAACTTCGTCGGGCTCCCCGTGTCTTTTATTTTAGTACATGCTGGCGAAATCCAAGCTCCACCCACTCCAGCCCTTGTGATCATATGGCGGGGGCCCGCTAGTCCTTTTCGTGCTCTACCAAAGCATCCGCACTAATTATTACAATACGAAAATAACCCTTGTACCACAATTGCAATTAATACGAAATTATCAATCTGCGCCATTTCATGCAGCTCTCTAGCCTAAACTTAAATAGATAAATTCTCGCTTCACACCTCAATGATCACTCGATGGCGTGATGGGTAAAACGACTGGCTATCATGCTAGCGGTCCCGTGTTTGAATCTCCTTAAGTCTAAATTTTTTAGTATAGGAATAAGTAGGTAGGATAAAGGAGAAAAGGGATTGAGTAGTGGAATGGGGAAAAAATAAATTTTTTCCGAATTTTCAAAGCTGCTAAACAACGAGAGACATCTAGGCGACTATGGTGGGAGGAGCTTAAGGGGAGATCTGTTTTTGGATTCCCCCCCAAATGCTTTCTTCATTATCTTTTTTATGTGACCTATTAACTCTTTCAGAACTGAGATTTTACATTGTAATAAGGCAATCATCAGGTAAAAACTTCAGTGGGCTCTTAAGTTTAAAATCGATAGAGAAAAATTCAGTGGAATACCTGGTTTCCATGAACGACAAACATATCCGATGAATAAAAAATCCTCAAGTTTTACTCTATTAATCTTATATCTCCGCTTTTATACAATTCATGAGACGAAGCATTTATAGGTCCTTCGCCATGAAAATGTTAAGCCGATTTATATCACCAGAACATTTTTCATCACATTTTGCTCTTGAACGGATGTTATCGCATCCGTCTTTTTGGATTCTATAATATCTTTATATTTTCCCAAGACAATTAAAATTGTCTTCCATTGAAAAATTAAGGGAACGATCCTTTTTCTGCTTAATTTCGATCATATTTCCCCTTCCTTTCGCATATCACAGTCTGAATACGGAGGAAAACAGAATAACAATGCTCTCGTCTCGCGATACTCATCTGTTTCTGAGATGTTGCCAAGTGCTCATGTATGAACTATGATCAAAATTGAACTTTGATTAGTTGATCTTAGATCAGTGTTATACAATACAACTCGAGCCTGAACTCAGATCATTTTCTGAACTTAGATCATAATTGATCTCCAGTCAGTGATGTTTATACAATCGGCCCTTAGTGTGTCATTTAATGTATCTTAAATCATTTAATGTGTTATGTTGTGTCATTTAATGTATTTTCTATTATTTATTATGTTATATTGCAACAACTAATGTCTACTATTACTCCCTGGTGAAGTGGAAGAAAAGTCCTTACGGTCTTAACTTTCTCCAGGTTAAATAAACTATCATCATCATCATCATCATCATCATTATTATTATTATTATTATTATTATTATTATTATTAGTATTATTGTTATTGTTATTATTACTATTATTACTATTACTACTATTATTATTATTACAATTATTATTATTATTATTATTATTATTATTATTATTATTATTATAACTATTACAATGCCTATTATGAAGTCTGACTTATTTCATTGTGTCACAACGAAGTAGCTACCTGACCTGCCCACAAATATATCCTTTGCTGTCCTGTACTCTCTTACAGAAGTTATTTTTCTATTGGGAATATTATTTATGTTCAATATTATAATATCTTAGTTAATTTTGACACACTATTGCATTTATTCTAATTAATAAAATTAGTGTCCCCTGTAATATTGTGATTAATATTTCTAATATATATTTATTCTAATTATAAATGTGCATTATAATATTTTAATTAATTCTTACTAATGAATGCCCTGCCATATTAATCAGTTTCATAGTAAAGATAGGAAGCTATAGGAAATTGATTAGAGGCATGCATTATGTGTTATCTGAAAATGTTGATATCAAATTATAATTTATCCTTACTTTATGTTTCCGTACTAACTTTGTTTCATTATTGCAGCAGTCCTCTTTTAAAGTTGCAGTTGTTTTGCTTCAGTATCCCAAAACCTCCTACCTTTAGAATGAATACTCAGGGTGTTGCAACTATTTTTGTATTTTCTATACATATTTTACCGTACCTGTAGTGGTATAGTACAGGACTTGGCCCGACAGGAATATAGTGAGCCAGAAATAATTAACTATAAATGTGTGGCGTTACATAGTTTTGTTTTTACTTTATTTTGTCTATTGGGCATTCAGATAAGCATGTAAGTGACTTCAAAGTGTCTGTTATTTATGCCGTCTTCCGATAAATGCTATGCCGATGGTAAATGCTTAGCCTGATGGGCATAAATTGTAATTTCATATTTGTGCTTCAGGTAATATGTCATAATTAGTACTTGATCACTATTCCAACATTAAATATTTTGTATAGGCCTTCTAGAATTGTGTGCTTGGTGAAATTTTTTAAACAAGGCAGACAATTTTCGTGACGCACATGAGGTCTGTTCCATCTCTGACTGAATTTAGCTGGTCACTTCAGAGTCACCTATTCCAGAAGTTTTTTCGAGCTGTCAACATTTCTGACCCAACAGATTTTTACTGCATTAAACTATCCAAATGAGCATATATTGAGAAATAAGAATAACATTAACCTGCCTCGATGCAGACTCACCAGTACACACAATTCATGCTACTACAATGGTGTAAATTTTTTCAACAAATTGCCGACAACAGCCATAGTTGTACCTATTCGTAGGTACAAAACTGTACTCTTTAGCTGGCTAGAACAAAATCCATTTTATTCTATTGAAGAATTCCTGAATGTAGATGTTGATATCACATTTTAAGTATTGTTAAGTAGCCTATAGCAACCACTGTATTGCTCAATGGTGAAATAAAATTATTATTATTATTATTATTATTATTATTATTATTATTATTATTATTATTGGAAATATTTTTTTCACACTATTTATATGTTTCTGGAATTATCAATATTTGTTCACACATTGCTTGTGTCTCAAGGAAGGAGAAGAGAATGAACAAGCAAAGGACGAAGAGATCCCTCCTGGAAACCACAGTGGATAGCTTGCTGAGTAACAGTATAGCCAATTCAAGAGTGCTTAGAGCTGGTGTTATTTACAATGGAATGAGAGGACTTCAACTTAAAAGTGTCATACCTGTCCCAGATGTTCCACCCACAGATCCTACTGATGGTAAGTTACTGACACATAGGAATTGCATGAAGATGTTGTTTCTATAGATAGGAAATGAGGAGGCAAAGAAGTGCCAGTTATAAAATAATTATGCTGTTGTCTGAACACCTGCTAGGTCTCATGGTATCCTCAGGCCCAGGTTTGATTCCTGGAAACCTCAATTTTTTCTGAGGTGGGGATGTCTGAAAGAGGAGCACTCAGCCTCATGTTTCAAACTGAGGAGCTACTAGATTAAGAAGTAACAGCTTCGGTCAGCATCATTAATGGCCGAAGGTATTGCCATGCTGACCACATGCCTCATAATCCTGCCATCTGCCTATGGCAGATGATGCAATTGGTTGGATGGTAGGCTTAGTCCCTTCAAGGATGCAGCACAACGGAGTTTATTTTAGTATCCAGTTGTCAAGATTTTGTCAGGTTCAGGGAGTTTCTCATTGCTAATGTATTGATGATTACTCCTTTAACATTTCTCAGTAGGACACCATTGGATGTGTGTTCTCAACGGAGAAACCTCCCGTGGTCTGCCTTGTATTCTGAATCAGTTGAGGAATTTGATGTTGTACTGGCATGTTGTCATGGTAGCTCAATGGTAGAGCATCAGCGCGTTAAGCTGGAGATCCGTGTTCAAATCCCGGTTATGACATAAAATTTTTCAAGCTGATTCTTACTTGTATTAATATCCCAGACATGGATTTAATGTCTATTTCCTTTCCCTCCACTTAATGAGGAACATCGTTCGGGTCAGAAGTTGTCATTGGTATGGTGATAACCAGGGCCCGGATTCTGATGACCTAAAATTGTTTGAAAAATGACCTACAAAATGACCCTAAATTTTAAAGAAAATGACTTAATAATTATAAAAAAAATGACCTAAAAACTGATATTTTATTATACAAAGTTATTATTGTACACACAAAGTTATAGACTAGTTTGTACATAATTGTAAACACTGTAAATAATTGTAATGTTGTGAATATTCTCTTCTCACGGAATTCATACTGGCACTGAGTCAAAATTCAGCACTCCTTTTGTAGTCTGCCGGATTATATTGTTGTTTATTGAGGGTAAACAGTAGTTTGCACTCTCAAATCCAAGCAGGTGGCATACTCTGGTGCCAAGTCAATCTAATAACAATAGTAATATAATACAAAATTTTGGCGTCTCTTTGATTCTCATTTCCGACCGAGACATGTCAACAGTTTAACACCGAATTTTTCCTTCTTGCATTAAACAAACAACACTTCAAAGACAGCACCGCTAGCGACGAAAAAAAAAGTTAATACAATGTAAATACATGAAAATGACTAAATAAGGAAGCAAATGACACGAAAATGACAAAATATTGACCTAGAATTGAAATAAATGCCCTAAAAATATAAAATTGCATAAAATGACAAAAAATTACCTAATAAAAATGCATTTCTACAATCTAGAGGCCATGATTAGGATTTATCCACAAGTTGGCAATGTCTATGCAGCAGCAATAAAAAGATGACATGTCATTAGAATCCGGGCCCTGGTGATAACTATATGTAGGAGTTTTGCAACTTCTGAAATTGATGAAAGTAAGTTCTCAGATAGAAGAAACTGTGCCAGTGATGATTCTAAATTCTTGCCTTAGGTATAAGACAGTGAGTTCCGTTTTTAGTTATTCTTTATTGATCATTGGGAAAAAGCTTCACACAAACTTTTAAGTCATTTTTGGGAAAAACAAAACTTTTCATCTTGTAGAAGAGAAGATACTACTATCATCACCAACAGATATGCATCCAAAATTGGTGAAAGTTTATAAGGAGCCTGCTTCTTCATATTCAATGGTTAGGAAATGGATGGCTGAATTAAATCTACTCACTGGACAAAATGCATTGACCTAAAAGGGGGACTATTTAAAACAAATAAGGGCATTTTCGACCTAGAAGAAACTTTCTTTCACTACCAGGCCGAGAACTTTTCACTATGCCCTCATATTCAGAATTCCAACAGTTAATTTAAATTATTTTTTAGAAATCTTATTGATTTAAGCATTCCATGTCATTATTAAAACATTCAATAAAATATGCTTCATGGGGAGTAGGGCGGCCATTGCTCATTTTACTTGTATTGAAATTTTAGATTTTATATAGCATGTAGAAGTACTGTATTGCAACCAAAATATAGATATGTGCATGGGTGCTTGGTGTATGTGTGATTTGGGAGGGAAGTCTTATTTTGATTGTGTGATGTTTCCACATATAGACCATGGGCTACCAATAGCAAACCCTCCCCCCCCCCGTGGGATTTTCTGACACACATATTTTCTTGTTGGTATTGTCGTCTAGTTTAAGATTTTACTTGTTTGCCCCTTATCAATTACAGCATTTACCCGGAAACCCCGGAAAACTACGGAAATCCGGAGAAAATGAGTTCGTTTTAACTTTTTATTGTTCTTTGCCCCTAATATTCCCAGGGAATTTCTGACTCAAACATTTTTGTTCGTATTGCCATCTAGTTTAAGGTTTCAGTGGTTTGCCCCTTACAAATTACAACATATGACCGGAAAACCCGGAAAACCACGTATATACGGAGAAAATAACTATGTATTATTTTTTAAATCTTTGTTCTTTGCTCCTAATATTCAAAGGGAATTTCTGACTCATATGTTTTTTTGTTGGCATTACCATCTAGATTAAAATTTCAGTTGTTTGCCCCTTATCAATTACAGCATATCCCCGGAAAACACCGAAAACCACGGAAATCCGGAAAAATTAATTTCGTTTAAATTTTTGAAAATCTTTGTTCTTTGCTCCTGGCATTCAAAGGGAATTGGTGAATCATATGTTTTTGTGTTTGTATTGCCATCTAGATTAATTTTTCAGTTGTTTGGCCCTTACCAATTACAGCATATCCCCGGAAAACCCGGAAAACCACCTATATAAGGAGAAAATGACTGTTTTCTTTTTAAAACTTTGTTCTTTGCTCCTAATATTCGAAGATAATTTCTGACTCATATGTTTTTTGTTGGCATTACCATCTAGATTAAGGTTTCAGTTGTTTGCCCCTTATGAATTATAGTATATATTCAGAAAACTCCGAAAACCACGGAAATCCGGAGAAATTGACTTTTTAAAAATTTCTTTAAAATCTTTGTTCTTTGCTCCTAATATTCCCAGGGAATTTCTGACTCGTGTTTTTTTGTTGGTATTGCCATTTAGTTTAAGGTTTCAGTTGTTTGCCCGTTATCAATTGCAGCAAATTCACGTAAACCCTGAAAACCACGGAAATCCGGAGAAAATTACTATGTTTTAATTTTTTTTAATCTTATTTCTTTGCTCCTAATATTCAAAGGGAATTTGTAACTCATATGCTTTTGTGTTTGTAATGTCATCTAGATTAAGGTTTCAGTTGTTTTCCCCTTATCAATTACAGCATATCTCCGGAAATCTCCGAAAACCACGAAAATCCGGAAAAAAAATTAGTTTTTTTTAATTCTCTAAAAATATTTGTTCTTTAATACTAATAATCCCAGGGAATTTCCGAATCACATACCTTTTGTTCCTATTGCCATATAGTTTAAGGTTTCAGTTGTTTTCCCTTTACCAATTATGAATGAATGAATGAATTTAGCCTCTATGTCCCATGATGAGCTAGGGCCTCCTACAAGAGGGGAAGCTCGGGTAGGTAAAGTCCGCGTGGTGAGCTATTTCACACGAACGGTGCTTTGTACAGTCACTTTGCAGTTCTTAAAGTTTGTTCCTTTAGTTTGGTATAAGGTTGTTCTCTTGCTGCCGCCACTCTTTTCTGTTGCGAGCGATGGTCGACCAGTTCACACCCAGTTTTTGTTGGAAGGTGTCTGCCCACCTTCTCCTCGGCCTGCCTGGTGTTCTCATGCCTATGTAAGGGTCCCACATAGTGATTTCTTGCGCCCATCTGCCTTGCTGCTGTCTTGCTAGCATGACAAATAATACTGGAAAAAATCCTGTTTCTGAAGGGATGAAAGCGATTGAAAACCTGGCAGCACACCTTTCATATTCTAATTTGACATCTGTGAATGATAATTTATCTTGCCAAACCTTCCACAGTCACTATCAAACTTTCTTGATTGAAGTTATAGAAGTGACATTGGGTAAAACAGCACAATTTTGGATTGGTAATATCGACAAAGTGTCTTTGATTTTGAGATTTCAGCGAGCAACTAAAGAAAACAACTTTGACTTACACTTGGCATGTTTAGAAGATATGATTAACCCTTTCTTTGTATGTGACCAACACAATTATGGCAGATATCTCGTAGTCCACATACTCACCCTTTTGAACCTGCAAAGGACACACCTGAAGCAGGATTACTTCGCAATAACGGTTTCAGTGACTGTAGATCACAAGTTCCGAGTTCTAGAAATTCCGTGGTTTTCCGGGTTTTACGGGGATATGTTGTAATTGTTAACGGGCAAACAACTGAAACCTTAATCTAGATGACAATGCCAACAAAAATATGTAAATAAGAAATTCCCTGGTTGTATTAGGATCAAAGAACAAAGATTTTTAATAAATTAAAACGAACTAATTTTCTGCGGATTTCCGTGGTTTTCGGAGTTTTCCGGGGATATGCTGTAATTGATAATGGGCAAACAACTGAGACCTTAATTTAGATGGAAATACCAATACAAAAACATATGAGTCACCAGTTCCCTTTGAATACTAGGAGCAAAGAACTAAGATTTAAAAAATTAAAACAAAGTAATTTTCTCCTGATTTCCGTGGTTTTCGGAGTTTTCCGGGGGTATGCTGTAATTGATAATGGGAAAACAACTGAGACCTTAATCTAGATGGAAATACCAATACAAAAACATATGAGTCACCAGTTCCCTTTGAATACTAGGAGCAAAGAACTACGATTTAAAAAATTAAAACAAGGTAATTTTCTCCGGATTTCCGTGGTTTTCGGAGTTTTCCGGGGATATGCTGTAATTGATAATGGGCAAACAACTGAGACCTTAATCTAGATGGCAATACCAACAAGAAAACATGTGAGTCAGAAATTCCCTTTGAATATTAGAAGGAAAAACAAAGAATTAAAAAATAAAACACACTCATTTTCTCCGTATAAGTCTTATAAGTGGTATTCCGGGTTTTCCGGGGATATGTTGTAATTGGTAAGAGGCAAACAACTGAAACCTTAATTCAGATGGCAATACCAACAAAAAATACGTGAGTCAAAAATTCCCTGGGCATATTAGAAGCAAAGAACAAAGACAAATTAAAACAAAGTCATTTCTCCGGATTTCCATTGTTTTCCGGGGATATGCTGTAATTGATAAGGGGCAAACAACTAAAAACTTAATCTAGATGGCAATACCAACAAAAAATTATGATATTCAGAAATTCCCTGGGCATATTAGGAGCAAAGAACAAAGAAAAATTAAAACAAAGTAGTTTTCTCCTGATTTCCGTAGTTTTCCGGGGTTTCCGGGTAAATGCTGTAATTGATAAGTGGCAAACAACTAAAAACTGAAACTAGATGGCAATACCAACAAAAAAATATGTGAGTCGGAAAATCCCCCGGGGGGGGGGGGATGGGGGGTATACAGTAGCCCACGCTCTAATATTGCAGGCTTCCTATATATTTTTTTCAAAATGTCCTCTAGTTTTTAATGTTACGAGTAGGAACCCTGTATTAATAAACATGGGCCAAGCCACAGACTCCGGCTAGTTTGAAATAAAACAAAATAAAATTGTCAGATTTAAAACCTGAATAATACATACAATGCACCATGCTGATTAAATAATAACAATAAAACAAAATTGTGAATTTGTTTAGGTAATAGCCTGATACACAAATTTTTCAATCATAATTAATTACTATGAGTTCTGACTGATAGCCAGGATCACTTCAAAATATAAGAAAAATTTCTGTCTTCTGCCTTTTTTTCTAATGCACCGCCATGTGGTTCAACATTTTCATCCATGAAATATATACTAAGTCACTTCACAATTTCCTTTCTGAATCTAAATAATTTGTGATAATCATCTTGAGTCTCCATTAGCTCTTTGTACCTTTTTGCTTCCTAATTCTTATAAAATCAGAAATTTCAGGTAAGGCATTACACTTGCTTCCAATCTTAAACAAAATCCGTACCGCACTTGGAAATTTCACAGTATTTAATGGTAAAGATAAGTAAATACTTGCTATTTTCACGTATTTTACAGTAGGTACTAATAATAAGCAGGGACCAAATTTTTAGGTTTAAGAAAACAGTTTTAGGTTTTTCAACAAGCAAAATAGGTTTTTTATGTTTCTGTTCAAAATATCATTTTAGGTTATAATAAGGAATTTAATGAACTTTGAATGTGTTACATAGAATTCAATACATGTTACCTATAAAATTTAACTGAAAAATTGAGTTAAATTTGCTGAAACTTGTTTTAAGACAGTAATAAAGAATTGAAGAAAGAATGCCTAAACAATTGAAAAATGCAGTGCGGTGCGGTTTCCTTGTGCTGTCGCAAATGAGATTTCTGCTAGCATTTCACCAGTACAATAAAGTCAACCACAAAGTCCTGATTGGGTGCTAAGTTTTATGATTGGCAGTGGATAATATGAAACCGACTGACTGAACAATTTTTAAAGGGAATATGCCGGCAATGTTACTTTTATCCCTCCTCTCTTTTCCTTGTCCATCTGAAACAATGATTTGCACAATATTAATTTGAAAGGAATATGCAGGTTTTATTTTCAACACTACAAAAGGTTTTTATTTGTTTCTCTGCAAAATATTGACTTTTCAAGTAAAAAAGGCCAATCAATTAGACCAAAAATCTGTTTAGAGTAAGTTAGGTATTTTAGGTTTTTATATCCTATTTAGGTGTTTTAAGGTTCCACAGAATTCATGTGTGTGAATCCTATGGATATGGCTTGAAAAAGTGTATACACGTTTCTTGTTTTGGTAGTAAGGAAAAAAATAGGTAAAACCTATGAATTCAGTCCCTACTAATAAGCAACAGTATTTACTGAAATATTTTATAGACTAAAATGCTAGTCTTTAAATTTTGCAGCAACAGCATTTACTGGCTTTTATTCACTCCACCCTTTATGTTGGTGATTACTCCTTGAGCATTTCTTGTGACTACTGTGTTGATGACTATTCCATAACCATTTCTCATCGCTATTGTATTGGTGACTATTCCATAACCACTTCTTATCACTATTGTATTGGTGACTATTCCATAACCACTTCTCATCACTATTGTATTGGTGACTATTCCATAACCATTTCTTAATGCTACTGTATTGGTGACTAATCTTTGTGCATTTCTCATTGCTACTGTGTTTGTATGTATGTATACCACTGTATGCTGGTATTAAGGCCTATAACTAACTGCCTGACATGATCAGGGACATTACAGAATTAAAATTATTTAATAAGAAAGTGAAGACCCTACTCTTAGATAAGGCATACTACTCAGTTGCCGAATACATGGCAGACAACTTACAACTGGTAGTGTAGGGTACCCTGAGGATGATGTCACTATCAAACAATTTGTAATTACGGACTGCAAATATTTACAAATATTTATATTTTTTGTTATTATAATGTTGTCCACTATTGTATTTCCTTTTCTTTTCTTTTCTAGTATTATACATTTCCTTTTTCTTTTCTAGTGTTATACATTTCCTTTTTTTTTTCTAGTGTTTATACATTTCCTTTTCTTTTCTAGTGTTATATATTCTAATCTGACGAGTCATCTGTTTACTTGAGCAATGCTCAACCAACTGTAAGCGTTTATGACAATAAAGTATCTTATCTTATCTTATCTAACTAATCCTCGAGTACTGTATTTCTCATTGCAACTGTGTTGTTGACTAATCCTTGAGTATTTTTCATTGCTACTGTGTTCATGACTTATCCTTGAGCATTTTTCAGTGACTCTGTTTTTTGGTGTGTTTGTGACTATTCCTTGCTCATTTCTCATTGCTACTGAGTTGGTAACTACTCCTTAAGCATTTCTACATGCTACAGTGGTGAAAACAACTACAATGATCTTTGTTGTTATTTAAGGAAGCATTCACACTGAAGTAGCATAGCCTGTGAGTCGCAATTCCTGGATACAGGCTGCATATCGAGTAGCGCAACTTACAGTTTTGCATTCACACCGAAGCAGCGAATGTGACCTGCAGCTTTTCTGTTATTCTTATGTTTTCACAAATCCACAGACAAATAATGGTTCAGCATTTTTCAACTACAAGTGTTTCATTTCGACTATTTTAATGGCGTGTACTTTGCATAATTTCATCCGGAAACATGGGATATTTTCTACACCTAATGAAAAAGATAATCATAATGCCTACAATATACTGTTCCGTTATGTTTTAGTTTAGTAGGTCATGCTTTTGTAATTCGTTTTTAGCAGGCCTTGCTTGCTATCTTGTTTTTTATTTATTGAACAAATGAATTTCAAACAGTTGTTATGTATGGGTATTGTAATATCAAAATTATTCTTTTTATGTCTTGCATCCAATCAGAGACTGGAGATTTTTATTATATTGTTTTGATAGCCAATAAGGTTTTTCTTTAACTTTTCTCCTTCTTCATCGATTCAAGTTAACTGTGTCTCATAAAGACATTAGTTTTTCTAGGCTTTAAATGCCTATTCTTCGTTACAATCATTTCAACTACTACTCATAAGGACATGAGTTTTCTTCTTGGCTTATCAATGCCATTCTTTACCTATCAGATAGATCTGGTGGTTTAATTTCAATAGCTGAAGCAATCAGCTCTTCGATTCACATTAAGGTTTCATATGCCTTATTGATTCTGAAGACTTCGAACGATTTAAGGACTATTATCACCCATCGTGTGATTCATCGGGTCTTCTTCATTTTGGTGTTGGCGTTGCAAGATCTCAGGCTAACATCTGTATCAACTATCAAAAGGTGGTATTAATCAATTCAAAGGTATGTCATTTACTACCTAATTTATTTGAGGAACAATTTGGACGTAATTGCATCATTGAACTAATATATTTGTGGTTTTGATCAAACTGATTAAGCCATCTCAAGGATATTTATGACCTTTAACAAAGGAATTTGTATTAAACATTGTGATATCTACAAGTTCATCAGTGTTTATGAATAATAATATTATACACGTCCAAGAAATCAAGAATTTATGAACTGAGCATGATGTATGTATTGTTGTTGTGACAATAAATTGTTACATACCAGAGAAATTTATCTAAAATGTATTGGGCAAGTTTGGCTTATCTATTTATAGTTTAAGTCTCAATTTCAAGAAGTGCTACGTCATATGATTCTTGTCATACAGTCCGCTTGCTCTCAGCTTGCTCCTCCTATTGCCGAATCTTGAATCATAACTGGACTATTATCTGGTGAATTGAACTGTAACATATACCAGAATTGTTCTCATCATAACAATAACTAAACAATAATTAATATTGTTACTGCCTCCATGTCTTCTGCATGTTTGAGGTGAAGGCTGGAGGATCTATTGTTAAACTAGTGTTATAAGTTTACATGCTTGTAAAACCTACACAGACAGCAACACTTACACTAGTACACATATCACACCTGATATTGTATTGTTTCAACGTCCATTGCATTGGACGTTTATGTACTGATTTGTCTTAACCCGTAATCGGGCATTGTATTTATTGTTATTTGGGCCCTAAGAGCGGGCAATTATTGATATTCATTGTAATCTGTGCTGTAAATCTAAAGAGATGGCTAATCAGGAGTTGAACATTAATGCTCTTAAAGCTAAGAGAACTCCTATAAAGGCTCAGATCACTCGCCACGTCAATACCTTCCTATCATTCACTGATCTTGATGATAAATCGCATAAAGAAATTATAGCCCGTAAAGCTAAGTTTAATGAAGTCCTGATCAAATATGAAGATGTTCAGTCTCTGATTGACCAAATTGAGTATTCAGAAGCTGAAGCAGATTATAGAGAAGATATTGAGCAATCTGTCTTTTCAGCCATATCTCATGTTGACTCCTTAATTGTAGCCTATGAGGCTAAACTTAAACAAGAAGTAGATGCTAAACTTAGACAAGAAGCTGCAGAAGCAGAAGCTAAGACTAGGCAAGAAGCTGTAGAAGCAGAGCAAGAAGCTGCTCAAGCTGAATCTAGGGACAAACTAGCTTCTATTGATATTGTAGCAGCTCAGTTCTATGATTACGTTGAAGCTATTCAAATGTTAGTTATACGAGACAAGGTTTCATATTTCAAGGCTGTCAGTATGCGTAATGCATTTGAAGCCACATTTAATCAATACAAGAATAAGTACTCTCAAATCAGACCACAAGAAGTGACTGAAGTCATTAAACTTCAAGGTCGGCAAGTCGAAGCGGCTTTTCACGAGGCAATAGGTCTCTTAAATTGTTCTATTGCTGAAAATAAACAGTTCTATGACCCTGATCAGGTCTCAACTTCTGTAGTACGCCAGTCATCTACAGAATTGACTCCTTCGCTCCCAAAACTTCCCGAGATCCGTCTTCCTCAATTCACAGGCGATCCTGCCTTGTGGATTGAATTCAGGGATACATTTTATTCCCTTGTCATTCAACATAAGCATATTTCTAACATGGACAAGTTCCAATATCTCAAATCATGCTTATCGCCAGAAGTCATGACTGTAATACAGAATATTCCTGTATCCTCAGCTACATTTGATGTAGCCTGGGAAACGTCAGAAAGATTTGACAACAATCGTCTGATTGCTAATAGTCACATTGACAAATTATTTTCACCACCTTCTCTTGAAAAGAATTCTGCAGATTCTCTGCAAAGATTTATAGATCATTTCATAAGCACGGTGCATGCATTGCACTCCTTAAATACTAATGTCGATTTATCCGACTTAATTATTTCTAAAATGATCTTAGACAAACTCCCAGTTCATATTATTAGAGAATGGGAATCATCGCTGAAATCAGACAGACTGCCTGAACTCAAGGAACTACTTAAGTTTCTGGAGACTAGAGTCCGAGTCTTGCAAATGACGGATTCAGCTCTAAAAAATCAGCCTTCAACTTCACAGAATTCGCAACCTATATCGGCTAAGAGCAAATCAGCTCAGTTTGTCAACAAATGTATTTGTTGCAAAAAGGATTCACATCAAGTCTACCAATGTGATGTTTTCAAAGCAATGAGTCTTGCAAGCCGTAGCAATTTTGTCAGGACTAACCATTTATGTCGTGTATGTTACTCTTCAAGAGGACATACCAAGGCTTGCAGCTCGTTCTCTTGCAGAGTGTGTGGAGAGAAACATAGTACTCTTCTTCACGATTATAGTGCTCAGAACGAGTCACAAATATCTAATACTGCAGGGATTATGTCAGCCTCTCATAATCATCAAGGCTGCTTACTTCCTACTGCAAATGTGTTTGTGATAAACAAGTATGGTCAACCCGTAGAGGCCACTGCCCTCTTAGATAGCGTATCTGATTGCAACTTAATCAGTGAAAGGCTATTTAAACATTTAAAACTATCCCCTTGTCAGCAGCAAGCAAGGCTGACTGGAATACTATCGTCTAAAGTAAGCACCCATAAGCTTGCTTCTATAGAAATCAGGTCTCGAACAACTAGATGGTTTTGTAATACTGTTGCTCTTGTTGTTCCGGAGATTTCAGAGTCGAAACTTCCAAGATCTCCAATTAATATCACTAACTGGAACATTCCGCCTAACCTTCAACTAGCCAATCCTGATTTCAACACACCTAATTCTGTAGATTTGGTGTTGGGTGTTGAGGTTTTCTCGCAAATTGATTGTGTGGGTAATATTTCTGCTCCTAACCTACCCATCATTCATAACTCTCAACTGGGTTGGTACTTTGTGGGCAAGCTGCCCCAACCTTCCTCTCCTAGGTTGTCTGTTCGTAGGTCCAACAAACTTACACTTCATAAATCTAAGGATTTTAGCAATGGACTTCCTAATGATTTATCCTGCCAATCTAATACCTTAGATATGCATTATTCAGCCTTAGTAAGTTCAAACCTGCAAAGGGTTTCTAATGCATCTCGCCAAGCGAGTTCAAGATTGACGTCTCTTAAGAGACATTCTCTTTCTAATCCTGTATTAGCTAAGGCTTACAGGAATTCTATGTCCAAGCACTTGAAATTGGGACATATGGAATCCGTTGGTCAGGGTTCCAACGAGAATTCCGACTACATCAAAACTTACCACCCAGCGTTAAGGACTTCAAACACCATGACAAATTCACCCTGGCGGGGTCAGTCTGGTTCAAGTTGCAAAGGTTCGTACTGCCACGAATCTTTATGTGCAACCAATTGTCAATTTGGCACCAATGCCATTCTCAGAAGATGACGAATGATTTAGTCATTCTCTGCATTCATGTTTTTCAATTCATTTTAATTATTTGTTCTCATGTTTGTTTTATTTTTTATTCTTTTTCCTCTCTTCCTTTATTTATTTTTTTTAAAACATAACTCCACATGTAATTTTAAATTATGCCTCAAGTGTCATAATTTGCGGGCAATATGTTCCGTTATGTTTTAGTTTAGTAGGTCATGCTTTTGTAATTCGTTTTTAGCAGGCCTTGCTTGCTATCTTGTTTTTTATTTATTGAACAAATGAATTTCAAACAGTTGTTATGTATGGGTATTGTAATATCAAAATTATTCTTTTTATGTCTTGCATCCAATCAGAGACTGGAGATTTTTATTATATTGTTTTGATAGCCAATAAGGTTTTTCTTTAACTTTTCTCCTTCTTCATCGATTCAAGTTAACTGTGTCTCATAAAGACATTAGTTTTTCTAGGCTTTAAATGCCTATTCTTCGTTACAATCATTTCAACTACTACTCATAAGGACATGAGTTTTCTTCTTGGCTTATCAATGCCATTCTTTACCTATCAGATAGATCTGGTGGTTTAATTTCAATAGCTGAAGCAATCAGCTCTTCGATTCACATTAAGGTTTCATATGCCTTATTGATTCTGAAGACTTCGAACGATTTAAGGACTATTATCACCCATCGTGTGATTCATCGGGTCTTCTTCATTTTGGTGTTGGCGTTGCAAGATCTCAGGCTAACATCTGTATCAACTATCAAAAGGTGGTATTAATCAATTCAAAGGTACGTCATTTACTACCTAATTTATTTGAGGAACAATTTGGACGTAATTGCATCATTGAACTAATATATTTGTGGTTTTGATCAAACTGATTAAGCCATCTCAAGGATATTTATGACCTTTAACAAAGGAATTTGTATTAAACATTGTGATATCTACAAGTTCATCAGTGTTTATGAATAATAATATTATACACGTCCAAGAAATCAAGAATTTATGAACTGAGCATGATGTATGTATTGTTGTTGTGACAATAAATTGTTACATACCAGAGAAATTTATCTAAAATGTATTGGGCAAGTTTGGCTTATCTATTTATAGTTTAAGTCTCAATTTCAAGAAGTGTTACATCCTATGAGTCTTGTTATACAGTCCGCTTTCTCTCAGCTTGCCCGTACAATATACCGTATTTACTCACCTATAACACCCCCCTTTTTTCACAATTTTCAACTTCTAAAATAGGGGAGGATATAATAGGTGAAAATTTTCACATGACATAGGTTGGGTTGTCATGCTTTAAAAACAGAAAAAGACACATTTAGCGTCTTTAAATCAACACGCAAAATAGTTTAAATCCATTTTTTTTTATTTAGAAAAAGTTAAATTATCACGTCAATTTAACTTTAGAGTTTTAAACAGTTTGGTATAGCTCCCTCCTGCATTACCGCAGCTGACTGGGTCACGTGACTAAACGCTGCGCGTGCCCGCGTGGTGTTCAAGGTTAACTCAGCATTGCAATGTTGTCATCCAACTGGGCAGCAACTGCCTGAATTTCGTATCTCCCGTTCTTCACACCACGGAATGATTTCAAAATTTTCTTTGCTCCTGATAATTTGTCTTTCTGTTTACGCCAATAAGATTTCATACATGGCTGCATATTCTAACACACTCAACTTGAAGGATGCTGTAAAACTTGCTCTACAACTCATTTTTCACGTGCTTACTAACTCTCAGGCAGGCAACAATACACGCATACAGCGGAAGTTGAACTCAGAAACCTGAAGGGCATTGAGAAATCTATGGGGGAGGTGAGAGTAACTAAGGCCAACACACAGGTGGCAGGGAAGCGTGGGTTTTACCGTTAACAGGAATGTTGCAATTGCTAATCACTTTAAAAATTTTCTGATTTTTTTTTTTTCCGTTGTCGAAAATTGGGGGGGTATTATAGGTGAGGGGGTGCTATAGACGAGTAAATACGGTAATTCCTGGTCTAAATCAAGATTATCATTCTTGTCCAGGAACAAACGCATGTGATCTAAGAGATAGGCTACGTGATTACAGTAGAGCCTCGGTAATTCGAGCCCCGGTATTTCGAGGTTCCGTGTAATTCGAGCTGGTCTTACAAAAATTAAAATTGTCCATAAAACTAGAGTAAAATCCCGTTTTATACAGTGTCCGCAAGTAAGTTTTACGCACTTCCGAATGTGTTACATTTTGAGCTTTCTTTCAATTTTTCCATATACAAAAATGCAGGTAAAACTGTCCCACTTAGGGTTTTTGTTCATAATACACAGAAATAACCTTGGCTTCAGACTGCTAATGCATTTCTATTACAGATTGACAGAAACCGTTAGGTTCGATTTTTCTTTGTCGGGACCTCGTGTCAATCAATTGTACAGTGCATATTTCCCCATCCTTTCAGAAAAGAATACTGTATTGTTATAGTAATCCCTACAATGGTAATTAAAAGTGTTTTCCTAGTAGCATCGCTTTCCCGTTCCGTTTCCATTAAGGGTCAGACAATGACTTAATCCTTAAAGGATGCCGATGTAGCAAATTGGAAATGTTTGACAATATATACACACAGGCGTAACACAGGTATGTAGGCCTACTATATTGTTTATTTATTTATTATTTAAACCATTATTGTGCTCATTAAACATTTATTAGCGATTTACCCATTGATTTAGTGAAATTACCGTATAATCCGAGTTTTTTGTAATTCGAGGTAGCCTCAGCCCCAATTAGCTCGAATTATCGGGGTTCTACTGTACTTTTTGAAGCCAGCAAACACCTTGCCATGGCAAAACAGCATGTGTGTAAAATGCCATGAACTGATATCTCACCAGTTTCATTAATGTAATAATAATGCATGGAAGTGTAATTTATAGGCCTACTGATCACATAAATAAATTTTATTTTCATATTGTACCTAATCTGTATAACTATTTATATCTCAGCCGCCTAATAATGTTGAGGAAGAAATAAATGTACAGTTATCACTATAGAGGCTGTAGAGACCCTCAGAGCTCTAGGAGGATGGGGCACTCATGGAAATGGTAAGGTTGTCCACAATGTTTCAGTTACTTCTTCTTCAGTACTGTTCCTGGTATTCATTTTCATTAGAGGCTAGGTTTCCTCAGGACCACAGTTCCTCCAGTAGCTTTAAGGCAATTGAAAAATCTCAAAGATTTAAAAAAGGATCAAATCCAAGTTCTTATGAAATATATTACTTTCAAATTTAAGTTAATAAACTGCATGTTTTATAAACAGATCACATCACGTTCATGCATATTGTTACGTCAGGATGACCCAGCAGATTTCTCTCTCCCCACAACTGGACAACAATGGGAGGAGACAAATTCTTATTCCTTGAAATGAAAATAATGAACACTTTCTGTAATGATGATCAGTAATTTTCATAATATTTTAATCTTACCAGTATATAAATAATATTGGTAGGGACTAGGGTGTGAGAAATAATTTTGATAAACGACAATATCCGATTTGTCACAGTAAGGAAGACGAACATTTAATTCTGAGATGCCAAGCAAGAGATGAAAAGTAAGAGTTTATATATAAATAGTAAATATAAAATTTCTATCGGTAGATATGAAAGTATCTTTAAAGAATTAAGACTTATAATGTAATAACTCTGAAGGCACTATTTATGTGTCACAAATTGAAATGGAAGAAACCGATTGAAGCAAATTGTGTGTTATTGAATTGCCTTTATGGTCTGTTGAAATGTATAATGTATATCATAGTGTATGTCGGCCATGGTGGTCTGGAGGTAGCATGCCCGCCTCTAGATCCGCAGGGCGCGGGATCAAACCCGGCCGCAGTCGATAGATTTTTCAGGACGTAAAAATCCTGGGCACAGAGTCCTCCGGGAGGGACTTGAAGCTCGGGGTCCCGTGTCGTAGATTTACGGCACGTAAAAGAACTCCAAGCCTAAATTAGAGCCTCTGGACAAAATTTCTCGGCCCATTCACGTCCAAGAAATACTTAGTTTCCAGAGGGGGGTTGCGAGGCGATGGGCTTACCACCTGTCCCTCTACCCTCTCTCGGAAAATAAGCATTAGTATAGGTAATGAAACCTCCACTTGGAGGCCCCTTCGCCCCACCTGGGGATCATAGGATACCAGATACAGATACAGATATCATAGTGTATAATAGTTAATTTTGTAAATTTTATCATTCTCAGACACACCGAATCTGTGTCTTTCTATGAAAATCAGATTATAGGCGTGGGCTACTTTCAAATGAGTTAGCATACAAAATTAAGCGACTCTTTCTTGGAGAATTAAAAGCAATTGATTTGTAGGGATGACAGACTTACCCTGAGGTCTTGTCCTTCAGAGGCCATGAAGGCCTTTAGAATTACAGCAGGTTAAGGGTCCCAGATATTTAGACATTTGGTGCAGTTGAACCTTAATCATTGACAGCCTTAAGCCCCAGTACTCGTGTCTATTAGAGACTGAGTCGATCCCAGGGTCATAATGCCACCAGATGAATTAGATGATATGAAAAAAATCTTAAGAATTCAATTTGCCTGTAGAGGAGAAAGTCTCAGCAATCCGATTCCATGATTTTTCCTGGTCGTTCCAATTGCTGTATTCTTTTAGTGTAACATTATACAGACATGGTTATTTCTCAACAGTTTGCAAAAAATTTACATTAAATTCCTTACTATTCGGCAGTTTTCATGCTATATTGTCCATACTACACCAAGTGAATATGGGCTGAATTTTGTTAACAGCTGAAAGGGCATCAATATGCAGGCGCCGTCCCGAGTTGTGTCACATAAAATAAGTCCAGATCTATCTGAATAAATGAATGTCGCACTCTGTGAGCTGCATTATTGCCATGCTACTTCGGTGTGAAGACTTGAACTTGTTTATTTGAGATTTCAAATGAGCTGCACACAACCTGCTTCCAGGTAATGTGCCTTGCAGGCTATGCTACCTTGGTGTGAATACTCCCTTGGTGGGAATGCTCCCTAGCAGTCATTTATCAGTAGATCTGTAACTGTCTCCAATGTTCCAGAACTTTCCTGTAGGAGTTTTTTTACATGCCAGTTAATCTGTAGACATGGGATTGTTGCATTCATGTATACATAATATTTATTTAACCTATGAACCTGAGAACTTGGGAACAGAAAGGCAGTGCCCTACTGATTGTTCCTCTCAGGCTGATGACTATAATGATGAAGTGGGAAGACAATATTGAACTGAGGGAATTATTTTTGTCTGATTTTATTTTGTGGATTCTAAAGTTAGTGCTTTAAAATTGGGTATTATATATTTTTGTTTCTGAAATTTGTTATGTTCTCCTCTTTGCAGAGGATGACTTTAAAGGTATTTTTGAAGCTACAGATGTGGAGAAGAAGAAACTCTATCTGGTTGATTCAGGTCTCACATTTAATCTGCCATTTCCAGTACTGTTGAGGTCTCAGAGAGCAGTAGACATGTATCTGGCCTTTGATTTCAGTGTACGGGACACTGATGATAGCCCACCATTTGAGGTAAGAATTTTCAATGTTATTAATAATAATCATTGGTTATTCTATACATACACATTCTCAGAGGAATTTTTACCATTTCTGTTGTATTTCCTATCAGACATTCCCTTCTGAATTCCTTGCTAAGAAATTGAATCCATGATCTAAAATATCTTGGGAAGATACAGTGACGTTGAAAGGAGAGGGTCTCTCTAGTGATATCTTCGTGTGAGGTCTCATGATAACACAAGTTTACAGTCTCCTAAAATTGTACTTTGCTACCTGTCCTTGACTTATTGGCTAAACAATTTATTTCAAATACCTCACTTACCTCATATCAATTTTAATTTGGCAAGCTCTTCTTCATAATGTGTATAAGTATGAGGTGTCCTGTATTAATGTGCAAGTATTCTTTCGCAAATACTTACTACTTTTATGAGATTCTTTCTGGTTTCATCCTTTGTAATGGATAAATCCATTAGTACATATACAATGACACCAAAGTATGACTTCGGTCCTGGAATAGCACAGACAAACATAAAAAATGCATTAAATGGTTTTTACTTTTTTTTTATATGAAGGCTGAAAGATAGCTTGTGTAAAGTCCCCTCTAGCACTTCATCAGGATGGGGTCATCTGTGTTACTCCCTCGCTGCTTCTCATCACTGACGTTCTCCAAAGTCAGGAGTTATGTAGTAGGTCTTAAGTTCTCCTGGTTCAAAACCCAGAAACCCTTATGCTCCATGTGGATTGTATACTTTTATGATAATAACGCACTGAAATACTCTAATCTACCAGTTTACAGGGGGGGGGCAAAATATGATCGTTTTATGAATTTTCTGGGGAGGGGGGTTGAAAATTGTTGCAAAATTAGCGTTTTAGTGAAACGCATAAATTTGGTTGTAAACAACTGCCACGCCAACGAAATCGATCACTCTGTGCCGATAGCAGCGACTGCGAACTGAACCATTTTTGGCTCGTCACAGCCCCCACCTCCCTTACACGCAGGTAGAATTGGAGTATTAGTTCTTACTGGGTTATTACAGTCTTTGTACAATGCCGCTGCAAGAATAATATTATTCTCGGAAGTGATTTTACTGCACTCAAATGCACGTGCCACCTTATAAGAACGGGAGGGAAGGTGTGGAAAAATCTGTCTATAACCAATGCTGCATTCTTAATTTGAAACTTGAGGTTACGGCTACTGGTTTCAGTCCATCTCGAAAATGCCGAAAAAACAACAGCAATTTAAATATAAGTGTTTAGAATTATTGTGCAATGCCATTATTAGGCATGACAAATGGCAAGATCACTGCAGAAAGAGACATCCGTATAAACTGAAACATAATTTTGATATAAAATACATGATTACTGAAAGTAAAAACAGCGGCGAAGATAAATGGAAACCGTATATTGATGTAAATCCCAAGCAGAATCTTCAAGATAAAGATGCAGAATTTCGACAGCCATGGGTGCCCATACCCGGGGGCGGGGTTCGTAAGGAAAATAAATGTATATTAATAATTATTAAGTTATAGTCAGGTGTTTCTCTTTTAAGACAATTATTTGAAAGTTGGTTGAGACATAAAAAGTTTGCAGAAGTTTTACCAAATCAACAACATGGAAGCAGAATCCACAGTGGATTAGGAAAGGGGAGTCCAGGGGTTTGGACCCCCAAAAATCAAAACCTAAAATTCTATATTTGTATTTAAAAAAAAATAATAAATAATTGAACAAGATTTGTTGGTGTGTCAAATATGATATAGCAGTTATTTTCTTTTCATAACATAATGAGTAGGCCTATTATGTCCACTGTTCCATGTGTTATTCAACTTTTCTTATAAATAGTAATAAGTATTATAACTTAGGTAACAACTTCATGTTTAAGTTGCCATGTCTTAAGAGTATAGTAAAGAAATTTGCTAACTAGTTTTTCAGTGCTAAAATAGCGTAAAATGTGATTTTCATTAGTTCAACATCTAAAAATTTCCTGGGGGTGGACACCCGACTTAGGTAACGTTTTCTTCTTTACATTGACTTGTCTTAGAGTATGGTCAACAAATTTCCTAACTAGTTTTTGAGTGCTAAAATAGCGTAAAATGTGATTTTCATTAGTTCAATATTTAAAAATTTTCCGAAGGTGGACCCCCCACTTAGGTAATGCTTTCTTATTTACATTGGCATGTCTTAGAGTATGGTAAACAAATTTCCTAACTAGTTTTTCAGTGCTAAAATAGCGTAAAATGTTATTTTCATTAGTTCAACATTTAAAAATTTTCTGGGGATGGACCCCCGACCCCCTTTCTTGAGGGGTATTCCAAACCCCCCGGCACTTTCGACCCTCCCCACAATTATTTTCTGGCTACGTCATTGTTGCACTTATTATATTATTAATAAAATGTTACAAAGTGGCCCAAGTAGTTAAAGCGACAAAAAATAAATTATTTAAAAAAACTGCCCCCCCCCCTAGAAAATATCATATGGGCGCCCTTGTCGACAGCCAATCAGGTTGGGGGTGAGCAATGAAGTTTGGGAGGTGAGTCATGAAGTTTGGGGGGTGGGCACCCCTGCCGTTTATTCCCTTATTAAACTATCCTAGGTATATTACAGTAATTACACACTGTACCCATTCTTCCACCCTCATCTCACACAACTGGTATATTTGATATCCTCGGACATGATTAGCTTGCCTTTCTCTCCCCACGCCTAACAACATGCTTGAAACCTCATAATCAGTGGTTTACGCCACAGCGGAAATGCATTAGACATGAAGTGAACTTTGATACTAGGGATACCAATCCCTGCATGCTATGGTGCATTACACGTGAATATATACAAATGTGTAGGCCTATCATGAAATAATTGATTAAATAAGGGCAATTTGTTTTTGGATTTTTCATCATTTTAAAGAAATAGGTCATTTATTGGGCATTTTAGGTCATTCTTGTCATTTTTTGTAGTTTTATGAAAATAAAAAATTACATTACATTATATTTTGAACTTTTCATTATTAGTTCAGTTTTTAATGCTTGTCTATTATAACTTTATAAGCCAATAACGTCTGCAGGAAACAAAGCAGACTTGCCGCATAATTGGAATTTTGAACTCTACCACATTTCCAAGAAAATATGGAATAAGCAATACCTGCTTTTGCTATTATAGAGGAATGTGCATAATGAACTCATCCCAGCATGTCCATTATTGCTCATTTTCAAGTATACCAGAAGGATTTTCACTGTTTCATTGATTTGTGTGTAAGAGTTGAGTGAAGTATTTCCAAGGGATAATTTTATGGGCATGCCAGTTATGATACTTTTTTTTTCACACAGGATGTCGAAGTAGTATAAATTTACTTACTTCATTAGTAACAAAATACGAGAGTTTTATATCGTATATGTAACATGCTATCATCCATTAAAATGCTCTCTAAATTTAATTCATTACTTAAAATAGCTATTATAAGTAATAATGGGTAATTTATTGGTCATTTTTTAAAAACATTCTTTCATTTTTTACAATTTTTAGGGCATAAATGCATTTTTTATTTTTTAAATATTTTTTGCACGACTTAACTAATTAGTGGTACTTACGAATGTTGTTGCCATGGATCTTAAGTTGACATTCCCACACACAATCTTGTTGCTATGTGCGGTAAGTGTTTCCGTGCAGTTATGAATTTGCTTATGGCACATCATAATACAAGCCTTCATGGACAAGGCCCCCCCCAGGACAAATATTCGGTTCGCATAACAACAAACACATGCGAATCACTTTCTGAAATAAACATCTATCTTCATGAATGTATATACATAATATTTTCAGGTAATATCACAATTAATATAATTAAATTGATATAAATAATCATCGTGCAAAAAATAGCATGCAATACTCGTGCTGTAAGCGCATAACGGATCTCGGAAATTGAAAAAAAACTCGGCGAAAGCACCTCGTTTTTTCAAACTCTTTCCTCGATCCGTATGCATTGCTTACGACACTTGTATCGCAATATACTATTGTGGTCATTGAATGCCTTGCCCTATAACGTAAATATTGCATTGTCATGGTATATTGGTGTCATTACCATCTGATAATAATTTTATTTCATCAATATTAAATTATTAAAGTAAATGGAAAGCAAAATTATATTAAAGTATATTATGGAATGATGTCATTATTCCTAAGAACTAAGAAGATTGTTTGAAGGCATTTCAAGAACCTGGATGCCATCTTGACCCACCTCAAACTTTTATGACTTTACTTTTCAATTTCACAATACCATGCTCAAAGTCTGCACCCACTAATAGAATGTCAAATTACATTACTGTAGCATAGCAAGTGTTTCTGTTGTCTGTACTTTTTCCCCCCATGGAAACAAAGAAAACATTAGGGGCCATGCTAATATTTCATTGTGACTTATGCATGGGTCTCTAAAAGTGCAGACCTCTTTTCAAACTAAAAATACTATTGTTGGCAATGCTGACTTTGTTTGTTGTGCTCATAGAATGTAATTCAAGAATGAAACCACTAGATGGTGTCATATTTAATATTTTACACCCTAACATCTGTTTTCCACTGTTACCCGGAAACGTGTTTACCAACTTAGGTTAGGTTCCTCTGGCACAGCCACATATAATGCATAAAAATGTACTCAGTTACTTGTTTTAGTTACATTTACTTACCTACATGGCTCACGCTGTACGAAGGAAAATCGGTTGGGTCTTTAGTGGGACCCATCTGGGCAAGTAGCAAATGACATGGAGGCAATGTTGCCCTGTTCGGATAACACCACATCTAACAGAAGGGTACGTTGGGATATTTTAATTACACAGCAAGAAACTGTACACAAAACAGAATTTTCAAATGTACTATGAGAAAGAAGAAATATTTCTGAAGCCAGCTGTACAAAAGCCATATTTTTACAACGTGTGATGCACCTCCCTGGAGTTGTTGTGGGAAATCTACTCTCTCTTTCTTTCTTCTGACAAGTGTGGCATCAATGCACAAAGATTCGGAAGGGATTGGCACACACCATTTTCCTTCATATAGTACAGGCCATATAGTGCTTCAATTTAGTACCAGGCTAAAGAGATCATTCTCTTGCTCACTGAATAATTACAAAGAAATTAACTTATAAATTAAAGTATTATTGAGCAGAAATGCTAACACATTCAAAATTTGGTCTTGCTACATGATAATTGGTATGGTAATAATATTGTAGATTC
Source organism: Ectobius pallidus (assembly GCA_964059195.1). Taxonomy (NCBI): domain Eukaryota; kingdom Metazoa; phylum Arthropoda; class Insecta; order Blattodea; family Ectobiidae; genus Ectobius; species Ectobius pallidus. The sequence goes on along the minus strand of CAXKWD010000003.1, from coordinate 144,050,565 downwards.
ATATAGCTTCAAGGTTGTTAGACAAAGAAATACAAAGAATTGTGATTCCATGCATCTTAGAATCACAATTTTTTTCTGCTTGTTGCCAAAATGTAGAAATATAATATTATTTTAACTTAAAATTATTTTGATTTATAGCCTGTCATACATTATATTCTTTGATGCTAATAGCCCATGATGTTAGTGTGTCTGCTAAATGTAATTAAGAACATCTTGTGTTCCCAGGAAATTCTTCTTGCAGAAAAATGGGCCAAGCTGTTGTGTGTTCCATTTCCTCCAATTAGAGAAGAAGTAGACAAATTCTCAAAAGATGAACCCCTAAAGGAATGCTATATATTTGAGGATTCAAAGGATGAATACTGTCCTATTGTGTTGTACTTTCCACTGGTGAATAATAAGTTCAGGGAATTTAAAGCTCCAGGTAACATTTAACACTTAAAATTAATATAAAGTAGACTATAAGTGTGATAATTCAAGGTACAGAGAGATTATTTTTGCGATGTGTCGTCGATAACACAAGGTCTGCCAGCTTGGAATTGAATTACAATAAAAATGAACTGCACAGGAAACTCAAAAATGACAAACAAGAAAATAATGTAACAGAAATCCACAGTACGGGGGGGGGGGGGGGGGGTTGAAGTTATATGAGACTGAAATGTGTAGTATGCTTACAAGGAACCTATCGCTACCCTCGTATCGAAACATGCCTCAATATTTTTACTGGGTCATCTAGATGCTGTAAGAAGTTCACGCTCCAAAAATTAGCTGCTGGTTTCAACTGCAAGTACCCTAAATCGAACCTGGAAAATGTCGGGTTGAAGCAGCGCAGTGGGAGAAGTTGGACAACCCTTATCTGCAGTTCGAAGTTCCGGATGCACGGAGATGATTGATGGTCGAAAACATAACAGAAGCGACTGGTGTTGATGCAGTGATTAAAACACAAGTTCATTCTGCACCATGCACAGCAAATAATCGTGTCATTATCACATTCTTCTTAACATGTTTTCACATTTGTCTGTAGACAGAATTTGATCGCTGAGTTGTATATTTCATTGCAACTAGACAGACAACAGAAGCTAGGTTAAAAGCTTGATCCTTTTATTTGCGAATCCAAGCCCATGTAAACAAATGCATGTGATTTGAACTGCAGCACACATCATGCTTCAAGACAATATAGTGCGGTACTACATTTGATTTTTATATAATTAAAAACTCATAATATGGGACGAAAATTATTAAGATAACAATATTAACTTATTACAGATGTTTCAGCGTATTGCAAAACGTGGCATTCGTACTATAATCCTTCAGTTTGCAAGTTGTGAATAATTAGGTGAAAGTTCGAAGACTTGTTCCGATATGTTTCTGATTTGAGAATTATGCCACTGCCGGAGAACTCCGCTTAATGTACGTAGGCCTAATTATTTCACAGTAATATTCTGTATATATTCTGTACATACCATTATTCATTTAGCACTCAATTTCAGCTTGAACAACGAAATAAGCAAATAAACATGTCTTTGTTTTTAACGCATATGACAGCTGAAAGTAGCCCTCGTTGATATTTATTATGGAAGGAAACACGGCCTACTAGAAATTTTTCGTTGTCCGCGGGAAGGAGATGATTGACATAGGCTAACACTTGACGAATCAAATATAGATGAGGGTGGAATGATACCAGTGCAATGTTTATATGGACTTATCTGCAGGGTTGTCCAGTCCCATCTGTAGATTACCGTGTTATATTCCCTATATTTTCCAAGATATTTTCAAAGCATATTAGGGTATTTGCAGTTGAAACCAGCAGCTAATTTTTGGAGCGTGGACTTCTTACAGCATCCAGATGACCCAGTAAAAATATTGAGGCATGTTTTGATATGAGGGTAGCGATAGGTTCCTTGTTAGATTCTGTTCAGTAGACAGCAAACCCATCCTTAAGATCTAAATCCCAAGTTTGAAAGAGCACATTGACAATATAGTAGGGTACCTTATGTAAGAAAATCACATCCCGTGGGCTCCTTCGTGAAGAAAGCAACACACCTATATTTTCAGTTTCTATGAAGTCTAAGGATACCCGAACCACTTGATGCTACTCTGGGGGTCGCGTCCGAGTCGCGTGATGACGTCATCAAAATGGCGGACGTCGCGTTTCACAGAAATGGCCATAACGTGAAACCTACTTGAGATAGAGACTTGCAAAAAACGGTTTTGAAATCAAAATAAAATGCTCTACATTATTGTTTCTTACACGTATGGAGCTAAGACGGCATATTCTACCGAAAAATTACACTTTTTGTTGGAAAATTGAAAAAAATGGTCATGTAGAATGTGTTTTCTTGAAATTTCAATAGAAGATGATGCCGTGCCATAAATTACATGCAAACAATTTTTTTGAAGAGTTTAATAAGGATTCTACCCCCGTTTACCAGAAGTTTCCAATGTCAATAGTTTTAATTCTGTGATAGTTTTTGTAAAAGGGTCATTCCATATGAAACCATCCAAATTTTTAAAAAATGGTTGCATGACCATTTTAGAAACAAATATTTTTTTGTATATGAGTTCATACATGTTTCAAGATGTCAAAACAAGTTTCAAAAAAATTATTGTGTTCTTGGTTTCCCAGGGGTGTCCATTTTTCAATCCTGGTGTAACACATTTTTTGCGAATGTAGCTGATTGCAAAATATATTTTCATAACTCAACAACCATAAGAGTTAGAAATTTGAATTATGAACCATTTTGTAACTGTTCAAGCGTACTTTTATAAATATTTTATTGTTTTCTTAAACAAAAAATGTTTCATATGAAAATATGAGTTTGAAATTGGGGTAAATTTTTCCAAAAAAATCACTTTTTGGGTCAAATTTTATGTGAGAAGGAAGTGATTGTAAACATTCAAATTTTTTTTGTGTTCAAACCTGCATGTGATTTGTCTGTGAGGAAAAAATCAACTTCCAAAAATACATCCCTTATTTCTAAACTGGCCTCAAATATTACCGTTTTTCAGATTTTGACTATTTTTGGGCTTAAATATCTCTGAAGGGTACCCTTCAAAAAATCTGAAAAATTGTATAAAAGTAGCCTTTCATGTGCCTAACTCATAGCTAAAATTTCTATTTCTAGAAACAACTCCTTCTATTAATTTGATAGAACTGAAATATCACACCTTTTAGGGTACCGTATTTGGAAGAAACTACATATAACTCAACAACCATAAGAGATAGAAATTTGAATTATGAGTCATTTTATAACTATTGAAGTTTGCTTTTAGAAATATTTTAGTCATTTCTTCAACACAAAATTTTTCATATGAAAATATGATTTTGAAATTCGGGTAATTTAAAAAAAAAATAACTTTTTGGTCCAAATTTTATATGAGAAGGAAGTGATTGTAAACATTCAAATTTTTTTTATGTTCAAACCTGCATGTGATTTGTATGTGAGGAAACAATCAGCTCCCAAAAATACATCCCTTATTTCAAAACCGGCCTTAAATATTATCGTTTTTCAGATTTTGACTATTTTTTGGCTAGAATATCTCTGATGGATACCCTTTAAAAAATCTGAAAAATTGCATAAAAGAGGCCTTTCTTGTGCCTAACTCACAGTTAAAATTTCTATTTCTAGAAACAACGCCTTCTATTAATTTGATAGAAGTGAAATATCACACTATCACATGTATGTAGTTTCTCCCAAATACGCTATCCTAAAAAGAGTGACATTTGAAACTTCTGGTAAACGGGAATAGTATCATTATTAAACTCTTCAAAAAATTTGTTTGCATGTAATTTATGGCACGGCATCATCTTCTATTGAAATTTCAAGAGAACACATTCTACAGGACCATTTTTTTTTCAATTTTCCAACAAAAAGTGTAATTTTTCGGTAGAATATGCCGTCTTAGCTCCATACGTGTAAGAAACAATATTGTAGAGCATTTTATTCTGATTTCAAAACCGTTTTTTGCAAGTCTCTATCTCAAATAGGTTTCACGTTATGGCCATTTCTGTGAAACGCGACGTCCGCCATTTTGATGACGTCATCACGCGAATCAGACGCGACCCCCAGAGTAGCATCAAGTGGTTCGGGTATCCTTAGACTTCATAGAAACTGAAAATATAGGTGTGTTGCTTTCTTCACGAAGGAGCCCACGGGATGACATAAGGTACCCTACTAATAGTTGCTGAGAGCCAACCAATAGCAAAGGCATACCTCATAGAGAATGGGATTTAAGTATTTTCTTCGTTTATTCTAGAGAGTTAGGCTTTCATCTTCCGGTGAGAGGAAGGCCATTATCTTTGTTCACATTGTTGGTGTTAAAGCTGATTTCGATAATAACCTGGACTCCATAACTCTTCATCTATCTATAACTTGAACTGGCCATAACATTAATGCAGTTTTCTGTGTTGCTTATGTTAGTGGTGATAATGTTAATAGATCATGTACACTTGTACTCACTTGGTAAGATGTAAATATGCAGTCTTTATTCTTCAGGGTTCTCGGGTTTGTCAAATATAGATCACTCACCTCACACGAAGTACGCGTTGATTTCCTGCATTGCCGGGCTCAAGTCGTCGTATAGGCCTACATGAGTACTCTTATATCTCAGGGTAGGAATTATTATGGAATCTGTTGCAGCATTTTAATATATCACAGTTCACAATTGTTTGTTACATTTAATTTATTCAGGACAAGCAACTTTACACTGAGTTTTATAGGCATTTTACTCTAGTATTCAATCAAATGATCCATGGCATATCTATTGTTGTTATATGTTAATGTCAGAATTTTAATTATCATAACGATGCGTTATTTATACAAAATGTATCAGAGACAGATGTTAATTTCCACACACATGTAGAGGCTTTCAACATCCACTAAATACATGTTTACAAACGTACTGAAGTCGGTTACTCACTGTTTATATAGTTGGTATAGTACCTTTAACCACTATGATCAAACAACTGCACTTTGAGCTCTGCATAAGTAACTATAACGACTGAATTCTAGTAGTGTACGTCACATAACTATATTGACTGAATATTACTATGTTGCTCTATGTAATTACCAAGACAGACTCCTCTTCTCCTACTGCATCAACTGAATGCTACAGACAAAGTCTATTGAATAATTGAATACTCCTCTGGTACATCCGACATGACTTATACATATTCTTTTAATGCAGATAGTTTCATTGGTTCACTACCTCCCCCACAGACTATAAACAATATTCCAATTGGTTCATTGCTTACAGATAAAAACAAGGATACAAGTACCACACTCTTCTTTCCAAAATAAGATGTGTCTTCTCACGCTGTCTCTTTTATAACCATATTGTTCATACTTTGGGGTGCTGGCAACAACATGAGTCATACACCGCTTGTATATTTTCTTATACTGCAGTTCAATTTGTTTTTATTATGGTCTTTCCTCAAGGTTTGCTATTCACAGATTTTAGCTTGCTAGCACAATTTTACAGTCCTATTTCCGCCATTAGGGAAAACAACTGAGTGGATTAGTGTCATTTATGAGCTTCACACTACATCATTTTACTTACATTAATGATATTCTACTTATTTGTAGTCTTATTCAATATTTAATTAATCATGGTATGATAAAACCTTAACTAATTTATATTCCCACTAGCATGTGCCCACGGCTTTGCCCGCGATAATTATTTCAAAAATTAAAAATTAAGAGCATAATAGTTAAATCATTATATTTATTAACACCTAAATCACGTGGACTACATACCATGATTAGATAGCGTCGCCTGGTAAAAGCGACCTCAGATTCGAGTTCCTTGGTCCAGAAAAACTCTGTATAGTGAGTTTCGTCCAAATAAAACAATGTTTGACCATATTAGGGCTTACAACATTCAAGCGATCGCGAAAGTTTTATTTGCAAGGCATGACAAAAATAGCCAAAGCCAACTGTAATTGTCAAACTTCCATTTAATTTAATTCCAAACCCATCTGAAACCCACTGGCAACAATATGTTTTAATGTCAAATGTTATTTGGACTGGATAATTCTGTGTAAAAAGGGATTAAGTATTCTAAAAAACATTTGATTTTTGGCATTTAAAATCAAAATTTTTCAAAATCCTTTCTTAGTGAGCACCTACATTATGAAACGAAGGTACTGTCAAAATTCCAAGTCTCTACCTGTTATAGTTTAGGCTCTACGTTGATTCCTGTCAGTCAGTCAGGACAAAGCCTTTTATATATAGAGAGGTAACATACCCTAACCAGATTACTGAGGAAAAACTTGAAGCTAGAGTCTGCAAGTTTGGAGTTTTCTATTGTCAAGAGTTGGCTGTAAACACATGAAGAAATAATAAATAATATTCACTGAGAGTTGACTAAAAACAGTAATTACTGTACTTGACTTAACACAATGACAACCGGCAGCTTTGCAGGCTGACCATCCTCTGTGGATCAGACACTCAACTTTGTACCTGCTCTTTAAAGCTACCAGCTTACTCTCAGTTTATATAGCCATACATATTTCAAAATAAACAAAAATGTATGTTTCAATAAAATGTTATTGCTGTAATCAACATCTGCTAAAAATGCTTTGATGTATGGGACCACATTTTTCTTTGTGCATTGCAACAAAATAGCAGCTTTTTTCTTTTCCTTTCATGCAATGCAAAATCCAGCAAGGTTTTGAAGGGCTTTTCCTCTTTTCTGCCACTTATTCTTGCAACTTACGTTCTTCATGTCCCCTGAAAGCTTCCTTGTTGGGTGATTGTGTGGTTCTCTGGGGGTAGGCAGATCTTCTGTATTTATTGCCTCCTAATTGCTTGCAGTTTTCAATGAACACACCATAGACTGTTTGGTATCAGTGCTTAAAAATGTATAGACCCAAAACAGGTTGAATAGAGCACAATTTAGCAGTCATAAAATAATATTTAGCTCCTTATGTTAATTGAGATGATTGACATTTAAACACTTTTACTTATATTTTTGCAGAACATAATTTTGTTTCATAGGCTTTGCTCACATTTTCAATGGCTGATTCTTTTAATGGTTTTTCTTAGACCAGAGGAATAGAGACGAACTGTTCTGTTTGTCAATAACTTGCATTTGCTTGTTATATTCAGAGGAGCAGTAGGATGTTTTTACAATGCATACAGTAAATCTTAAAAGAAAAATACAATTTTTAGTGTTTCCCAGCCTTAATCATGCTGCCAAAACCAACAAAGAAAACTGCATTTATATCCATCAATGTGTTAAAATTAGGTTTACAGATATATACCTACATGTACACATAAACACTTACTGTTAGGAAAGGAGCCGAAGGTAAATGAATACTTTAAATTCAGCAGTAATTGACCATATAACACATGACAAAGCAACCCTTACATAGCTCAGAAATCTCTGTGACCTGTAGCCTACCACTAGCTATGTAAGGTATGGAGATCTCCGAATCCAGTCACCAATCTGTTAACAAATATATTGTCAGAACATGTTTCTTGAGTTCTTGCCCACATCTGCAACTGCTGGACCTCATATGCTTGAAAAACTTCTATTTACCCCTGGGGGTGATTTTCAAGATCAGGTTATCTTCCATTAGACTATGTGGTGCTATATCCCAGAGCAGGATAAGGCCCACCACCAAACTACTGCATTATCTGCAGTCAGGTGTGTTCTATTGGTGTGTCATTAATAGTCTTCACATTTTGGTCGCAGAAACTAGGTAGAAGACTGAAATGATAGCTTGATGCAAAATGCTGGAGCATGCCCATCAAGCTATCGCATTTTACTTCAAGCAGTCATTCAACAACACTACCCAGCAACTGTCAATCTTTTACCTGGTTTCCATGACCAGTATGTGAAGCCTAGTCATTAATATTGAAATAGTGATTTTCAAAAATTCCAAAGAAGAAAATGTTGTTAGAGTAGATGCTCGGAAGTCATAAAAGAAGTAATTAATAAGAAACAAACAAGAGCTCCAGACAACAAAAATCATAAAGTGCTTAAAAAGAAAAGATGTAATGTATGAATTATTGCTCTATGGAAATATGTCATCAATATAAACGCTATTTATGCTATTGCTATTTTTCCATACTATTTCAGGTGTAAAACGTGAAACTGTAGAAGAAAAAGAGTTTGGAAACTTCGATATCTTTAGTGATCCCAAGAAGCCATATCACACCTTCAAATTCCGCTATTCTCACCAAACATTTGATCGTCTCTCTAAACTGATGGAGTTTAATATCAAGTATACAGAATCTGTTATCAGAGAGTATATGAAGAAAGCTGTAGAACGTAAACGTAGGCTCCTGCCTAAACCTGCTTGGCTTAATGAAATTAGAAACATACCTCTTAAACCCAAGAATCAGGCAATGTGGAATGAGCTACAAAGGTATATCAAATCCATAGAAGAGGCATAACCTATTATATCCACAGAAGATCATGTTATTTCTGTACACATAGAATCTTAGACTAGGATCAGATGCTTAGAAAACTTTGGTTCTATCCTTGGTATTAATAGAACAACTTAGGGTGCATGCTCTCTGTACAGGTATTTTGGAATGCAGTGTATAAGTGTATGTAAAATCCTCATTGTGAAAACTTTTGAATATATGACTGAATGTAGGGGAGGAGGAAGAGTTTGTAATATCTACAACAGGAAAAGACTAAGGTAAGATTAAGGGTCATTCATCAGCAATCTTCAAAGTCTAATCACTGAATAAGTAGTCAGTACACTAAACTCACAAATTCATATTATTTAAAACTTGTTCAGAATCACAACACATGTATTTCTCGTTCATTGCACATGTATACAATATCAACTGACATTCATTACCAGAACTACAATGAACTATGGATAGTAAGAAAAGAATACAACACAATATGCATTAAATGGTCATTCAAAGATTTCTAGCTCCTCCTCCTCCTCCTATATACTTAAGGTGAATAATTCTGATTTGCTCTATAATGTTTCACTACTAGGAGGTGCCCGTGGCTTCGCCACGATAATTCTTTTAATAATTAAAAATTAAGAGTATAATAATTATTAAAACATTATATTTATTAATGACTTACATATTTAATGACTTGCACGCGAATCATTCATAAACTAAGCCATTAATAATTAATTAAACAGCTAAAATTCCTGCTTTAGAGTAGCCTACATTCCAGGACATGAAAGCGCCCCCTGGGAAAACTATATCAGAATCGAATATGCAGTTCCAAAGAACCTGTGAACACATAATACGTATTGTTTCTCAGCTGTTTATTTACATGAATATGATGTGAATTTTATTTTATCAATTCAGTGTAATTTTCATAAATTATATAATGTTTCAAGGGAAGGAATGGTTTGTTTGGATATTTCAAGAGATAAAACCATCAATATTTTACAGTTGTTGCCCCCGGCTTCGCCCGCCATTATTCATTGACTCCAGGATTTTTTAAGAAAATTACACTGGTAGATTATTAAAAATGTTTATGGTTCAGAGCTATGAAAATTGTAAGTAAAAATAAAATTAGAATATTTGTTCTTTGTGTTCATTTCACTTAGGCCTTATATAATAAAGAAACGGTTTTCCTTCCTAATTTTGTAGTCGTCATGAAAGTTTAGACTGTGAGAGACGAACATCGCCGAGTATACCCGATGTCTCACGAAGCGGGCGAGCAAGCACGCTATTTAGGGCCGTTGAATTGTATAAGAGTAGATATGGGTATTTAAGTTTGTTACAGTTTAAGAAACATGAGCTGAAGCAGGGTGTCCACTGGTCGGGAAAATCCGGGAAAAGGCCGGGAATTTCGTATGGCAGGGAAAATCCGGGAAAAGTCAATGAATTTGTTAAAACATCCGGGAAAATTCGAAAAGTTGTGGCCCACATAAAACAGGTAAAAATGAATACAAGCTTCCAAAAAATCTCAGCTGCTCTTGAAGATAAACTTCTCCTGCCATAAATTGCTTTCTTCTTATCTTTAGCAGAAAATTTACAACCATTTCTACAAACCCTTTCCTACATGGTGACCTGCTGAAAAAATCAATTTTTTTCTTCAAAAATTACTGTTGATCAGTACCAAACAGTAGGCCTACTACATTTCCTGAAAAGGAGATCTTCCACTTTTCAGTTTAACAGGTTTAATAAACAATTGAAAATTTGGCCATAAAGTAAGAAGTGTATGGAAAGAGTTGTGAAAGACGACATTCTAAAAAAGACTAGTCTTCAAGACATCGACCTCAACAAAATTGAAAATTTAAGAGCCCAAGATGTTGACCTTGGTTATGGCACAAGATCTGCATTAAGAAAGTGCCATGGACTTGGATTTAGACGCGTTAATGTTTCGAAGGGAGTGCAGAAACTGTCTGAAATGTATTGTTGACAAGCTGATGGAGAAGTCATCTTTGAAGTACCCCTTAACTCAGGGTTTGTCTTGTATGAGTCCAGACAAAATCGTCTTCACTCCAGAAGAGACTGTTTCACAGATGGTATCGACAATGGATATTTTGATTCAGTCGAGTTTGATTACTCCCTCTATTGCTCAGAATGCAGATCATGAGTAGGCCTATATTTAGGGATCTTATTTCGAAGGAAACTGCAGCAGTTGAGTTAAAATCTTACTGTAAAACACATGGTTTGACAAATTTTGGATGAAAACGCTTGATAGTTATGACACTTCTAGTTTAAGGAAAGGAAAGTAGTTTGTTTATTACTTCCAGTTTCACATGGAAATGCTTCAGAGGAACGTGGCTTCTCTGTGAACAGTGACATTTTGGTGGAAAATCTGAAAGAAGAATCCATAGTTGCTCAGCGCCTGGTATACGATGCAGTTGCTCAAGAAGGAGGTTCAGAGCATCTTTCCATCAATAAAGGCATAATTCTCTACGAGAAATGCCAATGCAAGATACAAAGAAGCTCTTCAAAGTAATAAGTTGGAACGTACAGAAGAAAAGATAAAAGCAGAAAAAAGGAAAGGAAAGCAAATTTTCTGGCCAGGGAACTAGAAGAGAAGAAAAGAAAATATTCTTAGAATCCGATAAAGCTGCAGCTGCTCTAAATGAACAAATTAAGTTGCTGAAGAAAAAAATAAGTGGGATCATAAAGACTTCTAGACAAGGATAGGCCTATATGAAGGTATCTGGTACCTTATGATCCCCAGGTGGGGCGAAGGGGCCTCCAAGTGGAGGTTTCATTACCTATACTAATTTTGATATGCTTATTTTCCGAGAGAGGGTAGAGGAACAGGTAAGCCCATCGCCTCGCAACCCCCCTCTGGAAACTAAGTATTTCTTGGACGTGAAAGGGCCGAGAAATTTTGTCCAGAGGCTCTAATTTAGGCTTGGAGTTCTTTTACGTGCCGTAAATCTACAACACGGGACCCCCAGCTTAAAGTCCCTCCCGGAGGACTCCGTGCCCAGGATTTTTACGTCCTGAAAAATCCATCGACCGCGGCCGGGTTTGATCCCGTGCCCTGCGGATCTAGAGGCGGGCACGCTACCTCTAGACTACCGCGGCCGACATATGAAGGTATATTTAATTTATTTTACTGTTCCTTACTTTTGTATCTGTTATAGCCTAAGTAATTATTGTTTGCAAATACTTTCATTACTAAAAGTGTTTCTTATTTAAAGTATGTATAATCCTATAATTTTTCTTGCACAGTTATTAGAAAGTGCTTCATAATCATACTTTGGTCGGGAATTTCTGAAATGATCAATGAAAATCAGGGAATAAGTCGGGAATTTCTTCAGTATTACTTGGTGGACACCCTGTGAAACAAACCTGTTCTCTCTTAAAAAAAATATGTCCAAGCAAGGTAAGGTAGGGTGACCATAAAAAATGGCATATTTAATTTCTTTTTCTCAGATGGCTCAGAACATGCCTAATATGCAATGGCATGTGACTATTATAGTAGACTTTGAAACTAGCAGAGAAGAAGATTTACTGCTATTTCTATCAGTATTGCCAGATTAATATTTACTTAAAGATTTTCATTTTTGAAGTTGCAGTCATGAAATTCAAGACTTGAAAATGTTTGTAGTATTGTCTTTAATCATGGTGACCGTACTGTTCTTTTAATTCTGTTCAAATAATTTATGAGTGAAATAATGTGTGTTCAGAACTACATATATTCTTGGAATTATCAAAACTACCCAACAACTAAAAAGGGGAAGGTTTTATCCTGGAAGAGTTGAAAGTCTCTTGATATGCAAAATGCCATGGGCCCCTTTGTATTTTATAAGGCCAGATGGTTGAGATGTGGCAAGTGTTGTGTGGTAAAATATACAACAAACACAGAAAAATCTCTATTTATCCTTTTGCAAGATATTTGAAGTGCATATGTAATAAAATACTTATGGAAAATCTCACTATTATAACTTGCATCAATAGAATATATGAGTAATATCAGAATAAATGAAACCATGATATGTTATACTTTTGATTACGTTACAGGGAGAAATTTCAAAAATAAACTATAAAGTCAGTGAACTATGGACAAGTGAAGTTTTGTTGTCGAATTTTTTAAGACTCCACTTTTACAAATGACAGTACATCATTTATTGACACAACTTTATATTCGTCAAATGTAGAAAGAAACACACTACTAAAAAAATAATATTGAGATGAGTTACATCACTACTTCCCTTATTTTAATTACTAACCTTATTAGTCATGAAAATAAGGGAAGTACTGTCCGACTGTGAGCTGAAGGCCGAGCTGGTGACATAGTGGGGGAAAGACATAGACAGTAAATGCAAGCGCATGGTAAGGTAGTGGGGGAACGCTTGCTCGGCCTTCAGCTCGCAGCCAGACAGTAGTGTATGTAACTCATCTCATTATTATTTTTTCATAGTAATAATTCACTGTATAAACTTTCTAAAAAATTCTTGAAACACACTACTGTTCATTAGTGGCAGTGTATCTCTTAAAGTCGATAACACGAATTTCAAACTTGGCTTAAACTTTCTCATTAGCATCCATACTATGACACTACTTTTAATGTGTTGACCTTTAATTTGTGCATTAATGTGACAGTACTATATATGCAGACTTACATGCACTAAAAAGAACTATGCTGAGACAAAATTTTGCTATCACAATGGCGAAGATTATAGGAGTAAGTAGTTGTATACAGCTGTCGTTAAATGGCCATAACAAACAAACAGCACACAACATAAAGTGTTATTATATGAGTATGTATATAGTTTTCGTTAAAGCATATAATTTACTATATTTTTCCTTCATTTACCAGTGGTAATTGTTGGATTTTAAGGTAGATTTCAAACATCTGTGTATAACAGTTACAGTATAGATAATTACATAAGAGGGATTTATTATATTGTATTTGTAATTAAAAACAACTGTGAATAATTTTTATTAAACATAAAGATTACAGATTATTTGAAATTCTCCATTTCTTAATGAAATTAAGTTTCGTGAGTTAAGTTTCGTATTATGTTTTGTGAATTGAACCCGTGACAGTTCATACCAATCAACTTTAACAGCTGTTGAGTGTGATGATCCTACATCTAGTTTTCCAGCCTTAATAAAGAAGGATGTGATCTTGCTGTTATTACATAATCACAATCCCATATTAAAAAATAGAAGTATAATAAGAGTGAAGTCATGTCAGGAATTTAATAGGGAGTGTAACTAGTAAAAAGAGGAACAAAGGTATCCTGTTAAAGTTTCATTGGGATAACGAAACATTTATTAAAAAATTGACAATCCTCTTAAAAATAGGACATCCGGGCACCCTCAGGTAAATAACATGTTTAAGCATGGGGGGGGGGGCATATGTCCCCCTCTGGAATGCTTTTATGGCCTCATTAATTTTTTGGTAAGCCTACTCTTTGTCTCTGTCAACCAGCAGTTGTTGCAGAGAGAATAAAAAGTATAAATATTTTATACTGAGTTTAGCAAATATACAAATATAATTGCAACATTGTATTATAATAATCTTTCACCAATTAATTTAAAACCTTTGCAGCTTTGTCTTATTCAGCTTTTGTTCAAAACTAGGGATCAGGAAACTATGTGAATATTAATCAATTTAGGGCCGATTTCACCAGCCATACTTAATTTTAACTGCCCATTTAAAATCGGTTTAAGTAAGACTTAGCTAATAATGCATTTCACCACGTTCGTAATCACAGATTAGCGAGCTAATAGACACTTAAACTTAAGAGCTCGATTTCGGCCTGTTAGAGATTTAAGTGTGGTCAAGATGGCGGCTAGAATGGCTATGGAATGCCTTATAGATAGTGAAGGAGAGGAATATCTTGACCCACCTCCACAAAATAGACGAGCAAGATGGAACAGAAAACGAAGTGATTATTTAACTGATCTAGACGAAGATTTTGAACTATGTTTTCGTCTAAGCAAAGCATTAGCCAACGAAATTCTGGAAAAGATTGAGCATGCCCTCGAGTTTGAGACCAATAGGTGAGTAGACCTACTGTTACGTTTTTAATTTAATTTATGTAATGAGGAAGTGGTTTCTGCGTAAATTACAGAATAGAAAAGAAAATTATTTAGTAAAATTAAATTCACCACATTACATAACCTTTAACAATACTCTAGGCGTCTAGGCCCTATGTAACTCGTAATCTTTTATGATTTGCGAATAATTTAACTGTGAATGCATCAAGTTCGTTTTACTTTCTAGGAATCAAGCAGTTTCTCCAGTGCACCAGCTGCTTTGTGCCCTATGTTACTACGCCACAGGATCAACTCAGTTATCGGTCGCTGATTTTTCCGGGATCAGTGTATCAACCTCAAACAGAATAATCCGAAGAGTGTCTGAGGCAATTGCAGGTTTGAGGAATGAATACATCAAGTTCCCAAATAAAGAGGAGGATCTTATCCAAATACAAAGGGAATTCTACAACATTGCAGCATTTCCGCAATGTATAGGTGCTATCGACTGTTCACCTGGTGGAAACGACCACCAGTATTTAGAAACAGAAAGAACTACTTTTCAATTAACACCCAGGTTATATCGAACGCAAATATGGAAATAATGGATGTAGTAGCTCTGGCCAGGCAGTGCACATGACATGCACATATTTAATAGTTGTTCCCGCAAAGCACTGCTTGATGGTAGGTCCCATGGCAATTGTGTCCTCGTCGCAGATAGTGGCTATCAAAATTTGTCCTATTTGATGATGGCTATAGATCAGCCGACACTACCCTATGAACAACTATACAATGAGTCACAAATGCGCACCAGGAATGTTGTGGAGAGACTCTTTGGCTGTTGGAAGCGACATTTCCCTGTACTTTCGCTAGGAATAAACGTTAAATTGAGTACTGCAATGGCGGTCATAGTAGCAACAGCTGTATTACACAATTTGCTTCACAAAAGGAATGATCGTGTTCCTCCAGATGATCCTGAAGTCAGACTACCTCTTCCCTGGATGAACCTGTTGATATAAGGTCAAGTAGCTGCTCATGATTCTCCTGGACGTCAGCGTAATAACAATGAAGTTAGAATGTCACTCATTAATAATTATTTCAAAACTCTAGTATAGAAGGTTTGAAATATTGTGAAACTTCATACATGAATGATTTTGTTACAGTTTGTTAGTGTGTGAATATTTAATGATGGTTATGAATGCTACTCTAGCTTTTGCCAAAAGGAATAACATGGCTTTAATCCAACTGGCATGAGATAACACATTTAAATGTGAACATAAATTCAATCGACCTGGGCTGGAATCGAACCTGCGCACTTGAAAACAGAAAGCCAGTCTCTTATTGTCCAATAATGTACTAAAATATAATAAACGGGCAAGATAGTTTCAATTTCATTGTATTATTATTATTATTATCATCATCATCGTCATCAGTTTTGGTAGTATAATAGTAGTACCTACAGAATATACCTCATATTGAGATCACATTCAGCTAAAACAACACAAATATCACTGAAACATTGATTTCAAAAATTGATATATTGTACCTCAAATTATACACACTCTTGGTACATGTGGAATGTATGATATGGGGTGAACAATTAGCTTTATTTTTAACAAAACAATAATATATAGACCTAGGCCTAATTACTGCAGTAGTTATACAGAAACTAAATAAAATAAAATCAGGTAAACCGATAGAACAAAGTGCCAGAATGCTTTTCTTTAATCGGTGGTAATAGCAATTATGATATGCTGAAAACAAGTTACTTTTTTTAATCAATTTCCGAGTTAAGTTCTAGATCAATCCATTAATCAGGTCTTAAGGAAGAACAAAGATCGAGTTTGTTAAGCATGTGTAAAGGAATATGTGGGTAGTGTTATTTGTCATAGCTAGGTGTATTGCAACTTCCAAAGCCGTATATGAACACTGTAAAACAATATGTTGTCATCAGAACTGATTTGCATTTGATAAATTCTTTCTAATACATTACCATAAAATAGGCACTAAATTGGGCATTACTCCGGTACCAGTCAATCGATTTTGTCCAATATCAATAAGCTTCTTCTCATGGACGTTATAAATGGGTATACCAGGTTTCATAAAAATCAGATAAAGCGTATTTGATTATCGTGCGTATAGACACACGGACAGACGGACAGACATTTTCTCAGCCCGCATACAATCTCATAAAGTACCATTCTGGCACTTAATATACAGGTCTAGTACACTTTAAAATATATGGAACATAATGCAATATAGCTGACTGTAAGCTGTGTTTTTAAACAATTCCTCAATCTATTAATTGCCCTGCAATTTTTTAAGCTGTATTTCTAGTATTTTAGTTTTTAGTTCTTCTTACTTTTTCCATTCTATGCGTAAAATCTGCAGAATTTCAATTTCTTGCTTTAGATGGAGAGAGCTTAGTCTAAAATATTCAATTTTTTCGTGCATCAACAATATTGGTCTTTCACATTTGAAGGATGAAAACGAGAAGGCCGCCGTCGTGGATTTTTGTTTACCCAAATTGAATTGACCATCGCGAACCTCACGAACAGATGCTGGAGGCGAAGGGACTGTACTGTGCTGGACCCTGCTTCTTTACTTCGGTGTCTTCGTGAGTGGTTTCCTGTCCACCCAGTACCTGCTTCAGAGGAGAAGATAAAGGACGTCGGAGTATTTTTGGGGATCACTCAGACCAATCCTCAACGACGGAGATATTGTCCATTTCTGTGTTTGAAGCAGCGGTATGGTCTAGATTATCACTGTTTACAACTGGTAGCTCCATATAAAAAACTACAGCTGAATTGGCTTCTGTCTCAGCTGATGCAATAGCAGAATCGCTATCAAAACGGTTGTAGAGACCATCTGCCGGGCAACCCAGAACTGATAATGACACATCCATCAGTTGAGTAAGCTTCGGTACCACTCTAGGTCCACCACCTACAAAGAAATAAACTAACTTAATTATTTTTAAAAGATCAATGACCTGATTATAACCTAAACTTAAATAAAAGCACATAAACATAGATCTAAAGGTGAACAGAAACTTACCTGTGCCTAAATATGCTTGGCGCTCTTAGCTCCGTATTTTTCTAATATCATGTTTGATATTTTCCCAAAGATTCCTAAGATTCAAGGAATTTCTGTTGTGCAGAGACGTTGCATTATATTCGTTTGTAATCTTCTCCCAGCACGCCTTCTTTTCTTTTAGTGTCGCCCCGTCTGAACTTTTATTTTCCACACTGTCCTTATATTTCGAAATTAGTTTTACTAGCATTATCTTATCACTTTCTTGATAATTAGGACCTCTAATTCGTTTCTTGTCCATCTTGTAAACAAGCTGTAACAAACACCTTCCCGCTTTTGTTTGAATGACTGTCGTTTGTTCATGGTCTATTAGAAATCAATGCTGTCTGTTCAACTTGTACATAAATGCATCACGGCCAGCATTGTTCTATACTAGAATTCGTTGCGTTGGTATGAATGCAGAAATAATCTTCATTTAGCTAAGTGCCCCTTAAACTTCCGTGGTGAAATACGGACTCCTTTAAGAGCAGACTTAAATATAATAGAGCATTAACTAAGAGAGACTTAACTTGTGACTGGTGAAATCGGCCCTTAGTTTTTTAAAATTGCTTTTCAATTGATATTAATAAAATACTGATACCTGCCTCATAACTTATCACTTGAATTTGGTTTAATCTCATTGAGAATTTAACTCATAATACAGTTGTTTAATTTACCATTGAAATATCACTATTATTCTTCACAGTAGTCAATTAATTCTTAATATTATAGACTAGTGTATACTTTAGCCTAATAAGTAGAGACCGGATTTTAAAGGGAAAATTTTCACCCAAAAAAGGATGAAAAAAGGGAAAATTATTGCCAAAAAAAGGTGAGAAAAATGAAAATTATTGCCAAAAAAGGTGGGGGGGAAAAGGGATATAAAAGTAAGAGAGTGTAAAAATTGAACAGAGAATTACATGTTTGTTTTATGTAAAGCCTTTGCTTGCACTACAGCTGCTGATTCTGTAACATCTAATGACTGAAGACATTTTTTGATTTTGTTGAAATTCTCACAGAGGAAAATAGCACACGAAATCCATGTCCCCCACCTTGTTATAATGGGAAACTTAGGTAATGGCAAGCCTGTGATTTCCCTGTAACGCTCTATTCTGCTGAGAGGAATTATTTTTTCAATGTGAATCAGTGTAAACAATTTTTAATGTTTTCATATTGCCAAATACTGGGAAATTTACGAATTTTTCAAAATAAATCAGCAAAAAAGGTACTGGAAAGGGAAAGTTCCTAAAAAAGGGAAATGGGCCTAAAAAAGGAAAAAAAAGGGACGTTAAAACCAGGTAATTTGCAGTTGAAACTTACTCAGTAATGTCCTGTTCAATTTTATCACGTTTTGTGATGAAATATAAAAAAAGGAATTCCCTTTAAAATCCGGTCTCTACTAATAAGTAAGAATTGTGTTTGTGTCAAGCACCACCGTCTCGAGAATTACACTGCCTGTCCTATGCTTTATTTTAACATGGAGTTCAGAGTATTGTTAAATTGCCTAATTTATCCAGTAGAGGCGACACAGTTCACACCCAGATTGCAGCAATCACTAATCAAAATAAGCATTAAACAGACACAGATACTTGTGTTTTTTGTTTAAAACGTAATATTATTCCAGTATATGACACTTACCTTGAAATGGAATTTTGGAGCAATAATTAAAATAAATGTAAATTAATTAGACGCATTGATAGACTATATTATGAGCACCGCCGTCTCGAGGAGTAGTACAGTTTAGAAGGCAGTGATTATGAGACGGCGGTGACAGCACTACATAATCAACAATGTCGTAGCAAAAAACAAGAAGCAGTCTGGGTGTGAAAGGTGCTGCCGTCTGTAATGTCGCCGAGTACGCAAAATTAGCCGTATAGGACAGGCAGTGTATACACGATTAATACAGTTTAGAAGGCAGTGGTGTCAAGTGAATAAACTTGTAGCAATTGCTTTTACTTGAAAATAACAGAATAAGCTTCAAAATATGTGAATAATAATATAGAATATGCTTGTGCTAATTAACAACAGAAAGTTGTCGTAGCAAATGCTGAATTTCCCAGCACTTGCTTAAAAAGGTGTGAATAAAACCAAGGCTCTGCTTTGACTTCATAGCAAATGCTGCAAATTTTTCAAGTGTGGTTATACTCATGCTACAGTTTTAATTTTATTGAAAGTGTAAATGATGAAATGGCTGCTTTTATGCAAGTGAGAACTCCTAAATATCGCAGGCATGTTCGAACTCTTGAAAGTTATTATCATTCTTCAAAAAATGAACAATTTCTAACTGTTTATCACCACTGGTCATAGAAATTTCAGACTCAGAAGATGACATTTTGATGTCAATAATAATTAAAGACACTCACATGTTTCCTACTATTTTCATGACCTGCTAGATTGATGTTTATTTTTAATTATCTAGGGGGCCGTGATCCACAGAAAAGGCTAAATTTTTCCAGCATTTACTAGCTAGCACTAGTAAAAGATTATTCACACAAAACTGAGCTAATGCTAGTGCTATTACTTAATACTAAATAGCAAATGCTTTTGCTAATACTTAATTCTAAAAGCAAATGCTTGCTTTTTATTCACTTGACCCAGAGTTTGCCCTCCCTTAATAAAATTCCTGGTGAGAGACTTCACTGTGCTTAAGTTATCTATGTTTTATTGCTAGTATGGTTATATTATAAGCTAAGAACTTGTTTTCTGAACCTTCAACAATCTCATTATTGATGGGGTTCAGATGTTAATATCGGAGACATTTAGAGCCTAGAATCAGCCTAAAATTAACTTATAGGCCTGATTAATCAGTGAAAACATTAAATTTAAAAAAGAAATCTCGATTTATTTGAAATGCGGCAGTCGGCAGTCTTGGTGGTAGGACGTGTCTTGGTAGTGCTCCGCTTGTATTCACCAATGTGAAAATGATAATGGCGGTAATGTACCGGGAACTGCAACATCTTGATTTGCAAAAGATGTAAATCGAAGGTTGTAACAGGTTTGAAGTGTTGTGACTGTAATAATAATTTTCATGCAAGTTGTGCTAAACGTACGAATATTGTTAAAATACTGGACGAAAATACCGTTAAGTGCTGTGATAGTGAGTATGTTCCTACAGATGTCGATTCAGCTTTCTTTGATGCCTTATGTGACATATCTGGCACAGAAAACAAAGTAGACATACGTATTGTGAATTACATAATTAAACAGAAAGACTGTATAATTAGTGAATTGCAGGAAAAGGTTGAAATTCTTACCAAGCAGTTGGACTGGTTTTTGAAAAAGGGTCATTTAGCTGATATGACTCTTCAGAATGATAAAAATTCTATAAGTGCAGTGCAGAATCAAGAGATTGAAGACAGAGTACAGATTGTCCCTCTGACCACTTATGATGTCAAACAAAAGGACAGAAATAGTAATTTAATTTCTGAAGACAAAAATGTAAACATAAGAGAGAAAGTAAATAAGAGCATGCAAGTTCAGTCAACAAATCAAAGTTCAAGTTCACAGATGACCGACTCTGATCAACCAGGTCCATCCTGGACTGAAGTAGTTCGTAAAAAACCACAAAGAAGAATTATTGTTACTGGCAATAAATCTAACAGTGAAGGAAATGTCAACATGCTGAAAGGGGTTCCGAAATTTGTTCCCTTACATGTCTTTAGACTTGATCCGGAAACTACAGTGGACAATGTGAAACAGTTCTTAAAACCTTCTTTCCCAGAAGTTACTGTTGAGCAGTTAACATCTCGTCCTTCAAAGTGAAGGTAGGCTATATGAGGAACATGAAAATTTGGTAATGAATTCAAATATGTGGCCACCAAATGTGCAAGTGCGACGTTTTTTATATCCACGAAACAAAGATCAGTTGAAACAAAATCAGTAACTAGGCCAGCTAAATGTAATAACTATAGCAGTTGTTCAGATGATTTTAACTTTCTTTTTTTAAATATCCAATCTCTGAAGCACAAATCTGTCAATCTGGAAAACTACTTTGATGAACATAATTGTCACTTTCTATGCTTAACAGAACACTGGTTAAGAGGTTCAGATATTGAGTACATTAATATCAGTGGGTACAATTTAGTTGACTATTAACAGAGAACGGAACATGAACACGGAGGATCAGTAATTTATGCATCCAATAATTTTTCATGTGAGAAAATTGACATTAGTGACTTAAATCATGATTTTTATTTTGAATGTGCAGCAGCTGTTCTTGTGCAATATAAAATAATTGTTATTTGTATATACCATGCGCCTCGAGGTAATCCAACTACTTTTCTAAAGAAACTGAATAAACTTCTTATAAAAATTTCTCAATGGTCGGCATACAGAGTAGTAATTGGTGGAGATTTGAACTCAAATTTCGAAGCTATAAATAATGGAAAAAAGGCAGTTCTAGATCTTATGAACTTATTAAAAGAATATGATTATTATTTCTGTAAATTTGAACCCATCTAGAGGTTCATCGTGTTTAAATAATGTATTCACCAATGTATGTAGAGACAGCTTCGACATTAGTGTAATAGATTTTCCATTTTCGGATCATTCAGGTTTAAAACTAATACAGTATTATCAAACATTGTTATAAATGAAAATTTGAAAGCTTCAGTGACGGTGAGAAATGTTACTCAAAATGGAATTGAATATTTTTGTGATATTTTATCTGAAATTAACTGGATGATTATTTTATTTCATAATTCTTTAGCTGCAACTTCTGTTTTTAATACATTTTTTTAAATACTTTATTGAATCTTTTCAATCACTGTTAGTTTTAAGACATTTATCTGCTTAAAACGTAAGACAAAACAGAATGTTTGGTATACTGAGGAGCTGAAAATTTTAAAAAGAAAAGTAATGGCACTTCAACTCATTTACAAAAGCACTAGCTCATGTGAAATAAAGAAGGAATTAGACAATGCACGAAGCCAATATAAAACTAAAGTGTACCAGGCAAAACGCGATTATTTTTCAAAGCAAATTGAGAACTCAAACAATAAATGTAGAACTGCCTGGTCAATAATCAGACAGTTTTCTGATATAAATAAGCGTATACCTCGGTTTGACTTCGAAACGTCGGAACTAATTCAATTCACCACCTGGTTAGTAGCCCGGGAAAATATCATATAGAATGGTTACAATCCAACACTTCATAAGCTAGCAGTAATAAACAGTCTTACTTATAGATTTGTTAACTTACCGATGCACAGCAAAGAATATAAATTGGAATATCAGCATACCTTAGAGACAGCAAAAATTAATGGATTTACTGAAAATATGGTGAACAAGAAAATAAAAAATGTGAGAACCAAATGCTTATAAAAGAAACTACTACCCAACAAATTACAAAGATGAACAGTGTTCAAGAAATTCACTTTTCATCCTTTAATGCACCGTAAATTGACTTTCTCTTATTTTTAATGCCCCGTTACATAAATAAAATTTTGGTTTTTGCAATTTTCTTGAAAACTTCTGTGACAATTTTGTATAAGTACAGAGGTGCTTATACTAGGACCTAAAAATTTATTTGAATTTTTTTTTTCACAGGCATTTTCTTGAGGGTAGTTATAAGCTAGGCACTGTTTATAGCAGTTCAGTCTTGTCTATATAGCGGGTCTTACGTGTTCGATAATGTTGGGCGCCTTGTATAAACAGAAGTCTATACTAAATGTATATAAGTAGATACCCTCCAGCTGCAATGAGTCGCTTAATGAGCACTAACCTCTATCCTCCGGGCAGAGAGTGAAGGACAACATGGTTTCTTATTTATAGATATCAGAGTTATTACTAGTTTATTTCCAATAATTCAGTTGGAAATTGGAGCACACGTAGGATAATATTACAGACCCTCATACAAAAGTTCTTTATATCGATAAATAGTAGATAGATTGTAACTTACACTATATTATAATGGCTTGCTTAATGGAAAAAGTTAAAGTCCAATAAATTATTTCGGTGAATATTTCTAAGTGTGGTAATTATTTTAATGTAGGAAGTTAAAGTCCAATAAATTATCTCAAATAATTCTAAGTGTAGAAATTATTTTGATGTAAAAAGTTAGAGTCCAATAAATTATCTCAATTCGGATAGCCCGGTGTCCCTTTATATCACACTGAAGATATTCACACTTTCAGACCCAGTGTCGGAGGCAAGAGTGATTTACACCTCCTTTGATAAATTATGAGAGACTGAAATTTTAGCCTATTCAGCTCCACCTACTTCTACTGTAATTGGTGCTTCCTGGTCGCTGACATTTTAACTAACACTTATTGGCAATTTATTTGACCAATAGCGATTTTTCTTAATATACTTTAATACTCCAACTTTGACTTCATAACTTATCAGGACTCTATGATATTCAATTTTCCGGAATTAATCAATACAGCATTGTTTGCTTGCCATTATAATATCATAGCACTTACAGGGCTGTGCCTTATGAACAAAAGACATCACTCCTGAAATAGACCAGTATACCAGTACTTGTATAGAAAGATTTCTGTAACAAAAGGTGGCTGCTACCTGCCCATGCTTCCAGTCCAAGCATGATAGAAATTTCTATCTAGTGGGGTATTTCCGCCGCGTACCTACGCGCCTCTGTGACTCGAGCCTTTGTTAATTACTTGCAATATTTAAATAAAGTTCCTTAACTTCTTTATATAAATTTATTTAGTTAAATGATGTTAATGATCAAGTCATTATTTTCTGGTTCTTTTGATACCAAACACTACATATGTAGAAAAACAACTATTATTAGTACTATAAAAGCCATACAGGAAAACAGGAAATTCAAGGAAACTTAAAAATATTAAAATAAGATTTAAGCCAAAAATAGACAGACGCCAGACAATAAAGAGGGTATTTACAGATGAAGAGCGACAGAGAAGATCGGAACGCATGAAAAACTACTGGGCAAATCGGAAAGGAAGACCGAGAAATGATTGACTGAAGTGGTCCAATGAGGCCGTAAAAGCAGAAGAAGAAGAAAAGCCATATAAAAAAATTATAATATTAAACTACATTAATTATGTTTATTAATTAACCACTAGGCTGCTTGAACTGCTATATCTGGTGAATGAGTGATACATAGGCCTACTCCTTGCAACACGGCCTCTAATTCTATATCAGAATGCAAAGTAAGAAAGGTGTATTGCCCATGCTTAGGATAAAGAAAGCTATATATGTGTATTACATCAGATTTTATTTGGGTTGTGTATCCTTCAGGGAGTGTCATCGACGTTCTTTTCCTTTTTGCATCTGCTTTAAACGAAGAGCATTTTCTCAAAAACAGCTTAAGATTTTTTTTAGATTTTTTACAGGCACTGTATAACTTAAAGATATATATCATGTTTTATAGCATTTCATACTTAGCTAATAATCTTATTTTTAAAAATATTCCTATTATATTCTCTAGTTATAAGTTACTCATTTCATACACAAACTTATTAGGTTTTAGGTATTGCCTCACAAACTATGCAACTTTTAATTGGGCTAAGAAAACTGAGTGCGCACTGTACTGTGCCTGTACTGTACATCAGATTATATTAAGGGTTAGGGATAGGATATCAATATCATCGAACATTGATCTTTTGTTTTCGATATCTGATATTTTGACATCAATATTTCAGTTCCAGTAATATCATGATATCGATATTGCTCTTCGATAATATTGATTTTCTCAGTTCAAGAACAAAAATAAAATGGAGGGTGAAAGGGGGACTTAAATAAAAATACACTTTTATAACATTTTTATTTATAAAAATGGGCAAAATCAATGTTTTAGCAATATCAATAATAAGTTTAAAACGTAAGTATAACAATATTGAATTGATGGCTTTCAATGTTTAAGTACACTTATTTTCAGCATTTCTGGTCATCAATTTGAGTTTTGCTGCCACGAGGGCATCTCAGTTAGGCTACTTGCTTGTCGGAAGTAACAACAACAAGCAGTGATGCCAAACCATTCCCCAAATTGCTATAGGGTACAAATTTGCATTAAATGGCAGTAGGTTTTTTCCTAGAGCACTCCAAAACCATGAACACATAGTTCATGCATGCGCACAATGTCAATTTTCATATGTAATGCAGCAAAACTGTCAAGGTGTATTTAAGTGAATTATGTGTTTAACGGTTTCTGAGTGCTCTAGGAAAAAACCTATTATCATAGGTAGTCTCATGAGAGATTATGAGTATATGATATATACTCCATTTTATCTAATGAAACTTCTAATCTTGAGTAGGATTTATTAAGACTATCCCATGAATAAAATGTAACGGATTTTATAAATCTTTGATGTTATGGCAAAACGCTGTTGTAAAATGGAACAGATGTATTTGAATGAATTTGAATGAATTTATTTGTTCTAAACAACAACTTTACATTAGCCCACATTTCTACTTTAGAAAGGGTCCGTACCTACCTTGCGGTTTCTGACGGGTCCTTTTCAACACAATACATAACTATAATACATCTCACAACAGTTCATCGTGTCTCAATTTATACGTTAATGTTTGTTTTCGTAAACATCTGGGACTGCACACTATTCCAGCTGCTGTTAGTTCTAGCTTACTCCACTCTTTATGAACTGCCTAGGGTAAATATTCTGCGGGGCACTCGCTAACATGTACGATGGAGATGAGTGATTGGATATCTAAATTTTATTAAGCTTATACCTACTCTTGATTATTAACTTCTCTTCCTGACCGCTCTTAATTAATCTTTCCTATTTTTAACAACCACTGACACACTGACTTCATTACTAATTATGGCCTCCCTAGTTACGTTTTACCGCTTGAAACTTTGTAGCCTCTTTCGGCTTCTAGTGATTATAGGTGCGCTCTCCTCACTGCTCTCACTGTTGATGTCACTTGGTGCGTTCTTGCTCCACGGCCCCCAAGGAATCTGGAAATGTTGCGTCACAGATGATGTGCTTGCTTCTTCGCTCAGCTGAGTTGTTGGTTTGTTGCTATCCTTTCCTGGTGACATTGGCGCGTGTTCCCTCTGACGTTCGTTAACCTGACTACCAGCACGCTTATCCGCAGTTGCTGATTCAGCTGACGAGGTCATAACACTCGTTTCCGCGCTGTTCCTTACGTCTATCTTCCTCCCATCCACATACAGCTGTAGATTTCGAATGGTAGCCTTGTTTCCCTTGCTTCTTTCTATCTTCATTTTTTCAACTAATTTCCTCCTAGTAATTCTCTCCGTTGGTGATAGATCCCTGTTAATATAGATTGTCGTCCCTTTCAATTTGTTAGATCTCTTCAGTGTAGCAAAGACCACTTGCGTGGACGCACATTTCGCTATAATTACTCTGTTTCCTGAATTTTTCCCGGTCCTGTATGCCGTAAGGAACTCCCATCCCTGGATCTGCACTTCCAATTTGCTTTCCACTAGTTCGTGGACTTCTTGCAAGGCACTAATTCCTTTTCTCTCCTTTATCCCGTGGAAAACTAAATTTAGTTGTCGATCTGAGTTTTCTATCTTCTCGATTCTTGACTTCAGTTGTTCAACTTCTGTCTTCATTCTTGCTATTTCCTCTCTGATTTCTTGTTTAACTTCTTTGGTTGCTCCATTTATTTTATTAACTATTCTTTCTTCCATTCTTTCAAGGCTTTTGATGACCTCTTCAGAAACACCTGGCCCTGGGTTCATTTCAACCCCTCCAATTATCAGCAACACTACGATCAGTAGGGCCCAGGTCGCCATGTTTGATTGATCTTCTCTTGCTGTTCCTTTGGTCCCTGCTCTCCTTTTTGACCCAAATGAGCCTATCCTCATTCTGTATACTTCGATTTCATTGGCCATGTCCCTTGTGTCGTTTTTACTTATATCCACTCAGCACCTCTTCCACACGTCTGCTCGTTACCACTGCTTGCTTAGAACTCCAACAGATGTATTATAAGATGGCATAATAGTATTTGTTACTTATCAATTCTACCATAACATTTATCTAGAGAAAAATGAAAAATGAACGACTAACATTAATCAATAGCTCTGCAACTAACATGAATAGACGTTATCTTGTTTTGCTGTACCAGTAACAGATTTTAGATTACAATATATCTAGACAATAAAAATTGCAAAATCGTACATATCAGCTTTTGCCATAATACCACAGAAATATTAATTATTCTCTTATTTTGTTGTCAATATTCTGCCTGCATCAATTCGATGAATTGATTTGAGTTCCCAATGCTACCAATAGTGTGTTTCCACAAGATGGAGTGCATCAGTATTAGAACTCTATAAAAGTGCACAAACTGGTTTGCACGGAATCAAGATTGTGTTTTTAATCAATATACCTTTACATTATTTTAATTTCTAAAGAAGTTATGTTGTTTAAAACAATGTGTTTTCATTCTGTTCGCTGACATTATATGATGTATTAATTGTGGCACACTGATGCTCTACATGTCCAGTAACAAGTTGACATTTTATCAGATAAAATTGCCTCCTTGAGACCTGAGGAAGCATATATAAAATAAACGATCATGATTGGTCTGTATCCAAGGAATTGCTTTACGTTATTAGTCAATATGAAACACATGGCATATGAATGTCATAGTATTAGTAAAAATTTTGATATTATTGAAGAAGGGTAGGAGGGTAGAAGGGTAGAAGAAGTTATGTATTCACATCAGATTTTTTTATGATACATCTCTCGAAGCTTTGCTCTTTAAGCCCCACTACTGTGTGTGTGTGTGTTTTTTTTTTAACTACAGCCTAGGACATTTTTTGTTCATAATTTTCAAGGACACTTATTCTTCTGTTGAAAGGAAATTGCTGTTTTTTTTATTTTTTAGTATAAGCCATAACCTCATTATCCATTACAAAATCAAACCAAACAATGAAAACAGATTAAAAACTATTACAAAAAACTGAGAAATGCTTGCACCACATGCTGCAATTTCTGTCTGATTGTGTTGACTGGGAATAAACTTTAACTAGGAGATGATAAGAATAAAGAAGTGTTTACTGGATAAGAATAAAAAAGTTTTTACTGGAACTTTACTCCAACTGTAAAATGAACTGTCAGTTAACATTTACTCCTACTTAACTGGACATTAACATTGCATTAACGGGCCTAAGTGTGAATTATGGAAAATAAAGCAAAGCCCCCTATGTGCAACTACATTGCCAAGTTCTCTTCAGCTTTTATCACTCTTATTGAAGAAAACAAAGATAATACATCTTGTGAAGACTAACAATACCATCTGGGACCTATATTCTAATTCCTTCAGCATGAACATGTGATTCTTTAATTAACCCTGTGCTTCGCTACTATTGTTGATATTTTATCGTCGCTCCAGTTTGTAAGCCTGTGCAAATCGTACTAATTTTTTAAATTCAAGTTTCAACAGAGTTTTCTCATTGTACAGAAAGAAAAATTCTTAGTAATTGAACTGGAATATTTCTAAGAAAACATTGTTTATGTAGGCCATGAAAAGTAACTATTTATGTGAATCCAGATTCTCATATGTTTCATTCAGAGAGTAAAATGTTTACAAATGTAAATATGCAGAAATTATTTTTCTGTCAGTTGTTCCATTATTATTTGATATAATAAAAGTTTAAAAAGTTAAAATCAATTTAATTATACTTATGTATGAAATTATTAATTGGTAGAAATATACCTGATTAATTTACAGTGTTCTATATATTATAAAGATTATAAATTATCAGACTGGCAAAATGGATGAAGTAGAAAAGAAAAGATCCATGGGTAAAGTATGTACAGTATTTTTTTTAATGTTCAGAAACTACACATGTAATATTTAAATTGATTCAATTAATTATATTTGTTACTAAATAAATCCCCCGTGATATCCAGATCCAAAATAGTTTAATTGTGTTAGACTACAGATTAAAATTAATTAATCTATAAGTTCTGAATTTTAAAAAGTTCCATATAGAAGTTTCTAGCTTAAAATATAAATATGAAAATTTATTATATACAGGGCGCGCCAATAAAATGTACCTGTTTTTAAATGCACATAAGTTTTATAGAATAAATGACATAAATCAATTGTAAAAATACAGACATGGAGAACAAAGATGGGAGAATCATCTGTTAAGAACAACATGTTCAATATGTCCATCTGTAAGGCCCATACAACGATTCGAACGAATCCCAAAATTGTGTATCACTCTAGCACACATTTCCACCGGAATTGCATGAATAAATTCTTCGATTCTTCTCTTGAGCTGGAAGATTGTGTTCGGGTGTCATGTATACACATTGTCTTTTGTGTAGCCCCGCAAGAGGAAATCTGCGAATTGTCTTTGGCGTTGGAGCTTCTTGAACATGGAAGTTATTGCGGAATCTCCGCTGTGTCTCTACTTTACATTTTGTTTCCAAATAAAATTTGACTTTTATAATTCTCTCTGGCGTAGGCAAAACCATTGTGAAATTTTCTCCCAGGCTTGCACAACAATGTGCAGAAAAGAACAGAAAGATATATTACCAACTTCACGAAATATTAAACGAGAAAAACAGGTACATTTTATTGGCGTGCGCTATACAATGAATCACTGTTTCCATCCCCGCATGATAAATAATTTTTCTTTGGGTTGAGGTATTCTAGAATATTATAAATATCATAAAGAGTTTGGAACTTAACACAGTGAAGTGAATCAATATTTTATTAATACGAGTTGATTAACACACTTGAACTTCACTTACCAATCATTTGGTAGGACGCGTTTCACATGCCATTCGCCTGTATCTTCAACTACATGTCAACTGCGGGATCTTCGATGTTTGGAGTTTCTCCCTGTTCCCCTGGTGTCGGTTTAATGTACTTGGCTATTAGGTTGTCTTCTTTCGGAATATCAAAATTCATGAGTCTGTTTTCGTATTTTTTCATGTAAATCCTTTCTCAAATCCAGAGTTCTTTAGGTGTTCTTACAGATTTTAATAATTGTGCATCTCTATTAATTTCATGCTTCTCCTCCCAGTGATGTGCAGCTACCGCCGATTTTTCTATTTGTTCTAGTCTAATGTTCCTAAAATGTTCATTCACCCTGATATCTATGTTCCTTCTGGTCTGTCCTATGTATACCTTGTTGCACTCCTTACAGTCTATTTTGTTTATTCCAGGTTTTTTTGTTCTGAGGTATGTGATTTTTATGCTTATTAATTATAATATTCTTTATGCTGTATTTGTTTTGATTGGCTAATCTAATCCCATGTTCATTGAAGATCTTTTGGAACTTGTAGTTT
The DNA here is from genome assembly GCA_964059195.1 of Ectobius pallidus. NCBI lineage: Eukaryota > Metazoa > Arthropoda > Insecta > Blattodea > Ectobiidae > Ectobius > Ectobius pallidus. The sequence continues at coordinate 144,019,886 of CAXKWD010000003.1, read as the reverse complement.
AATCCTGGGTGGTAATTAAATTTCCTGTATTTTGATTTGTCCTTCTGGTTCTGTAATGTAGTGATACTTTCGAGCTGTTTTTGTTTCTGAAATTTACTGATTAATTTATAGCTACTAAACTTTTGCTATATCCATTCTTCCTTGCTGTGTGTACAATGTGATTGTATTCTTTTTTATACTCTTCCTCTTTCAGTGGTACCTGTATCAGTCTATATGTTAAGCTGTTAAGTATTGCATGCTTGTGTGGCTTAGGGTTGTATCCATCCGCTTTTATGTAGTTGTCCGTGTGTGTGTCTTTTCTAAAGATCCCAAATTCAATATTTTCTCTTGTCCTGGTGCATTTAAGATCCAAAAAAATTTAGTACATTCTTGTCTTCTATTTCTAAAGTGAATTGAATCTTTGGTTGCTGTAAGTTTAATATTTTAATGAATCTTGGATGTGTTTTTCTTTTACCACAGCGAAGATTTTGTCCACATACCTAACCCATTTCCTGAATATGTGTGGGAATGCACTGGTCATGTGTGTTTCGAAGTGTCCCATAAATACATTTGCTAGAAACGGCGATAATGGACTTCCTATGGCTATTCCTGTCTTTTGTTGAAAAAATCTGTTGTTAAAAGTGAAGTAATTTTGGTCTATGCAAATTTTGGTTCGATATATGTAGTCTTCTATAGTTTTTTCATCCAATCCCTTGTATTTGAGCCACTCTGTTAAATATATTAGTAATTTGTCTTTTGGTATAGGCCTACTGGTGAATAACGCCTTTACATCAAAGGAAACTAGTCTATCGTTGTCTTCTAATTTAAAATTTTGTAATATTTCAACTAGGTCTAATGAATTTCTGATGCTATGGCTGTCTACTTGTCCTAAATCTTGAAATTTTGTGTTAAGCCATTTGACCAGTGCATATGTGGGTGTATTGATGTTATTTATAATAGGCCTCATTGCATTACCAGGCTTGTGTATCTTTGGTAGTCCTTCAATCTTGCCTAGGTTCTGGTTGTGTGTTTTGAGATTCCTCTTCTCTCTACTCGGTACCAATTTACTGTTTTTTATACCTTCTTCTACCGTTTTGATCATTTTATTTAATGGGTTGGTATCCAATTCTGTAAATTCCTCACCTTCTAGTAAATTTTCCATTCTATTCATAATAGTCTCGTTTGTCTAGAATCACTATCTTATTGCCCTTATCAGCCTCCAAACATCGAAGATCCCGCAGTTGACATGTAGTTGAAGATACAGGCGAATGGCCTGTGAAATGCGTCCTACCAAATGATTGGTAAGTGAAGTTCAAGTGTGTTAATCAACTTGTATTAATAAAATAAGTATTCTAGAATATTTAAAATGCTTTATATGACACTTTACAGTCTGACACCTATTTCCTGCTTGTTTCAAAGATTTCCATGCTGAAGGTATAGGCCTACATATTTACCTTGGGTCCTTAGGGGAGGAGGGAGGATTAGTTATCTTTTCTATAAGGAGGATGAAAATGGAAGTGAGCATAGAGGTGGTGTAGTCGCATATAGAGGGCTTTATTTTATTTTCTATAATTCACATTCACATGTGTTATAGACAAGATTGTTATTTCTCCAACCTGAAGGGATTAAAACAAGATAACCTATTATATCTCCCTAGCCGTAAGCAATTATTAGAGCACTGGGACTTGAAAAATCACCACTATGGATAAGGATATTGGTCAGTAACACTTTAATGAGCAGTGTTCAAAGTCTAATAATTGAATAATTAGTACACTAAAATCCCAGTTTCACTACATTCAAAATCATATCACATGTATTTCCCATTCATTGTAGATAACAACTAACATTATTACCGGAACTATGATGAACTATGGATTATGGCTCAATAATAATTAATATTGCATTTATGTGTATATTGGCAAGCCACACCTCAATGTAGAGACAGTAAATCTGGGATTTTTTTCCTGAAATTCTAAGAACAGGGCAAAAATGCAGATTTGGTATTATAATATCGATATGACAATGTGAATTCCAATTTTCATACTGCTCGCTACATAACATAAAGTTGTAAATCCCTAACTGCCAGCTGCATAATGGTACTATGCAGGCCATGCATAACAAAGGGATCAGCGGCATTCCTTTTCACTGTGTGAGAAACATGGACCAAGTGAAAGTTCTAGTTATCCATCTAAACTTGTGTTGCAAGAATGCATTATGCAATAGATCAAAATAGAACAGCAGGAAGAAAGTTTGACATGATATGATATTGATAGTGATGCCAAATACAATCTAGACCAATACAGGACACTTTGCGATATATCGGGGGACAATATTTTGAGCACCATCTAGCGGCCCAACCTGCTACTACTGAATACAATTGCAGTATCTAGATACATATATGTTAAACAGTTTTTAATAGAAGAGCCGAAATAGCCAGACTCGGCATGTTATGTATAAGGGGTATCTACCAAATGGCTCAGAATAGCATATTACAGTTTATATATGTTTTGAATATATTAATTTTGCCCCAAGTTTCTAGGTTGTGCCACCAGGAGTGCTGCAAAATCTGTCCCCCATTTCTCTACCAGTAAGTGTCCGGTATTGTCTCTATAGTATTTGGTGATGCTTACCATAATAAGGTGAGTGTTGCTGAAACACATGGATGAATTTGTTTTGGTGTTTATAAGGTTTTAAGGTGGAAATTGTCGTAAATGAAAAATTTATGTTTTCTTATTTTGAGCATTACTTTCACAAGAATATTTTAATTTATGTATTGGATATAACTGTGACCTCTACACAAGTAAATATGGTAATATGCGGGATGGGACATAAGTCATGGCAGCTGTTTTTCTTTTGAAAATGGAGGATCATTTTTAAATTTTGAAATACACAAATGAAAGAATAGGGTATGGGATGTATGTATAATATAGATTATGTGTATTAGATGTAAGATATTTAGAAGGAAACAAACATCCATACGTGACTGCAACTGCATCATGCCACTATTGCATTGCAGTAGTTGGAAGCATGAATTCATACATACCCCTCCATGATCCTTTAAAGTTTGGTAGGCTTACTGATGGACATTATTCCCCAAAGCTTCCGTCAGCTCCTTGTGGTATTCTCAAGCATTTCTCCCAGGGATACCACTAGTAACTATTTTGATATATCTTATATATAAGAGTGGTGTTCACATCTTGTCATATCCAAACTGCATGGTGGCTGACTCACAACTAAATCACCATTGCTTCTATTCATATAACCATAGTCACAATGCTACCAAATCATGTATCCATATACTAGAGATGCCACACTCTCCTGTAACAAATAACATCTCATTGCACCATCAACCTACTTTGAGAGAAAAAAAAGTTGCTATGATGGAATGATGGGTAGGCTACTCTATCGTTGTTTTGCGGATTTCTATCTAATAAGAATAATAATAATTTTATTATTGTTGTTAAGCATTTACATTGATGCAATAGACTTCAGATAATAATTAAATGTAGATAAAATACACACCCATGTCAGACTTAAGACTAAGAAATTTTACAATATTAATTTATCACTTATAAAATCAATCAAACAAACAGAAAAAAGCCAATATATTATAATTGCGTAGGCTCTGCAGCCAAGTATTCACTTACTTCATAAAAAGGGTTTAACACCAGCCAATCATATACTCTTTTTAAAGGTGTTATATGTCAACAAATAAAAGTTATTAGTCAATTTATTGTAACATTTTATACCCATGGAATGATAGCTGTTTGCACTACAAGACTGGGTGTCCAGAAGATCTGGTTCTATGAGAGTGTATATTGTTGCTATGTGTGTAAAAATCTATGTTTCTTTTAACGTGGAGCAAACATAGCAATATGTACAAATTTATTACGGTTAAAACGCAATTTCTTACAAACAAAGGTTTGCAGTGTTCTCTCATGGGAGAACTTGTTATGATCCTTAATGCTTTCTTTTGCAGCAGTAGCACATCATTCTCCCCCTCTCCCTTTATGCGTAAAGGTAAATACACAAATATGTCTTATGGTGCTGTAGTTGAAAGAAAAAAATTATTTGGACTCAAATATTTCAGAATCATTCATATACCATCGCTATTACTGGCTTCATGCAGCCAACACAAATAATGAAAATTAAGCTACCGGTATTTGCTTGTGAGAAGACAGTTCCTGCCCTTGGTCATTGCACTGAACAATCTTACATATTCTGAAGTAGATAATGGAATCATGTCAGTTGTTTCTGTTAACATTTTCAGTATCCATGTTTTATTCTTATTTTCAACAAATTTCATGAAAGTACACTTGAACTTTTTATAATCACACAATCTACTGACAAAAGTGTCATCCAAGTCGAATGAACATGAGATACTTGACTGATATTAATGATTAGGCCTAATCAGGTTTTCAGCTTAACCCCTAAAAAGTGTTCAATTAGGAATTAAAATCATTCTATGATTTACACTTAAATTTGTACCTCCATAATATATTTAAGGTTACCAATTATCCGGTTTTTGACCGGAGAGTCTAGTTTTAAGTAACTGTGGTGTGATATTTCCATTTCCAGGCTGTATTGCCGTGGTCTGTCTGTTGATATTGCTGACGTTTCACCACGAACTACGTCGGGCATCTTCAGAGCTGGTTACAGCTAGGTGGTCGGCTGTGAACTGCTGACAAGCTCTCAAACTAGTGGTATTTATACCTCCTCCTCGCACTCTGGTTGGTCGGCGCTCGGCTGTCATGAGCCATCCTCTCTTCCGATAGGTCCAGGTTTTGTGGGCTTGCATTTGGTTTTAAAAATGACAGGAATCCATGTTCTGTGTACTCTTTGCATTTCTTCTTTTCTGTTAAAGTTGTTGATGTGTTTCTGAATCTCAATAGCTTCCCAGTATAACCTTGGGAGGTAGTGAGTGGTGGAACTGAGAACTTCTTTTTCTTGAAAGCGGATGCCATGGCCTGATTGTAGTGCATGCTCTGCAACTGCCGATTTTTCAGTGTTTCCCAATCTACATTGACCATTATGCTCTTTTAGTCTAGTATTAATGCTTCTCTCCGTGGTGCCGATATAGATGCTCCTGCAACTGCATGGTATTCTGTACACTCCCTCTTTATCAAGGGGGTCCTGTTCATCTTTAGCAGAATTGAGATACTGTTTAATTTTTTTGTAGGCTTGTAGATGGTCCTAATATTATGTTTGTCTAGAAATCTGCCAATACGATCAGTGACTGTTCTTATGTAGGGTAGAAATGCCTTGGCTCTGGGTTCCATAGTTTTGGTCAACCGAGCCTTTTCAGGGTCAACAGAGTTGGTTGCCCATTTTATGTAAAAAAGACACGAGACCACGAAAAGAAGCATTAATACTAGACTAAAAGAGCATAATGGTCAATGTAGATTGGGAAACATTGAAAAATCGGCAGTCGCAGAGCAAGCACTACAATCAGGCCTTGACATCCGCTTTTAAGAAACAAAAGTTCTCAGTTCCACCACTCACTACCTCCTCAGGTTATATTGGGAAGCTATTGAGATTCAGAAAAACACCAACAACTTTAACAGAAAAGAAATGCAAAGAATACACAGAACATGTGTAGGGGGCGAGCCTCTGGATAGCGGACTGTATGCGAAGGAAAGGGGAAAAGCATAAAAAATGAATTTGGACCCTACATCATAAACCAAAAATAAAAAGTTCACAAACCTTGGGGTTAGTAATTTATTAATTAAATGCTGGAGGTTGCTACTTGTTAATGAAGTGAGCGGCAAAAGCACTGATCACTGATAAAAGATGTAGCAATTTGAACACATTCACTGATTACACATATAAAAAATAAAAATAAAAGTAAAGAAATTTGTTAACACTGGTTTGAAGCACAATCTTGGGTTGAATGAGTGATAAATTTTTATAAATCTTCTTGAGATATTGTTCTCTTAAGGTTAATGTGATGGCGTGATTGACTGTGACACAATCTTGATGTTAGTAGCGTCGGCATGTGCAGTGAACAATGATTCCCATCACCATGGTTTGGTGAAATAAAATTACACAACCTTGCCAAGGAGAATGATGAATTTGTTACATGTTGTACAGTGTTGTGTTGTGAAGCACTTAGCTGTGTTAGAGGTTATGAGCGATGTACTACGTTATGACAAATTGTATGTAGGCGAGGCATAGTATAGTGCACTACATTGTATCAGTAATGTATGTAGGCGAAGCGCAGAGTATGGACTATATTATCAGAAACTAAGTAGAAGGTCCATAACTTCTTTGTTCCATGTCGTGATTAGCGACACAGCCCACGTGCTGTTATTGAGAGTTCATGGCGACTGTTGTTGTTGTAGGAACTAACTGGCACCCATGATTCTTTGTTTGGCACAAAATCCGCGACAAACATTCGTGCAATTCTTGCGATGAATTACTGGCGAATGGCGGGCGCAAATCGCCCCAAGCGATTTTTATACGCGTTGATTGCGTAATTGATATACATAAACAAATTATGTCATTTTAATTCTGATTCGATGAGATTTTCCGCGCTAAATTAGGTTTCGCCAATCAGATTAATTCATTACATCATGGTCAGTTTTACCATGAAATTCATTAATTGAAGTTACTAATGATGAACAAAGGGATTTCCCTTGATTGTCTGGTCAAACAGTCGATGTATTGAAATGACATATGAACAAGTGAGGTTATGGACAGGTGTTGTAGTAACATACGAGTCGCAGTTTTCAAATTAGTAGTTATAGTGATATCTGGCAATGTTTAGGATGCTTTACGTTGAGACGTCATTACGGAAAACTTGTAAAGTACTGTATGAAAAGTTTTGCATACATTTACTGCCCGATTTTTCACCTTCTACTTTATAAATTCGTATGAAATTTCTAAATCCCAAGCACAAATCAAAATCCCATGACGAAATTTATAATTCACTAGATGTTTACACGCTGAGCTGGTTTCAGTGTAATTTGTAGCAATTTGGTAACACTGATTGAATCACAGCGCCTCTGGTGATAATTTGACGAATGATGATGGTAAACAATATGGCAGTGCTTGCAAATGCGTGAACATATTAAATTACACAAAATAATTCGTTATATGCTCACTAGGGCAAACAAAATTACATGAAGATTTATTAATTATAGTAGCACAGGTAATGACAAAATGTGAAACACATATAAGTTATACCTAGCAGGAAATGTTTGCCATAACCTAATCTTGCTATGGGCTTATGTTTCAACAACATGGATTTCTGTCTTTTTTGTAAAACCAAATGCAGGCCCACAAAACCCGGACCTATTGGATGAGAGGATGGCTCATGACAGCCGAGCACTGACCAACCAGAGCGCAAGGAGGATGTATAAATACTAGTAGTTTGAGAGCTTGTCAGCAGTTCACAGCCAACCACCTAGCTGTAACCAGCTCTGAAGATGCCCGATGTAGATCGTAGCGAAACGTCAGCAATATCAACGGACAGACCATGGCCATACAGCCCAGAAATAGAAATATCATTCAACGCCGACCATGAAAGCCTTAGTAGTTATAACTAGGGACCAGATTTTTAGGTTTTTAAAAACACTGTTTTAGGTTTTCCATTAGGTGAAATAGTTTTTTTAGGTTTTTGTCCAAAATATAGTTTTCGGGCAGAATAATTGGTTTAATGAATTTGAATGTGCTACATAGGATTCAATACATAATATTTGTAAAGTTTAACTTAACAAAGTTGACTTAAATTCGTGTAAACTTACTTTAGTAGAATATTATACAATTGAAGAAAGAAAGTATAAACAATGAAAAGAAACAGTGCAACATCATAAAATAATCTCAGAAGAAGAAGAAGAATAAATAGAAATTCAGGTCGTCGCCAATCCACTGCCGTAATAAACTCGATTTCATTTGTTTCGGCATAATTAATACGTCTTCTTAAAACTCACAGTGTGACCACTCAGTATGAATAACAGGGCAGTACTAAAGACAAACAACCACTTTAAAACAGAAATCTATATCCTTATTCATACACGGCAACAATGGTTGTTCGTACGACTATTTTAAAAGGAATACGCCGGTACTCTTACACTTCGTCTCTTGTTACTGTCCATCCTAGACGACAATGGGTTGAACGAAACGCTGGTGGTATTAATTTCAACACGACAAAGTTTTGTCTCTCCGCAAAATATCGATTTCTCAACTGACAAACAAAAAATACAAAAAAAGTAGCCTAAATTAGATATTTTAGGTTTTATATCCCGTTTAGGTATATTTAGGTTTTTATACCCCATTTAGGTATTTTTAGGTACCACAGAATTAATGTGGGTGAATCCTATGGCCATGATTCGAAAAAGTGTATGAGCGCTTTTTGTTTTGGAAGTAAGGAAAAAAATAGGTAAAAACCTAAGAATCCGGTCCCTAGTTATAACTGTGGTGTCCTGCACATAAACATTTCAAAAATAGAACTTTAGGCTATAGTGTCAAGTTGGAGTGAATGTATAATACAGTTTGCCAAATTGATTTGCAATTTGAGTAATACCTGCAGTTACTTAATTTGCATGGAAAAGTAATTTAAAAATTATACTGATTGCTACTAAAATCAAAACTTTTCTTTGATTTCCATCTTTTATAATGTTCTATTTTCTGTTGAATTATAAGTATTTTCATGAAGTACTAGCTTAAAAGGCCTGGCGTCGCTTGGGTTTTGTATTTTGTAAATGCGAAAATAACTTATGAAGGACTTTCGATTTTCAACCTCTAGGTCTTTAAGGTCTTTATATAAGTATTTAGAATTTGCAATAAGGAAGAACGACTTATCACACACAAACTATTCCCTCAGAAAATGCTAGTTAGGCTATAGCTTTTTATAGCTTATAGCAGATCCCCGCGGCTTCGCCCACGATAATTAATCGGAAGCTTAAAAATTAAGAGCAAAATAATTAAACTATTATATTTATTAACACTTTGCACACAAAACATTCATAGGTCTAAACTAAACGATTGATAGGCCTAATTAATAAAACAGCTATAGGCCTAAATCTGGCTTTGAAGTGAATTTCATAATTAGAAAGCGCAGCATGGGAAAAATAACCTCAGACTCAAGTTCCCTGGCCCAAAAAACCCTGCATATTGAGTTCCGTCCAAATCGAACAATTCTTGCCCATTTAGGCCTATATTCATTATTCTTCTTCCATCTAGGGTGAAAATTTCTTCTGTCTGCATGCCTTGACATTATAAACAAATGAATCAGCCAGAGTGGGCCCAGACTTATAATTCCGTTACATTTCAGGCAGATTTAACGACCCTACATAAGAGATTTTAATTACGATTACATATAGAATTATTGTAGCCAGGGCCCCGAACAAAGCAACCTCCCCGTAATTTTCTGTAAACCATCTTTCATAAGAAGTATATTCCATTTTAAATAAATATTTAATATTACCTTATCATCAACTTCTCTAGCGTTTACAATAACATGTGATGTCCATTGCCTTCCATAGCGATCGCGATGCTATTATTTCTAAGGTATGACAAAAATTGACAAAGCCTTCTGCAATTGATTTGACAACTGAAATGTATTACTGAAAACCGTTTCATCGAAAGCACAAGAAATGCACGTTTCATTCCCGTTTTCACCCATATCTCGCGAACAAAAGCTAAAATTAAAAATGTAATATTCCAGAAACCTTTGCGGGAATGTACTCAACAACTTCCCAAAGTTTCATGGCGATCGGATGAATGGTATAGTAATGCATAAAGGACAAACAGACATACATTCATTTTTATATATATATAGATTAAAAACTGGTGTTAATTTTAATTTTGACTCCTTCAAGAAGCACTCTATTTATGATTGATCTACAGTGAGTCCCATGCAAGAGTTGGCCAATTATGCGGGTTTCAGCATCGCAGTGGGCACAACTCCAAATCCTGAGCGATTGGGTGAAATATCTACACAAATAAAGCTGTGAACGGTGTAATGGTTCAGGTTCTCACATTTACAGCTGGAATTGCAATGAAAGTAACCACATTCCTCATCACAAGAGATGTTGGAAATGTCATCCTCTTGCATTCACACAACACTGGCACTTTTCTAGGAAATTTTCTTTCACGCGCATAAGTTCATTTTCCAAGAAAGAGTTAATTTCTCTTGTGATATTGTCTTTAAATTCTTCTAACAGTATGAGACTATTATTTATGGGGAAACTTGAAAAATAAAGTGTATAGGTCAATTTCCCATACATTAGAAGAACTTAAAGACAATACCACAAGAGAAATTAACTCTATCTCGGAAGCTGAACTTATGTGCGTGAAAGAAAATTTCCCGAAAAGATGCCATTGTTGTGTGGATGCAAGAGGAGGACATTACTAACACCTCTTGTGATGAGGTACATGGTTATTTTCATTGTAATTCCAACTGTAAATGTGAGAGCCTGAACCATTACACCAATCGCGGCTTTATTTACATAGATATTTCACTCGATCGCTCAGGAGTTGGAGCTGTGCCCGCCACGATGCAGAAACCCGCATGATTGGCCAACTCTTGCGTGGGACTCACTGTAAAACATTTAATGAAGTGTATATATTATTTATAACTAATATTCAGTAACGGTAGGTAATAATAACTACCCATAACCAGAAAACACCTCATCCAAAATCTTGCATAAAATATTCATATTTTACACTTATAACCCTTGTTTCAATAAGAAAAGAAATTAGTTCCTGATCTTTACTTATTAATTAACACACTAATTAAGTTTTAGCTGAAACACAACCATGAAAGTATTTAGTTATATTCTTAAATATGTATAAGTTAATGATTGAATGAAGTAAATTTTTTCCAGTGATTTCCCAAGGGGAATTAAAATTTGTGAAGAAGACGACTAGTCCAATTCAGCTAGGCCTACGTTTTAATAAGCACATACTAACAAATGCCTCACCATGATGGAACTGGTGATATACTGAAGTAAATTATTTCTTTACTTACTGTTAAATGTATTTTTTTCAGAATTCAGTTTCAGCATTTTTAAAGAAAAATTCTGTTAAGCTAGCCCCTATACAAACAATTAGACGCACATCCAATGATTCTTCCAAAGATACTGAGGTATGGGATGTGAAAAATCTGCGATATAATACTGGTAAGTGACCATTTTAACTTATTTGTGTGAAAAATCAAGCAATGTGGTTAGTGGATCTTAGGACCTTGAAGAAGAGAAAGATTATGTTTGAGTCTCGATTGAAGCCAAGGACAAGTAACTCGAAGGACTACTGGCATCACTTGTGTCAAAAATAGAAAAAGAATTGAACATTAGATTGTAATCTACTAACTAAAATGATAATAGGCCTAATAAGTGGAATGTTGTGCCTATGTTCAATTTGCAATTTAATGGGAGGTGGATTTCCCCCAAGTAGCTTGAACCATTTCATGATATACAGTCGGTCAAATAAAAAACGTCGGGCGGTATTTCATAAAGTATCACGAACGAGCTTATGCGCATGTACAGGAAGACTTAAGGTTAGGTTCACACATGCCTCTTCTCTGTCCATGTATTTTCTTGATTATTTAGTCAGTTTTGTTCCAAAACAAACATGTATAGAAGGCTGTGGCTATATGCCTCAAATCCGCCATATTTTTGCATGGAAATTCTTATAATAATAATGAATAAATTCGTGAGGAATATGTTTATTCAAGGAGCATTTTTTAAAGATTTTATTTTATAATACCGGTACTTGTAGTGCAAAATCAATAACTTACGTTCAACTTCTGCAACCAATCTAGCATCGAAATACGCGGCTGGCCAGATCCACGGTTCCTATGAAAACTTCCGGTCGTATTATAGTGATGTTCCCACCTCTGAGCTGCTCTTTCAAAAATATGGAACCCTCTCGCTGCTTCAGAGGTCGAAAAATGCAGGTCAATTACAGCCCTAACTACACTTCCTTTCAAGCTAGCATTTATAGGCCTATGTGGCACGATGACACAAAGGAAAATGAATTATGACAGTACATTAAGTTGAATATCGTGTGTTGTGCTTTCCGCGTTGTTCATTTTTTCCCTAGTTGTTCATTTTTTCCCTAGTTGTTCATTTTTTCCCTTCTGTTGCATGGCCTCATATGTTCCGAGAATTACCTGTATTTTATGTTTTTTATAGAAAACTTGTGAACTAATGCGTTAAAACTTTAATTTTAACTGTATACGAGTCCCGACGTTTTTTATTTGACCGACTGTACATATTTAAAATGGTAATCCTGGTAGAATAACTATTAGGTTTTCTTATTTCAACTTAAGCACTGAATATACAAAGTTGGACTTCTAATAGTGGTAACACATCTACAGAATATTACTGAAACGGAGGAAGTCTAAGCCAGATTTACCTCATATGGTTGGATATACAGCATATGAGATAAAATGCATTTTCTCTTTCATCTCACGTGCCTTAACAATAATAAGAATTAAATGAGCAGTCATACCTACCTGTCTAAAATGAGGTTTTAAAACTTCAAACATGTAAAGAAAGTAGTTCATGAATATGATGATAAGGAAGGGTTTAACTGAACAAACACAATACAAAACTTACAAAGCACATAGAGTAAAATGTAGTAATACGAAAATATTCTGTAGCTTTGAAGTTCATTATTGAGTGTCTTCCACAGTGTGATTTTGGAGCCATTCTGTGATTGTCCAGATGTAACTTGATGATTCTCAGTTGAGAGAATATTACCACTTATCTATTGCATCTTATGATAATGCAGATTTGTGAGAAGTCTTTGTAATTCAACTACTCTCCTTAGCAATTTTTATCCATCGCCTCTATTTGAGGTCATTTTAAAACACCATTTTAGACTGGTAGGTTGGCCTAATGGGTAATTTAACCCTAGTTAGTAAAAGGCATAGTTGGCTGTGGTGGTGCAGAGTTATCGTGCCTGCCTCTAAATCCAAAGGTCATGGTTCAAACCCAGTTTCAATCAATGGATTTCAAAGGACAAAATATTCCTGGGCATGAAGTCCTCTGGGAAAGTCTATAAACCGTAGGACCCACGGCATGTTAAAGAACTCCATGCCTAAATTACAGCCTCGACCCTTTCACATCCAAGTAATACCTTAGTTCCCTGCAACTGGTCATTGAACTGGTTACCACCTGCCCCTCTGTCTACAGCAAAGGTAAAGTAATCCCTGTATTGTTCATGGTGACCCGGGAGGTTAAGGCTTCCAGATTGTGACATATGGCACATGAAGGTGGCAAGGTTGTCAGTCCTATGCACCGGCAGTGATTTTACTCCCAGGAATACTCCTGGTACTCATTTCTATTAGAGGCTGAGTCGACCCCAGAGCCATAGTGCCACCAGAAGGTTTAGGCCAATTGAAAAATCTCACCGACCTCATCAGAATCAAATCTGCGACCTTCCAGTTTGTAGTGCAGTGCCTTAACCACTACACCACGGCGTACCCCCTGTCTACAGCAAAAGGAGCATAATTAAACATTAGCCTTTCTACCCAAGTACTATCTGGTGAAGGTGGCATATGCTGCTATAGATTTCTGTAAGATGTTTCAGTTTGAGACATTTTGTTCCATAAAATATTAATTTTAAAAAAATCCAGTGATATATTATTTTCAAAAAACCTGAGCTGCATGAGAGCTGATCCTGATATAATAAATTGTGAGTTTCAGTCCTAGAAGAATATGAGCCATCAGCTGCTCTAGTACGACTTGCCAACTCTCGTAGAAAACAACATGATGATGCATTGAGTGTCATGAATGAAGAACTTAAAGAAGTGAATCAGGAGGCTGAGAAACAGATTCAACATGAGTCAGATGTATTGAAACTTGTTATCTGTGACATTTACAGCAACAATCAGAATGTGGTTAAAATATTTACTTCCTCCACAGTAAGTACAATCTATTTTATTTTATATTGCCAGAACAACATACTACCATAGAATACTTTTTTCTTCCGTGTATTTATAATATCCAGGGTGTATCAAAATTAATAGTACAAACCAAAACAGTTGAAAATATACAATAACAGAAGCAAAAAAGTTCCAGCAAACATGGGTCCACAAAAAAACATTTGCAAGATTTATTACTGCAAATGTGTGGTTATGAGCCACCACTAATGTCCTTAGTTGTGCTTCTTTTGTGCGATCCATGTTGTGCTCTTGTTTATAAATTAAAAGATGTTTTTAAAACTCTTTTTAAACCAGTGGATAAAAGTTAAAAGATAAAAACACAACATTTCAACTCTACCCTTGAGTCTTCCTCAGGTGACAACTCATTCTATACTGCTCAGAAGGAAGATAGAGTTTCATCATAGTAACTCGTTTACCCACCATCGATAAAAACACTATTCTGTTTTTCCTTTAATTAAGGAATCGCGCACAATGTGCATTATCTTAACCTAAGATTTAACCTACTGACAAACACCCAGTCCTGAACCCGGGAAAGGGATTTTTCACTACTGAAAAATCCCCGACCCGGCCGGGAATCGAACCCGGGCCGCCGGAGTGGAAGGCAGGGGCGCTATGGAACATCAAATATGTATGTGAAACGGTGAAATTGAGGACTGATATGGATGTTTTCTTGTTTATAAAACTGAACATTGCCACTTGGTGGAGTTGTAATCAAACCATACACAACAATGGGTACAGTACACAGTCAAAGCAGTCAGATCACTTGTCTGAACAATGTCAGATGTGCTGAACTCTACGTAGTCAAAATGGAACCATACAGCAACAGCAATGTACGTGCTTGTCAAGAATTTCGATATGATTCGGGGTGTTTGAAAGAATTTGAAACTCACTGCAGAGACGAATGCAGTATTTCATCCAGGTGCAAGGATGACATTTTGAACCCCTCCTTTAACAGGAAGAGTATACGGTATTAATAACTTGTAACATAGTAAATTAGAATTGTATTCCTTGTTAAGTTAAGCTATTAGAGAATTGTGAGGTAACTTAGAATGGCAATTACATGAAAAGTCTACTTTTCAAATTCATTTGTACTAATTAGGACGATATTTCTTAATGAAGTCAGTGACTGCTCATAACCACACATTCCCAATAATAAATCTTGCAAATGACTTGTTTGTGGACCCATGTTTGCTGGAATTTTTTTGATTCTGTTATCATATACTTTCAACCATTTCAGTTTGCGCTATTAAATATGATACACTCTGTATATCTTTTTAAATTATAAATTTGTCTCCAATTTTTTATAAATTTGTCAAATTTGTCTCTATCATTCCAATGAATGATAGAGGTCAGTCTCAGTAAATGGTTTATGTATTTGAATATTTGTGACATATATATATATATATATATATATACATACACAGTACAGTCCTGCTATTCCGAAAATCCGCCTATTCCGAACAGAGTTCATAAAAAATACCGATCTTTTAAACTTAAAAACAGGAGAAATTAAAAAGACGTTCGTGAAAAACGTACATATATTGTTATACAAAGAAGTTAAATAGTACATAGAGCCTAAGCTTGATGAAAACGCCTGAAACCAAATTGGAATGAAAGCTGGCACTTAATTAGTTCAGAATAGCGGGACACTACTGTATATGTTATTTTATATAACCTATAATTGGTGGAAAGTGTGTTGCACATATTTACTCAATTGTAGCCTACTTCTTAACAATTACAGTCAACCCTCGATATAATGCCCCTCTTTACAGTGCCACCCTCACACAGTGCCAATAAATGCAAGTAAACGGATCTTCTCCCATATAAAATACATTAGAAACCTCGTTACTATGCCAGTGAATATAAGACAAGATTTTTTACAAAATATGGCTTGCAGAGAATTTTTCAGTTGCAGAATTCTTTTAAAACTGGTGTGAATGTTAGGAAGATTATTTAAGAAACATACTGCACTGTATTTCCAAGAAGTGAGTGTAAATGTAGTGTGGTGGATTGAGGAAGCTATGTTAAGAAGTCGGACAGACTGCCTGCTTGAGGGTGGAGCAGGTAGAAAGAGCCCTGAGACATTCCAAACTTTCACTTCTTTTAGTCCAGTGTCCATTCAGATCTAAACACTACACTACAGTTACTCAGTCACAGTTAATCATTTACATGGACCCAACATGATTTTCAACCCCTTTGTATACTGTAGCACTGGACATCTACTATAATAAATTGAGTTCCTGTACAGTATTTTATTTTGTGCTAAATTTCTCTACTTGCCTTTTATTGAATTTTATTTCATAATACAGTACAGTAAATTAATACAGCATTGTATTATGCCATTTTTATTTCAAAACTAAATTTCATTTTAGTGCCACCCTCGCTTTGTGCCACTAAATGTTAGAGAATGGATGGTGGCACTATATTGGGGGTTGACTGTAGATGACCTTTAATAGTCTTTAAGTGGATGAAAGAACTGTCTTGTTTTAGATACAAACTTTATTTATCCAAGCCTCAATTAACCAAGGGTCCATATCTGAGGTATGCATACTTGACCCAGCAATTAAATATGAGATACAAAGAAATTTTGTTAAAACACTTAAAAGGCTAGTGTAGGGTACATGATGAAATTAATTTTTGTGATTATGTTTTGTAACTATTTTGTATTTAATACACATGCAGGAGATGTATTGGTGGCACTGAGTTAAGACACTGTGCAGTTTCAGCTGATTCTAACTTTTTGTGAAACTATAGTGAGTTTTGAGGTTATACAAATGCTAACTGGTTCACCTTTTTTTAAATCAAGTGAGGAAGTGTATACATTGTCAAATTCCAGAATTTATATGCAGCTATACTAGAATTGGTTTGGAAGGAAATAGATGAAATTAATTTCACAAAATTGTTTCCATGAAAATATTACGAAACTTATAGTCAGGGCCGTAGAGAGAAAGCAAGGGCTCCAGGGAAAAATTTTCCCAGACCCCCGTCAAATATTAAATTCACCACTGAAACCCAACCTCGTCCTTTGTAATGTATCCAACAAAAAGATTATGTAAAGATATTACATAATTATTGTATAAATGTAGATATTACATAATTATTGTATAAATGTAATATTATGTAAGTAAACTATTAGGCCTACTTGAAGGCATATATTTTTGTTAGTCATTAAAAAAGTTAGTAATATTTTACAAAAAAATAAAATCATATAAGTTTATAAGCTTTTCAGTTGAGCTCATGAGAGGTAATAATAATATGTGTTTTGGCAAAATGTCTGAATAACCATATAAATGAATCACAGTACAACTTGTGTCTTTGACTTTTCAACTAAAAATAAAACACTTAAATTATAGATCCAACTACGTAAAAATAGCAAAACAAAAGGAATCCCGGGGATATTTTTGCACAGCTATGTAGCCTACCAATTTTATCTGTATGTACCAAAATTAATCTTAAAATTATTATTTTAAATGCCGAACGTTAGTGAGGTCTACTGTTCAGTCCAGAAGGATTTCTGCTTCTACTTTTCAAAAATAGCAATTTTTCTTCAAGAATAATCCATTCCAGATTAACTGATTAATTCCGTATCACCGTTATACGACAGGGCAATGCAGATAAAATAAACACATAAAACATAACTTAAGCTGTTTATTGACTTATATTCAGCTTTATTTTAGAATAAATTTAGAAGGTAAAAAATAAAACCTGGTTGGCCGTGCCGGGGTCCAGGCCCCAGGGCTACAGCCCCGGCTGCGCCCCTGTCTCATCGGGCCTTCTTAGAGTCATCAAGATACCAAACAATAAGCTCTTCTTAGCTGGGAAAGCATCTTGTAGGGGAATTGTGTTTGACGGCATTCCTCTGCGATAGTTTTTTTTATGGTTGTCTACTGGTATTTAGGCTTATAACCTTTGCTGCTGTGTCAAAATTTTGTCCTACTGGAGTTATTTTAGATAGCAGTAAATCTGCAGACATGGACCTGTCGTATTGCCACAGACCTGGGCCAGAACCAAATCCACATACAAGGTATGTTAAAAAAAAAACTGACTTTTTTTATGTGCAACAAAGAATTCTGGCCTCTATCAGCATTGTATCTGTCACAACGTCTCGAATAACCTCATTGTTTCAGATTGTTGATATCTTGTTAGATTCCTGAGCTATTGTTATTTTAGTTTTGTGGCAATTTTTACAATATGTGATTTACGGGAGCAATGATACAACATAAACTTGGCTCAGAGCCTTAAACCCAACTCTTATCTCCTGGTGTGTGTGGTTTTTATTTTTATTTTTTTTTATTTTATTTTTTTAACTTTATTATACAACAAGTATATTACAATTGAGATGAGATTTAACAATTGCATGTACATAAAAATGCATATACTTTAAACATGTTGCAAAGTCTCAGTCCACTGTCCTTACTAAAGTAGGTAGTCTAATCGTCAAATAGGTCTGCATGTCGTTTACGTTTTAGTCTTCTACGGTTGTGTTGTGGTGGCATCTGGTGTGGAATCTGGATGAGCAGTTCATTTTGATGTTGCAGGAAGGAATGATGAAGATTATTGCAGCTGTTGTGTAGAATGGAGTCGACTTTAATGATTTGCAGATCGCGATGGAGGGTGTCATTGTGAAATGTACCAAGGTGCGTCCACTACTAACCTTAGAATCCGGTTCTGGATAGTTTGAATTCTTTTCACCTGTGAGTCTGAAGCTGAACCCCACATAGCGCATCCATACATCCACATAGGTTTTATAATGGAGGAGTAGATCAATCTCTTGATGTGTAATGGTAATGTACTTTTAAGTAAATGCTTTAGCTGGTGGATTCTATTTCTGAGTCGTTTTATGAGATCATTTATGTGATGTTTCCAGGTTAATTTGTTGTCTAAGATGAGTCCTAAATATTTTACTGTTTCGATGTAGGGAAGTTGTTCTCCTTGTAGAATAATGGCATAGTCTGTAGTCTTGCATTTGTATGTTAATTTGATTATCTTCGATTTTTTAGGGTTCATTATTATTTTCCATTTCATGCACCAATTGTCAACATCCTGGGTAAATGTCTGTAGTTTCCTGGCATGAGCCTGTACTTAATATGGCGACATCATCAGCAAACTGCGCTATTTTAACCGAATCACTTTTTGGAAAGTCTGAGATGTAGATGAGGTAAAGATCAGCCCTATGACACTGCCTTGTGGTACTCCAGCATTTATGGATCTAGGCGGTGATTGTGAGTTCTCGTATTTTACTGAGAATGTTCTTTTGCTGAGGTAGGACAATATTATTCTGTACATGGCATCTGACAAAACAGGTTTAATTTTGTGCAGTAGTCCTTTCTGCCATACTTTGTCAAACGCTTTGTAGTATCAAGCAGTAAGCAGTAAGCAGTAAGCAAAATTCCTAAGTCAAATTTAGATGTAATCCAGTACTTGGAAAAAACCACAGAAAACATCAACCCAAATAACAAATTTGCTTTATGCCAAGTGAGCGTCGAACAGGTATTTACAACAATTCTATCCTTAAGCAACAGCTCTAGCTTGGATGTATACTTCTTAAATTCTCAAATTCTGAAGCTTGGTGCAAGCCACTTAGCTGAAGTACTAGCATATCTTTTCAACAGCTGTATCGAAGAAGGTTATTTCCCTCTCAGCCTGAAATTTGTGAAGGTAATCCCAGTGCACAAAAAGGGCAGTAACACGGATTATGGTAACTATCGTCCAATAAGTATCATACCCATAATTTCTAAAGTGTTCGAATTGATACTCTACAAGCAAATAGTGAACTTTCTTGAAAAAAACCATCTGCTCTCTGAAAGGCAGTATGGATTTAGGACTGGTCGTGGAACATGCACTGCAATAGAAAACCTAGTTACAGAATACATCACTGGAATCGAAGACAGAAAATGTATACTAAGTAGATTCTACGACATGTCAAAAGCCTTCGACACAATCTCTCATAAAATTCTCCTGGAAAAACTTAAACATTATGGCTTCAGTGAGCACTGCTTAAAACTCCTCCAGTCATACTTAAACAGCAGGTACCAGGCTGTATGGTACAATGGCGAACTCTCTCAGTATCTTCCAGTAGAAACAGGAGTGCCCCAGGGCTCAATACTAGGTCCCATACTTTTCATTTTATATATAAATGACTTGCCCCATTCTATCAATAGCGTTCATGGCCACTCTTACTTGTTCGCAGATGATGTAGCTGTGAGAATAATCACAGACAATGAGACAGCATCTAGCGATGAAATGCAAACAACTGACTCTATTGTGCAAGATTGGTGTGCTGCTAACCTACTGTGTCTAAACAAGGAAAAGGTTGATAACTTACAGATAAACTTAAGCAGCAAAGACAAAAAGACAGTGAAGTTCCTAGGAGTTCATATCTCATCAAACATTAAGTGGAATATTCATATAGATCATGTATGCAAAAATGTGGCTAAAGGTATCTTCATGTTAAGGAGATTAAAGCATAATGTTAATGAAGATACACTAAAAACAGTGTACTTCGCTCATGTGCACAGCCATTTAACATATGGCATCACAGTCTGGGGGAATGACTGCAATGTCACAAAGTTGCTGATCTTACAAAAAAGGGCCATTCGAGTAATTTGCAATGTAAACAGCAGGACACACTGCAAGCCTCTATTTAGAAAATTATGCATACTAACCGTAGTTTCCCAATACATAATGAAGTGCTTGCTGTACGTAAGAAACAATATAACCGACTTCCCTACAAACAGCTCTGTTCATGACTACACAACAAGATGCAAGCAAGACCTCAGAATTAGCCAATGCAACTATAGCACCACCCTCAACAGCTTCAATGAAATGGGCAAAAAGTTCTACTACACACTGCCTGTACACGTGAGAAAACTCAAAATACTTCATTTCAAGCGAGAAGTCAAAAGAATACTAATAGAAATAAGTGCATACAGAGTAGAAGAATATTTCGAAGTGTTAAATAGAAGCTAGATCAAAGTCAAACTTGATGTACTTGTATTGTTTGTAATCTTATTCTTCAATTACTTTATATTATGTGCCATACATTTGTAATGTCTAAGGCTAATAAATTACTCATACTCATACTCATACAATAAACCAAGGCAAACGGATTCATTTTCATAGGTATCTAAAATGGAATCTACTATTCTGTGAAGTTGTTGAGAACAAGAGTGACCAGGCCAGAATCCAAACTGCGTGGCTGGTATCATAGAGTGTGTTGCTTCTAGTAATTGAGGAAGAAGTAGTCGTTCAAAGATTTTGGAAAATAATGGTAGCAAACTGATGGGACGATAATTGCTTGGATCATTTTTTAGCTTCTCTGGTTTAGGTATCATTACAATAATAGCATCTTGTTGGAAAATAAGTCAAGCGCAATATGGCATTGAATACCTATGTTAATAGGACCAGTGTTTTCCGAGGCATAGCCTTTAGTAAAGGTGAAACAATTAGATCACTTCCTGGTGCTTTATTTCTTGGCAATCTTTGGATTATATATTTGAGACTTGAGCAGGAGTGAAAAGTTTTCCAAATGGACTTAGTTGTAGTGGTGCATTTATGTCTTCCATGACTCTCTGCTCACACGTGGGATTTAAGATGGGATTTAGGTTAAACTGATTTTCTAATATTTCAGAGAAAATATTTACTTTTTCTTCTGAGGAGCATAACCAAGAGCTGCCAACCTTCAGAGGAGGGATCCTGTCGATATGCTTAGTCAAGTAGGCTACTTAGTTTTTTTCCAAAGAGAGCCATCAGATAAATTAATGTGGATTAAATTATTTTGAATAGCAGCACTGTGTTCTTCTTTCTAGCTTCTTTTTCATAGCTCTATTATAACATGTTTTAAATGGAGGATACAGTGTCTGCTCCCAAAGCCTTCTGCATTTCTTCTTTTCTTGTAACAACTGTTTGATGTGTGATGATAATATGTAGGTCTACTTATTTCTGGAAGTGGGATTTCTATTTCTTCCTGCCATTTCAGCAGCGTAGTGAATGTATCTAGTAAGTGCGCTTACAGCTTTGTCTATGTCATGAGGTGATTTCAATGGTATATTTAATTCAGTTATTTCTTCTAAAGTAGATGAATACAAACGCCAATCAAAAGGCCATTGTATTAGAGCTTGCATGGCACTTGTCTTTATTTCAGCTGTTGAATTAATTGTTAGCATTACAGGTGTTCCTTTGCATGAATGTTTTGTCATCTTCATCTTGTTGAAGGAGTTCCCTGCAAATTTTCTTTCAATGTTCCTTCTGCTTTTTGGTCATCAAATGAGGAACAACTTTCTGCAAGTTATGCATGTTCAATGTTTTTGGTCAAAATCTCATGACAGAAATCTCTTCTGCAAGTTCCCTGACAGATGACGATTGGTGTGCATCACATCCTTGATTTTCTGAATTTGAGCACCTTCAGGTGAGGTCTAGGCCTTCCTCGTCAAGGGCCATCATCAGTTAATTGATGGCCACTTTTGAATCCTAACGTACCTAGAGCATCAACTCCGTGAGCTTGAACCAAATGTTCAAGTGTTTTCAAAAATGTTTTCCCAAATATCACACAAAATATTATATTGCATTGTAGTTCCCGTTAATGAGACATTGTGAAATTTGCCACGAACAGTATACCACTTTGCACTCAAATAACAATAGCTCAGAATGAGATATAAAAAATCTGAAACAATGAGGTTACTTGGAAGGTTGTGACTGGTACAGTGCTGCCAACGGCAAATTGCTAGGATGCTTTATTGCCACATAAAAAAGGTTTGTTAATTTTTAACAGACCTCAGACTTGGGAATACAAAACCAGTCCTTATCAACTGTTCTACTCTGGTCGACAATACGTACTATATATGACGTTACATAAGTATAATTTTTAAGGGACTTGAAGCTCTCCCAGCTTTGGTTATCAGATAATTTTATTTTGATAATTTCATAAGAGGAGGGATTATAGGATGTTAGGAGAATGGACTGTAATAATCGGAACCTGCCCTTCCCTCTTACATTGAAATTGACAAGAAATCTGCTGGTGAAGATGCTAAAATTTATTTTTACTAAGAGACAAAACACTAGTTAGCTGAAGGCTAAAATTGATAATAAAATACACAGTTTTATATAAGTTGAATAATGATCTTGCGGTCTTGAGATTCTTCAAGTTGGTCTTGAGGTTAGATTTAATTACCATATATGATAATGTTCTTGAAGACAATGTCTTGAAGTTAATTATTTAATTATACAATGATGTTTATGAAGTAAGAATAATTATGATACTGAAATGATAGTTCTTGTAACACAATTTGAAGTAAGTGTTTGAAATGTATATGACGTTTGAAGCTGAAGGTTTTGTGAGTTTATTTCACTGGAATCACATGCAGATGCATAGGCGTTTGTTTCAATACCTGATGTGATTCAAATAAGATATACGTATAGTAAATCGCAGTCAGCAATTTACTGCACAGTTTAACAAACAAGTATACTACTTAGCTGTAGTGTGGACTGAAGCACCTCGCTAGTACAAATTGGCTTTTCGGAGAAGTAGGCTTCGTAGGATAGTTGTGAGTTGATATGATGAGGCAGCGCCTTGACTGTGCACAATAATTCCTCTGAATAATGCAACACGTCGATGGTTGGGAACTTCTCCCAAAGTCGTGAGGTTTGTAGAATTTCTCCTGAAGTCGTGAGTTGTATTTCTGGGTGTTTCGCCAGAAATTTTAGAGCGGTGGACAAACACGTCCGACCATAAAGGCGACGCTTGAAAAGTGTTATGTCGGTTAGATATGAGACCGCCAAGAGCAGTTGTGCTATCAACACAACGGCCAATAAAGTCCCATGTTTGAAATGTTATAAATTTAAATTAATTAGGCTTCATGTGCTATATTAAAGCATAATGAATAATTATAGGATAGATCTAAAACATAAAGCAACTATAATTAAGGTAGTAGATTATAAAAATTAGTATTTTAAAGATTGTTTGGTAAAGCTAAATATAATAATTTCTTGCTACACAGTGGTATGCTTGCGAAGCGTGTAGACACCTATCGAGATATCTCGCAAAGAGAAAGAAATTTTGGATGTTTCAAGAGAATGCGAAGAATATTTATATAATAATATCTCTGAATAATTAAATTAATACTATAATATTATTCCATTCATGACTTAAATCGAAGCATTAATGCCTAAAAACATAAATATAATAATATATACTTGAAAGGTTAAGTAATATGTTGTGTTTAAGAGAAATAACTAAAGTGGGCGTGGCTTAAATTTCACACGCTTTCGTGTATAAAAGAGGCTCAAACCAGGCTCTTAGGCTAAATATGCAATAAATAAGAATGAAAACATAATCTACGCATGACATTACCCCTGTGGTAGTGTTCGTGAGTCGAAATCTTACAAAATAATGTAATTCAATAATCACGTTAGGCCTACAAAAAATGGAATTTTGCAATGGAAAAGCGAGCTTGGGGAATGGAACATAATACTATGAAAAAACATATAAAACTCTTCTTGCAGTTAGTTTAAAGTTATACAGTAGGTGGTAAAAATGGGATGTTTTTGCAGTAGAATTTTTTACAGTAATTCCAATGTAAATTCAATTTTACCCATTAAGGATTCATGATTAACTCTATTTGGAGTAAACAACAATGTAGTCCTGTGGCCTGGAATGGGCCTGCCTCCTCTACTATGCACCTTCAATCCTGTTCCTTGACTCTCTGGCCTCTGACTTGCATTCTTACAATTTTTAGCCCTTGCAACCCCCAAAACGTAAAAAATAAATATTTTGAGACCCCCTTGAGCATGGAGACTTAATTATGGGAGCTGAAAATTCAACTGCAGGTTATTTGCAAAACGATTTCTCAAAGAAGAAGTGAGTACTCAGTCTGTTGAATGAAAATACTGTTGCAGTTGCGTAATTACCAATTGAGACCCCCAGTCAAGTCATCAAACTATCAACTGATAAAGCATTACAGCGACTGTTAATTTTTCTTATGTAGATAAGTATTGCTCTCCTGTCAGAGTGAATAGGAAAATTTAGTGACAGAAACCTTGAAAATATTAATTTCTTTCACCGTATCTTTTATAAAAAGGGTGTTTTTTATGGTAGTATTGAAAACTATATAAAGAAATTGTCTCCTGTTGCTTAAAAATAACTTAATTTTTGTGTGCTTCTAATGTGGAGCCACTTATAATACAGAGCTGTGTATGGGCAGATGCTTAAATGAAAAACAAACTCATATATCATATAAAAAAATGGATTTTGGATTATATGTTTTATAATCATGTGTTCTTAGAAACGCGTTTTTAACAATTATGCCTAATAAATGCTTTTGATTTTTTTTTTGAAAAATTTTCCCTATGGGGTTATGAACTCTAGTTTGAGAAGTGTTGTTCTGTGCACTTGATCATTCTATTCTTGACCAATCTTTTCTTCTCCTTGAAGAACTTATAATATTATTGTTGGTTAAAAATCCTTTGGGCTATTATGCTCTTAGGTTGGTTAACCTAATGTTGCACCTATCCTTGGTGGTGTAGACTGAGGTGAAGTGTTTTTGATACCAGGAAGCAACCAGAACATTTTGCCTCAGTTCACGCCATACATGGGCATTTACTGGTTCGGGAACCACAAGTGGTTCTTGACCTTCCCACA
This sequence comes from Ectobius pallidus, assembly GCA_964059195.1. NCBI lineage: Eukaryota > Metazoa > Arthropoda > Insecta > Blattodea > Ectobiidae > Ectobius > Ectobius pallidus. Next base: position 143,994,378 of record CAXKWD010000003.1, on the reverse strand, counting down.
TAAGACACAAGGTGGCATTGTGGACATTCGGTGTACGTGGTGGATTATTCCCATGCATGAGTCATAATCTCTTTTCAAGCAGTGACGGGTCGCAACACAGTTCTGATTGGAAAGGTGTTATGGCACATTCTAAGCCTTTGTATAATGAAATAATTGTACACATAAAAGAATAATTAAAAATACAAAATTGTTTGTATTATTTGTTTATTGTAGTGCATATTATAAAGTGAAATTAATGTTTCCCTAAGAATGAGTAACCACCACTGCACTTATTGTCTGTATCTCCATCTACCCATTCTTTTTTAACTTGTAAGTTGACCAACTTTACGGGTTGCATGTCAATGGATAGGACAGACATGGGCGATAGGACCAACCAACCTGTGACCACAGACCATGGACCAACAGCCCTGAATATTTTAACCAACAAGACACTGGCTCTGAAAGTATATATAACATAATATTATTATTTTAGCCTATAGTGTTGAAAACTGGCACTTGTTAATATTTGGGATATGATTTATGTCTTTTTTCTGTGAATTCAGTGATTTCCAATTATATTTCTTCCATTGTGGTATAAAACAATTAGCTTCTTGTAATGTGATAAGTTAGCTAATTAACACAATCTTCTTAATAATTATATGATAAATAATTTTTTTCTCAGATGTCATTACTGTCAGAACACCAAACTTCTGAACACTGGATAAAACTTAGGAGTCTGATATTAAAAGAAAAGTCTGCAATTGATAAACATTATGAAACATTGAGAAGAATTGAAAAGGAGCGTGTGGAAAAAGTTAAAGTTATATTACGTAAATATTATCAAATCCTGGGCAGTATATCTTTTTATTTACCTTTTAATTTACAAGAATTCTTTGAAGAACTGATGCTGGTAAGGAAATCTTTATTATTGTGAAGTTTATATGTAATTTTGAATTTCATTTAGATTAATATGCTTAGTTGTCATGAGACTACAGAATGATATTCTTTGTAGAAATGTAGCTTTCACTGACATATTCGTAATAAGTTGATTTGGTAATCTTACTAATTTTTGTTGCGTTTTATTGCCTTTTACTATTATAAAAATCAGATTTACTATGAGACTATATTCTTTAAGCATGAATTATGTGGTTCAACTTGCTGTGCATTTGTTTACATGCTCTGGAACTCGAAAAATGGAATGGTTAATAGACTTCAGGCAGATGAACCGTGTATGGAAATTTATTTGGTACGCTTAACCAATGAGAAGACAATGTAGCCAGTCACATGCTTCTATTTACATCCACTCTACAGACATTCCGAATTTCTTCTTCTTAATCCGGTATTCATGACTGCTGACACTGTCTTCCGGAAACCAAATGCCACTCTTCTCTGTCTTTCCACTGCTCTGGCTCTATGTGTCTTGAAATCATTGCGTTCTATACTCCTTCTATCTGTGTCTTTGCTGGACGACCTCTTTTCCTTCTTTCTGGTGGTGTCCATTCCATAATTTGTCGTGGAAGTCGACCCTCCATCATTCTTTTAACATGTCCGTACCTGTTCAATCATAGCTTTAAACTCTCTACAAGTTTAGTTATTTTGCTGCCACCTTGACAGCAGTAAATGCTATTCATCCTTTTTCTGTAGTTTTATTGTTATATAAGTTTAGACTTTTTAGGTTATTGCATTACATTCTTTATTCATTTATAATTATCAATTAATATTAGTTGTAACATATGCATTCTATATCAAAAGTTATAATTGCTTATTCCTATGTGCAATGACATGTGTGTTTTAGTCATATTTTAACGCACTCATAATTTCCCTTTAACAAATTTATGTTTATTAATGATTTACAACATTAGATTTATTATCTACAATTAATAAATATTGCTCATTATTTTCTATTCATTAATATTTGAAGTTTAAAGAATATTTATTCAGATTTAAGCCTATCATGTTGGCTATGGCCATCTTTCTCTGTCACTTCCTGTTTCTGAAGTCAACATGACTCAAATTACTATTTAAATAATATACATTTTCTAGCTTTTAAGCTATTAATCCCTATTCATTGTCTTTATTATTCATATTTTGATTATTATGTTTGTATCCAGTCTTCAGGATACATTTCTTGAGCAGTTTATATGCATTTCATATAGCTCATTGACTTATTTCCTTCTTCTTCATCACAACCATTCATTATTCAGACATGGAAGGATTCATACTCTTTCGGTGTTTCGGATTATCATGATATAGTCTGAACATCTACATTCATTCAACTATTTTTGTGGATAATGTATCCTACAAGTGCTACACTTCATTATCATATACTTCTTCAAGTAAGCAAATACTAGTGCATCAAGAAATGTACTTAATCATTCATTCAATTTACGCCTTCAAAATGGCGTTTGTGTTGTGGTTTGCTAATCACTGAATAGCTGGGACATCACGACACACATTCTAATTCATATAGCAGAAAAGAATTCTGCTAATATCAATCTAAATAAGGACATATGCTTCGCTTCAAGTAAGTAATCATTAGTGTCACAAGAAGTGATTCCAATCTTCATACATCTACGCATTAAACATTGACTTCATTGTTGCGATTAGGTTATCTCTAAATAGCCTATCCATCAGACTTGACATTCTATTTCTAGTTGTGGAAACTATTTCTACAAGTGTCACGCTTCACGGACAGATGTGTATTTATTCACAAATGTGATTATATGTGACATCAAGACTAAACTTTCATCTCTATTAACCACAAACTTTCATTCAATCGTGAGTAGAAGCAATTCTCTTATAGACGTACTATATGATGTCTGCTTGACTTTGTGATTATATATCATAATTAATCAAACATAATTCTTCGTTTATCGTGTTAATACAAAACTGCTCATCTATATGACCTAAGTTTGATACCACGTCTTTCTCTACTCACAATAATACATATACAATTCTTCTCAAGGTTAATATGGAAGATAGTGACAATGTTCACGTGTCAAATCATAACTTTTTAGTCTCATGCGTTGATATGGATCTACATGTGACATCATACACCAACACTCTACACTAGAAGATTGTCAATCATTACATTAAACTGTAATTGCTATCTTCAAGAAGACTTTCAGCTAAGAAGCATACTTTCTTCATACCAACGCCTTTCAAGAATGTGAAAGTGTATTCATTCGTGTGTGTTTTAGTTTATAATTAAAGGTTATCTGTCATATCGTTGTTTTCATTGAGTGATGCATGTCATACAACTTATTCAATTCATTCCCTGTTTTCAAAGACAGGGTGGTCCTCCGCCAGAGATATCATTAGTTGTGGTTTGCATGAGAAGTGCTAAGCACAACTAAAGTTCAAACTCATGTAGGTATTAGGGACTCTTACAGTCCGCTCTTATACAAATAAACCCCCTGATCCCTACAGTACCATTGTAGTCTTTTCATCTCTATTATATCTATGATGTCTGGTTCTCCCTTCATTTCCATAATTTCTTTTATCTGTGTATTCTTTCTCTTCTTGATTTCCTTGCTGACCTCCTTAAAACATCCATTTCTGTAGCCAATATTTCATTTTCATTTTTGGGAGAAATTTGCCAAACTTCTGCACCATAGGTGAGGATGCTTTGAATTACTGTTTTGTATATTTGCAATTTTCTGTTTTTTGTTGTATGTTTATCCCACCAAATTGAATTTAGAGCATTTATTGCTTTCTTTGTTTTGGAAATTCTGTGTTCAATTTCTGTGTTGCTTTTCCCATGTTGATCTATTTGTGTCCCTAGGTATATACATTCTGTGCTTGGTTCTATTGTTTCTCCATTGTCTAATTTCAATGGTTCTGTCTCTTCGCCAATAATTAAATATTTGGTTTTCTTTGTGTTTATTGTCAATCCCCAACTTTCATATTCTTCATTTAACTTTCTTACCATATATTCCATGTCATCATGGTCCTGTGCAATTAGTACCTGGTCATCTGCACAGTTTAATGAGTACACATAATTATTTTGAATTGGAATTCCCATTTGCTGACATTTTTTCTTCCAGGTTCTTAATGTTCTTTCCAGATATATCTTAAATAGAATTGGAGATAGGCCACATCCTTGTCTTAATCCTTTTGTCATTTGAAAACCTTCTGTTATTTTGTTTCCTATTTTTATTTTCGAAATTGATCCTTCATACAATTTTTTAATTCCCTTTATTAGTTTTTTGTTAATATTAGATTCTTGTAGAACTTGCCATAATTTGTTTAATGGTACACTATCGTATGCTTTTATTAAGTCAATACATATTAAGTGTTTATCTCTATTAGTAGCTTTTTTCTTTTCTATTATTTGACAAAAGATATCCGTGCATGTCCTTCCTGCTGTAAATCCAGATTGCTCTTCCATTTCCATTTTTCATATTCTGTTTCTATTAATTTTGTTAGTATGTGGCCATAAATTCTGCTAAATATACTTGTAACATTCCGAATTTACTCTGAATAAATGTCCTTGTGGCTGTGTCAGTCGTATATTTTCCCGTAAATTTGGTAATACCAGTTACAACCTATGAAGAGATTCTGTTGGCTGCGGCGATCTTCTTGCTTGTAAATTACAAGCTATACTTTAGGTTCAATCTAGAAGCTTCTGAATCTGATAATAATGGTTTGATTCTGATAGTATAGTTGCATGAAAAAAACTCCTAACCCTTTCATTGCTATAAACATAAATATGTGTCATTACACGTCTCTGCTTGCCATGCTATGGACGAATATATACAATTCACTCATTTGCATGGCTACAGACAAAATAAATAATTCTTCTTGGGAGTTATTCATAGCGTGTGTGTGTATAGTAGGCCTACCATCTGTTATCTATATCTAACACCATAAGTTGGCTGTTCTCTGCCTTTAGCTGCCATCTGTAGCTAAATATTTCAGGCACTATGCATTATAATGCTGCTGCTGTGTGACATCATGCAGGTTTCCCCCAGGATTGTAAATTGGCCTCTACATCATGCACTGTGCTCTAGTGTGGGAGGAGATTGATGAATTACAGCTAGCATAAAAACTATGTACCTGGGTATGATACAAAAAAAAATTGATAATTAATTCAGCTTCGCCAGTTTGCACAGTGAATAATATGTTAGGAGTGAGTACTAAGTAAGCAACAGTTGGGGGAAGACGTGTGTGGAATGAGCTGCGGAAGATTTGTTCAAAAGTGACATAAGGGACAATGGGAGTGGAAGTAGCAGTTTACAGAGCCAGAATTGGGTGTTTTGTGAATAATAAGAAGACGGGGTTGAAGAAGCAAATAAACAAAGAAAACACCGCCAATGCATTGATACACTCAATCATGATTATTGCCCTCCTGGTAATAGGCGGAATTGAAATGAACCCGGGACCAGGCAGACAGGGTAGCTTCGAAGAGATATTCAGAAGATTAGATGGCTTGGAAGAGCGACTGAGTAACAAAATAAGTGTAACAACGAAAGAAGTAAAGCAGGAGATCCGAGAAGAGATCAAATGTATGAAGAAGGAAGTGGAAGAACTGAGGAGCAGGATACAAAGATTAGAGAAGAAAAATCGAGGATTCAATTTAGTTTTCACGGGGATAGAAGAGAGAAAAGGAATCACGCCTAGAATGGAGATTACGGAAATTTTAGAGAAAAAACTGGAGGCTGAACTACAGGGCTGGGAAATTATCGAGGCCTATCGGATTGGTAATAGGAAGGGCAAACGAATGATAGTCGCGCGATTTGCCACGAAACAGGTCGTTCACATGACATTGAAGATGGCACCTAAATTAAGGGGGACGAATATTTACATCAATAAAGACCTATCAGAACAGGAAAGATGCATCAGGAGACAGCTAGTACAACAAATGAAAGAATTAAGAAAATCTGGAAAAAAGGTTATCATCCGGAACCTGGAATTGTACGTGGATGGAGTCAAGCTCGAAGACAAAAGCGGATTAAGTGACAGCAAACAGGAAAAGCGTCAGCAGATTTGTGAAGAAGGGGCAGCCAGCCTGCGCGTGGACGGGTCGGAAGAAAAGGACTCCAGAGTCGTGACGTCGCTTCGTAGGGGAAAAATACCTCATAGACCATCCCAGGTGATGACGCAGGCACAATCAGATGACGTAGGAGCGAAGATAACACGAATGAACGTGAGAACAGCTGAGGATCCATGGACGAAGTTTGATACGGTGAGTGCGGGAGAAGAAAATGCAGACAAAGCAACAGGCATTGGAACGAGAACCAGACGACGTTTGCAGTCTTTTAACTTGGTTACTAATTGACAATAAGCAGGGAGATCAACAAAAGCAGTAAAAATTATCACAAAGAAATAATTATAGCCTACGTCCTGTTTCAATAATGGGGAATGATCAGTGTACAACATTCAGTGCAATTAAAGCAGTACGAACACAGCCCGGAAAATAAATTTAAAAAAAGTACTAGCTAATGTCAATATCGTGTGTAATGTAAAGTAACTCGATTCAGTGCGCTATGCTTAGTGACTCGGAGTATTGACAAAAAGGCTAATTTTCAAATATATACGCTATCAGTATGATAAGGATTATTTAGAAAACCAGTTCATTGTTTGTGAATCCCATAAAAATGCAGATTATTTATTTAGTGATTTTTTATGGCTTAGGCAAGAGTAATAAGAATATAAAATGGTTACATGATGTGAACAGAAAAAAAGGACATACGAATTTAGCTGTAAGGAAAGCACAGATGAAACTTACGCCATTTATTTTATTTTGATTTTTATTTTAAAAAGAATTTCTGAAGTTTCCTTTTGGAATCCAGTTATATTGTTTAGTAGCCTTTTATGCTTACACACACACTTCCACGAAAAATGTGTAATTGTGTTTTAAGATTGTCTTCCGGTAAAACGACAAACGTCGAATCCGGTAGACTCTTTTGTAATTTTTCTTAGTACAATAAATATCATCATCATCATGTTAGGAGTGAAAAGGCTAAATCAGGTTTTGTGATTCTTTGTTGCATATAATGAACATATATTTATTGTTTGTACAGAACATGAATCAAACAACAGAGAACAATCTCCGATGCTATGCATTGTGAAAATATGTTTATTGTTTGTACAGAACATGAATCAAACAACAGTGAACAATCTCCGATGCTATGCAGATCTGCACAAACACCTGTCTATGATTGTAGCCAAAAAAATTACGAAATATAGACACCATGTAGCTCAACCCAAAACATCTTCTGATACGCTACAACTTTCTACAAGGTAAGTTAGTACCCCTTTGCTATTTAAAGTTTTAATTTCAAACATCGTTAAATTCATTGTCTTTGATAACTTCAGTACTGGCATTACTTTCAGCTTTGTGTGCATATGTAGATATTTTACTAATTTTCTTTTGTAGAGGTACTCAACACAGGCATTTCCAGTAAAAACTTAACACATTGAATGTCATGTTGGACCCTAGGGAACATTGCAAAATATTACCATGGGAACATTGAAGTCCATATGGCAGTGCACTTCATTTGATTTGTCATGGTAACACGAGATCCACTGGAGAAAATGATTCTGCTTTATGTGTGTGGATCAGTGGCAGCCTAAGAGGTAGTGCCGCTGTGACATGGCCAGTGGCAACTCTTAGCTAAAATTAGTGGGGGTGCTGCTCCAGAAAATTTTTAGCCTTTGTTTTAAAATTGTGTAAAAGGAAACATAAAAGCTATAGAAAGAAAACTTATTCAGAAACTTGATAAAATCCTAAAAGGACAAAATAAAAATAATTTACTTACTTTAATCTAAATTGTTACAATTCAAGCTTGATCCATTTGTTTAAAAATGAAATCCATTCTTCTTGTTTTAATTTCTGTGAAAAGGTCAATAATTTTCTCCATGCCATGGTTAAAGTTTTCTGTTAAATAAAAGAACCGGAAAAAAAATGAATCAAATAGAATAGCTGGAAAAAAGATAATAATCTAATTCTAAGCTTTATAACATTCAAGAATATAGTACATGGTTTTTAAGCACAACACATGCGGAGCAACAAAAAAAAAATTATATAATAAAAATAAAAATAAAAAATAAAAAACACTACCTTTCACCAATACGCCAGTGTCAGTACTGTTCAAGTTCCAATTTCCAATTGTTGGAAAAGCATAAAATCAAAATAATCTACAAACCCACAAAGAAAATAAAACAACATCTGAATTCGGTAAAGGACAAGCAGGCGGGCGTCTATAGAATCCCATGTAGCTGTGGACAGGTATATCGGAACCACAAAAAGAAGCATCAACACCAGGCTGAAAGAATATAACAGTCATTGCAAACTGGGAAACACGGAAAAATCTGCATTTGCCGAACATGCACTACAGTCAGGCCACTATATCTGCTTCCATGAAATGGAGGTCCTCAGCACCATACCACAATATTATCCCCGATTATACCATGATGCAATAGAAATACAAAAACACAGAAACAACTTCAACCAAAAGGAAGAATCACAGAAAGTACACAAAACATGGTTTCTGGCTATAACAAAAATAAAATGTAAAAATAAAACACTCGGAAACAGTTTAAGGCATTCAGTCCAATCAGAAAAAAGAACAACGTCCATGGCAGAGTGCTGACCATTCAACGTGCAAAAGACAGTATAAATATCGGTCCTACAGGGAAAACAGCAGCAGTTGACACCAGACAGCCATAGACAAGCTCTGAAGATGCCCGACGCAGCTCGTGGTGAAATGTCAGCCAGCAAAACTGACCAACCACGGCCCACAAGCCTGGAAAAGTTGACTTCAAGTTTATATTTTGGCTTGTAGTAATTTTGTGGACCTCGTTTTGGAAAAGTGTTTAAAATCATGTTGTTGGATATTGTTGAGCTCGATCAGTAAAATAACTATGTAATACTGTACTTTATTCTTATTTTAGTGCCTAAGCCTTTCGATTTCACTGGACCATGATCAGGGTTAGTTATTTCTTATCTCTGGTACTGGCACTAGTCACTGAATATGTGCGAGGTGCCACTGGTGTGGACTGCTATACCCACTGCAAGTATTTTGCAACTATGGGGGTGGGAGTAAGTGCATTACAGTGAGAAATAATAGAGTGACATATTTTTATATATTTACCATAATAATTCTGAATTAATTTCAATAAGTATACTTAATTAGAGGAACACAGCTAGTTTTATTGAGTATCATAATAAATCAGTATTTTTTTGTATGTATTTATTTTTTTGCGGTTGTTGCGATCACAGCCAATCTGGTGCTGTCTTACTCACCCTCAAAATACATAAGGGTTGTTGGAAACAATTGAACATTGCAGAAAGATATATAGATGACTCAGTAGAGAACAAATTTAACAATTAAAAAAAATACTGAATCATTACACGAGGTTTCTGGTACATCAGGATTACAGAATTCTCCTGGTGGAAAAGGATTTAGGCTTCCTGGTATGCAATTGTAGCCCTACACATTAAACAAAAGTGAGGTCAAATTATTTCTAAATTATGACCAAGTGTGCAATCTGTCCCATTATGATATGAAATTTTGTTCCCTCAGAGGTCAACATATTTTTCAGTCCCTCAGGGATTAAAGTTGTTAACATTTAGTGTTAAACTTTTAATGCATTTCATTACGTTCTCTTTCCATAAAAACCCCAATTGGCTCTTAACACATTTCTTGGCCTTTGAATTGAATAAAGTATTTTAGGTAGATTTCGAAGAAAAATCTACCTATTGCAATAGATACCATGTCATGATTTTCGAAAAATTCTTTCATATCTTTACGTTTCATGCTCCCCTAAGTACGAAACCACCGCCTGTTCAAAAAAAAAAAAAATTCGTGATATTTATATATATATTTCTATATCAGTTCTAAGTAAGCAGTGGTAAAGAGCAGACGCAGGTAGGAGGTGCTGTGTGGATATATGTAAAAGTGACACAAGGGTCATGGCTATCGAAATTGAAGCATACAGGATGAGGATAGGCACATTTGGGGTTAAAAAAAGAGCATGGAACAAGGGAACATCGGGAGAAGATTTAACTAATGTGGCGACCTGGGCCCTGGTGATAATAGTGCTACTGGTAATTGGAGGGGTGGAATTGAACCCAGGCCCAAATAGCGGGAAAGGCTGCTCAGAAGAGGTCATAAAAAGCTTGGAAAGAATGGAAGAGAGATTAGTAAATAAAATAAATGGGGCTACAAAAGAAGTTAAACAAGAAATAAGAGAGGAGATAGTGAGAATGAAGACGGAAGTGGAACATCTGAAGACAAGAATTGAGAAAATCGAGAATGCAGACCGGCAGATGAACTTAGTTTTCCACGGAATAGAAGAAAGAAAAGGTGTCAGTGCTCTTCAGGAAGTCCATGAGCTATTGGAAAACAAATTGGAAGTTCAGATAATGGGATGGGAGTTCCTTACGGCACACAGAGTTGTTTTTGCTACACTTGGGAGAACAAACAAATTGAAAGGGACTACGATATACATTAACAGGGATCTATCTCCGACGGAGAGAGCAACAAGGAAGAAACTAGTGGAACGAATGAAGCTGGAACGTAGCAAGGGGAAGAAGGCTATTGTACGAAACATACAACTATATGTCGATGGGAGGAAGACAGACCTAAGTATCAGCACGGTAGCAAGCACCAGGAAAGCTATGACCGCATCAGCAACGGACAAAGAGGGTGCCGCGTGTCAGGTTAATGAACGTAAAGCGCGTGCAGCGACGTCACCAACTGGAGTTAACCACCAAGAAGAACAGCTGAGAGAAGTAGCTAGCACGTCATCGGCGCCGCGTTTCCAGATTCCTCACGGACCTTGGAGCAAGGACGAGTCATCTGCTGCTGCAAGCGGAACCACTGATGACTCAACGATAACCACCAGAAGCCGTACCAGATTATTAAGTTTCAAACAATAGAACTTAGCCGGGAGTCTTTCAAATAGTAACTTGTGATGAAGTGTTAATTTAAATAGATTAAGGTTCATTAAGAGTGAATTGCCAAGGAGTATAGGGAGAAAGTAGAATAGTTTAAATCATTATTGTAAGATTAGGATCAAATAATAATTTAGTGTCTAGTATCACATCCATCACACGTCTCCAGCGTCCATGATAGCGGGTGCCCTATGAAGATATACGATCGGCAGTTCAATAAAGGTAGTGTTTAAGTACGAAAACTAATGTGTTTGATGACGTTGAACTATCTGCCGTGTGTTAATTATGTATGTATGTATTATCTGGAAAAGGACCTGCCAGAAACCGGAAGGTAGGTACTGGTCCTTTTCGAAAGTGTATAACTTAAGGGCCAGTGTAAAGTGTCTTAGAACAAATAAATCATATCATATCATATCATATCATATCATATTTATATATATATTTATATCTTTACACGATAGCGACCGTAATTTTGAAGATATTGGAACCAAATTTTAATATGTTATTTCTAGGCCCAATAGTTCGGACAAGTTCGTTAATGAGCAAAATTGGCCCAAGGGGGTGGTCGGGGGAGGGGGTTGAAATTTTTAAAAATGTATATCTCGGCCCCTATGAAGAATAGAGGGAAACTTTGTTTGAATAAATTAGAGTACTCCCTATGGAGTTCACAGTGACATCAACGATTCGGGGGTTCGAGTGAGGGTGGGGGTGGGGGATGAAAATTCGAAACTTTTGAAACCACGTCTTGTGGGGTATCGTTGAAAAGCTCTTGATGAGTACTCTACAAATCAATAACTAGTTTCTTGATAGCTCTCATATGACGCGAGATTTTAATGTTTGAAAATAATAACACTTAAAAGAATTATTATAATATAATTTTGTCTTGTTTAGCGGCTTTGCTAATTTTATTCATTGCTGATCTCGCGCACGGCCTCCCAGAATATTATATCCTATTCTTGTTGTCAAAAAAATGATTGTAGGCTCTTCCTCTTTACTGCAGGTTTGCCATGCCAACTCTAAAAAAGAAGAGTGTTGCGCAGAGATAATAAATTAAACCAAAAGCACTTTGAAATCTACCTCAGCCTGTAGGCCTGCCTAAAGGGATTTTTTTTTATTTGAAAAATCTGCTTGTAATAAAGTAATTGAATCATGCATCAGTCTTTTGTTGCGGCCAAGGAAGAATTTAGTTTTTTCTGATGATTTCAAAGTGGTTGTTAACATTGTGGCCATAAATAACAATCTGGTTCTATAATAACATATTCATACAGAGTCAAAAATTTAACTTTTTAAAAATCATAATATATTATATAATATCTTAAAACTATATTAAATGTGCCTACATATATATTATATCTTAAAACTATATTAAATGTGCCTACAAATATATTATTCTGAAAGAGTGGAACTTCATCAACAGCCTGGTAAACTTTTTATTTTCATAAATTTAAAATTGTACTCGTGAGAAAAAATTATATTTAGCACTGTATGGGTCTATATGACATATGGAGGCCGCTCGCAGGTGAAGAAGCTAGGGTCTATATGAGGTATGGAGGATGGCATTGAGGGGATAATGGTTTTATTTTCTCATCCCTGAACATAACTGAAAACCATTTACAAAATAATGAGAATGGATTCTTTCTGGGCTATCAGGCCATGGTGTCGGATTTCTTTTTTTTTTGGAGTAATTTAGAAAGGACAAGAAAATAGCTCAACTAATTTCTAAAAAGGAATAATGAACATCTGTTTGTCAATTAAGCAAACACTTGTCACGTTACAAAATCGTGACTAGTTATAAACAAGAGATATTTGAACTCGGGCACTATATGCGCTGTTCAAGTGAAAAAAAAAGAAACAAGTGTGCATGCACAATGGTTAAAAATTTAAAAGCAATAGACGGTTGAAGGTGGCAGAGGAGGTGTGAGAGAGTTAGAGTCAAGGAGCGGATGAGTTGAGTTGACAGTGAGTGACAGTCACAACAAGAGTGAGGAGGTGGTTGTCGCTCCGAGGGGGCACAGCCCACTCGGGCTAGTATGTAATGCACCAAAAGCTATAAGAGTTGTGAATAGACAGTCTACAAGAAATAACCGATTATAGTCAATGGACACTGTATCTAGAATTTGATTGGAAAGAGTGAGCCGTCGGACAGTAACTAAGTCAAAAGGTTAATCGGTGGAAAAGTTACTCAGTGCCGAGAATAAATTAACGGGATATCATAGTCAACGAGTTGAACAGTTTGAAACTTCAGAAATATGAAAGTTTATAAAGAATAGCAGTAAGGGAAAAGGAGAAGTGAGCTGGCTTTGAGAAGTTGAATAAGAAGGTTGGGAGGAGAAAGAGAAGATTTGGGTCAACGGGTGATGGAGCTGAGATGACGGAGTCGTCTGACGTTCTATAAACAGAACGTGGATGGACAGCTGAACCAGGAGAATGTCGACCTATGGCTGTGAAGAAATGGCTGGTGGCTGGTTTACAGAAAATGTTGGTTGGCTTACATGGGAGCCGTTTGTAAGCAAAACGTCTAGGCCTACATGAGAAGAGGAATGTGGTAGAATCTAATTGTTGTTTGGATTCACAATGAGACCCATTAGAAGTTGAACAATGACAGCAGGAGGCCGGCACGAAGATGGTGGAAACATTGCATTGAGTAATATATGTCTTGAACTTAATAACTTTGAACGATAAGAGTTATGGTTGAGTAATTATGATGAAATATGTAATTGTTGAGGTAGTGAGCCTGTGGTTAAATGAGACAGTGGGCCTGTTTAATTGAGCGGATATGGTGCCGTATCCATATAGAAGTTAGGTTTGAGATAAGAGGAAATGCTGATTCTCGTGAGCTTTGCGGCGCCTTAGCCGTAAGGTGGTGAGATGACTAGTAAGTGTTAGTCTCTTCTATGTGTCCATCTGTATTAGCTATAGTAGTAAATTATTTCATTGTAATGATTGAAAACCATATTCGGTTCAAGAAAGTAGTAAATTGAGAGTAGGATTTGTACAGAGAAAAAGATCCATAGTGCAGAGTAATATGTAGAATGAGGAAAAGAAATATGGGATTTAATTAACTTTGAAAACAGTAAGAAAAGTGTAGAGTAATATAATTCAAGTTCAGGATTAAGAGAGTGAACTTAACAGGAACATTAGGTTAAAGAGAAAACTTTGAATAGTAAAAGAAAGTAGAAGTAAAGGGTTATTAGAAAAAAAAGTTGATGGGGGTGAAATGTAGTTTCAAAATGTAATTCATAAAAGGAATTCAGAGATGTAAATGTTCACTAAACTGAAGTAGTAAATTAAGATAGTCGGCGAGCTTAGGTGCCCTATCGTAAGCAAAGGACTGGGAGATCGAGTAAGTGTCATACTCCCAAAAGAATGTTGTAAGATCCAAATTTCAAGTTAGAGACGGCTATTTATTAATTTATGTGAGCGATGCTTTGCGTCTTATCGAAGCAAAAGTATAAGGGAGACTGAGAAAGTGATGTAGGCCTACTCCCATTGTTAAAAATCAGAAAAAATATTGCATCCAAAGAATAGTAAGTTGAATAGTAAGTTGATTGTGGTTAGTATTTTAACCTAAAAGAGTAAAGAGTTAAGAAAATAATTTATTCAAAGTAAAGTTGAAGATAAAGTGATCAAAGTTAAAGTGGAGCAAAGATTCAAAGTAAATTGAAACCAAAGTAAAATAAAATGTAAAAGTGTGTTGCTTTAGGATAGCAAAGGTTAAGAAATGAAAGAAGTGAAGAAAGAGAGAAAGAAAGAAAATAAAGAAATCTAAAAATTCTTATGAAAAGTATTTATAAATGAAAATAAAAATTATTGTTGGTGTATGGATACTTGTGGTTATGTGAAAACCCGTGGTTCCAGGAAAGAGAAAAAAAAGAGTAAAATGAAAAGCTAGTAGTATGCCTATGAATGACTGAAACTAGGTTAATTGTGTAGTTTTTGAAGGAAGTTACTAGAGTTTTTCGGGGGTCAAGGCAACTATCCGCCCCACATGCAGATATATACTTGTCAGGGACCTTGCTCTATGAATTGAGAAAATTATATATATATTTTAGTACTTTCTTGTGTCACTGGTTACAGGGGAGATGTCAAGTTGGCTGTAACTCAGAACTTAGACATAACTCTCTGTATATATGATATTTTCCCGGGCTACTAACCTGCAGCCCTATTCTGTAACTTCTCGATTTCGGAATCGGAATCGGAATCGGCGAAGAAACCGATTTTTCCATGTTTTGGTATTCTGTAACTCCATTCCGATTCCGAGCGATCGGAATCATACCGATAGTAATGGCGGCTGATCGGAATCCTTGCCGAGAGGTCTCACGCATTCGTTTGGAAATTTCTAAGTCAAATAAATAACGAAGGAAAGCAATACACAATGTCATTCTATTAAATTTGTGTTATTAATGCATAAGCATAACTAATTAAAATATTTAAAACTTAATAAACTAATGAAAACATATTAAAATAATATATGTAAAAATGTAGGGTTATGTTTGCCGTACAAATCATGGCCACAGAAATATTAGTTGTAGTAAAAATGTAAGTAGCCTACTAATTTTCTTTAATTGTAATATAATTTAATCGTTAATAACACCGTCAACCCCAATTCACTACCAGTATAATATGTTCTTGCCATAATTATGAACATTAAGTACAGAAAACAAACTACAAATAAAATAAACAGCAGATGATATTGTATTCATTCCTAAAATGTACTGTACATATATTTTACCTATGTCAACCAATCTCCGAAATAAATAAAAAATTAATATAGGCCAAGGATGCCCGAACATTTCATATGAAGGTTCAATAACCATTTCAATTGTTTATGGCGTGTCATATTTATACTAGCAGTAATTTACGTTTAAAAACTAGACTAATCTCAAAGAAAACATATATAATAGTTTTAATAATTTCTGTAATCACTGTTTTTGTTAAATTAAATGCATAACTATAAAAATACTGTAATAAATAGAACACACGTAGTACGATAAAAGACTACTTTAGCAAATATTACCCAATAAGAGTCATTTAGTAAATGCTTTTAATTAGACATAATATAGTGTACTATGTAGTCAGCTTGTGCAAAATTAATTAGGAAAATGCATGCGTAATTACCTGGCAATGAGAAGTGTATATTGAAGACTACAAACCACTGATAACTGGATTCTCTCTTGTGGAGACTATATCGCTTGAAATAACACACATAACTATTTTAATGCTTTCACAGAATAATTACAGAACTGCACTTTCACTGTTCATCCATTATCAAATTTGCACATACTCGATAAAAATTGAATTAGTGACAATATTACACGGAATTGTACAGCTTCTGTAGACTACAAATGCCTGACTGCCTCTGCAAAGCGTAAATGTGAAACACAATTTGGAAGAATGGAACATAACGGTCTATGAGAGATGATTGACCGTGCCCCTCTAGCCTTTCTTTGTAGTGCAACCCCCAAGTAAGCTCACCACATTCCTAACATTAGAAATGAGATCCAATGAATAGAATTTAGTGTAGCAGTGTTCATTGCAAAATTTTAAAACCACAGCAGTAGACATTTAAGATACATAGGTTTTATTATAACTTATTTGTAAGGCCCGTCAAAAAAATAAGCGCCCTATTCATATTAAGTTCTTTTAGTACGACTTTATTTTATAAATTGTGTGAGATATTATGAAGTCTCATGAATTTTAGGGTTAGTTAAACCATTTTCATTATGGCGGGAGAGCTGTTTCAGACGACAACTCTTCACAGTTGAGATGACGTCACTTAAAACCCTTGCCTCTCATTGGTGAACGTCACCTGTACGTCACTAATTCTTCGGCTACCTTCGGGATTTCGTTTTGAGATACGCAAAACGAGTGGATGATCTCGATTGGTGTTACAGAATACCAAACAAGCCAACATTTCGATCGACTCGGAATGGGGAGATCCCGATCGGTAACATCTCGAGTCGAGCGGCTGGCAAAACGAAAAGTTACAGAATAGGGCTGCAGGTGGTGAATTGGATTAATTCCGACGTTTCGAAGCCAAACTGAGAGAGAGTTAATTTCTTTTGTGATATTGTCTTTAGGTTCTTCTTATGTATGGGAAATTGACCTATACACTTTATTTTTCAAGTTTCCCCATAAATAATATTCACATAGGCCTACTGTTAGAAGAACTTAAAGACAATATCACATAGGACTATGACAAGAGAAATTAACTGTCTCGGAAGCTGAACTTATGCGCGTGAAAGAAAATTACATAAAAAGGTGCCAATATTATGTGGATGCAAGAGGAGTACATTTCCAACATCTCTTGTGATGAGGTACGTGGTTATTTTCATTGTAATTTTATCTGTAAATGTGAGAACCTGAATCATTACACCGATCGCGGCATTATTTGCGTAGATATTTCACCCGATCGCTCGGGAGTTGGAGCTGTGCCAGCCGCGACGCAGAAACCCGCGTCATTGGCCAACTCTTGCGTGGAACTCACTGTAGAATTAGAAAAAAAAAAGAAGTAAAAAGTTGGCTATTGATTTATAATAAAAACTTGTTAATCAGGGGTGCCCACCCCCCAAACATCATGACTCACCCCCAAACATCATTGCTCACCCCCAAACATCATTGCTCACCCCCCCAACCTGATTGGCTGTTGACAAGGGCGCTCATATGATATTTTCTGGGGGGGGGGAATTTTTTTAATTAATTTATTTTTTGTCGCTTTAATATAATAATGTAATAAGTGCAACAATGACGTAGCCAGAAAATAATTGCGGGGAGGGTCAAAAGTGCCGGGGGTTTAAAATACCCCCCAAAAAGGGGGTCGGGGTTCCGTCCCCAGAAAAGTTTTAAATATTGAACTAATGAAAATAACATTTTATGCTATTATACCACAGAAAAACTAGTTAGGAAATTTGTTTACCATACTCTAAGACTAACTAAAACTCCATGGCGCTACATCCCTAGAGGGACTTGGCCTACCACCCGACCGCTGCATCATCTCCCGTAGGCAGATGGCAGGATTGGGGGGCATGTGGTCAGCATGCCGACACCCACGGCCGTTAATGGTGGTTTTCTGGACCGGAGCCGCTACTTCTCTATCAAGTAGCTCCTCAATTTGGAATCACGAGGCTGAGTGCACCCCTACCAGACCTCCCTACCTCAGAAAAATCCGAAGAGGTACCGGGAATCGAACCCGGGTCGACGGATCTGTAGGCAGCGACGCTAACCACAAGACCACGCCGGCGGACTCTAAGACATGCCAATGTAAATAAGAAATCATTATCTAAGTGGGGGGTCCACCCCGGAAAATTTTTAAATATTGAACTAATGAAAATCACATTTTTCGCTATTTTAGCACTCAAAAACTAGTTAGGAAATTTGTTTACCATACTCTAAGACATGCCAATGTAAACAAGAAAATGTACCTAAGTCGGGTGTCCACCCCCGGGAAATTTTTAAATGTTGAACTAATGAAGATAAGATTTTACGGTATTTTAGCACTGAAAAACTAGTTAGCAAATTTGTTTACTATACTCTAAGACATAGCAACTTAAACAAGAAATTGTTACCTAAGTTATAATACTTATTACCAGGGCCCGGATTCTGATGACCTAATATTGTTTGAAAAATGCCCTATAAAATGACCCTAAATTTTAAAGGAAATTACTTAATAATTATAAAAAATGGCCTAAAAACTGATATTTTGTTTATAGAAACTTATTATTGTACACAGAAAGTTATAGACTAGTTTGTACATAATTGTAAAAACTGTAAATAACGGTAATGTTGTGAATGTTTTTTTCTCACGGAAATTTATACTGGTACATCCTTTTGTGGTCTGCCGGGTTATATTGTTGTTAATTGAAGGTAAACGGTAGTTTGCACTCTCAAATCCATGCAGGTGGCAGACTCTTGTGCCAAGTCAATCTAATAACAATAGCAATATAATACAAAATTTTGGCGTTTCTTTGTTCTCACTTCCGACTGAGACATGTCAACACTTTAACGCCAAATTTTGCCTTCTAGCATTAAACAAGCACCACTTCAAAGACAGCACCGCTAGCGACGAAAAAAAGTTAATACACTCAATGTAAATACATGAAAATGACTAAATAAGAAAGCAAATGACACGAAAGTGACTAAATAATGACCTAAAATTGAAATAAATTCCCAAAAGATATTAAATTGCAAAAAATGTCCTAATAAAAATGCATTTCTATAATCTAGAGGTCATGATTAGGATTTATCCACAAGTTGGCAATGTCTATGCAGCATCAATAAAAAGATGACGTGTCATTAGAATCCGGGCCCTGCTTATTACTATTTATAAGAAAAGTTGAATAACACATGGAACAGTGGATACAATATGCCTACTCATTATGTTATAAAAAGAAAATAACTGCTATATCACATTTGACACACCAACAAATTTTGTTTAATTAAATAACTATTTTAAAAAAATACAAATATAGAATTTTAGGTTTTGACTTTTTGGGGTCCAAACCTCCTGGACCCTCCTTTCCTAATCCACTGTGGATTCCGCTTCCATGTTGTCGATTTGGTAAAACTTCTGCAACCTTTTTATGTCTTAACCGACTTTCAAATAATTGTCTTAAAAGAAAAACACCTGACTAAAATAATTATTGATATACATTTTTTTCCTTGCGCCCCCCCCCCCCTCCCGCCCGCGGGTATGGGCGCCCATGGCTGTCGAAATTCTTCATCTTTATCTTGAAGATTCTGCTTGGGATTTACTTCAATATACGGTTTCCATTTATCTTCGCCGCTACTTTTACTTTCAGTAATCTTGTATTTTATATCTAAATTATTTTAATTTTAAGACAATTATTTCAGTATTATACGGATGTTTCTTTCTGCAGTGATCTTGCCATTTGTCATGCCTAATAATGGCATTGCACAATAATTCTAAACACTTCTATTTAAATTGCTGTTGTTTTTCGGCATTTTCGAGATGCCGAGATGGACTGAAACCAGTAGCCTAACTCAGCGTGGAGTGAAATGCGCAGTTGCAAGATCAAGTTACAATAAACAATAACATGTGTGAATTGATTAAAGCGAAGGAAGAACTGAGGTCATTGATAACAATGAGAGAATATTGCAACGTTTCTTTTTTTGGAAAGCGGAAGCCAGGACCGATTTAGTCAGATCAATTAACATAAAGAAACACCATCCTAATGGTTTATTCCTCTGAAGCCACCTGGCCACGCAATGAATACCTGCACTATACTAACAATGGTTCAGTTTGCAGTCACCGCTATCGGCATAGAATGATCGATTTCGTTGGCGCAGCAGTTGTTTACAAGCAAATGCGTTTCCCTAATTTATTGACTATTCACTTCTAAAGAATTAGAAGAGACCTTTTGAAGTTATAAAACTTGACCGTTTTTATTTGTAACATATAAAATGCTAATTTTGCAACAATTTTCATCCCCCCCCCAGAAAATTAATAAAACGATAATATTTTGCCCCCCCCCCCCAGAAATTTCAATGGCGCAGTCTGCGTCTTAACCCCCCCTGTGGGCACTCCTGTGTTAATTGTTTTGTGTTCTCTTCATATTATATTGTTGAAATTAAGACACTAGTACTCAGTTTCTGGTACATCGCAGTTATCATAGAGTTAGCTACACGGACTTTCAATTTTAACAGCACAGATAACTTTCATGAGTTTCTGAAACCTAAATCGCCCAGTTATCAGTGCTTGTTACTAACAGCGTGATTTACCTCTGCCTTTCTTCTTCACAACGTTCACAGATGTCACTACTGTAGACTTTCTAGTTATTTTTTTAGTTTATTTTGCTTGCAAAGGTTTCTCACTAAACAAAACAGCTGACTGTTGGCTGGATCCTAGCTGTATAAACATATGTCGCTAACAATGCATTTTTGTTTTATCGAAAAGCAGGCAATTAACTCTTCTTGGTAACATTATTTATTTATATATTTACTCATTTTGTTTAGTAATTTTTTCAATTATTTTAGTTTGTGCAAAAAATGAACTTACCCGTAGTAATCTGCACTGTACTTTTAACATAAGGGGGCCAATGGTTAACTTTCAATTAAAAAAATTTCTTGGGCGAAACGGTAATTATGCCGCGCACAGGTTTTCCTTCCACTGAATAATAAAAGACCCTTGCACCAAACATAATATGTCACAACTATAAACAACAAAATAATATTTCATAACAAAAAAAGACCCTTGCACCAAAAAACATATTTCATAATTATAGGAGTGGGAGTTGGGGACTCGTGAGCGGCATAAAATAACTTTTTCCCATTTCTTGGTAATAAAAAGGAAATTGATTTTATTTCGCACACTCATTTAGGCCTACCAATAAACAGGTATTCAATGCGGTTGAGTTTAATGCAGTGTCAGTTCAATTCAATTAATTTTATTTCCATAAGACAGTTATACAACTGAAATAG
Organism: Ectobius pallidus; assembly: GCA_964059195.1. Classification (NCBI taxonomy): domain Eukaryota; kingdom Metazoa; phylum Arthropoda; class Insecta; order Blattodea; family Ectobiidae; genus Ectobius; species Ectobius pallidus. Next base: position 143,973,059 of record CAXKWD010000003.1, on the reverse strand, counting down.
ACGAAGTCAATGGGGTAAAAATTACAATAATTACATAAAATAGTATAATCACATAAAATTCTCGGTCGTCATAAGCTTTAAAAGGATGTTTCGGTGCTCTGAACACCTTAGGCCTAGCTACAGCCCTAAAAATCCAAATCTTCTTCATCGGAAGACCAAGAATCTGAACCTGATGGGGTTATGGATGACGAAGACGATGATGATGAAGATGTAAGCTCCATATCGGTACTTTATACCACACGGATCTCGCCAATCCTTGGACTTATCATGGACACTGGGCACTGCACGAACGTAGAACAAAAAAGCACGCTAAACTACTGAAAATTACTGAAAAATACTAAAACTGCATGTGAACATATACTAGCGCCACAGGTGACATTCATGTGAATCATAGCTAACAGCCAGGTAACCACGTGTGTTGGCGCAGTTATCAGCTCGAGCGCTGGTAACTGTAACTGTAACGATGAATGTGGTTTCAGAAACTGCTTTTGCACATACCAGCGTGTTATACCACAGGTAACTGTGCTAAAGCAGATAAAAGTCGTATCAGAAACCGGCCATAGAACCTACCCAATTCTCCATTGTTTAAAAGCTAGTCAAAGGGCATAAATTGTGTGAAAGGACTTAAATTGTGGTTAAGAAAAAGAAAAATAACAATAATAATTAATTAGTGGATTGAATTATAATTAGAAGTAATTGTGGACGGTGCCCATAAAAATAAGTATTCCACAATAGAAGAGAAACTTGATGAATTAGTAAGAATTACTTATGGTGAAGAAATTTAGAAACACTCTGTAATGTTGTTGGAAAGTTTAAATGTATTCTTTGTGTCTTCACGTTGCTTAAAGTTGAAAGTACAAGTGTTTGTTCTCGTAATCACTGAACTAAGGTCATTGCCACAAATGGTGATCATAAGATGTAGACTTTGTTATGTAAATTAAATGTTAATTACTGAAGACTTTGAATTCCCGTATTTATATATTAAACAGAAAAGTCCCTCACACACTCCTTAATTACAGATACTACCCGCATGCGATTTCTTGGGCGCTCGGCTCCCTAGTCCTCATTCGGTAGGCTTCGTTCAACTTGTAACGGGCTTTCTTACTTTATGCTATTAAATCTTCGCCAAAATCTGTGACGACTAATATGTGATTATTCTCAATCGTAATACATAAGTTTACTGAACTCCTACAAAACAAGGTCACTTATGCACCTGTTGTGTCATCATAACACTGCCTGCATAGTCCACATTCCAACGTTCAGTACAACTACCTCTGTCACCGGGTGGTTGCAAATTTCCTACACCCAGTCTACTTTCTCTTTCTTTTAACAATTTACTCAGTTTGATAATATTGATGAAAATTTATATTAACGGGCGCCATCATCAATACGCTTCCTCTTTTTTTTTGTTATATATCAGCCCAGTCACAAATTAAATTATAGATACACAGGCTATGTACCTACATGCCTCTCGACTAGCTTTTAATTTAACAGTGGAGACGGGAATTGGGTTCGGATTTACCTTTCTTTTATTACTCTGCTTCTCTCTATTTCTTCTTTTTCTCCTTTTTCAGTGCTCACTACCAAAGTATGTAACTTAGCCCAAAAATCAGCGACTCTCAAACCATTACAAGGATAAGGGTCAAAAATCTGAACTTCACGGTAATTTACCTTGCATAACAATAACCATAATTTATTTAATATATTATTTTCTCTTTTCAACAATAACAATCTTATATACAATAAATTACATTTACACTACATTAACCATTCAACACTTTTTATTGGTAGGATAGTATTCAATTATTCAAGGTTAGTAAACCCAGTTTAACTGTATAAGTACGTTTTCCGTTCAACAATAACAACTCCCTAATTAATTACTTAATCTCCTTTCTTTCTTTATTTCCAGGTATCTACTAGAACGTCTATTATCTTTCTAATTTACTACTAACTTGTGTAGTCACTTACATTAGAATATCTCAATATATATATTATACTTTCTTTCGAATAAATAAAGATTTTCAATTCATGATCCAGTCCTTGACTCTACATATTACACTCAATAATCCCACCTATGTCTCCTATACTAGTCTACTAGTCATCTTAGTCCATGAAGAATTGTACTTAAAGATAAATAGGAAAGACAGTCTCATGAAGAAAGAAATGGAAATTTAGGCCTATACCCACAGAGTGACTGTGACGATAGACCACCGATACAGGGGCGGCGTCTAGATCTTGAGTTACAAACAATCTGACTCCTCTCCTGCAACCGGGAAAATATTAATGGGCCGCAAACAAAAATACAATTTTGAACAATCGATGTCAGAGGTCCCTGACACTCTCTCCTAGAGGCACGTGGGGCCGTTGTTCGCCTCCAACACCGACGACTTTCACAATTCTCATAAATTTCTTTATATTTATTTTATTTGGGACACTTCTGGCGTTCCCTCACCTCACCCTTCTTTTTTTTTTTTCTTTTCTGGGGTAATCTCTAGTACCTGCTAATGACCTACTTGTCATCAACTCACTACACAAAATTACCAATTCTCCTCTTTCTAATCTAACCAGTTATTATTGATTAACTTTTAACTCCTCTCTCTGCAAGCAATTTATACCATTGTTCTAATTTTCCCTCTTTCTTGTTACTCGGGTTTCCATACTTTCCAAGTTACTATTCTACTCCCTGGGCACCCAATTTCCTTGTTTCTAAATTCCCTAGAATTCTAACTGAAACTAACTCACGCCCCAGATCAGTAACTTTCTCTTTATAACCCTTGAGTAATTCCTACTTCTATCCTAACATGTAAGTTTTTCAATGGTAGGCGCTTAATCTACTACTATTCACAGGCCTTCTTCTGTCTCTCACTGTTCACTTCCTTATCTCCTTTTCCCATGATCCATACGGTTCCCACTCTTCGATAAATCTCTTAAAGAAAACAACTCAATCCTTACGGGCCAGCATGAAATCTACTCATAGATAGTCATCTGTCACCCAACAAAAACCAAGAGGGAGAGGCCCTCGCAAGAAATACTAAGTAAGCCCCTATTACCCTTCTTTCTTACTCCCCTCGCGTCCTGTCTTATAAAAAAACAAGTTTAAATGAGCATCACCAATTGCCTCTAGCTATGTATTCATTCGTGAGACAATCACTCAAAGAAACCTAAAGTATAGAGATTATCTTTACTAACCCACGGTCACAGTTCTTGACTACTCTTTCTTAACTTAGACCAGAAATAGAAACGGGTTGGATTACTGTATTTTATTGCCTCACCCTAGATTAATCACACTTCTATTTTTCTAACCCTACTCTTACTCCTTCATTTACGGCGTCTAATCGCCACACATTTCTTAGAAACACCGCCTCCAAAATTTTCCCATTTCTCAAAAACAAAAGAAAATGTTTATGTGATACTCAACGGGTGATGACTCTCTTATCCTCTGATCCCGTACTGTTTCCATCTACTTCCTGATGTCCACATCTTCCCTTAGTCCAGACTGAGCAGTCGTGACCCACTCTTCTCTCCACAGCTGGTGTTCGCTGAAGCGGTCCCTCGTACCGGCGGACGTGATGTGCTTTCCCAGCTAACGACTATCTCCATATAGTCATATCAGTGAAATTCCCATTCAGAATTTCCTCAGATGAAAGTCTGACACACCATCATGCCAGAACGCTTCTACCGCTGTCGCACATCCCAGTCTCGTCTTCTCCCTTCTGCCTTTTCAACTTCTCTCTCTCGTAGTCAGGCACGTACTCCCAACCGTCTTTCAGGTTCCACACGTCTCTCTCGTCGATTCACCGTCGACGCATGCGCACCTCTCCTTTTCTGTAATTCAAATAAATTCAGGGCAGTATCGATAATCATGAAAATGTTCAATATCGATTAGTTGTGGTCCCCCAACCCTTCCTTTGTTTAGGAATGGTCTCCTATCGTTGATTATGCACGTCGCTATTTGCGTCGTGACATTCTTCCCGCACTCACCATAAAAAAAATAATGTTGACACAGGTCACATTCTTTTTTTTTTTTTTTGTGCGTGTCTCTTTTACCAACCTTAAAAAACTTTTACCCAGGTACAAAAGGTTTCAAGTCTTTAACGTGCCACTTCCCCAACTGTTTACCAAAACGGTTCGTCAGTTCATAACTATTCTCGCTAAGCTTTTTCTTTATTATAAAGGGGCCGACGAACTTTGCACTTAAGCCTGCTGCATAAGCTTGTGAGGCATCACTTAATTTAAAGTTTCTTCTTAACACAAGATCTCCTGGACAAAATCTCACCTCTCTCCTCCGAAGATTATAATAATGACTTGAATTCTTATAAGCAGTTTCTAAGTTATGTCTGACCATTAGACGTACCGTTTTTAATCTATCAAATCTTTCTACCCAAAGTTTTGGAATTTCTTTCTGCATTTGTTGATTTTCTACTTTGTCAATCCTACTGATAATTTCAGGTTCTTTCCCATAATTTAGCATATAAGGAGTGCATCCAGTGGAACTATGCTTAGCCGTATTTATAGCAAAATTAAATTCTCTCAAATACACATCCCAAACTGTTTGATCCTTTTCAATGTAACTCGCAATCATGGTTTTCAATACTCTATTAACTCTTTCTACCGGATTTCCTTGTGGTGAATATACAGGTAAATAACAAGGGGTTATATTAAAAGCTTTAGCTATCCCACGCATTAGTTTACTAGTATATTGCGGCCCATTGTCCATCAGCAAATATCCCGGAATTCCCCATTTAAGGATAATCAATTCATAAAATGCTTCCGTAACTGCTCTACTGGTTGCTTTCCTTAACGCTTTACATTCTATATATTTGGTGAAGGTGTCCTGAAATACTACAATGTATCTGTTCCCTTTTTTGGAACGTGGGTAAGGTCCCAACAAATCAGTAGCTACAGTCATCCAAGGTTTCTCTTTCTGGTAAAAATGCATTGGTCCTGCTTGAGTCGTTTGTAATACTTTTTGTCTCTGACATATTTCACAAGCAGTAACATACTTAGCAACATCTCTAAACATTCCCGGCCAATAATACTTGTTTGCTATTCTAAAGAAAGTTTTGGCTATCCCCATATGTCCTGCAGTAGGTGCATCATGACATTCCTGTAATACCTTAATCCTATAATCTTGCGGTATAACCAATTTCCACCTATTCACTGTCCCCTCCAAAGTTTGTTCTAACTGATCTAATCTTAAATGGTACAACTTCTCATCTACGACCTTCCAATCTGGCCAAAATTTAGGTTTACTTTGTACTTGCTCTTTCCGCTTAATATACCAAGCATCTTGTATATTTTCCCATTCGACTACTTCAGAGTTATTAGTTAACAAAAGGCAAAATTCTTCCTCTACCGTTTTCTCTTGAACTTTCCCTTCGTGTATTCTAGATAAAGCATCCGGAACTTTTTGTAATCTACCAGGCCTATGTATTACTTCAAAATCATACTCCTGGAGCAATAAACTCCACCTAGCTAATCGTCCGGTCGGATTCTGTAATGTATTTAACCATTTCAGAGCAAAGTGATCAGTATATACTTTAAAATGATAACCTTCCAAATAAGGACGAAACTTTTGAACTGCCCACAATATAGCTAACAATTCTTTCTCGACTATTGCCCACTTTTGCTCGCCTACCGTTAAAGTTCTACTAGCATAAGCTATTACTTTTTCCTCTCCTTCCTCTCCTGTCTGAATTAATGCTGCTCCTAGTCCTGAAAAACTAGCGTCGGTCTGTAGCACTAGGGGTTTAGTATAATCTGGACAAGTTAATATAGGACTACTAGATAATTTCGATTTTAATTCATCAAAAGATTCCTGACATTCCTTAGTCCAACGCCATTTCTGATTCTTTTTCAGAAGTGCAGTGAGGGGCTTTACAACTTCAGAAAAAAATGGAATGAATCGTCGGTACCAAGAAGCCAGTCCTAAAAATGCTCGTACTTCCTTGACTTTTGTAGGGGCTGGATACTCAAGGATACACGAGATTTTATCTGAATCTACAGCAATTCCTAATGGAGTAATGATATGACCCAAATATTTTAATTCACTTCTGCAAAATTTTGATTTTTCCCTATTAATTTTCAGGTTAGCTTTTCTTAATTTCTCTAAGACTTTTTCTAACAAGGACAAATGTTCTTCAAACGTCTCACTAATAAGTAGTATATCATCCAAATAACAAAAGCATTTCTCTCCTATCTCTTCTCTTAATATAGTATCAACTAATCTTTGAAATGAGGCTGGTGCGTTATGGATTCCAAAAGGCATAACTCGAAACTGATACAATCCTCTACCAGGTACGGTAAATGCTGTTTTTTCTTTACTTGCTTCATCTAATGGAACTTGCCAATACCCATTTTTCAAATCTATTGTACTGATATACCTAGCATGTCGTAATTTGCTCAAGACATGTTCAATGTATGGCAAAGGATAACTATCTCTTTTAGTACAATTGTTTACTTTTCTGAAATCTACGCAAAACCTCCATGTTCTATCTGGTTTCTTTACCATAACTACCGGAGACGACCAAGGTGAATTTGAAGGCTCTATAACTTTTTCCAATAACATTTTATCTATTTCCGCGTGTATAACTTTTTCCAGAATGGGTGATACTGGATAATATCTTTGTTTTATAGGTTTTGCATCGCCTGTATCAATAACATGAGAAATCAGATCGGTAAGTCCAGTACACTGATCAAATTTCTGTAACTGATTTTCCAAAAACATATTCAATCTGTCCCTTTCCTGAGGTGTAGGTAAAGTAAGAATATTATGTAGTTGATCTTCTTCTTTTAAATCTATAGCCTTAACAAATTGAAAAATTTTTGCTGGTTCGTCTTTGAAATACCAAGTCCCATCTTGCAAATCTACTACTAACCCAATTTGTTTCAAAACGTCCATGCCCAGAATCATATCTACTGCTAAATTTGGCATAATTTTACATTTTATCTGAAAGATCCTGTCCTGCAATTTCATCTCAAAAGTTCTCTCTCCTGTTATAGAACTATAAGTTTTATCTGCTAGTTGCACCACCCTAACTTCAGATTCTTCTACTGCTAAATCTAACATTTTACACAAAAAGTCACCTTTCTCTCCCACATAAGTTTTATCTGAACCGGAATCTATTAAAGCAATAAATGTAATATCCTCCAGCAAAATTTCAACAAAACATCTATCTCCATTAACTAAATCTGTAGGGTTTATATTTAACATCACACAAGCCTGATTTTTAGTTAATTGTCGTAAAGAATTTGTAGGCCTAACTTTTCTTTCTTGGGGCATCCTACAATCAATAGACCTATGTCCAAGCTTATTACAATTATAACATTTAATCGTAGTGCGTGGAGTAACTCTACGAGGTGCCTTACACTCGAACTGCCTATGTCCTGTTTTATCACAATTCCAACATCGCTGGTTATTTGAAAAACGTAAAGTGGTGTTTTTACCATTATCCCTCGACTCATCCTGTCTCTCTTTATTTTCTGTTGCTTTAACTATTCTGGAATCATTTACATGACTTGAATTTCGTTCTTTGTCCCACGTCTTTGCAGAAAAACTAACATTGGGTTTCTTTTGTAACTCGGACGATGGAAGTTCCTGTTTTCCCTGAATTCCTAACGCTGTATGAACTGAAGGTATAACAACTTGTCTCTGAGGTTTATAAGCCGTTTCTTTAATTGTAGCTCTAACCTGCGTTGGAGGAGGAATATATCTCTCAGAATCTAACAATATTTGTTCATACTGTCTACCTACACGTATTAAATCTGTTATAGTTTGAATCTCTGCAGGTCTAATGTACAATTTTACGTCAGGACGCAAATTTTTAATAACATTCTTCATCATTTGTTGAGGACTCATTGGAGTACTCAGCCTCCTCATTAACGTTTGAATAGCATTAACATAATCAAAAATCGATTCTTTGGGACCTTGCGTTCTCTGTCTAATCTCATCCAAAAGCGAGTCTTCCTCATCAACAGGCAAGTAATATTCTCTAAATTCTTTCAAAAAAGCTTCCCATGTAGGCCAATCTGTTAATCTGTTCCTGTACCAAAGTAAAGCTGAATCTTGTAAAATTTCGGGTAATACTGACAATAACTCTACACCCTGTAACTTAGAACTTTGTTTTAAATCTTCCAATCTCTCCAAAAATAAGTAAATACTATCCCCAGGTTTGAATTTAATGTTCCATTTACGAACCAGATCCAAAGTATTTGGTTTATGCTGCTCTAACTGAATTGTAAACGATGGTATTACTGGTACAGCTTCTTCCGAATCAGCTACCGCCATGGCCTTCCTACGCATTAACTTAACCCATGTATACACTACATCTCCATATGAATCTTGTGGAACCGTTATATTATGTTCAACTAAATCTTCTTCCAAAACTTCCTGACTCAGAGCAAAAGCCGTAATTAACACTTGAAATGACTGAGGGTTCTTACGGGCATAATCTAACAAGCGTTGTCTTAACTCATCCCTTGTACCTGTGGTCGGTAACTTTACTCTATCACATTCTGCCTCTAAATCCGCCTTCCTCAACTTCCTAATAGCTTGGGTTAACTCAGCTGCTCTTATTTGTGCATATGGATCAACATAAGTAGCCATATTTATATATTAACAATACCACTGGAAAAAAAAATTAGAATAGTTCAGTCGTCTGTCTTAGTCATCTATAGAAGTCCTTACTTTGTCAATAGTCATTATTCTTTTCCCAAAAATCTGTTATTATTATTTTTTTTTTTTTTTGAGAATAAATTTCAGTTATACTAACCTAACTCCCAAAATTCTTTTAACACTATCTCGCCTCACGTTAGGATATCAAACTATCGCTGCCTCACGCTATGGGCTATCAAAATATGTGATTTCAACACAACTCCCCCCACGCTATGGGCTCCAAAATTTGTAATTTTAACACAACTAGCCCCACGATATGGGTCAAAATTACTATCAAAATTATCCTACTATGAAACTATCACAGCCTCACGCTATGGGCGACCAGAATATGTGACGGCTGTACTTCACGTTATTTTATGCAACACAACACATGGTCATACTTTTTATTTAACAATTTTAACTAAATTAAGTTGCAACAATTAGCAATACTGTTTTGTTTTAACACTACTTAGCCCAACGATATGGGCGCCAAAATTTTATTACGGCCCAATCACAAATTAAATTATAGATACACAGGCTATGTACCTACATGCCTCTCGACTAGCTTTTAATTTAACAGTGGAGACGGGAATTTGGTTCGGATTTACCTTTCTTTTATTACTCTGCTTCTCTCTATTTCTTCTTTTTCTCCTTTTTCAGTGCTCACTACCAAAGTATGTAACTTAGCCCAAAAATCAGCGACTCTCAAACCATTACAAGGACAAGGGTCAAAAATCTGAACTTCACGGTAATTTACCTTGCATAACAATAACCATAATTTATTTAATATATTATTTTCTCTTTTCAACAATAACAAACTTATATACAATAAATTACATTTACACTACATTAACCATTCAACACTTTTTATTGTTAGGATAGTATTCAATTATTCAAGGTTAGTAAACCCAGTTTAACTGTATAAGTACGTTTTCCGTTCAACAATAACAACTCCCTAATTAATTACTTAATCTCCTTTCTTTCTTTATTTCCAGGTATCTACTAGAACGTCTATTATCTTTCTAATTTACTACTAACTTGTGTAGTCACTTACATTAGAATATCTCAATATATATATTATACTTTCTTTCGAATAAATAAAGATTTTCAATTCATGATCCAGTCCTTGACTCTACATATTACACTCAATAATCCCACCTATGTCTCCTATACTAGTCTACTAGTCATCTTAGTCCATGAAGAATTGTACTTAAAGATAAATAGGAAAGACAGTCTCATGAAGAAAGAAATGGAAATTTAGGCCTATACCCACAGAGTGACTGTGACGATAGACCACCGATACAGGGGCGGCGTCTAGATCTTGAGTTACAAACAATCTGACTCCTCTCCTGCAACCGGGAAAATATTAATGGGCCGCAAACAAAAATACAATTTTGAACAATCGATGTCAGAGGTCCCTGACACTCTCTCCTAGAGGCACGTGGGGCCGTTGTTCGCCTCCAACACCGACGACTTTCACAATTCTCATAAATTTCTTTATATTTATTTTATTTGGGACACTTCTGGCGTTCCCTCACCTCACCCTTCTTTTTTTTTTTTTCTTTTCTGGGGTAATCTCTAGTACCTGCTAATGACCTACTTGTCATCAACTCACTACACAAAATTACCAATTCTCCTCTTTCTAATCTAACCAGTTATTATTGATTAACTTTTAACTCCTCTCTCTGCAAGCAATTTATACCATTGTTCTAATTTTCCCTCTTTCTTGTTACTCGGGTTTCCATACTTTCCAAGTTACTATTCTACTCCCTGGGCACCCAATTTCCTTGTTTCTAAATTCCCTAGAATTCTAACTGAAACTAACTCACGCCCCAGATCAGTAACTTTCTCTTTATAACCCTTGAGTAATTCCTACTTCTATCCTAACATGTAAGTTTTTCAATGGTAGGCGCTTAATCTACTACTATTCACAGGCCTTCTTCTGTCTCTCACTGTTCACTTCCTTATCTCCTTTTCCCATGATCCATACGGTTCCCACTCTTCGATAAATCTCTTAAAGAAAACAACTCAATCCTTACGGGCCAGCATGAAATCTACTCATAGATAGTCATCTGTCACCCAACAAAAACCAAGAGGGAGAGGCCCTCGCAAGAAATACTAAGTAAGCCCCTATTACCCTTCTTTCTTACTCCCCTCGCGTCCTGTCTTATAAAAAAACAAGTTTAAATGAGCATCACCAATTGCCTCTAGCTATGTATTCATTCGTGAGACAATCACTCAAAGAAACCTAAAGTATAGAGATTATCTTTACTAACCCACGGTCACAGTTCTTGACTACTCTTTCTTAACTTAGACCAGAAATAGAAACGGGTTGGATTACTGTATTTTATTGCCTCACCCTAGATTAATCACACTTCTATTTTTCTAACCCTACTCTTACTCCTTCATTTACGGTGTCTAATCGCCACACATTTCTTAGAAACACCGCCTCCAAAATTTTCCCATTTCTCAAAAACAAAAGAAAATGTTTATGTGATACTCAACGGGTGATGACTCTCTTATCCTCTGATCCCGTACTGTTTCCATCTACTTCCTGATGTCCACATCTTCCCTTAGTCCAGACTGAGCAGTCGTGACCCACTCTTCTCTCCACAGCTGGTGTTCGCTGAAGCGGTCCCTCGTACCGGCGGACGTGATGTGCTTTCCCAGCTAACGACTATCTCCATATAGTCATATCAGTGAAATTCCCATTCAGAATTTCCTCAGATGAAAGTCTGACACACCATCATGCCAGAACGCTTCTACCGCTGTCGCACATCCCAGTCTCGTCTTCTCCCTTCTGCCTTTTCAACTTCTCTCTCTCGTAGTCAGGCACGTACTCCCAACCGTCTTTCAGGTTCCACACGTCTCTCTCGTCGATTCACCGTCGACGCATGCGCACCTCTCCTTTTCTGTAATTCAAATAAATTCAGGGCAGTATCGATAATCATGAAAATGTTCAATATCGATTAGTTGTGGTCCCCCAACCCTTCCTTTGTTTAGGAATGGTCTCCTATCGTTGATTATGCACGTCGCTATTTGCGTCGTGACAAACTTTGTAGGTAGAGCTGACAACATTGAAACACGAAGCACGCTATAAACCCTGACATCTAGTGACTTCAATACTAAGCTTTTATTCTGTCTCAGGATCCTTATTTATTTATTGACATTATCTTTTCTGATGCATGGAGTTATGGGGAAAAATACAATCTTTCGAATTGCTGATTTCACAAACACGTCATTGTACATCCAGCACTTGCCTCACCTCTTTAAGAATTCTGTAAGTGCTCATTTCTGATGATCCCATGAACTCTGATGTCAATTTCATAGACTGAAAGTTGAGTGAACTTTTCACAAAACGTATTAAATATGTTTAAAATTAGGCCTATAGTTTTCTCCACTTTTAGATGCCTTACCTCTCTTACGTTTAATAACATGAAATGGTGAAGCATGTTCTGCTAAGAGTCTTCTTTATGCTTAAAATTAGTCATCAAGTGTAAAAATATTGAGCCTATATTATGCATAATATTCTTATTTGTTGACTTATTTGACAACCAAACCCTTATGACGTGAAATTCATTGTTACACAATACCATCACCACATTATATTATTGAACTGCATTAAAATTGTTGTATATTAAATGTCACTACATAAAATACCATACGCACGATTCTGCTGAAACGTGGTTTCTTTGGTTGATAACACTGCAGAAAGACTGGCGGACTAGCTATGTTTTGTTCCCCCCGACCCTCACTTTCCCGTAAATCCAGCGCCCAATAAATGGTGCACGGGTAGTATATGCATATGCATTCATGAACCACAGATTATTGTCTCTGTTGAACTTTACATGATAATATTATAGGAGAAAAATTCTAGGACCTTTGGCTATCCATGTCAGAGACAATAATCTGTGGTTCATGAATGCATATGCATATATCTATCTTGAACATTACTGTACAATAACAGTGGAAGCCCGGTCACAAAAATCACTAATTAGTGTGCCTCACAGTACTGCATACGACATAATACGTATGACATAACTTGTCTGTTAGTGAGGTAGAACATTAAGAGCAATCAGCCATAGGAAAGAGGTTCCATTTGGCGCTGTGAAGAGAACTATGGCTTAGCCAAAGGTCCTGGGTTCAAATCCCAGTGTCAGAGGAATTTTTCTCCTATAATATTATCACTCCTTAAATAAGCTTAAATAGGAACCAGTGCAGCTTACAGAGATGGTTTCAGATTACTCATATTGGACTTAATGCTTACAGTGAAATTAAAACAATCTGCTTGGTGTGACAGCTGACACCGAGAAAAAAGAATATTGCCTTTTGCTACAGCTGACAGATGATAACAAATGTGCATGTGACTTACTATGACAGTGCAATGTTTAAAGATGATAACCCCAACACAAATAGGATGAACTGTTAAAAAATAGCTTACCTCAACAGTAATACCCAATAAATAATTTATAATTATGCTTATGCTATAATAATTATTTTATAAGTGGAAAATAAAATCAGATGAGTTACTTCAAATGAGAAGTCACTTTTTTCCTCTTAGCTACTGTTCAGTGTTCCTGGATACAAGGGAGATTATAATCTCTTCACAATGTACTGTTGCTCCATACATTATAGATGCTCTATTTCCTGTGGTGACATTCAGGATGCGCTCCCTCTTAAATAACAGCATCATCACAATATCTGGTCTTTCCATCAAAATAGTTTTGTTTTGCTATTTCTTAAAATAAAACATCAAATAATATCCATCAGTTATTGTTCAATTTTTTATAACATCACTTTTTCCCTGCAGTTTCTAACATGGTATTGGATGGTTCAGGAGTAGCATACTTTCTACTCTTCTTCTTCTTCTTCTTCTTCTTCTTCTTCTTCTTCTTCTTCTTCTTCTTCTTCTTCTTCTTCTTCTTCTTCTTCTTCTTCTTCTTCTTCTTCTTCTTCTTCTTCTTCTTCTTCTTCTTCTTCTTCTTCTTCTTCTTCTTCTTCTTCTTCTTCTTCTTCTTCTTCTTCTTCTTCTTCTTCTTCTTCTTCTTCTTCTTCTTCTTCTTCTTCTTCTTCTTCTTCTTCTTCTTCTTCTTCTTCTTCTTCTTCTTCTTCTTCTTCTTCTTCTTCTTCTTCTTCTTCTTCTTCTTCTTCTTCTTCTTCTTCTTCTTCTTCTTCTTCTTCTTCTTCTTCTTCTTCTTCTTCTTCTTCTCCTCCTCCTCCTCCTCCTCCTTCTCTTCCTCCTTCTTTGTTACATGTTTCTGTTTCTTAATTTTCTGCCTCCCTCCCAATTTGGGTGACACTTGCTGAGGATTTAAAATAACCACTGTTCTTTCAACTACTTTATTCCCATGTATTCTCCCTCTCCAGTTAAAAATATTCTCTCACTGCACATGCTAAATTACCTGCTGAAGCACAAAGCACAAAAAATGTCTTTTACATTTCTCATGACCTGCATATAATTGGCCATGCTTGCTTATGCTTTTCACTCTCTTATATTAATTGCCGCATTATCAATATAAAAGAGAATACACCTAGACAGAGCCGTAGCTAGGCGGTGGCTAGGTGGGCGACCGCCAAGGGCGCAGGTACGAAGGGCGCAAAATTAACCATGAAAACTCCCGCCTTTTTTAGGCTGGTGCAATTTATCAAGCAATATAAATTCCACGTTAGTGGAAGAAATCTTTCAGGTTATTAAAAATTAGTGCACGTGAACTATCTATACCTATAGTATTATTCCGATTGTCTACAAGCAAAATGCAGTCATGCAACGTCCTTTAATTAACACGATTCATATTGACAGAGTAAAACATAAATCATGAACAGCATGGAAAGATATAACGACAATGAAAATTAATATGTACGTTATTATTGTGATGAAAGTGGTTCAACTCAATCCCTTTCCAGCTGATTGTCGTCCTCAGTGCTACTACTGTCGGCAGGATTGATTAGTTGATTACAAAGCGATCAACAATGACATCGCTCATACTGTTACATGCTACATGCAAAAATGACTGACCAACAGAAAAAGCCGAATGCGCAGATCTCAATTCCTTTTGTTATTACTATTTTATTATAAATTAAGTGTGAACTAAAATTTTTTATTTTAAAAAGTTTAGTTTTTTAATCACAGAATGTATTAATGTACATTAAAATTAATTTCTGTAACTTTACATTGAATAATATGTGTTGTGATCCGCGGCCGATGCACGCTCTGCCAGCTGGCAGTACACATGCTGTTTGTTTTGATCAAGTTCCCTTCTAAGGCCGGCGCTGATATTATAGTCGCTGCTATTAATTTTAATTATATTATACTGTATTATTATTAGGGCCCGGATTCTGATGACCTAAAATTGTTTGAAAAATGACATATAAAATGACCCCAAAATTTAAAGAAAATGACTTAATAATTATAAAGAATGACCTAAAAACTGATATTTTATTTATAAAAAATTATTATTGTACACACAAAATTATAGAATAATTTGTACATAATTGTTAAAACCTTAAATTCAGAGAGGATGTTGTAGGTCTAAAAAACTTTGATTTTTGCTGTGAATATTCTTTCCTTACGGAAATTTATACTGGCACTGAGGCACTGGCGAGTCAAACTTCGGCATTTCCTTTTGCGGTCTGCCGGATTATATTGTTTTTGAGGGTAAACAGTAGTTTGCACTCTCAAATACAAGCAGGTGGCAGACTCTGGTGCCAAGTCAATCTAATAACAACAGTAATGTAATACAACATTTTGGCGTTCCTTTGATTCTCGTTTCCGACTGAGACATGACAACACTTCAACATAGAGTGTGTCCTTCTTGCATTAAACAAACACTTCAAAGACAGCACCGCTGGGGACGAAATAAATGCCCTAAAAATATAAAATTGCATAAAGTAAAGTCATCCCTATACAGGCCATGGAGGCCCAGAGGGTTCCAGGAGGTTGAGGCTCCCAGATTTTGGACATTCGGCACATGAAGGTGGTAAGGTTGTCAGCCTTACGCACCGGCCGCCTTCACCCCCAGGATTGCTCCTGGTACTCATTTCTGTTAGAGGCTGAGTCGACCCCAGGGCCATAGTGCCACCAGAAGGATTAGACCAATTGAAAAATATCAACGACCTCATCGGGAATCGAACCCGCGACCTTCCGGTTTGTAGCGCAGCGCCTCAACCACTACGCTACGGCGTACCCCATAAAATTGCATACAATGTCAAAAAATGACCTAATAAAAATGTATTTCTATAATCTAGAGGCCATGATTATGATTTATCTACAAATTGGCAATGTCTATGCAGCATCAATAAAAAAGATGACATGTCATTAGAATCCGGGCTCTGATTATTATTGTATTTTTAACTAAGCGATTTTTAAATTAAACAGTGAAACAATATTAATGTTTGTGTTGTTTCGTCTCTTGTTGATGTTGGCATTGCTTATGTAGTATAGGTAAGAATGATTTCAGTAAAAGAATGTGCCAACTAAAACTACCATGACCATCATAGCTTAGTCTACATTATTAGTTTTGATCTATTAGGCAGTGGTTTTTTAAAGAAATGGGACCAAAAAAAACCTTCTGCAAGCGAATTTAAGAAAATCATTTTTACAGAAATTTAAAAAAATTGTTCATTTGGAGGGCGCAGATTTGTCATACTCACCAAGGGCGCAGAAGGACCTTGCTACGGCCCTGCACCTAGATTATGCTATAATTATATTGAATAAATAGGGTATACTCCATAGCAAACATATACAAGCAAGTTACAAGAAAGAAAAACTGGTTTGCACCAGGAAAAAAAAAGAGGAGAGAAATCACATGCTGTGCACTGTGATAAAGATCAGATTGTTTTAATTCCAGTTCAATTGCCTATGCTTATGTAATTATGAATAAACTAGGCGATAAGATTACTATAATTACATGTTATATGGCTGATTAATATTTTCTTGCATTTTCTCCATAGGACGGTTAGTTCCATAAAACTTCATCTAGATCAATTGTCAAGCATGGAATTTATGAAGAGAGTGGACTTTCGATTGTTGAAAATAGCAGATCTTCTTGCTCGGTATCAGGGTCAGAGTGCAGGATCATATGCACCATTACCAGGCTTGTCCAGCAATCTGGAAACAGCTATTAGTTATCTTAGTAAGTTTAATTAATTTTATTATTGTGAAGTACCATTTGTAGACTATTTCCACTGAATGAAAGTATGGTTATGAGACATTCTTTGCACATTATATAAATAAATAAATAGATTTATTCACCTTTAGTATTGAATAATAACATGGTTTCGTCAGCATTGTTGTAACTAAACCTCAACCTAGGTACAATAGTTATATTAAATAATATATCTATATCTATTAAAGCTTAGGCCTACGGCTTTAACCGTGTTGCAACAATTGCTCCAGATATCAAGCAAAACTCACATTCTTTGTTTACAATGCACACCACCATATGTATTAGTACAGTATCGTACGTATTAATACAGTAAAGAAATTGTGTGTTAAAAGTCCTATGACAACTTGTTAGCTGGACAACACTAGCGCTCCATGCGGAGAGTAACTAAAACTACATTCTCATCATATCAAATTACTTGGGAAAATACATAAACATATCACAAAATATGTTATGTTAAGAGAGAAAAATACACAATACTTTTATTTAATGCAAATCTGAATTTTAAATTTAAGAAATAATAAAACATATTATATTCTAGTTAAGAACAGGTAAACAATACATAAATAGGCTACTGTTAAGGATTGTATCTAGGCCTAGTACTTTTCCTTTAAAATCATTACCCTTTAATATAATTTATAGTTAAAATTATGATATTAAATACGTATTAATTACATAAATTATGATATTATAGGCAGTGGCGGACGCAGGGGGGGGGATAGGGGGGTTACATCCCCCCCCCGAAATTTGAAAAAATGTACTCTAAGTGGCCAGTTTTATAAACTAATTGTATATGTAAGTTGATTAATTTTTGTTAGTATTCTTTCTACCTATTCAAATCCCCCCCCCGAAAAAAATTTCTGCGTCCGCCACTGATTATAGGTCTGTCACGTTGTTCATCCTGCACTTCATTGTTGAGAGTGTATTTTGATTCTTTGCCTTGTATGGCAACATATGACTTCAATTGTAGGTCTATGTAGCCTCAATTACTGCAGGATGAACTCCATTAAACAAAACAAAAAATTCTGGAGCATTTGGAATTGAAGCCACCGTTGGTACAGCAGTTTTAATTAACGAGTTCTTATAGGAATTCATAAACTGTCTGTTTCCGGCGTGTTTCAAGCACAGACGGTAATTTTTACTCAAATATTTTACATATTTTGTTAGTAGGTTTTCTTGTCGACCATTTAGGACCCATTTTATACACCAAAAATCATTAATAATAAATAATAAATAAATTTAATTGTCGTTAGGCCATTACAGCAATAGACAAAGTCTAATACAAATCTAAAAATAGAATTAATATAAAACTACAGCTAAGTTACAAATAACACATATTTTAAGCTAAATTACACTATTACAATTGAAGTATTCATCCAAGGTATAAAAAGGGTTACAAACTAACCAATTATGTAATTTTTTTCTAAATACAATGATATGAGTATGTTGAGTAGATACAGATAATTTATTAAACAGTTTATGTCCTATGATTTCATGACTATTCAGGGATTTGGATAATCGTTGGAAGGAATGTATATATGACTACTGGATCTAGTATCGTGGGAGTGAATATTATTTCTATACTGCAACTCTGACTGTCTATTCTTTATGTAAATTAAAACAGTAAATATATATAGATTGATCACTGTTAATATTTTGTGTTGTAGAAATAAAGGTTTGCATTGTTCCCTGTGTGAGCTATTAGTGATAATTCTAATAGCTTTTTTCTGTAGTAACAGAATTCTATTTACATGACAACAGAATAAAATATAAAAATATTATATTAAAGTAAGTTGAAACCTAACCATAACTTGCCAGAATCACGAGTAAGCCAGTAGGCCTCCAATAAATAATACTTATTTTCGTTCTTACCTTTCTGGATCCTTCAACAAAGTGAAGAAATGCAATTCAGGATTTTGTCCTTTATTATTTCTGAAATTTACAGCAGAATAATAAGGTCCTTTCAAATATTGCTTGTTATAATAAATACAACACTCCTATTTATTTACATACTTCCCGGAGTATTACTGTAGTGTTAGTTTATGGCCACTACGATCACTAGTATGTGCATGCGCATGTTCGTCTGGCAGAAAAATAGACTGAGTTTCTTTACTGTATTAATACTTATACTGTGGTATTAGTATATCATGTTAGCAAAATATGTATCCAGATGGTTTTGCAATACATGTAAACTGAAAAAAATCTTAAATACGATTCACTGATTCAATTGTTGTGGCAATGAATGCACAATTTTTCATATTATCATGTTCTACTTTAATATGTAGAGCAAATAAGGCACCATAAAGTTAAGCTTAACAAAGTACAACTTAAAAAAAAACTATGAATACGAAAAACATATTTATATTATAGTTGACTTAAAAGTTGACTTGTCCAATAAGTTTACCTTTATTAAGTCAACATTAAGTCTTCTTCTTCTTCTTCCTGCATGGATTGGGCTATACCCGTTCCGGTCTCACATCTGCTCTCTCCATCTCTTTCTTGGCCTACCTACCGATCTATATCCTCTAGGCTTGTAGTTTAAAACTTGTTTAGGGATTCTTCTGTCAGTCATTCGTAAGAGGTGGTCTATCCATTCTTGCCTGTAGTCTTGTATTAGTTAGCACAGAGGCGTAACTCCTAACTCTTCTCTTATTTCTTCATTGCGAATATGTTCCTCTCTTGAACATCCTTTAACTGCGCATAGAAATCTCATTTCTGCTGCTTGGATTTTTTTCTTTCTTTAGCTTTAAGAGTCCATGCTTCGCTTCCGTAGAGAATTACTGGTAGAGCCATGACTGAATAGAATCTCAATTTTGTCTCTTTTCTAGTTTTATTTTTACATGTTTGATGTATTGTGCTGCAGATTGCTTGAAATTTTTGTATCTTTTTATCTATATCTCGATCTTCTTCATACGTCACATCACAGCCTAGGTATTGGAAGTGCCTTGTTTGTTCAATTGGAATGCCGTCTATGACTATTTTTGTTCTTTTCTGGAATTTACCTTTGAACGCCATTGTCTTTGTTTTAATTTTGGAGATAATCATATTATTCATTTTACAAATATTGTTGAGTTGATGTGTGCCCATTTGTAGTCTATCCTCATTGTCAAACATCAGCACTACGTCATCCGCAAATGCCAAATGATTTAAAATCTCATTTTGTCCTATTTTAATCCCCCCATGTACTAAAGTTTTCCATTCTTGAAGAATGTTGTCAAGATAAATATTAAAAAGCACTGGGGATAGACTGCATCCTTGTTTTAAACCTTGATTTGTTATAATTTCCTTTGTTAATCTCCCGTCATTTTCAATTACTACTCTTGTATTACTGTACAAACTCTGAATGACTTTCTGCAAATGTAATGGGTATCCTCTGTTGTACAAAATCTTCCACAGTATGTGTCAATCTACTCTATCGAAGGCTTTTTCGAAGTCAATATGTGCCAAGTTGTATTCTCTCCTTTTTTCTATTATTTGCTTTATGGTGAATACATTATCTACACATGATCGTCCTGGTCGGAATTCATTTTGCTCTTCACCCAACTGCACCTCACTCAATATTTTCACTCTACTGGTTATTATCCGTACATAAATTTTATACATTACATTTAGCAAGCTTATTCCTCTATAGTTTGTACATTGATTTCTCTGCCCCTTTTTAAAAATAGAAATAACCTTAGCTATTTTCCACTCTTCTGGGATCTTTTTTAGTCTCCAGCACATATTTAGCAGATGTAGCAATCTTAGTTCTAGAATCAGTCCTCCGTATTTAAACACCTCTGCAGGTATATTGTCTACTCCAGGTGCTTTCCTGTTTTTCATTCCTTTTATTTCATTATGCACCTCATCTAATGTAATTAAATCTACTGTCCTTTTTTCAATACCTTCGTCGCTAAATGGTTCTACTGTTTCATTATATAGTAAGTCTGTGTAATGTTTTTCCCATTCAGCATCAGATATGCACATTAGTCTGGCTGTATCTCGCTCTTCCTTTTTTAGGTGTCTCATTACTTTCCATGCTGTAGTCTGTCTTCCGTAAACATCATGTTCTAAGGTTGCTAGAAACCTATTCCATGGGTGGAGTGAATAAAAGTCAGTAAATGCTTTTACTGCAAAATTTAAAGTAAATACTAGCATTTTAGTGAATAAAATATTACAGTAAACACTGTTGCTTTTTAGTAATCAGTACATACTAGATCAAGTAGTACCTACTGCAAAATATGTGAATAATAACATGTATTTACTTATCAAAACCAGTAGATACTGAGCAATTTTCAAGTGTGGTACAGACCTTGCTTAAGATGGCAATGCCTTATCTGAAATGGTTGTTTTTACAAGAATTATGAAGCAAAAAGTGTACAGAGAGCAGATGGAGGCACAAGAAGATGATCATCACAATTTATTTAGATTCAGAAAGGAAAATATGAAGTGGCATACTTCACATTTCATGGATGAAAATATTGTAACACATAGCAAACAGGCAGAAGTTATAAGTGATCCAGGCTATCAGAGTCAGAATTCATTATAGGCCTACGATTCAAAATCTTTTTCTGTGTATTATTACCTAAACAATTTCACAATTTTCTTTTGTTTTTATTTAAGCAGCATGGAAAATCTTATGTAGTATTGAGGTTATGTAGTACTGAGGATAGACTATATATTTTATTTTGTTTTATTTCAAACTAGTAGGTGTCTGTGACTTCACCCATATTTATTAATATAATCGCTAGATTTTTTAATAGTAGGCCTAGTCTTAATAGGAAAAAATTAAAACTTCATTTATTAAAACTTACACCATTTTTAAATAATAAATAATAATAATAATAAAATTAGCCTAGACATCCCAAAGGGCAATGGCCTCCTGCGGATTGCAGGGCAAGCTCCTATACCTCTCGTTAGGTGAGCTAATCCTAGCGAGAGTTTTTGTGCATGGTTGGATTGCTTTTGTATTTCCACTAGTCACTTGGGGTGGAGGTTTCTCCCATTTTCTTCCACTCTTTTCTATTCCTCGCTACTCGAGACCATAGTCTTCCTGATGATTTGATGAAGTCGTCCTCCCATCTGGTCTTTTGCCTCCCCACACTTCTCCAGCCTGTTCTGGGGTCCCAAATTGTAGCTTTTTGTGCCCATTTTCGTTGGTTCATTCGCATCACATGGCCTCCCCACCTCCATTTCAACTGTTCCGCTGTATTTGCCACATCCTTCATACCTGTTCTTTTCCTGATTTCTGTGTTGCGGATTTTGTCCTTTAATGAGATGTGGAGGATAAATCGCTCCATTTTGCGCTGGCATACCTGTAATGCTTGCCGCTGTTTTGCAGTAAGCGCCCATGTTTGGCACCCATAGAGCAGTACTGGAACCACACATTTCTCTAGGACCGCAGACTTCATTGCTGTCTTCAGTCTTTTGTCAGCCAGTAAGAACTTCAATGACCAAAACTTCTTCCACGCCAAGCCGATCCGTCTTTTGATTTCTTTTTCCATACAGTTACCAAACGAGATCATTTGTCCTAGATATATGTACTCTTGGGTGTACTTTAGATGTGTAGTGCCGATGTGGATGGGGGTTTCTTCTTTGTTGGTCATCACTTGAGTTTTTGTGGGGTTCATGTGCAATCCTGCCTCTTTGCTGGTAGCCTCCAGGTCTTTTAGCATTTCTTCTAGATCTTTTGCTGATTCTGCTAGCAGGATAATATTGTCTGCGAACCTAAGGTTTGTCAACCTGACACCATTGATGTTGATACCGTACTTGTCGTCCCAGTTGAGCTTTGCAAATTGGTTCTCTAATAGGCTAGTGAAAAGTTTTGGGGATAGAGGGTCGCCTTGTTTGACTCCTCTTGCTAGACGGAACCACTCCCCATCTCTTTCTGTCCTCACTCTCGCTTGGCTTGTTCTTTACATTTGGGCTAGGATGTTGATGTAAGTGGTTGGAACTCCCTGGTTCGTCAGCGCTCGAAGTACGCATTTGTGCTCCACTGAATCAAAGGCTTTATGGAAGTCAACAAAGGCGATATAGATTCCTTGATTAAATTCCTGTACTTTTTCGATTACTTGGTTGAGTGTCTGTAGATGGTCTGCTGTGCTATAGCCTGTTCTGAAGCCTGCCTGTTCCACTGGTTGGCATTCATCCAATCTGTTGGTCATTCTTTTTGTGAGAAATTTCATAAACATTTTGTATATGATTGGCATGAGGCTGACTGGCCTATAGTTGTTTATGTCATCTTTCTTGCCTTTTTTGTGTAACAGAATGATGGTGCATTTTAGCCATTCCTTGGGGATTTCTTCGGTTTGGATTATTGCATTAAACAATTCTGTGATGGTTGGTATTAAGGTTTCTCCTCCCATTTTGATGTATTCGTTATAGATTTCGTCGTCACCTGGGCATTTTTCATTTTTTAATTCCTTGATTATTGATCTGATTTCACTGGGTATGATTGGTGGGATTTCTTCAATTTCTGAGGTTGCGGTTGCAGAGTATTGGTCTGGTGTGCTGTCTTTCAGAGTGCTAGTATATAGTTTTCTGTAGAATTTGGTGGCTTGAGCTGATATGTCTCCTCTGGTTGCCTGGCTTCTTCCTTCTGAATCCTTCACCCCCAGCATCCAGTGCTTGCCTTCTGACATCTGTTTTCTTATCTTCTTTATCGAGGTTACTTTGGAGGAATCTATGATATTCTGGATTATCTTTAACTTGTAATCTCTCAGGTCCTTTCTTATCTCCTTTTTTGTGTTCTTGTTTATTGTTGCATATTCTTGTTTTTTCTGTGGGTTGTCCTTCATACTCGTTTTTAACTGTTCCCTCCTTGCTATCATTTCCTGGGTCTCTTTCTTAAGCTTGTTCAGCTTTTGTTCCTTTTTGTTTGAGATTTTGGAGTTCTCCACTGCGTGTGTAATGCATTTTACTAAATCGTCATATTGTCTTTGTGTTGTTTGCGTCTTTTCTTTCTCGATCATTCCTATTCTAGTTTTCAGTTCTTGGCTGAATCTTGTTGCATTGATTGTTTCTGGTTTTGGTCTCTTTGTCTTGATGTATGGTCGCTTATTCCTCTGGATAGTTATTCTTATGCGTACCATTCTATGGTCTGTGTCGAATTTTATTCCATTGACTACTTGGGTATCTTTCACCTCTTTCAGTTGGTTGGTGAGAATGAAGTCAATTTCGTTCTTTGTGATGCCATTGAGAGCTATCCATGTCCACTTGCTTGATGGGTTTTTCCTGAAGAATGTGTTGGTGATTTTTAACCTATTTCTCTGTGCGAACTGGATCAGTTTCTCTCCCCTTTCATTACGACTGCCGTATCCATATGGACCCATTGGCTCCTCTTCATCAAATTCTCTGTGTCCCACTTTACTGTTGAAATCTCCCATCACTATTACCCTTTCTGCTTGGTATTTGGCTACTGCCTCATCTAGGAGATCATAGAAGTGTTCGTTTTCTTCCTCTGGTCTCTCCCCTGTGGGGGCATATACTTGTATTATAGTTAATGTCCTGCCATCGATGTTCATGGATAGTACTGCAATTCTGTCTGATATTCCCTTTATTTCTGTTATATGTTGTATCAGATGCTTTTTGATTAAGAAACCTATGCCTCTCTGTCCTTTGCGCTCTCCTATATAACTGAAGATGTCCCCGTTTGGCTGTTCTATTATGGCTTCACCGTAAATACGGGTCTCACAGAGCCCCAGTACGTCAAACTTTATAGTTTTTAGTGCATTTTCCAGTTCTAGTTTTCTTTCTTCTGAACTTAGTGATCTCACGTTTAATGTTGCTATTATTAGTTCTGTTTGGTTATTCTTGGGCGGGACTGTATCATTCGTCACATTTCGAGGGCTAGTGTTTAGTTTTTTGACTTCATCTCTTCCCATGTGGTCCACTTTCCGTTCAGCCAGATTTTTTAAAATAAGTTGCATTAATTATCTAATTTTATTGTAATTGTATTGTCAGACGTAGTAAATAAATAATTAAAACTACTAAATGAATCATGTGCTGCCATGTGGGCCTACAGATTGAAAGTGAAATGATTAAAACAAACCATAGAATTATGAACCTTCCGCTTAAATGCAAATCATTCATAAACAATTAAAAGATTAATAATTTTTAAAACATCCAGCTTTGGGGTGCATTCTACGATTAGAGTACACCGTAGGGAAAGAAATGATCTCAGATTCGAGTTCTCCATTCTCAACCCCCTCCCCTGCACAGTGAGTTTCGTCCAAATCTAGCAATGTTTCCCATTCAGACCTACATTCATGATCTCTCTTCCGTCCACCTATGTAAAAATTTCAGATCTCTTCGTGCTGCAATGTTATAAACAAATAAATCAAGTAGAGTGGGCTAACAAAATCAAAGCAATCGACATCTCCATGCGTTATGTTGAAAAAATTTATTTCCGCAATGCTCTTCTTCCCCAGTTGCTATGGCAAAAGAGGAAGAGTACTTATTAATTTTACAATTGAAAAGTAGCCTATTACTAAAATCTGATGCTCCAATAGTGGAAAAAATTATGTTTTCTGACAGTTTTTTTTTGGGGGGGGGGGAAGCTCATAATTCGCGAACAAAAGCAAAAATTTGAAAATCCGGCTTTAAGGTGAATTCAGACATCCTTTAGTCTATCAATGTTAACAATTTAAGATCTCTGCATGCCCTAGATTTGGCTGGGTATCGCACTGAGACAAACAGACAGGCATATAGACAAACACCTCCTCTTATTATGTAGATATCATGGCCTACTTTAAATAATCACGGTTCACTACGTGTAGTTTGCATAGCTAAGCAGGTAGTAACTACTACTGTTCATCCAGTATTAACCTATAAGTAGGTTATTCACTCAAAATTAAGTAACTTGTAAGTAACTACTGAAAGTAATTACTACTACTTGTACTTATTACTAGTAGTAACTACTCAATTTTTATTCACTCCACCCCATGAATCTAAGTTAGCTAAGACATTAAGTCAACAACTATAAATACTGGACTAAAATAAGGGGGTTTTGGCAAATATAGCACAGTTAGTCATTTTAGTTCCAGGAGTAGAATACAGCATACTCTTCATAGTACCCAACTGAAAATAATCTGGATGTGTAAGATCTGGTGACTATGGAACAAACTTCTCCTACCAATCCATCAGTCTGGATATCACATTTGCAACACAGTGTGCTGGAGCATTGTATTGCAACCACATTACTGGATGAATCCAAAGTGGCACTATATCCAGTAAGAGAGGCAAATTATCCCTTAGAAATATGAGGTACATCAGTCCTGTTAGTTTGATTGACATGTGATATGGTCCCTGTGGTTACAAGGCAACATTTAAGAATTTTGTGTTAAAAGTAACATTGATAATGCAGTTGCAAGTCAAAATCTAATGAGAATGCTGCAGGTTATTTGAACAGAATAGCCATGTAGTGTAACTTACCTGGAGCTGGTAGTAATAGTCATATTTATAATTTAATGAATAGCAAATATAACACTAGACTATTATCATTTCATCTTAGGCTATATCAATAGCTTCTATAAACTTGTGAATAGTTAAGAATAGAAATTCAGATTATATGGGAAATATTTATTGTGCCGCCGAAGTTTTGGTAACACTACACATGTCTGGATTGGCTTTTGTCCTTTAGGATTTGGACAGGCACTGTGTTAGAATAGGAAAGCATCCATGTGATTAGTTATTTTTCATGCACAGAAAGATAACAATCTTCAATATACTAAAATAAATTCTAATTTATTCTAAATTTAAATAAGTGTAACTAAATTGATGTCACAGATATTTCTTTAACTAACGTATTTTATACCCAAAATTATTATCCTCATTAGAAAAATATTTGCTTAAATTCTTACTTCCATTTAAGATTCTTTTATTTATATTACTACTCTACAATAACAGAAGGGGGTATGCCGTAGCATAGTGGTTGAGGCGCTGCGCTTCAAACCAGAAGGTCGCAGGTTCGATTCCTGATGAGATCGTTGAGATTTTTCAATTGGCCTAATCCTTCTGGTGGTACTATGGCCCTGGGGTCGACTCAGCCTCCAACAGAATTGAGTACCAGGAGCAATCCTGGGGGTAAAGGCGGCCGGTGCGTAGGGCTGACAACCTTACCACCTTCATGTGCCAAATGTCCAAAATCTGGAAGCCTCAATCTCCTAAAACCCTCTGGGCCTCCATGGCCTGTATAGGGATCACTTTACCACTTTTTATAATAACTGAAAGATAATCATGCTCTAATTTACTTTAAAATATTAATTCTATAATTCTTCAACTTCTGAATTAATCTTTATAACATGAAATGATGCAAATTTAACTTACATTGGAAATGGAAATATCATTACATTTTATTCTTGATGAAAGTTCGCAAGTCGTCTTCTTGACTTCCAGAATTACTTCATAGTGATGACAAGTTGAACAACAAGAGAGATTTTAGTGGCATGTAAGCCCTTATATTCACTTTACAACTGATGCTATTACCCGGAAAAATCAGTTAACAATGTAACATGGGGGATTTAATTATTATGCGTCTATATCGGTGTTTAAGCCATTATTGCAATGAAACTTTCATTAACCATTCTGTAATTTAATTTATACTTCGGTAAGTTAAATGTAAAACAGAATATACAATCATCATCAATATTCGTAAATATTCGTTCATATTCTGAAAGTTCATCCAATAAAATAATTTTGCAATATTGCAAAGCTTTAATCTCTGTACAAACTAAATTAAATTAATGTCAACTCATCAAGGTAAATGAACTCAAGATATTTGCTGACAATTACACATACTTCTACTTTCAGCATTTCCTGCTGCCTGATATCATATGCTGTGTCCGTCTCTTATAGTAAACTTACATTAAATTATCAAAATAATAAATATATTTTTCTTTAGTTCATTAGGACCTTATGTTCTGGCCTATTACATATTGTTCTCGTTCATGCTCGTTCATTTATTTTAATTTTAACTCCACCTGGACAGTGATATTTAGATTACCATGAGGAAATGAATTCTTTCACATTCATGGAATGAATGTTCCTATAGTAGTATACCGGGAATATTTTTGTACATAGCAGTTTAACAGGTGACATTGTGATATTGCGGTAGTACACTATTGTGAATAGGATTTGAACAAGTTACATTGTGGAATTGTGATATCCTATTGTCCATAAGAATAACACAAGTGGTATTGTGACATTTCAGGTAATATGGTGCAGAACATGTTAAGTCTGTACAAACAGGTTCTGATAAATATGTTCACTGGAGTATCTGACATCTTGGCTAACTTGCACCAAGATATCCAGAACACAGGGATATACAATCAAGAATCAGAACTACTGTTGTTCAGGCCATCTGTCATCCTAGATGAAAGTAACATTGGTGAGAGACCCATCAGCCATTTGACCAACGTTGAGGTATGTGTGGATTCTTTGCCAGGGGGATTATGTGTCTGCATGGTATCATCTTATGGCCAAAAATAATTTACGATCATATATTGCATTCAACTCTTCATATACAAATAAAATATCTTTCATCTTCTGAATGTGTAGAATTAACACAATTCGAGCTGTATCTGTGCAAGTAATCCACACAAAAATTGTCAACCTCTACATGTACCGGTACCCATAGTTCATCTATTCTCTATTCTCTAGTCTATCCATGTTAGCTAGTCTACCTACTATGATATTAGCTAGACTGGTGCAAATAATTTATAAGACTATTTAGCTCACATGAATCAGTGACCAGTCCAATATAAGTATGTGTGGAATTTCAACCAGTTGCAAGTGTCTGTTGTCATAATGTTATAGTTTTATTTTTATCACTTTCATTTTATCGCACCTACGTGCATTTGTTTTTATGTAAATTTTCAAGGACTGAACATGGAAACATCATCATACCTGTAGTTTCTTTGATAAAAAAAATAAAGGTTAAATAAGCTGCAAATGAGCAGAAGAAAGTATGAAAATAATGTTTAATTATTAAGTGCCAGTATGGTACTTTATGAGATTGTGTGTGGGGACGTAAAATGTCTGTCCGTCCGTCCATCCGTGTGTGTGTAGGCCTACACGCCATAACTCAAATACGCTTTTTCGGATTTTTATGAAACTTGGAAAACACATTAATTATGTCCGTGGAAAGAACCCTATTGATATTGAACCAAATCGGTTCACCGGTACCGGAAAAATGCCCAATTTAGTCCCTATTTTAATAGATTATATTAGAAAGGCGCCATAACTCAAATACGCTGTATTGGATTTCCATGAAACTTGGTATGTGCATTTACGACGTCCATGAGAAGTATCCTATTGAATTTGAACCTAATCTGTTGACCGGTACCGGAGTAAAACCCAATTTAGTGTCTATTTTAAAGGCCCAATAACTCAAATACGCTTTATCGGATTTTTATGAAACTTCGTATACGCATTTATAATGTCCATGGGACGATATCTATTGATATTCGACAAAATCGGTTGGCCAGTACCGGAATAATGCCCAATTCAGTGCCTTTTATGTTAATATATAAGAAGTCGCGATAACTCAAATATGGTTTATTGGATTTTTCTGAAACTTTGTATACCTATTTATAATATACATGGGAAGACGTCTACTGATTTTGGACCAAATCGGTAAACCGGTGCCGGATTAAAACCCAATTTAGTGTCTATTTTAAAGACGCAGTAACTCAAATACGCTTTACCGGATTTTAATGAAACTTGGTATAGGCTACACATTTATAATGTCGATGGGAAGACGTCTATTGATATTGGATAAAATCGGTTGACCTGTTTCGGAGTAATGCTCAATTTAGTGCCTATTTTATGGTAATATACGTATTAGAAAGAATTTATGAAATGCAAATCAGTTATCATGACAACATAGCCTATTTTTGTACTGTGATCTTATAAGGCTTTGGAAATTAAAATACAGTTAGCTATGAGAAATAACACTATTGCTTTACATGCGCTTATCCAACTAGACCGTTAAACTGACCCAGGTGACTGAGATGGTAATGTCTTGGCCTCACATTCTGGAGTTCCATGGTTCAAATCCCGAAACCGACCAATTTGACTTTTTTTTGTATTCTGCATATCTTTGCAATCATAACTGATTAAACAAAAACATACTGGCACTTTGTTACATCAGTTTACCTGATTTTATTTATATATGTGACTATTGCTGATGACTAGACTTCAGACTTTTAGGTTGCTAAAAATGCTGTTTTAGGTAGGCCTACCTAAAATAGGCTCTAAAATTGGAAAATAGGTTATAGAAATCATAAAATAGGCTCTTATAAAATCGTTAAGTTGCCAATTTTCTGAAAAATCTCAATTGCAATGCAGAATATTATATAATATATACCGGTAACTTAATACGATTTTCAGCCTTTGTACTAGTAAAATTTCATTACCACAAATAACGTATTATGTCAGAATATGAAAGACTTGGGAGATATACAATTCAAATTTTATTTAGAATTTTGTATAAGCCAATATTTACATAATAATTTTACAGCTTTTGGAAAGTGTCAATTAGATGAGCATGTTCATTCTATGTTGTTATATAATATAAAAGTAATTACATTCAAGATATTTGGCATGGAACGTTTCACGCAAGTATCACACTACTATTCAAAATAATTAAAATATAAGTTAAGTGAACTATTATTAATACAATAAAATAGTTTTTGCAGAATATTATATTTATTGAAGACACCAATAATCAATAATCATGATAAAACACAGATATAGGCCTATGGTACACAGAATTATATAGACCTATTACTAGAGCCTGTATTACTACCATAACAGTGAAAACCTAATCCCTGTGAGCAGAAGCTATGCTCACTAGCATATTCAACCCCTAGAGATGTCTATGGCCTAACTAGCGGGGTAATTAAAGAAACTATATATATGATTCTTGAACCATTGACTTTCTGCATAAACCAATGCATAGCACAGGGAGTTTTTCCTCAACCCTTAAAATTCTCTCGAGTAGTATTGGTGTATAAGAAAGGAGATCCTAAAATACCAGGGAGTTATCGACCAATCTCTTGCATACCAATAATAGCTAAAATTTTTGAAAAAATTATCAAAAAGCAAATTTATAATTATTTTGAAAAGTATAAACTTTTCAATGATAGTCAATATGGGTATCGAACTGGACGCTCAACGACAAGTCTTGTAGATAGTCTAGTTACACAACTGCTTGTAGCCTTAGAAGATAACTGTTCAGCGGAGATCACCTTATGTGATCTAAGCAAAGCTTTTGACTGTGTCAGACATGATATTCTTCTAAGTAAGCTAAATCATTATGGTGTACAAGGAAATGAGTTATAATGATAAAATCTTATCTTGAAAACAGAAAACAGTTGTTAGATATAAATGGTAAACATTCTGAAATATTGAATATTAGATATGGTGTCCCGCAAGGTTCAGTGTTGGGGCCAATTTTATTCTTAATAATGATTAACAATATCAGCATAAACCTATCTACATTTTCATTAATATATGCAGATGACACAACTTTACTAAGTAGGCCTACCCATAAAGATCTTAACCTATTAAAAAATTTAGCAAAAAATTCGTTGGAAGAAGCAGCAGCCTGGTTAAAAAATAATGGCCTATATTTGAATGAGGAAAAAACTAAATCATTACTTGTCACACTAACTCCAGAAAATGATCATGAAATTGAAAAAATGCAACATTATTAGGAATAACCATTGACAAAAATCTGTCATGGAAAGAACACACGAAGTGGTTTGTAAAAGGCTCTCACGTGTAATATATTTAATAAGTAGATTAAAGAAATGTGTATCTTTAAATTATGTAAAGACTGCCTATTATGCATTTTTTCAGAGCATAATAAGG
Organism: Ectobius pallidus; assembly: GCA_964059195.1. NCBI lineage: Eukaryota > Metazoa > Arthropoda > Insecta > Blattodea > Ectobiidae > Ectobius > Ectobius pallidus. Next base: position 143,941,391 of record CAXKWD010000003.1, on the reverse strand, counting down.
TATGGTCTAGTAGTATGGGGTAATGGGGTAGGAATTAATCAAGTATTAGTTATCCAGAAAAAGGCAATTAGAATAATAACTAATGCTAAAAAATTAGAGCACTGCAAGCCTCTATTTATAGAGACTGGTATACTAACAATAATAAATTTATACATTTTTGATGTCTTGTCATTAGTAAAAAAAACATAGAAAACTATCAAACACGAAGTCAAGTACATACATATCAGACTAGAAATCACAATAAACTTGATCTAATTAGGTGTAGGCTAAACAAAACAAAAGGATACTATAACAATATTGGGATAACATTATATAACAAATTACCAGATAAACTTCAAGAAATGTCCCCCAATTTATTTACAGAAAAACTATATTCCTGGCTTCAAAAAAATCCTTTTTTTAATATTCAAGAATACCTAGAATCAGACATGCAAATAGAATAGAACAACTTAGTGCAAGTAATTACATGATGTAAAAAGGTAAGAAATTAGTGTAAACTATAAGTATACTTTGTTCACTTAGTGTCACTTAGGTTATAGTATTAGTATAACAATTGACTCGTATAATTATATGTTTATAAGATTGTAAATAATTATATATTGAATTAGCTTAGCTTAGGTTGTTGTTGATAAGTATTAATGTAAGTATTAATGTTGTTGATAAGTATTAATGTAATTAATGTAATAGCTTATATGACCGATTGCAGTCTGTACTGCCTAAAGGTCTAACAAATAAAAATGAAATATGTATCCCTCATTGATTCAGAGAACTACGTTTATTTATTTTTTTGTTACTTGATGTGGGAGTTGGGAGAAAAATACTACATTTTCTTTGGAATTCAGAGGAATTTTTCTACTGAAGATGAAACATTCCTTACTATTTAACCATATCACAAATCTGTCATGTACTGCACATTCCAAGCTAAAAATTTAGTATGAACTGAAAATAAATGATAGAATTTATAACAAAAAATAACTTATTTTGAACTTTAGAGGAAAATAGTGGGAACAAAATGTTTGGCAAGTTAGAAGCCATTGACCATGGCCTACAGCCCGTATGATGAACAATTGTCAATTATAAGTTAATGTTAAGTTCATGTCTCAAGCTGAATTAGCTTGTACAGTGAGTCCCACGCAAGAGTTGGCCAATGACGCAGGTTTCTGCGTCGCGGCGGGCACAGCTCCAACTCCCGAGCGATCGGGTGAAATATCTACACAAATAAACCCATGATCGGTGTAATGATTCAGGTTCTCACATTTACAGTTAAAAGTTCCTTTGCTTCTACACACCATGCCTGGGAGGGGTTCAAATAAGAAGAAAAAGAAATTCCGGTTACATAAGATTGTATTGTCTTGACAGAAAATTATATTTCTCACTCTCACATTACCATACAACCGTTTCGGGGCTGAAATAAAGAAATTCAATATCACTTTCATACTTTCCTTCCCAAGAATCTGGGACATTATATACTGCGCGTGTAGGACTGAATGTTCCATCCCATTTTGTTTTCTTTCAGATGCATAGAGCCTCTGATAAACATCCCTATTTCTCAACTAATACAAAGCCTACAGCTATGAATAACGTATCAGTGGATAGGATTTTTTTATCGACTTCTGATATAGCATACTCATTAGCAAACCCTTAAGCTGTCCCTGCAATACAACCACTTATTCTACATCAAAATGTGAAGTGAGAAAATGATATTTTCCATGTCGAGAAAGTTATGTGACTGCATCACATTGTGCTTTATTTTCGTGGATTTCATTCTTCAAGAATTATTTTCACAAATGTATTACATCGATAGCATCAGAATTTGTTAAAGCCCAGTATTATATAGTTCCCAAAGCCCTATGTGAACACTGTAAACAATACACTGTTGTCATGTTAATTGAATTGCATTTCATTTTTTCAGTATAATATTCTCTGAAATTATATAAATTTTCAAGTGAATTAATGACTTGTTTGAATTTTAATGTTGATCACGTTACTTTCCGGGATGAACTGGATGAGTGTGAAAAATTTCGTGCAAATTGGTCAAGAAATGTAGATTTGTATAAGGAACATAGGCTACATACCCACATACATACATACACACTTTCAATTTGGCTTGGTTGCAAGACTCACAATTATTTTTTTGTTTGTTATGAAAACATATGACGGCAGAACTCTCTAACTGTGCCAATGTCACACTTCTTTTGTCACACTTCTATTTTGTTATGAAAACATCTGACAGTAGAACTCTCTAACTGTGCCTCATTTCACATTTCCGACTTTTCCCGTGGATTTTCCCAAAATTTTCTTTCATACAAACCTTGTCCTGAAAATTACAAACACAACAACAACAAAATCAGCCAAATCGGTCGAGCCATTCTCAAGTGATGCGGCAACATATATTTTGGAAATTTATTTGTATTAATATAGATTTTATTGATACGTATGTTGTGTTGAGATGTTTATTCTTCACAAAATTGACATTTCAATGCAATCATAATCTCCAATTCCAACCTTTAAATGCTCACTTATCATCTATTAATGACATTAAACATTACATATTATATGAACATTCCATACTAATCCTCCACTCATCACATTTACTGTTTAGCATCACTGTACTTCACACCTGAACAAGACTTATATTAACTTCACAACAACTCCTCTTAGCATTGGGGGAGTTCATTGTGATATCGCCTAATTAATTTTGTCAATAGCATAGTAATTACAGTCTATGCCACGTCTTATATATTCGTGTAAACTCAGTGTTACGATTTTGATATTTTATTCAAGGCCTGAATATGACTTATAGTAATATGAAAGAAGCCTTTTCCTTGATAATCAGCTTTTTCTAAAGGTATCATATGATACGCTACTGGTACGACTGAGGAATAAAAAATAACAAAAAGCATAATTATGAAAAATAGGTTTTATGCAGCTGATTATGACATTAGCATTATTTTGTGATTTAATTTTACCCCCAAATAATATTCTTGACATCCTAGTATGTTAAAAAAATGTAATCTTAACTATAAAGTACAGCATTTTGTTTAGTAGCTTATTAACAAAAACAAACACCTCAGGTAATGAGTGTTTGCTCACAGGCATTGCTGACAAGTAATCACACATAACAATGCTTTTACAACAATAACTTATAGTTCAATTAATACTGTAAGCCTATGTTAGAATTTTGTGTACTAACTACCTTAATTTAGTTTTCACTATTACCAAAATAGTATTTGTGGGACTGATTGATTCCCCCGTCATCTCCATATGAATATGTGACCATGCCAAGGAAACCCAACCATAAATCAGTAAACATATTTTAGTGTAACAGTAAAATACAGCTATCAGGGTGTAAAATGTGATTTTTAATTTTCGACACCATCATTCTGGAACTTTGATCTTTGATCACAATAAGCATAAAGACAGCATTGCCAAACCATAGTATTTTCAGTTTGAAAGGTTGCAACTTATAGTTCTCTGTTACTTTTCACGAAAAATTTTAAATACGAGCAACAGAAATATTCTGTTAGTGTGTGACAAACTTTGAGCATGGTATCATAGTATTGTGATCAATGTGATGGATGATCAAGATGGATGAGCATGGAAATGCTTCTTAACTATGAATTATACTTTTTGAGAAATAAAGTTTCCAAAGTCACATCAGTTTTTCAACTAGAGGTTTTTTTTATTTTTTAAAATTTATTTATTATTTATTTTTTTTATAATGCTCATAATTTTATGCTGAAGTTGATTTTATTCAGTTCAGAAAGTTGATTTTTCCGACTTATGGTTGGGTCTCCCTAGCAGGTCATATATGATCTATTAATTGCCTCCTCTAAGGGGAGAAGAATTTGGTTTTATGACAAATAGAATTGAATTGGAAAATTTGCTTGCAGACTGTAAGCATAGAAGTGATGATGAAGATACAACTTGCTGTGAAGGAGTTGTTCAGATTTATGTATGATGCATCATCGCCATGGGACAGCATGCAGAAGCGGTCACAAGAGGCTCAATGTCTTCTACATAAGCAGATAAAGAAGCTGATAGGCTCATGCATCCAGAAAATCTCGGATAATGAGGTCAAGCTTAATATTCTGTTTGATAGATTGAGACAGGAAACCTCTGAAGATGAACTGAACGAAGTACTTTTCATTGTGATAGACACACTTAATGATGCCATGATGAGGTAATGAACAGCAGTTTCCTAACATTATTATACTATGAGTCATAAGCAAGGACTGGAGTAATATGTTCTATTAAAACTTAGTTATAAGAACCCAAGAATCTGAGCATTGGTCATAAACTGGCAAAGGGTTTATGTGTAAATACATTAACTATTTAGGAAGCGAAAATTAATAACTCTTTCTGTCTTGTATTATCTTTGTGTTTCAGTATGTAAAGAAGTACAGAATTATATTTTTACTCTCCATAACACAGGCCTGAGAAATTGAAGTTTTTGAAAAACAAAAGACTTTTTACTGAGTTTTATGTTATTGGATGTGCTGATTTCGAAAATGACCTCCATTTTTTCCATTACGTCAGGATTTTTTGTACAATCGATAACAAAATTTTTCCTAAAATCCTATGTGAAAAGAAATTATCGCAAACAATTTTGTGTGTACTATCTGACAACAGTGGTTTTTATCCATTTAAATCTATGTAAAATCGATTCTTGGTGATGCAAATTGATTTGTTAGCAATTGATTATATTTTTTATAGGTTTAAATGGAAGAAAACCACTGTTGCAATATCACACGAGCCGCCTCTGGTCAAGAGAAAAACACAAAGTTCCCTTGCATTTACACTTTTTACATCACATTATGGTGCAGTTTCTAGAAGAAAATCACCAATGTATTATTTTCACTTGTGTTTATTAAGATAACGTACATAAAATAGACAATTGACCACGAGATGTAATGTATGTTTACATGAATGTTTGACACAAATTGTAAACTGAACAAACAACAAAACCAAACACAAACAAAGTTTATTTTTACATACATACTCTTTTGCCTTTGAAATTTCTTTTTAACGTTCTTCATGTTTCTAATCTTCTACTTGCATGTTCTGCCCTGTTGATGGCAATAATATCTGCATGATAATGACTTCCATCCTCTGAAATACAGTGAACATCTTCATATACTTCCCATTGGTGATTTATTAACCTTTTCACTGCTGTTATAAATGTGCAAACTTGTGGTGCTGAATTAATTTCCAAATTTCAAATAATTTGTCAGTTTCCTTCAAAACTAGAACACAGTTTGTATTTCTTAAATTTAAATTGATTTACGTAACCCTGGTGTGCCCGCATTTCATCACAACACAGCTGATTTAACATGCATTTCAATGAATGGTGCTGATTAGATTCGATTAATGAGGGGTAGTGTAAGCCCTTTGACTTCTCAACACTGCAACCTTAATAGATCTATTGTGAATACCATATAGCCTATAATTTTCCAGGACTGTCCAGTCCCGAGCCTGGGGATTTTTCGTTACTGAAAAACCCACTACCCAGCCGGGAATTGAACCCGGACTGCCAAGGTGGAAGGCAAGTATGCTACCTATACACCCATGGCGGCTGACATGAATGGTGCAATTCATTGCCTAAAATATTAGCTACAGATGGCAACAATTGATAAAGAACAGAGAACTTATGGTGTCAGGAATTAGACAGCATATGACACTATACATTGATTCACTTTGAATTGCATTCACTGAGAATTTCTTTCATCTATTGCAATCATGGGCAAACCCCTATCCATTGACACGCAACCCGCAAACTTGGTCAACTTACACATAGTTAGAAAAGAACGGATAGATGGAGACACAAACAGACAATAAGTGCAGTGGCAGTTGCTCATTCTTAGGGAAACACTAATTTCACTTTATAGTATATATTACAATATACAAATAATACAAACATTTCGTATTTTTAATTATTCTTTTACGTGTGCAATTATTTCATCATACAAAGGCTTAGAATGTGCCATAACGCCTTTCCAATCGGAACTGTGTGGCAACCCGTCACTGCTTGCAAAGAGATATGATTCATGCACGGGAATAATCCACCACGTACACCGAATGTCCGCAATGCCATCTTGTGTCTTATGCGGGAAGGTCGAGAACCACAAGTGGTTCGCGAACCAGTAAATGCCCATGTATGATCTATTGGCATGCAAAGTGGAGCATCAGATATATCCATCAGTTGCATGGCCAGCAGTGATGCGTGCTGATGGATATACAAGATGTGATCAAAAAATAAGGTGAATGATTTTTTATAGCAGCAACTGCTGATTCCACATCCATTTGATGTAGTATGCCCAATAGCTTGATCTGTTGAGATAGGCATTATCAAGTTTGAACACATTCTGACTTGTTAAATCAGATTCCAAAGCCTCTAGAGTGAGGTCATGTTTTCTGTGCCTGTCGCGCATCCTGGATTTCGAACAGCTCATCAACATTAAATTTTGTTCTAAGTTACAAGAAAAAATGCCAAAGAAGCTCATGAAATGTTGGAATCAGTGGATGGCAATGATGTGGTAAGTCTGAAGATTGTTTACAAGTGGTATGAGCCATTTAAAAGCGGAAACAAGTTGGTAGAAGACAATAATTGCCAGGATGTCCATCGACCTCAAAAACAGACGAAAACATGCAAAAAATGCCAGCACTGGATTGCTCAAACAGGCGAATTACTATTAGACTATTGACTAATGACTATGGTTGGGATGTTTATGACTTTAAAAAGTGGAAAACATGACTTCAAATATGCCCTTAAAAATGACTAAATATGACCCAAAAATCCTAAATATGACCTAATAAAAGTAACATACCTGTATTTAAAAAAAATAAATGTTCCAATTTAAAACGTTTAAAGTCACTAATTTCTTACATCATATGAATTCAATCAGGTCATAACTTTTTTAAAACAATTTTGGTGATTTACAGTTTTACTTGTAATGAACTTATATTTTTAAAGAATTTTCTCCTGTTTGCTCGCTTCATCAGGTCCAAATACTCATAATATTTTGTAGACCTTGCGTGTCCCTATAAAATATGAACAACTGCATTGATTTTAAAACCTAAGTTACTATTAATTTGGCATAAATATTAAATTAATGAAATAAATTTCAAATTTAACTCTCCACACATTTCATACACTGTACGATTGTGCTCTTTTGCTGAATATATAGGCCTAACTGAAATATAACATGAAATTACAGATATGGCCAAAATATGACCAAGACCACAAAAATGACCAAAATATGACTTTATATGCAAAATAAAAACGGTCTGATTAGGATAACAAGCTTGCAATATGTGTTTAATTTGTGTTTACGGCGAGAATGGAGTTCAGGATAAAAATATGACATGTCATGAACATCCAAACCCTACTAATGACTATTAGAGAGCTTACTGAAGAACTAAACATCTAAGAAAGAGACCAGAAAATGGTCCAATGCCTTCCTTCTTCATCACGACAATGCACCATGCCACATGTCGCTTCTGATTGGTGAGTTTTTGGCCAGAAAAAGTATTCCTGTCTGTCCAATTCTGCCTTACTCACCAGATTTAGCACCCTGCGACTTCTGGCTCTTCCAAAAAATAAAAAGCGTGCTAAAAGGAAAATTGAAAACTAATTAAAAACTATTCTTATGTTCAGAGTGATATATTCCTCCTTCATATACTGCTCGTAGCATTAGTTTCATCACTTTTCCATAGAGCTTGAGGATTGCTAAGTTTCAGTTGCAAGCCAATTTTTTTCCCAATTACACCAATGTTTATTAGGTAATGGTTGTTGATGTGAAATGCTGTGTTCTTTTTGCGTTGTAAGCAATATTAGATACAAGCAAATATACGATTGAGGATCGTCTTATCATTAGTGTGTGAGATCATGAATAGAATGAACTGTCGAAAATGTACAAAGAAATCAGAGAAATGCTCAGGAGGTAAACAGATGGACATGGCGGCGCAGTCAACTATGTATGGAAAACGATGGTGCATATACCGAAACATTAGACATTTAACAATGATGCCCACAGACTTTGGTAACTGTTTTGCATATTTCCATCCTTTAATATTGGTAAATTCAATAAGTAACATTTTTACATCACTTGTGGCGTTTTATTACTTCATAAACTAATATAAATTACCTGATTGTGACTTTTGGCCCACTCTGTACTTTAAATCCTTTCCCTGGTTATAAATCTATGAGTAGGCCTACTAATACCAATATCTCAGTCTTATATTACCAATAATTTCCTTTAGTTTTCATTTTGTTATTCACTTTATTTTCTTTCAATAAATCACCCTGGCTGGTGATTGGCTATGGACTAGATGGCCCGGATTTGTTCTCTGGCAATGGCAAGCTTTTTTTTCCCCTCTTACTGTGTTAGAACCAGCTAGGGTTAGCTCAACTCTCAGCTCTAATATCTAGAGAATTTTATTTTTACACAAACTTCCAAAATCCCAATCACTGCAAAGGGGAAGGGGGATACCTTTAACTAATTATCTTTCTTTTCTTTCCTTAGAAATGTGTGTATCGTTATGCTATAGCAAATAAATAACTAAATAAATTTAATTTCAGTTATGAAAAAGATTATGAAGTGGAGAAGAGTATAATAGAGAAATACTATGATTTGCTGGAATCACAGTATCAACTTCTTTCACTTGAAATGGGAATCTTTATGCTAAAGAACCCACAGGAGGAATTCAAGGCTTATCACAGTCAGGAACTTGAGCCTGAAGAGCAGAGCATCTACATTCCACAGGCTTTGAGGATTTGTGAGGCACAGGTGTCATCCCTGTACAAGTGGAAATATGGGTAAGCTGTCTAATGAAAAATGTCATATTTGAATACAGTGTCATAACCAGATATTTGGAACTCTGAAGCAGTTTACTCCCTTAAAAGTGTAACTTTTAAAAAAAAATTATTTATTTATTTTTTATTTATGATTGATAAAATTGTCCTTGTAATGCACCAAAGGATAACACACACAGTTAAGGAATGTTAAACAAAACTAGTACACTCTGAAAAGTGACAGTTAATAGTCTGACTGGGCAATACTTGTTAAATAAATTAAAAACTATTAATACTTAAATACTTGTTAAATAAATACCTTAATACTGTACGGTATTTTTAAACTTATCAGTAAACTATTTACTAATAAGAGAATCTGCCAGCTGACATTCCTTTCCTTTAGTTACCTTTTCTCATCCCTACTGATTCAGTGATACTGGTACAAACAGTGATGCACTGTCTGAGACAAAAACTACCAATACTGAACTCAATAATGAACCTAGGAACACGCTGTTTGTGGTACATGACACATGAAAATCTATAGTTTGTAATCACATATGAATCTCTATGAGTGCACTCCTTGTAGCATGACAAACATCCAGGCGGTATTATATTATGGTTTAAAAAACACACTTAAACTTCACTAATTTCATACCTTGGTAGGACTACGTAGTTTCAATCACCTTTGTGATTATCCTCAGCTACTTCTGAAGTTTGTTTGGCGGCACTGTTGTCCTCAACCATCAGTCCTCAATGGATTGACGGTTGAGGACAACAGTGCCGCCAAACAAACTTCAGAAGTAGCCGAGGATAATCACAATGGTGATTTAAACTACGTAGTCCTACCAAGGTATGAAATTAGTGAAGTTTAAGTGTGTTTTTTAAACCATAATATAATATTATGACTTCACTGTGATCTTCCTAATATCAGTTTCTATCCAGGCGGTACTCAATTTCTACCCAATTTCTACTCAATTTCTATTTGCTAGCATCTGTGAGTTAAGGTTGCAGAAGGAACTGCAATTCTCTTATATAAATCATCCCAATCCAACAGGGGTGCTGTAAACGATGTCCTTTATATATCTTCAGTAAAAGAAATCCAGAGGGGTTAGTTCTTAGGATCTTGGAGGCCATGCTATGGGACCACTTCGACCAATCCAACGCTGAGGGAAGCAGATGTCCAAATGATCACTCATGTGTCCTGCATAATGTGGAAGAACTACATCTTGTTGGAAGAACAATCCAATCTGCGGGATGGCATAATTCTTGAGCATATCATGATACACATTGTCATCGATACTCCGCTCTATGAAGAAGAATGGACCAATCACCATTTCCAATGTAAGGCCGCACCAAACATTGACTTTAAGGCTTTCCCTTTCAAACTCTTTAGACTTTAAGTTAAATAAACTAGTATCCTTCAAAGCTATCAATAAAGAAGTATTCTGAACCCTTTATCGGGGAAGTATGCCTGTTGACAACCCAACACACATGAAAGGTGGACTCATTGCTTTAAACAACCTTTCTCAGGAATTCATTGTCATTATCGATTGTTGATAACATGTTAACAGCATAATTGAATTGTTGCGGCAAATCATTTGTTTTAACTTGTGCACCAATTGGTTCTTTTGCGCTCAAAGTTGTAACCTTTTATGCACTTCCTGCTGCAATGATGAACTGATTTGGACGGACTGTGCTGAAATGCTGCCTAGATTACATTGACTTGCTCTTCTGACACACTCTTCCCACATGGTCACTTCTCTATGAGAGATTTGGTTTCAAGCAGCTGGGAACTTCAATTCAGCAAGTCAATAAAATCAGGTAAACTGATGTAACAAAGTGCCAGTATGTTTTTGTTTAATCAGTTATGATTGCAATTATGATATGCAGAATATGGTTTTTATAATTGATTTCCAAGTTAAGCTCCAGATTTATTCATTAAGCAGGGCTTACGAAAGAACAAAGGTCTAGTTTTTTTTAATCAGATTAAAATATTCCAACATCAGCTGAACTGTACAGATTTGTGATATCTTGACAATCGCACACTCACATAAAAATACAAAAAAAAATCAAATTGGCCGGTTTCGGGATTTGAATCATGGAACTATAGAATGTGAGGCCAAGACGTTACCATCTTGGCCACCTGGGTCAGTTTAACGGTCTAGTTGGATAAGTGCATGTAAAGCAATAGTGTTATTTGTTATAGCTAACTGTATTTTAATTTCCAAAGCCTTATAAGATCACAGTAAAACAACAGGCTATGTTGTAATGATAACTGATTTGCATTTCATAAATTCTTTCGAATATGTATATTACCATAAAATAGGCACTAAATTGAGAATTACTCCGAAACAGGTCAACCGATTTTTTCCAATATCAATAGACGTCTTTCCATGGACATTATAAATGTGTATACCAAGTTTCATAAAAATCCGGTAAAGCGTATTTGAGTTACCGCGTCTTTAAGATAGACACTAAGGCCCGTTCTTACGATGTCCAGTTAAGTAGGAGTAAATGATAACTGGTAGTTTATTTTACGGTAGGAGTAAAATTCCGGTAAACGCTTCTTTGTTCTTATCATCTTCTAGTTAAAGTTTACTCCCGGTTAACGCAATCAGACAAAAGTCACAGCAGTTGGTACGACCGTTTCTCACTTGTTTGCAGCAGTTTTTCAACTGTTTTCATTGTTTCGTGTGATTTTGCAATGGATAATGAGGTTATGGCTGATATAAAAAATATAAAGAGACACAGCAATTTCTTTTCAAGTGAAGAATAATTGTTTCTGAATGATATCGACGAAAAGCGTCATATAATTCAAACTAAATAAACACACAGTAAGGTGTGGCCATAAGAGCAAAGCTCAAAAAGACGTATCAGAAAAACCTATTGTGAAATATGTAACTTCCTCTGAATTTAATTATAGTTTGCAGCACACAGTACGGGCAGTGTCGGATAATTTGCGAGGCAAGACCTAAAACCAAATAAGTTTGTGTATGAAATGTGTAGCTAATAACTACAGGATATATTACGAGATGTTTTCAAATGAAATTATTAGCTCTTAGCATAACATATTAAAATACATTATAGGCTATATAGTTTATATATTACGCTTATTATACAATTCCTGTTAAATAAGAATACAATCCTCCTCAAGTAAAGTGGTTGTAAAAATGAAAAGAAAGGTACCACGTTTCGAAACCTCATCCCCGAAGGATGAAAAACCCAAATATGATCTGATGTACGGGTAGAGGAAGGAAATAGTAAAGTAATTGTTTGTCCAAACTTTCATAATAATTTGATCTAGTTTTCAATATCTTTTTTATTTATTTTTACATATATTGGCATTGTTCTTCATCACCAGTGACATTACGAAAGCAGCTAAATAACTTCATCTCTCCATTTTAATTCAGTTCGCGAGAAGTATAACCTCAAAAAATCCCCCGGTTAGGAGTTGACTTGTACATTTTCCTACAGTAAAGATTACTGCCAGTTAAGAGCTTTTTACCAACAGTTAACACCTAACCAGATATTGTAAAATCGAACTGTCAGTAAAGTAACCGTAAAAGTAGCCGTAAATATTTTACTGGAGGTGGTAATAACGGGCCTAAATTGGGTTTTACTGCAGTACCGGTCTACCGATTTGGTCCAATATCAGAAGATGTCTTCCCATGTACATTATAAATGGGTATACAAAGTTTCAGGAAATCCAATAAAGCATATTTGAGTTATCGCGACTTCTTATATATTAACATAAAAGGCACTATATTGGGCATTATTCTGGTACTGGCCAACCGATTTGGTCAAATATCAATAGACGTCTTCCCATAGATATTATAAATTCGTATACGAAGTTTCATAAAAATCCGATAAAGCATACCGGTATTTGAGTTATTGCACCTTTAAAATATACACTAAATTTACTCCGGTACCGGTCAACAGATTAGGTTCAAATTCAATAGGGTACTTCTCATGGACGTCATAAATGCGTATACCAAGTTTCATGAAAATTGGGTACAGCGTATTTGAGTTATGGCGCCTTTCTAATATAATCTATTAAAATAGGCACTAAATTGGGCATTACTCTGGTACTGATGAACTGATTTGGTTCAATATCAATAGGGTTTTCCCCATGGACATTATAAATGTGTTTTCCAAGTTTCATAAAAATCCGAAAAAGCGTATTTGAGTTATGGCGCGTACAGACATACGGACAGACGGACAGACATTTTTTCGTCCCCCACACAATCTCATAAAGTACCATACTGGCACTTAATAACAGCACTCAACTATCTGCTGCACCATGTACACCATTTTGATGTTACGTTCTGTAATAAAACACAAATACAACAAAATGTTGCCAACATATAAAACTTTAGATGTTCCTTTATCATGTGCTGCAAACAGCATGATCCTAGGTTCATTATTGAGTGAGTTATTAAACTTTCTTGTTGGTAGCTTTTGTCCCAGATACGCAGTATATGTGGGCCTGTATTTCTTAACAATGTGATAGTTCCTTTTATCTAATGAAATATGCAGTGCCCAGTTTATAAAAGAAACATATTTTTAATCATGCACTCTATTATGTGCTAGTATTAAAATATGTACAAGAGAACAATATATCAGAAAACTTGATGGTTTCATATTGCCTATTGCTGCATATTGTGTTAGTTTGGTAATAATGCATTGTATTCAGAGGCGCCAACTTATATGGGCCCGTGGGGCTGAAGCCCACCCAATAATTTGCCCTAGGCCTATTTTGTTAAATTATTTATTACCATTACTAAACTATGTTTTCTTGTAGAATCGCTGGAAAGCTAAAATCAGGCTATTGTTGACATAATATTACTATGCTGTAATGGAACATGCCGTTAATAAACTTATTAAAAAAATTTTTTAAAAATACTATCTCCTCTTGTTCCAATTCACTCACGATTGTCTGAAGTCGTTTCTCAGTTTATTAAATTTTTACGTCTTAATCTATTAACGCCCCTCTGTTCTCTCTCGGAAAATAAGCGTAACAAAATTAGTATAGGTAATGAAACCTCCACTTGTAGGCCCTATGCACCACCATAGGGGTTACAGCCAATCTGTTAACACAGTTTCCACATCCACCGCCATATTTTTATACTTTTTATGTATTCATAAAAAAACTTAATCACATTGCTTTCAAAATATATATAGGCTAAGGAGAGTGCGGAAAAGTTAAATTCAGAAGTTAGATTATGCTTGTGGTTAATAAAAATCACAGGAAATATATTAATTTAATGGGCAGAGCAAGGAATTGTGATACAAGCCAAAGTTTGTCTTCAGAAACAATGAAATCATTTCATGTAGGCCTACAGTACTATATTTATACCATAGGGATATCAATATTTTATAAGTACTAGCAGGTGCCCGCGATAATTAATTCAAACATAAAAAAAATAAGAGCAAAATAAATAAAACACGTTTATTAACACTTACACACGAATCATTCTAAACTAAACGATTAATAATAATTATAATGAAACAGCTAAAAATCCGGCTTTGGAGTGCATTCCACGATAACTAAATGATTTAAATAAAACATCTAGTAAGTAAATAATCGCGGGCATCTGCTAGTCTGTTTGATGAAACCCGGAGGATCATTGGCGCGGTTAACAGCACGCCGTTCAACCCTATTCTGTGCTAACTTCATCCAACCATCCCTCGCAAGTCCTACTTCCCTGAAATCTATTCTACTATTGTCCTCCCACCTACGCCTAGGTCTTCCAAGTGGTATTTTCCCTTCGGACCTCAATTCAAAATAGTTTAGGGATATGTCTTTCCTTCCCCATGTCCAGCCCATTTCATCTTCAGTGATTTAATTACCTTTATTATATTTCGTGAAGAGTACAAGTTATGAAGATCGTCATTAGGCACATTTCTCCAGTCCCAGTTTTCATCTCCCTTAGGTCTGAATATTTTTCTGAACGCCCTGTTTTCGAACATTCTCAGATTATATTATTCCCGAAGAGTAAGGGACTATGTCTCACATCCATATAAAGTACCAGGCCTCTTTCTTGTATTATTTACACGTTCTCTATTAATTTTAATTTGAGTTTTACATTTAATTGGATTATTCAGGGTTTTTTTTTTCTAGTTCTAGGTGAATTTGTAAATTTCTGTCTTTATCTCATGTTGTTTTGTAAACTAAACACAATTTTTCTTAATAATTACTTTCCATATTATTGGCTGTTAATGGTATTTATTTACAACTTGCTTAAATGGCCCGGCGTCGCCCGGGTTTTGTATTTTTTAATATGAAATTAACATATGGAGGACTTTCGATGTTGAAGCTCTATGTCCTTACATAATATGTATGTAGTATTCGAAATGAGGAAGAACAACATATGACACACAGACTATTCCCTCAGAAAACGCTAGATATAGCCTTTTATGGCTCATGGAGGATGTCGAATGTTGCATTCCATTGCTTCTACACACCATGCCTGGGAGGAGTGCAAATAAGAAGAAAAAGAAATTCCGGTTACATAAGATTGTATTGTCTTGACAGAAAATTGTATTTCTCACTCTCATATTACCATACAATCGTTTCTGGGCTGAAGTAAAAAAAAAAATTAATATCATTTTCATACTTTCCTTCCCAAAAACCTGGGACATAATATACTGCGCGCGTAGGACTGAAAATGTTCCATCCCATTTTGTCTTCTTTTAGATGCTTAGGGCCTCTGATAAACATCCCTAGGCTTATTTCTCAACTAATACAAAGCCTACAGCTATGAGTGACGTATCAGTGGATATGATTTGTTACCGACTTCTGATATAGCATACTCACTGGCACACACTTAAGTTGTCCCTGCAATACGATCGCTTATTCTAGACATCAAAATGTGAAGTTAGAAAATGATATTTTCCATGTCGAGGGTAGAGAAAGTTATTTGACTACTTTATTTTCGTGGATTTATTCGTCAAGAATTATTTTCACAGTTATGTATTAAATGCTTCGATAGTATCAGCATTTGTTAAAGCCCAGTATTATAATATAGTATCCAAAGCCCTATGAAAACATCATAAACAATACTTTCGTTATGTAAACAATTGACATCAGAACTCTCTTTGACTCATTTCACATTTCCGACTTTTCCCGTGGATTTTCCAAAAATTTTCTTTCACACAAACCTTGTCGTGACAATTACGAACACAACAAAAAAAGAATCAGCCAAATCGGTCGAGCCGTTCTCAAGTGATGCGGCAACAACCCTTTTGTAAATTCATTTTTATTAATATAATACTGAACGGCACCCACACAAGAGCAAAACTCATTTGGGTGTTAAACTTAAATTCTGTATATTGTGTATCATATATTCGAATAAAGTAATTAGAATACAGTACACGGTTTATCCGCAATGGGTTGTTTAAACAGGCTAGGGTCACCAGGTGAACAGATAACTCATACAAAGACGATTCGAATATATATATTATATATAACTTCTAGGCATATGAAACATTTTAAAAGTTTATGATCAGTCTTCCTCATTATTAGTATTAATACTTATACTGTGGTATTACGTATTTCAGAAAAGTAACAAGGGAAGGAAAATGATCGGCAATTTTAGTATTGCTTTGGCAATAGTATAACGACTGGTTGATTTATACATTATTTCGGAGAATTTCGTTCGCGAGTTTTTTTAGTAATATTTTTCTGTAGGTAATTTATTGTTTAAGCAAAGAAAGTTCTACGTTACCAAACATAATGTAACAATTCCCACCACATAACATAATACTTAAATATCTGGAACCTTATCAATAGGCCTGTAATTAACACTGAATTCAAATAAGTGTGTTGTGAAATGAGACGTTTAGAACAGAATGAATTCGTGATCTTTCCCATGCGCTTCCAATTCTGCATTTTATGTCTTGCATTTCACTAACTTAAAAGGCCCAGCTTCGCTCGGGCTTTGTATTTTGTAATTCGAAATTAACTTATGAAGGACTTTCCATTTTCAAACTCTAGGTCCTTATATAGGTAATTAGAATTTGAAATGAGGAAGAACGACCTATCCCACTCAAACTATTCCCTCAGAAAACGCTAGATGTAGCGTTTTATGGCTCATAGAGGATGTAGAATTTTGCACCCCATTGTTTCTACACTCCATGCTTGGACGAGTTTGAAATAAGAAATAGAAATTCCCGTAACATGCAATTTGACGGAATATTTTATTTCTCATCCTCATGTTACCATACAACCTTTTCGGGGCTGAAATCAAAAAGAAATTAAATATCACTTTCATACATTCCTCCCCCCAAAACCTAGAACATAATAATATACTGTGCGCATAGGACTAAAAATGTTCCATTTTATTTTGTATCCTTTGACATGCTTAGGGTCTATGATAATCATCCATATTTCTCAACTAAAAATACAAAGCCTACAGGTATGAATAACGTATCAATGGATAGAATCTTTTACCAACTTCTGATATGGCATACTCGTTGGCACACCCAGGCTGAGACAACTGAAAATGCTGTCCCTGCAATACGAACTCTTATTGTACAGTACATCAAAATATGAAATGAGAAAATGGTATTCTCTGTGTCCAGGGTAGAGAAAGTTATGTGACTGGATCACATTATGCATTATTTTCGTGGATTTCAATATTTATTTACATCAATAAATTAATCTAATTTGACATAGTCCCGTATCATACACTTCCAAAGCTGCCTGTCAACAATACACTGTTGTCATGAGAAGTGTTTGTTCAATGTGACTTGTATTTGATTAGATGTTATAATAAGGTATTTCGTCTCCTCGAAAACATTTGATTTTTGGCATTTAAAATAAAAATTTTGCAGAATCCTTTCTTAGTTTTCACTTAGGCCTATATTATGAAACGGAGGTACTAGCAAAATTCCAAGTCTCTAACTATTATAGTTTAGGCTCTACGTTGATTCTCTGTCATTCATTCATTCATTCATTCATTCGTTCAGTCAGGACAAACCCGCTTATATATATATATATATATATTCCATGAACCAATGGACGGGAGTATGAGCCCACCCAATGTTTCTCAAAAGTTGGCGCCACTGATTGTATTTGCTAGATAATAAAACATTTATGCATTTTGCATTTTAACTGCATATTTCTGACATATTTTAAATATTGTGCATATCTCTATTTATCTCTATTAATGCAAACATTTACAGCATTTGGCTGTGAATGCTTTGAAAATCAACTGTACAATAATTGACAATACGTAGCCTAATGTTTTCAGAAACTTCGTTAGTTTTCAGTTTACTAAAATTTGTAGCGTTAACTTTTTATTTTATTTTTGTAATTTAATTGATACATTTTCCACTATTTTTTGTAATTTATAAATGTAATTCAGTTAACAAGAGAATGTACTTAAATGATAGAGCATACTTCATTGGTTCCAGAGCATATTTCCATGCATATTTTGTCATCTGATGGAGCATTAACTTCTGGGCCATTGTGATTGAGCATTTGGGTAGTCATAACTTGATAATTAATAAGGGTTTAATAGCTTTTATGCTTAGAATGGCAATATGCTGATTTTACAGGTTGTGGGAAGCAGTGAAGTTTGGCATGAAAAATGCTTACAGTGCATCAGAAGAACGTACCAGTAAGTGGGTAGATGATAACCTTGCCAAGGCCCTAAACAGATTAGAACTCAAAATAAAGTTACATACTCCTCGATATAGTCGCATTTTAAGTGAGATGTATCTAGTGCGACAAGCAGAGCTTAAGCTACATTATGAACGATTTCTAATGCATAAAGAAGTAAGTTGAACTGCATCTCAATGTATAAATAAATACCTGATGGAAAAACATTGCAAAAAACATTTTTTCCTGATGCAATATCTTTTCTTAATAGAAAAACGTTACACACGCTCTGTTCTATACATTAATGAAGTCTGTGAGTAAAAATGAAAATACAACTTTTGAGTAGGAGGCCTACATGCAGTGAAATGTAGAAGGTTGTGGAAAAAGTTACAACATGGCTGATGAAAAACAATGTTCTCCACTTGACAGTGTTATAAAACAGATAAATAATAAGAAAAAAATGAAAGAGAGAAGAGTAAAAGAGATTGAAGAATAGTGGGAAACCTTATACAACATATAGGGAGACAGCTGTTTCTTTTAAAAACCTGCCATATGTGTTAAGTTCAGTATTCAGTCAGAATCTATATGCTAATATGTCTTTTGCAATTTTTTCCATTATAAAAGATATCAAAATGGGTTGTTTTTCAAAATATGTTAAAAACCTGAAGTGTGGTAACTCAAGATGTATTCTTCATTCTAAATTAAAGAGTTCTATGGTGTCAAATCCTTGAAAACTACATGTACTAGGAGCACAGTACCTGAAAAATTTACAATTTGTCGCTTGCAACTTTTTTCTCACTCAGGTATTCAATTACAAAAATTGAAGAAAGTAAAAAAAAGAAATAGGAAATTAATTATAATTTTATTTCATATCATTGTAAAATGATTTTGGAAATTTGGAAAAGTATTATTGTTGTATCCTGGGTTTAACGATAAATAACAATACACTGGCTGGATTAAAGTACTGTTTATTTATAGCACTTTAACAATACATTAGCAGTGTGAGGACGTTGACTACTGGCTGAATGATTGGCTGACTGAAATTGAAACTGAATGGCGACTACGCGACCTCGAACTGACGATTACTAATACTGGGACTCATACTGACGACTGGTACTCGCGTTGTTGCTGTTAAGCGCGGTTGGCGTCTGAAGAGTAGGTTGTCTTCTATTTTGAGTTTCAGGCATCGCTGGTTCTTGAGCTGGTGCTGGCGCTGGTGTAAGCATCTCCTAGGTCGGTGTCCTCCTGGCTGGTGCTTGTGTTGCTGGTGACTCATAGAAGTGAACTCGTCTTTGACTTGATCGCTCAGTGACTGGAGATGGATCCTTGTGGATTGTTTCCAGCTCATTGTCGGAGTTGGTTGCATCCTTGGCGGTGCTGGGTAATACCCTGATTTGATCGATGTGGTGCTTGAGCACTCTTCCTTGGTAGTTGATCTTGTAGTGGAGATCTCCGATGCATGCTGCTACTGTTCCGGGAAGCCATTTGTTTAGCTTGATATTGCCAGATAGAAAGTAAACCTTTTGTCCAGTCTCCAGGGTATAAAACATTGAGCTCATTTATGCACGTTTTTCCATAACCCTCGTGTGAATGTCGTCAGGTCTGGTCAAGTTGAACTTTGTTCGAAGATCTCACCCCAAGAACAGTTGAGCTGGAGACTGGCCGGTGGTGGAGTGTGGAGCCTTGCGATATTGTCGAAGAAACTTGATCAAGTTTGCATGAAGAGTTCCCATGGTTGTCTTCATCGCATAGAGGGCATCTTTAACCGTTTGCACATAGCGTTCAGCTTGGCCATTGGTTGAAGGGTGGTACGGCGCAGACAGCTTGTGGTACTTCACATTACTAGCCTTCAAAAAAGTCTTGAATTCATCTACAATGAATTGTCGGCCGTTGTCCAAGACGACAGTGATCGGCGCACCGTAGGTTGTGATCAGGTTGTCCATGATGGCAACAGTTGCAGCTGCTGTTGATGAGGTTGTTGGTTTCACCTCGAGCCACTTACTGTATGCGTCAACTACAATCAGCAGCATGTTGTCAGCCACTGGCCCCGCGTAGTCGATATGGATTCACTCCCATGGTGCTTTCGGGTACTCACAGTGGTGATCGCAGAACTTGGGTGGTGCATGCACATGAGTTGCACACTCGGTACAAGGTTTGACAAGTGCCTCGATATCAGCGTCAATGCCAGGCCAAAACACAAAGGAATGTGCCATGCCTTTCATCTTCACTATCCCCAGGTGAGCTGCGTGCAGGTCATTGAGGATGGCGTCACATAGTGAAGGTGGGATAACCACTCAATGTTCGAACATCAGGCAGTTGGCTGCTAGTGTGTACTTCACTTCAGGTGCCTTGTAATTATGGTGGCCAAGATCTTGTCCAGTTTCCAGGATTTTTACTAACTTGCCAAGATGGGCATCCTTCCTGGTCTAGCGTGCAATAGCTTCCGCTCTGACTGGTAACTGTTGCACTTGGTGGAGTGTAAACAAATCAAAGTCGTCAAAACTATCTGTCTCTTCCTTCTGTGGGGAAAACGAGTTCTGTACGAGGTTAATTGTAGATAGTAGATGCACTCAAGAGCAATAGTCAGCGTTGGCATTGACCTTCGAGGTCTTGAAGACGACGTCGTAGTCAAAGTGTGCTAGATGGTCAATGTAGTTGGCCATGCGACTGATGCACAGGACTGGTAATGATTTCTCAGGGTGCAGGATCTGTGTGAGAGGCTTGAGATCGGTGATTTGTGTGAAGTGGCGAGCCTACAGATAGTGGGAAAACTTTTGTACAGCCCACACGATTCCGAGCGCTTCTTTGTCAATCTGTAAGCTCTGTCACCTTCCAGTGTCCAGATGAAAGGATCTCTTTTTAGCATATCCCTGAGTGGTCGATCCCTCCTGGACAAGTCAGGAATAAACGAACTGTAGTAGGTTGCTTTTCCCAGGAACAGCTGTAGTTCTTCTGGAGTTGTCGGCTTTGGTGCATCTCATACAGCTCGTATGTGTGCATCAGATTTGTGGATGCCTGATGCATCGATTTTGTGGCCAAGGGCTTCCAGGACAGGGTGCGCGAAAACACACTTGGCTCGGTTGAGCTTGAGATTGTGTTGCCGAAATCGTTCCAGAGTGGTGTGAGGGCTTGCATGAGATTTTCAAAATTATCAGCAAATACAATTATGTCGTCAGAAAAACGTACGACGTTTTGGAGGCCCTGCAGAACTGTGTCCACTTGTCGCTGCCAGATACCGGGAATGTTGGCTGCTCCATATACTGCTCATGTTGGGCGGATCAGGCCGTGAGTGGGGGTGTTGAGTGTGAGCACATGACTGAACTCCTCATCAACCTCGAGATGAGTGTATGCGTCAGTGCTGTCCAAGTGGCAGAAGAGAGCAGTGCCACGCATTCAGTTGAACAGGTGTTCCAACTTGGGAATAGGATGTTCGTCGATGATGATCCGCAGGTTGAGGGTAGGCTTGTAGTTACCTGTGATTCTCAGTTTGCCATTCTTCTTGATGACGATGTGTGTCGTTGATGCCCACTCGGAGTAGTCTACTCGTTTGTAGAAACAGGATGCAATTTTTGCACCGATTTCCTTGGCGTAGGCATCATGAAGCACAACTGGTACGTCTCGCGCTGAGGTGAAGACAGGCGTGGCTCCAGCCTTCAGGTGCATCTTCGCTGGCGGGCCTGAAACCTTTCCAGGGACGTTGCTGAAAACATCCTGTTAGCGAGCGAGGGTGTCATCCAATTGTCTTTTTTGTTGAACGGAAAGAGGCTGTTCAGCAGAGAGCTTGTGGATCGGGTCAGGTTTTGCAAAGAGGTGGTCAAAGTTGATCTCTTGCACTAACTCTGATATCCATTCTCGGCCAAGTAGCGCCTCGACTTCGTCGTTGATCACATAAATGTTGAGGTTCCTGGTCCTGGTCCCAATGGTTACATTTACTGATGTCTTGCCAATGCAGTTGATGTGATGACCAGTGTAACTGACGAAGTTCCGATCATTTTTCTGTAGCATAAAGCCTGGTTTGATCAAGGAAACCTTTGATTTGCTAATAGTCGAGCAGGGGGCACTGGTGTCAAGTTCCATTTTGACGCTGGTTCCCTCTATTTTGATATCAATCAGTGGCTTTGACTGTGACTTGACTGCTCCGGTAACCTCAAAATTGTTCAGGTACTGCACTTTGTCGATTTCCTCTGCCGGTTG
Source organism: Ectobius pallidus (assembly GCA_964059195.1). Lineage (NCBI taxonomy): Eukaryota > Metazoa > Arthropoda > Insecta > Blattodea > Ectobiidae > Ectobius > Ectobius pallidus. The sequence continues at coordinate 143,918,799 of CAXKWD010000003.1, read as the reverse complement.
CTCTTTTTCGGTCACGTGATATATCCTTCGTTTTGTTGAGGACTGACAAACCTTGCGGATGTGACCTTTCTTGCCACACTTCAGGCAATCCAAGTTCTGGAACCGGCTTCGAAGCAGCCTGCGCATGTTGATTGGTTTTCCTTGGAAGTGCCGTGGTGATTACCTTGCTGACCCTTCGATTAGTTTGAGGACCCTTGTTGACGATGTGCAGATTTGCTACATGGGTGCTGTTGATTGTTGCTCTTCAGTGTTGGTGGCTTCTCATAGCCTAACCGATTGGTTGACTTGATTTTGACAGATGCGGTTTTAACCTTGTCAGTGATATTGTGAGTGGCTTCAAGTGCGTAGGCTATTTCGTACGCAGCGGTGAAGCTCTCGGGTTTCTTGGCAATGATTTCATCACACATTTCTCTCGATTGCAAGCCTGCAAGCATCTGCTCGATTAGCATTCGATCTAGAAATGTTCCATACTCTCAGTAGGTTGCTCCTTGGCACAGTCTCAGGGTGAAGCTGGCAATGGATTCTCCTTGTTTCTGCACAATTCTCCGAAATTTTATGCTTTCTGCAAACTTGTTGCGAGCTGCGTCGAAATGAGCTGTCAATTTCTTCTGTAGCTCGCTGTACGAGAGTGATTCCGGGTCTCCAGGACTCACAAGGATCTTCAAGGCATCATTGAGTTCTGTCCCCATGTAGACACGCATGTAGTGTGCATGCTTATCCTCAGGGATTTTACTCAGGTTGAGTGCCCTGGTGAATCGTGTAAAATAGTCAGCAATTCTGGTCCCATCGGCAGAGTGATATGGCTGCATGGTGAACTGCGGTGGACGGAGCTGTGTGGCCGATTCTGTTGAGGACTGGTGAAGATCAGTGGCGATCATACTAGAAAGTTGCTTGAGTAACGTCGGTGTTACGTCAGCCATGATGAAGACGAGTCAAGAACAGATTTACTGACAGTCTTGGTGATGAACTCGGTTCAGTGCTTGTGGTTGCATTGAAGTCGGAATCCTGTTCGTGATGCACTCCCGCTTCACTGGTAGTCGATTTTATTTATCGATTCCAGTAGTCGATGTTATTTATCGATCCTGCCTCTGACACTACTGTTGCATCGTGGGCTTAACGATAAATAACAATATACTGGCTGGATTAAAGTACTGTTTATTTATAGCACTTTAACAATACATTAGCAGTGTGAGGACGTTGACTACTGGCTGAATGATTGGCTGACTGAAACTGAAACTGACTGGCGACTACTCGAACTCAAACTGGAACTGACAATTACTACTACTGGGACTCGTACTGATGACTGGTACTCACGTTGTTGCTGTTGGGCACGATTTATATAGTCTCCGTGCTGTACGTTCTGGAAATAGAAGTCTTGCGAAGTTGAGGGCCCTGGAGGTCAGCGGGTGCTTCCAGAACTCCGAGGAATGTGCAGCTATTGTCTGCTGAAGTATGCTGTAGCTTCTAGCAATATCTCGGTGCTTGGAATCAATACACAATAATTATATAATATACATTTGCAAAAAAAAAACAAATAATTTCTACTTTTACATGATAATCTCAAAAAGATTAAAGGCATAGTTCAGTTTCACCAATATCAGTTTATTACTTTATTATTTTAACCTTCCATTAGGCATATGCTTTGGTATAGCACCCTTGTTCGCATGGGACCTAGTAGTCCCCTAATTTTTTGTGTTTATTTGCTTGTATTTACTTTCTTCTTTTCTTTTTCCTTTTTTCTACATTTAGCTTTATTTAGGTTAAATGTACATGGTTTTATTAGTATTTTCTTACTCCGTTAGGTGCATGCTTTGGTTGAACACCGTTTATCGCATGGGGCTTAGTAGACCCACGCTTTATGATTGTGGTTTTTATTCTTACATTTTTTTCTTCTTCTTTCTTTAATTTTTCCTTTTTTCTCATTTTCAGCTTTATTTAGATTAAGTATGCATGGTTTTTTATTAATATTATCTTACTACATGAAAAGACAGCTAAAATATAACATGAATACAGTATATACAGGGATGCCCACAAGGGGGAGTTAAAGACTCAAAGTATGTCATTGAAATTTCTGGAGGGTTTGAAAAATGTTGCAAAATTAGCACTTTACATGTTAAAACTAAAATTAAACGGCCAAGTTTTATAACTTCAAAAGGTAATAAAAACCTAATTCTTTACAAGTGAATAAAATATACTGCACAACTAAAAGGCCTAAAGTTGCAATCACAGTTAGTGAAATGCATTTGCTTGCAATCAAGTACTGCACTGACATACTTTATCACTGAGTTCTAAGTGCTGACTGCGCTGCGAATGTGAGCTGATCCATTGTTGGCATGTCGTTTTCTCACTTGTTTTGTTGTTCACTTGCCTTTCTTATTGCTTAACTGTTAAGAAGTTAAAACATTCAATTCTTTTTAAACATGTCTTAGAATATACGAGTATTCTGTAATAATTTTGTTAGCAGTTATGTTTATATCATGTGCAAGCAGCCTCATTAAACATACTTTTCAACTGACTCTTTTTAAAATACAAATACAGCAATACTTTTAAATTGGGAAGAAGTTTTAGAGTAGGCCTACTGTTGTTCCATTGTTTGTAAGGGGAAGGTTACTTTTCGTGTGGTTGGGGTAATACAAATTTTGGGGGGTTACTTTTCATCAATCTGGGGGGGGGGAGTCATGAAGCTATGGGGGGTGGGCACCCCTGGTATACATTATAATTTGAATTACAATACTGCCATTTTCAGGTATATAGCTTTTTTTATTATTATTATTATAGAATACAGCATGTTCCATTACTAAGTTAAGTAATACTACATGCTAATTTGACTTCTTTTCCTTAGTAATTATAATATTTGGTAGCTAATGTTCTTTACCTGATACTATTTGTTATAGTTTACCATTATTAGTCGTGTTATATTGTTCTTATTGCAGTGAGTCTAAGTCTATGGTGCTTGCAAACGTTAGGTATATAGCTTGTAATTTGAAATGTTCAAAAATAGCAGATACATTAGTAAAGAAAATAATGATACAAACCATGAAAATAGGCTAGGAAAAATAAATTTTTGCTCTGAACTATTCTTCACAGTTGTTACTCAGAATCATCTACTACCTCTTCCGTATTATCCCTGACTAGGTAATTATTGCAAATAATTTTGGCATGTTTCTCAAACAGAGTTGCATTTCCCAAAAGTGAATTTAGTTTTGCAATTCTTTTTGTCTTTGCTTCAGGGTTCATACCGTTTCCTTTTCAATGTTGATGGTGGTGTATTCGGCAAGTTATCTGCTGTGGGTGCTTCAAGTTCCCTCCTTTCTCCCAGAAGGCCTTTCTAATCATGGTTAGGTTTGAACAAATATCACAATTTTCATTCTTCACAGTGTCAGCTGGAAATGAGAAGCAGCATTGTTATGTATTTGGCAAAGTAATATTATAAATATAGCGAGAGTAGGCACATGGAGTCTGACCTGGGTGACATGCAACTGCTGATTAAACATGCTTGTAGCCAAATAAATAAACAGGTAAGATTGTTGCTGTGGCAAACAATTGGGTAGGGTGTAATGTATGGTGTCCTAGTCAGGCATTTGCATAGGTACGTTCATTTGGAAATTATAACATTTAAATAATGCTAGGGTCTCTCAGGTCTCTAGCAACCAATGGAAGGTTAAATAACTAACCAAAAAGCCTGTTCTTTACTTTGGTGGTGGTGATGTTCTAAATAAGGAGGTTTTGTAGAAAGAACATGAGAACTTTTTCTTGTAACTAATTTGAAAAACTCTCTTCAATTTTAAGAGAAAATATTACAAATTGTGTCTATGCAGGCATTTGCCAAAGTCTGCATGCCTGCACTCCATAGCCAGTAAGAAGCATAAAAATGAAGACCTTAGAAGATCATTAACTCCAGAACTACAAGCTCAGTATAAATATTGGTCCCATTCATGCAGAAAGCTCACTTCATGACCAGCACCTGACAAGATCAATTTGATCCATCCAATGCCTTTGAGGATTCATGGCACAGAAGCTGGAAACCTGAGGCCATGGCTCATCATCTTGGAAGTCTTTCCTAAACTACAAATATATATTATGTTTCAAATATCATTGCTTATTTTGCAGAAACGCACTAGGCTATAGAAAGAGTGAAGCATGAAGAGTCAACTGTGCAGTCTGCCGGTACTTCCTTTGGAAGCAACACTGTCAGAACTGCCTGTTTAAACAGATCTGTATTCAGATTTTGACGCCAAATTTTATTTAAGTATGTTTTATGTATGTAAGAGCTTGTATGGTAAGGTGCATCTTTATTCTTATATAGGCCTACATATTAAATACATTATCCATAGAACAAATCCAGCGCATGGGCCTTTATGGCAGTTTGTGTTTTTACTATGCATAAGACAAAGAAAGAGAAATGTAACACTAATAATACAATATAATACGGTAACTTATAATATGATAATGCTATACAAAGATGAAGAAAGAAAAAAAATGTACTAATAACAGAAAAGATATGAAAATAATAATACAATATAATACACAATAATACATAGACAAAGATTACTCCCCCTGCCCCTCCCTCCCATCCTTTTCTACCCTGAGCTGTCAGACTTTAGTCATGAATTTCCCCACCCCTTCGGAGAATTTTGTGTCACTCAACAGCTTGACTATCGCCATGTGACTTCTTACCACTATTAGCCGTTCCTTTCCCCACCCCCACTATCTGTTTCAAGAAACTGCTTTGCACTTGGTTAAGTTTTTCTGTTTGTTCCCACCCCCAGATATCTGCACCATATGCAATTGTTCACTCAACTACTGCATTATACACCGTATCTAACAACTTTAAATTTCCAGAGTTTTGTTGGGTATCTTCAACGTCTCCATGCCTTTTATCCTATCCCTATGTTTCATCATGTTGATATGCTTTTCCACTTCCCGTTCATCATCATTAGTTAGTTAGTACATTTATTGTCTTTCAACATTACTGAAATGCAATAGACATTGTCAAAGAAATCTGAACTAGCATTTCATGCTTTTGAATAGTTTAAAATTCTACCTTGTCCTTACTAAAATATTCTTTTGAACTACCGGTATATAAAGGATTTAAAATCAGCCAGTTATATAATCTAGTCTTGAATACATTAAATGGTAACAGCTTTGATTCATTGTTTAGCTTATTGTAGAGCTTTAGTCCTATAATACTACAACTGTTTGTACTCTTGCTCAATCTACAGAAGGGAACTATTGCTAAAGATTGATTCCATATGTTATACCCGTGGACGTCACTACAAATTGTAACTGCAGTGGCGTTTTCCTTTACCTTAAGTAGGCAGATAAAATTATACAAATTGATCACTTTACTCGTACACAAAACTTTTCACATTGTCTAGCATTCTTCCATTGTAAGTCCACGTCTCTAGTTTACTGTAAACAAAGCCATTCTTGAAAGTCATAGTCACTGTCATTCCCCATTCCTTGGCGTATATTTCAAGCTTGTCCAGTCCTCTCTGTAAACCGTTGATCATTCTGGACATAAAGTCAAATCGTCTGCGTGCAACAACACTGGAATACCTACTTCCTCCATAATTGGCACATCCATGTTTTCCCCTTGCATAACATCCAGTACATCATCAATAAAAAGATTAAAGAGTAAAGGGGAGAGTATGCAGCTCTGCTTTACACTTGATGACTCGTGATGCTCTCAGATATTCTGTCTGTGTCATACTTAACATAACATTCCACATTGTTATATATTGCTTGCAAGGCTCTAAGCATTTTACCTGACAGTCCTTTCATCCACAATTTATACCAGAGTGCATTTCTATGCAGTGTCGAAAGCCTTGCAAAAGTCCACGAAGGCACAATGAAGTTTCCCTCCCTTTTGTGATAATTGTTTCTGCTTCGTTGAATCCAGAATGAATATATTATCAACACCCTCCATAAACCCCATTTGAAATTATGAAATTTTCTCGTGACGATAAACCCATCCCCTGATTCTTTCATATATAACTTTACAATAAATTTTTCCCATTTCAGGTAATAATGCCATGCCCCTATAGGAGTCTAGAGATCCAATTGTCCCTTTATTTTTATGTATAGGGTTATTTAATGATTCAGCCCATATTTCCAGGTATGAACCCTCCCCAAATAAATTAATAAAAAGCTTTAATAGTCTTTCCATAAATTCATCATTTCTTGCAACCACTTTAAAAAATTCTGATGGCAAGCCATTGCAACCAGGTGCTATATTATTCTTTAAAGAATTAATAGCTTTCTTTAATTTCTCCCTTTGTGATCTCTGCACCAAGAGCTGGTATCCCCGGAGTCCTCATTAGTTCCTCTGGACCTACTATTAAACCATCCCAATTCCATCTTCCCCGTAAACATCCCTAAAATGATCCCGCCATATATCTGGTGCGATTTCATTCTTAATCTTTATACTTTTGATTTTGCCCCAAATTTCTTTCAAATTGCCATTTCTTGCTACATGACTTAGTTCTTCCGCCTTCCTGAGTTGCCAGGCTGATTTTTTAAGTTGGGTAATTTCTTTGTACATTCTTCTCAGTTCCACATATTTTGACCTAGTTTCATCATTCCCCACCCTTCGAAACACCCTAAGGGCTTCTACACATTCTTCTTGGCACTCCTGCATTCAGCATCAAACCAGTGATCGCTCCTACCCCCCTTCTTCCTCCTGCGTTCCAGCATATTAACAGCTGCCCACTCTAAAATATCCGTTAGCCCCTCCTCTGACTGTCTTGTCTCTCTTGAAGCTCTACACTTAAGTTACTGAGGAAATTATCCACTAGCTCAGTTCTCCACTTATATCTGTTAATAATTTTTCCCTGGTTTCCCTCCTGCGTTATTTCTTCACTCCCTTTATGTTTCGGCTGAACATTCATCTGCAAGATCACTGGTGAGTGTTGCAATTCAATTCTATCCCCTACCCAAAAATCAGTAATGTTTTCAATTAATCCCATACCACATATTATATAATCAATCACACTCGCCCCATTTGCACAAATGAAAGTTAACTGACCCTCTAGATCTCTTCCGTATTTTCCATTCAAAACTTTAGATTGAATGCATCACAAAATGCTAATAGCAGCCTCCCCTCCCCACTCAGTATACTATATTTGCTGTGCTCTGTGCTGATTTCCTGTGCTCCTCTTGAAAATCTCTACCAACAATTGAAATATTCTCGCGGCCAATTCTAGCATTAAAATCTCCAAGCAGAATTAGCTCCGCCGTGGGAAGTTTTGAGGTTACTTCAGCAATGACATCTGTCAGCTCATCAAAGAAATGAGGGTTGGAATAGCGAGAGCTGAATGGTGGCCTATAAACACCCAAAATTAATATTTCTCTTTCCCCCACCCTTAGAATCACCCCCAATACCCCTTCAACATCTATATTCAAGTTTCTAATATTATTACCTATTTCATTTTTAATTAAAATGGAAATACCCCTGGCCATTGCCCCCTCCTGCCTCTGCAGTCCCTACCCTTACTAAAGCTAACAAAATTACTGAAGACTATATTTTCCTTATAACTAAGAAAGGTTTCTGTAAAACAAGCTATGTCTACACTATTTACAAAGTCCAAGAAATGTTTATTTTCTTTTTGAAACCCTCAATATTAAAAGTAGCAATGGTTAGAGAGTGTAGGTTCCCCTATTCCCTATTCTGACCTGTTTTCTTCATCACTTATTAACTGTGTAAACCTTTTCTGGAGGATCTGCCGGCCTCCTTCTTCTCACCAGGCTGTTGGCAACTTGTTCCCCTCTGCTGTCCCAAGTTGGTCGCCCTTGGGGATGGATCCTGCCGGTTAGGGCACGGGTGGTTTTCCCCTTCTCTCTGACCTTCATTTGTAGCATTGTTTGCGGGTTCGGTGATATCACCTTCCGGAGCCGCATTCACTCCTCTGATGTACTGGCTCCTGCACTTGCGTCCATTCTTTCCAATTCTCTTCTGGTCCAGTGCCTCCCATTGATTATCAGTTTGTCATAGTGTATGATCACGTGACATCCTTGGCGGTGGGCCTCGAACATATGGCGCTTAAGGAATTCCCTCTCCCGTCTTACTTGTTCACTGAAATCATCAGCAATTGAGATGCCAGAACCCTGGAGGTATTTGGAGTCTCTCAGAATTACCAGCTTGAGCTTGTAGTTAGCTAATTTGCAAACTATTGAGCGGTTTCTATTTAGAGACCATCCGACCCAATGTGCTCTCTCAATGTCCCAGTCCCTCAGATCAATGCCCAGTTGAGCTACTACATGCCGGAGCAAGTTTTCTGACTGCTCCCATGTTTCACTGCCTTCTTTCGGGATGCCTTAGAATACCAGATTGTTGCGGCGAGATTGATTTTCTAAGTAATCAATCTTACTTTCCAAGTGATCCAGCACCTCAGTCACCGCTATTTCTATTTCTTCACATTTTCCTCCCATGCTGTTCACCTTGGAGAAGCCTTCCCTCATCTTCCCTAGCATGTCTTCAATCATCTTCTTCAAAGCCTCCATTCTTCCATCCAACCACTTGATTCTCTGTGCTCTGAAACACGTCCCCTCCCTACCACAGCTAGCGTGGGACTCCAGGATCTTGAAGAGGAATGTTGATTTCATGGGGTGGGATGATTCCAGGATCATTTATAGTAAAATCTCTAACATATCTGCGTCTTCTTCATATTTTCATAACATAATATGTGCATCATTTAAAGCAAAACCTCTAGCTTTTGATATGTTTATTATTGCATATGTGGAATATAATATACTTGTCAGCTGAATTTAACAATTTCAGTCTTGCCTATGTCTTACTTCATTTTAATTTCTTAACACTTTCCCTGTTGACATATTATTCACTTTGCAAACTGGTGGTAATGAATTAATTTGAGAATTTATTTTATAATCCTAAATGGACAAACAATTGCAAATAATTTGTTAGTTTCCTCCAAAACAAGAGCACAGCACATATTTCTTGAAGTAGGGAGTGATTTATGCAACCATAGGAAAGCCTGCATGATGTCAAAACACAGCAGCTTTATAGTGCATTTTAATGCATGGTGCAATATATAGTCTGAAATATTTAGCTGTAGATGGCAGCTTAAGGCAGAGAACAGGGAACTGATGGTGTCAGGATGTAGACAACAGATGATACTATATACTCACACACTTTGAATGGCTCTCAGGGAGAATTTCTTTCATCGACAGCCATGCAAAGTAGTGCTTCATTGACTCAGTGATTTAATTTCCAGCTATTTAGTTATGATGCAACTACTTCCACCCATGGAATGAATGAATCGATCACATCGAGATTAAAACAACATTTTTTTTTTAATGTTGGTTCCTCTTGCAACTTCAGAACAGCTATTGTTAGAGATTAATTATTTTCGCTATAGTAGAAAAAATGCAATGCACATAAGTTAAGTGCCTTTGGCTTGTGTTTTCAAACTATTCCTCAATTTTCTAATGATGCACTTACCACTCTTGTATCTCAATATATTTGGAATTACTGACTCACAATGAGAAATGCTCTATGTTGCAGGGTGTCCAAAGTTGTCTGAAAGAGGTATCTGAAAAGCTAGAAGCGCTGGTTACAAAGCATACAGATGATGTTAAAACACAACACGAACGTATAGAAACAATCTGGAAAGAAGGAAAAGATTCTTTCAAACTGGGAAGAATCTCCAGCCTTAATACTGAGGTTAGTAATTCTGAACGTCTAATAGGTACAAGAATAAGAAGTACCCATGCTTTCTCACATTTTGAAATATTGTGCTTTTAGAAAATTAGTTCTTTATTGGTGAAATATTCTATTTCAATCCAGTAAACTTATTGCAGATACAGAAGCTTTGTGATGAGTTTAGTGAGGAAGCAGAGTCTTCACTAATAAGTTTTGAAGATCAGTGCTTCTGCAAGTTAGCATGGCTACGAGAAGCCAACCTCAACTTTCTCAAGGCTGTTAGGTAAGACAGAATTTCTTTCTCATCATGCATCACCCCAATACTTTGAGGGCTGACATGTCATCTTATCAAGATTGGGAGCAGTGAGATTTTTATTCTACATTTTGAAATAGAGTAATATGAAATTTTCACCTTATACTGGTCCTATAAAAGCAACATATGTGTAAATCTTTATTAAGTTGTGTTTTCAATTATTATGTAGTGGAGAATGTGGAGGGATGGGACATTCCATATAATACAAAAACTATGTTTGAAATTTTTGCCAAATTGGTATCAGAAGTTGGCAACAGCAATAGTCTGCCATATTAGAAGGTATATTGGATGTTATGCTGTAACTTCCAGAGAAAACGAACTTCCTTCATTTCTGTCAAATTATAATTTTTCGGAATTTTTAAATAACCTTGTAATTTTTTAAATTGGAAAATTACCATAAATATTTTGTAACTGACGAAAACGTCTGACTTTTTAGTAATGAAGAGCAATCAAAAGCAAGGCATATGCCTGATAGTTTGATTCATGTGATAACTACAATGCAGGGAGGATGGGACATTTGTATGCAGAAGGGAACATTATTTCTAATTGTGCTTTTAATGAGAAACATTGCCTCCCATATTTCCTGCAAATTGAAAATATATTTTAAGGTGCTTTTTTTTTCTATTTCATAGTGAAATTGATCAATTTTTGGATATGAGGACAAGATTCAAATCCATGCTGTATTTTGAAGTCGAACTTGTTCTGACTTGCTCTGAATCACCTATTTTAACTCTTTTGCTGTTGTGCTCTATTTAAATGCATTGAAAAAAGGTGTTTTAAACTTTATGAGGATTTCCAATGTTATTTACATGGACTTGGAGGCTCATAAAGCTCTCCTTGAATAGTGTACCATCCCACCTACCAGCAGTAGCGGCTATTCAGGGGAAGATGGTGAAGAACAAATTCACCTACCATTTCTTACTTATTTGATTCGAATTTTATTTATAATTATTTTTATGATCATAATTATTATATTAGTATTATTATCATTATTACTTTTACTGTTATTCTCGTAAGATGAAATTCAGTAATATATTGTTTGAATGTTCGCGCCAGAGACAGCGTTCCACAGTTCCTCAACATTCACCAGGAGGGCAATCACGGAACTCCAATGGGCTGGCTGAAGAACAAACTTTCCAGCTTCTCTTGCTCTTCTTGGTAACATTCTGTTTACAGCGGTTGCTATGGCAACGCATAGAAAATTTCCCCCGCCACTCCACCCTCTCACCGGGATCTACGTCATATTTGAAGCAGAGAATTTTTGGTCTTCTTGCCTCCTTCCCTATACCCACCGAGCTAATCTGATAGATTTACAACTACTTGTCTCCCCGGCCGAAACCGTCTAAATGACATTTCTTTCCTAAATACTGTAGTTTTCCTACAAAGTAAAATAAATTTAGCTCTGATTCTATTTTCTACGTTTTATAAAGTAAGATAAGAAGGCATTATATTTCTTCGCTTTTTGGGGGGGGGGAACTACATTTTTGCAGATTCTTAATTGAGAATCCCACTAATAATTTTAAAGTACTGTAGCAGGGAAGCAAATGGAAAGAAAGGTTTATGTTTTGAACACAGCCATTCTACTCTGATGAATATTCCCTCCAAATTGTCAGTCTGTTCCATGTGTTGCTATGTGTCAGTTGTGATTGTTCGTAAGTATATTTAAGAGTGATTTCACTTTATTAGTTCAGGTGAGCTTCAGTTAAAAATAAATGCTGTTTACTTTCATTGTGTTTGGCAATATAAATTTATCACAAGCTGTAATGTAAAATTGAATCTGTTAAAACTGATACAAACTCCCTTTAGTCGTTGGAGAGAGGATAATAAGAGACAAGTTAAATTCCCAGGCTAGCAAGCCATACAAAGACAAATTAAACACTTCGTGGTACAACCAGCACCAATGGTTATGTAAAAACTATTACATTAAAAAGCAATGCTGTTGGCCATGCCTTCACCTTAGGCATGGAATGAAACTGGAGTCTGTGACTTTTTAAATGTTATTCGTGCTCTGGAGGATAGGAGGATCAACTTGACATAAAAAATAGGTAAGCAATGTAACATAATAACGTGCATGTAGGCCTATGTGCATTGATAGCAGGGATAAATATAAAGCCACCTTCTTCCCTTGAACACTTTGAGATCTTATGGGAGAACTTTGTATTTCCTACTGTTGATGCACCTACATGAACTTTGCAAACCTTGATTTGAGCTTCACCTACGTTTACAAGTACGAGCCGCTACTGCCTACCAGGTAGGATAGCCTGAAGCCAAGCAGTTTTCAGAAATACAATTAGTTTTTGCCTATATTAAAATAAAATAAAAAAAAATAAAAAAAAGTAAAGTAAAAATGTCTCATCCCTCCAAGCTTTCCCATAAATAGAAAAATATATTAATCTGCCTCTGTAAAGAGTATTTAAGAAATATTTCTGAAAAACAGTTGTAAGCATCATTAACAGTGTCCTTACTTTAGGTACCAGTACCAGTACCAGTATCGTGCATATTTGCATTCACGTTAATTTCTTTACCCTAAGCATAGGCAATACACCTTTCTCCCTTCACATTCTGATAAAGAATGAGAAGCCGTATTGCAAAGAGTTTTTTCCACCTGATGCAAAACTTTATTGTTTACCTTCTACACACAGTGGAATGGCTTTATAACATTATAATTACTCTTCAGAGAATGTTTGCAAACAAATGCCTCTTAATATAAGCACCTTATGTACAAAATGTAAACAAAATTGTTAGAGCCGTTTTTGAGAAAATCGCAAAAGACAAGATTTTCTTCAAGTAAAGTGGCCTTAAAGGTAAGTACCTCAAAATCTTCTCTTTTCACATTACATAAATTGTTACTTCCTCCGCCCGTACCATAGGTAGGCCTACTATAGGTAGAGGAAGTACTGTGTTTGGCCCCATAATTCGAAGTTGAGTTTTTAACATAAGTACACATATTGAGGTCTCCTGAATCTGAAATTACTATTTTCAGAAACATTATTGTATTTATCTCTGTGTCTGTGAACAGCCTAGCTACTGAACAAAAAATTGTATGAAAACACTAAGCTTTTTATCAGGTTGAAACAACTGAATAAGTTACGGTTTCTTTGCAATTCGGCCTCTTATTTTATATCAGAATATGAAGTGAGAAAGGTGTATTGCACAGGCTTAGGGTAAAGAAAGTTACATGAGTGCATTAATCAGATTTTATTTGGGTTGTGTATTCTTCGAGGATGTAATATAATGTCCTCTTCACTTTAATAACCAACTTACATGAAGAGAATATCATACATTTATTTATTTATCCAATGGCAGGATTTGACATTAGTGTCATTTTCCTTCTGGCTTCCCAATATAAATACACTAAATCTTTATTTTATTGTTTGGTTTGATTAAGTTTTGTGCACTTCAGCAGATGATCTTCGTTCATGATGCTGTCATGCTGGTTACATAGGATACAAGCAGGGGAAGAAAAGATGTTGATTCTGTAAAGGTGTTGGCCCAGACAGTCATGTCCAGTTATTAGGCGAAATAGTTCAACAGCTTCTAGGCGGTCTGCTTTTCTTGTTGTATCATATAAGGCTGAAATAGTTTCCCATTTCATTCCTTGTGCAACATTCTTGTCTTCCATTGTTTGTTTTGTACTGAAGATTGTTTTTATTTCCTGGGTCTACCTTCTGATGGTTGTGTTGTTGTTTATTTGATTTGGGTTCTTAGTTCCCTTTTTGGCTAGTTGATCTGCCATTTCGTTACCATTTATAGCTATGTGTGAGGGTACCCACTGGAAATTTATAGTTTTATTAATTTTCTGTAGAGATTTTAGGCTGACTGAGAGTCAACGAGCAAAACTTCTTTTTTGAACATTTGTTGTCTCATTAACAAGTTGTAGAGTGCCATTTCTATTGCTTTGATTTCTCCGTCAAAGGCTGTATTGTTATTTCCTAGAGTGATGTATTGACAAAATAGTTTTGAGTATATTCCGGCACCTGCATTTTGGTTTTCTTTCATTTTGGATCCATCAGTAAAGATCCATTCCCATTCAGATTCAGTGGCGGCCTCTGATCATGTTGCAGTGTTGCACAACGACCAGTTTTTAATGTAAAGAATATTTAGATTTTTTATTACTTTATACTATTAAACTACATCGAAATTGCCTTTGTGATAGGTTCTTATTGGCCGAAAACATGCTTCACAAGATATTTTGCCATTTTAAATCATTTAAACGCGTAAATTCGGGTTGGTCGTGGCTTTGGATTTGCAACGACTTCCTGCCTCATTCTGCGGGCGAGGAGCGTGTGCTACCCGTGTGCGAGATGCTTGACTGCCTGGTAAATCTCCCATACTTTCAGGGCTTGGGTGTTGCAGAGTAGTGTGCGACGACAAAGCCTGATTCTTGTCTTCACCGCTAGAGCGCTCTGAAGCACACGAGCTTCTCTACGCGTCGGCTGCGTAAGATTTCCTTTTTACCAAGAGCGCGAGGTATGAAGTCCCAACAGAGATGCCAATTGCCAATGTAATCTCTTTGTGGCGAGATCTATATTGCTAATTTCACCATTCTATTAGACACTAAACTGAACTCCATGACTCTAAATCTCTGTAGGAATCTGCGTCATCTACCATAGGCAGATAGCAGGATTGGGGGCATGTGGTCAGCATGCCGATACACACAGCCGTTATTGATGGTTTCCGTGACCAGAGCCGCTACTTCTCAATCAAGTCGCTCCTCAATTTGTATCACGAGGCTGGTACACCCCGTTAGAGACCTCCTTACCTCAGAAAAGTTCGAGTAGGTACTGAGGATCGAACCCAGCCTGTGGATCCATGGCCAGCGACGCTAACCACGAGACCATGCACACTATAGTATCCCAATAATATAAAGCCACATGGTTGACTTACTGGCAATGTTTACTCACTTCCAGATGAGCTAGGAACTTGAAATTTAGCACACTTACAGGTTTTAGCCTTAAAACATTGGTAAAATGCTAAAAAGTTATTATTTTATTTTATGGCCCTAAAAAAACCTTCAAAATGGCGGGTGAAGCTTTAACGTCGCTGCAGACCATTTTTTTTGGAAGCTTATAGACCAAGTAGGTAAACGGTAAGTCTTATCACAAAAACGATTGTACTTCCAGTAACGAATTTTGGGAGATCTACAAGTTGCTCCTGTGTCTTTTTGTTTTATCGCCATTGGTTATGCCTTAGATAGAGTTTGATATTTTTATTTTAACTAAATTGTGCACATTTTCTATACATTATGTAAATTTGTACAACTTATTAAACAGCTAGAGTCATAAAAAGTGACAGAGATATTGGTACATCCAACTTTCATTATTATGCCAAATTTTGGTGATTCTAGCTGCCCTACAAGTGTGGAAAAACTGACTGTTTAGCCTAACGCCATTCACATCTAGCACAGTTTAAATCACCCATTCACTGACATTAATGTTGCCCACTTTTCCATGAGCTAAAAACTTGACATTTGGCAGCCTTTTAGCATTTAGCCTATAATCGACGGGAAAATTCCAGAAAGTTCGAAATCTTAACTTTTTACCCCCCCCCCCAATTTCAAAATGTTCACTGGGATTAATGTTGACTCACTTCCAGATGAGCTAGACACCAAGTCGTTCCGCACTTTTTTAAAAGGTTAAGTATGGCTAAACAGTAATTAAATACAAAGACTTCTTTATGAACTGACACTGTATTGAAGATGAAAACCACACTGGGGGTTTGGAGGCAGACCCCCAAAGGAGCGAAGCGAGTATTTAAGTATTATCAGCATGTATTTGTATGTATTTAGTTCCTGTACAATAGTGCAACACCCTGTTTCTACACCCACGATCCGCCACTGTTCAGATTCAGGATAGGTTGTATGTAAAGTTTCTAGGGTTAATTGTTTAGCTACTGTTGGGTTGAGGTCATTTTTGTTTTGTATACCTTTGATGGTTAGAGAACTTTTGTATACATGGTATTCTAGGGGGCTTAGTAACGGTGGAGTTGGTTTTACATTTTTTAAGTTTATATTAGATTCTTCCATTAATTTATCAGTTTTTTTTTATATAAGTAGGTTGAGGTTTTAGTGTCTGTGGTATTCTATCTTCTATGTGGAATGCTTTGGGCATGTTTGACATTTTTGCTCTGAGTATACATGCTCTCGTTAATTTCATTCTGTATGGTGTTGTTGCATGTGTACATTCTCATGGCTGCTGTGTTGGTTGTTTTAACTGCTCCAGTAATTATTCGGTGTAGCTGATTTTGGAGAGTTTCCAGCTTGTTTATTGTATCTTCTTTAGCCGTAACCAGGACTTCTGCTCCAAACGTTAATATTGGTTTCATGTAGGCCTATATTTTGTATGTTTGATTTAGAGTTTCTAATGGGCTTCCCCATTTTGTACCAGTTAATCTTTTTAATATACAGGCCTTTCTATGAATTTTCTGTTCTATTTTTTCCATGTGTTGCCTCCAGTTTAATATACTATGAAGAAGCATAAGTTACCTAGGTATTTTGTACATTTGCTTTTAACAATGTTCTGACCATTAATCTTAATATTGAAGTCTTCGTTTTTGTTTTTTAGCGAAAAGTATTGATAATTTGTTTTAGGTATGCTAATGGTAATGTTATTTTCTTCTGTCCAAGTCTGTAACACATTTATTGCTTTATGGAGGGTAGTTTCTAGTATCTTTATATGGTTTTTTCGAGTTTTTACAGGGTGTCCAAATGACCACATCATCAGCAAACATTGCACATTTTATGTTTGGTAGGCCTATATTGTTTAGTTTATTTGGCAGATCATTGATGTACACATTAAATATATCATACATAATACATAATTTATTTTACTAAGAGGCAAAACTTTTGTTTGGGCAGAGGAATTTGTGTGTTTCACATCAGACTTTTTTTTATTTTTCTCATGATTATCTTAAATAGATAAGACTTCAAGTGCAATATCTTCACTTTGATTAACATTAAAACAACAAAAGCTATTTTACTTGATTTAGGGAGATTGTTAATGCCATTGTAAAACATGAATCTTTTTATAATACTAAGTTTCCAGTTATCTGGTATGTATTACATTCTTTAGAGTAAAATTCCTCCTGGGAAGGAATAAAACTGGGTTGTGGTAACCAGTAGAAAGTTAATACATCCAGAAAGCTAGGATTTTTGTTAATTACTGGTACACACTTGCAGCCCAAAAAAAGCATTCATAGTATTGGAAAATCCTTTGTAAAATAAATAAAAATCAATACTGGTATATATTTTCTCACACACTATTTTGTTTCCAGGCTTTTTGCAGAAGGAGGTAACTTCTGTCCGGAAAAAGCAGAGCAGCTAACACAGCAGTTAGAATATCTGAATAAAAACATAGACCAGTTTGAAGATGATATAGGAAAACAAATCAAGAAATACAAAATATCTTTGCCTCAGATAGCTTCAACAGCTTTCAAAGAAATAAGCAATGAGTAAGTTTGGCTTTAATTATCTTGGTCATACCAACGTAGAAATAGGCCTGCTGTTGTTTTTCTTATATGGTTAGGTTTTTTTACTTCCTCTGCCTGCTTGTTCAATTCTTACCTATCTAATCGCTTTCAAGTCGTCGAAATCACCCATTTCAACAAAACAAATCTAACACTAGAAAAATACACTTCGGAAAAAAAACAAATTCAATATGGAGTCCCACAAGGCTCAATTCTTGCCCCTTTTCTCTTTATATTATTTATTAATGATCTACCTTTAAACAACGATTCAGAACTCACCACACTCTTTGCAGATGATACTAACATTTTGGTTGGAGGTAAAAATGAACATCAGCTTAAATGCAAAATAGATACGGTGGCACAACAATTAATAGATTGGTTCAGAACAAATGGCCTCATTTTAAATGAAAGTAAATCAGCAGCTATTTCCTTCCACCACAAAAGAAATAACAATCCACCCAAGCCTATCATTACATTTGAAAATTCCATCAATTATACATCATCCGCAAAATTTTTAGGCATTAACGTAGATGAACACTTGACATGGAAACCCCACATCGAAGAAATTAATAGAAAGTTAGGAAAATTTACCTACGCAATGTTCCACATTAAAAAATTCACAAACTTACCCACAGTCAAGACCCTCTACTTTGCGCATGTTCACAGCATATTAAGATACGGAATCATATTTTGGGGAAACAGCACCTACAGTACATCAGTCTTTAGACTACAAAAGAGAATCGTTAGAACAATAATCGGAGCAAACAGAAATGATACGTGCAGACCAATATTTCAGGATTTACATATCATGCCTCTGCCATCTCTTTACATGTATGAACTTCTGCTACATGTCAAAAAACACATGGAGGACTTTAAAAAAATCGAAGCAATCCATAATCACAATACTAGACACAAAACCAACCTATCTATACCTTCTCATAGTACATCCTTATTCCAGAAAGGAGTAATTTACACTGGAATCAACCTATTCAACAAACTACCTCACCATTTGAAAAACATACAGTGAGCAAATAAATTCAAGAAATCACTGAAAACGTTTTTTAATAATGCATGTTTTTATAGTATTGAGGAATACTGCAATCATGTCCGCACTACTCAATAAGTCACACTCACAACTCCTTCAGAGACTCATTAATTAAATATCTAAAGTTTTGCTTTTTGAAATATGTATTATGTGTACTATCTGTAGATAATTGTATTATTAGGTGTACTAGTTCTAGATCTCTGTATTATTTGTAGATTATTGTATTATTCTAATTTGTACTGGGTCGAGTATCTCGATCTACACTGTCCCATATCAATGTATATTGATCACGTAGGACGTAAATAAATAAAAAAATAAATACCATAGGTACTATAGGTAGAGGAAGTATTGTTTTCGACCCCAAAATTCGAAGTTGAGTTTTTAGCATATATACACGTTTCAAGGCCCCCTGGATCCAAAAATACTATTTTTTGAAACATGTCTGTGTGTCTGTCTGTCTGTCTGTCCGTCTGTCTGTCTGTCTGTCTGTGAACACTCTAGCTCCAAAACGGAAAATCGTATGAAAACAAAATTTCGTATTTGGGTCAGGTACCTTCTGAAGATGTGAGGATAAGATTGGCGACTATTTTCTCTTATTTTTAAGGGGACTTTACATGAAGAAATTTTCGTTTTTCGCGATTTTCTCGAAAACGGCTCTAACGATTTTCTTTAAATTTTGCACAAGTGTAGCTTATAGTGAGAGCTAAAACTTTTATTTGAAACTTTTTTTCGAAAAAATTCTCTGAAGGCAGTTACAAACCACCTACTGTTCACCCACAGTTTGTAAAAAGTTTGTGTTGTGTGGTTAACAATTGAATACACACTCTTTCATGGCCTCTTATTCTATATAAGAATGTGAAGTGAGAAAGATGTATTGCTAGCCATGCATAGAGTAAAGAAGTATCTGAGGGAAATAATCGATAAATTTAGGAAATTATTCTTTATGACTGAAATTTCAATAAACGTGTGCAGTCACTTGTTCTTTTTTTTTAAGTTTGTTATATAGCCTGCGCTTTTAGTCGCATCATTGAAAGAAGAGGTAAAATTGTGTCTTGTGATTCTGTACAAGGATATGTAAATACTGCTAACTTTTATTTGGGCAGAGGAAGTTATGTGACTTTCACATCAGATATTTTTAAGTGTTCAGCTACCCACAATTTGCTATTTGCCCATCCTCACAGTTAGGCCACTCTTCATGAGAGAACAGTTATCAATAGTTCAACATGCAACAATTATTGGAACTTTCTTCTGAAAATGAGTAGATATAATCCAGACATTCAAAGCCTAGGCTTGTGTTTTCTTTCATGTGCCAGAACTAGGGAATATATTACTGTTTCATGAACAAGTAGAAGCTCAGATCTTGAGAAGAACACCAATAAGGTCACATGTGTAGGCATGCTGACGATATGCCCCCCTCCCCAGTCGTGCCATTTGCTGATGTTGAAGGTAGATGATTCGGTGTTCAGGTAGGCCTTGTCCCCCCATAGGACTGGGAGTTGGTTTGCCATACTAGCTTTCTTATATAATATTATTAATTACACTCATAAATGCACACTCATAACTAAAGGAATGAATTCCTATTGAGGTACACATGTGTTTCCTGGTGGGGAGCTCGTAGACAGATTGATTCCTTCTGTAAAATTAATTTAATCCATTATGATTATTTTACATCATGTCACATACAGGAAGCAAACAGTTGACATAATTTACTCATATTATCTCCAGAGGCTATGGTGATAATAATGCCAATTTCACTATATATAGCAACCATAGGAAGAACTCTTTTGATGCACTAAATGTTCATAACTTATGGAAGCATCATTTCCAATCACTCCTTGCTGAACATATAGAACAAAAAATATTCAACACTTGTTGGTCCATATTTTCCACTGAAAATGTATTATAAAATTCATAAAAGAACAGATAAAACAGAATTTTTTGTCAGTGGATAAAACACACACATTTACTATCACAACGTTGCAGAAAATTTGGAGGAAAATGGAACTGACTGATAAAGGTGAAAGGATAAAAAAAGATAAAGACCAAAATCGGAATTTTGTTAGTATAAATTTCAAGCCAGGGGTTAGTTACTTAAGTCCTAAATAAGTATGAATTAACACCAGTGTTCAGGGTGGAAAGAACCATTGAAAACATTTTTTCACGATATAAGAGACTCGGAAAGACGAAAGAGAGCATGGACAAACCAGGGGTGTATTCGATTGCGTGCAGAGACTGTGGTGGTGTATATATTGGTGAAACGGGTAGAACAGTTGGTTTAAGGTTAAAAGAACATGAAAGGGATATACGGAACAGTAAGATGAGCACTGGTTTGAGTCAACACATGATAAAGGATAAACACCATATCGGTGAAACCAGGATTTTAAAAACTATAAGGGACCCTTTAAGGACAAAAATAAATGAAGCATGTAACATCATTAATAATAAGGAAATATGCCTCAACAACTATGAAGGCGATTTAGGTGATGAGTGACTGGGTGTTATCAAAAGACTGACTAAGGGGAAATCCACGGTAAAATTTACATTGCCAATATTTTTTGATGAAGAGAACACATATGATATACCGAGAGAATGGATTAACGAACATTATAGGAACATCGAGTTTCTCAACAACAACATGTTCAACGGACAAGGTTTGGACGAACACGGTTTTCCGAATGCACCCCGGTTTAACTGCAACGACATCTACGAGCAAGAGGATGTGTTAAATACATCAAAACCTTCTCCTAATATTTCAGTCACCTGATGAAGGCCTGGGGGCTCAGGCTGAAACGTTGTGATAGTAAATGTGTGTGTTTTATCCACTGACAATAAATTCTGTTTTATCTGTTCTTTTATGAATTTTATAGAACCAAAAACATAAAGAGCCATGGTTTCATTTTAAAAAAACTGAGCATAAGAGAATCAGCCAATCTTGTGTCTTATTGTGTGGTGATGTATACTTCTCAGAGCCTCACCATGCTGAAATAAGCCTAGGGTACAAGAAAGTGTTTCAAATTTGCTGAGGCAATTCCTACAGAGGTTACCTTCCTGACTTTTCACAGCTCATACTGCGGACACATTAAACATCTTCTTAATACCCTCTTGTTTGTTTGAAGCTTAACTGTACATCAGCTATGCTCTTGGGAAATTCTATATTTTAATTGAAAATGCCCACAATTTATCAGAGAATTTAAAGCACTATTTTAGTGTGATAGGAGAGATGCTCATCAAATTATTATTGAATTAATTGTTCTTAAACTCTTGTAGCGATACGGTAAGCAAACTTTTTCCACCTTATACCACAAAGTATATTAAAATGCAGAAATTATTTGATACGAGGGTAACTACTATCTTAAAATAGAAGAAAGAAAAATAAAACATCCAAAATGCAAATTACGTAGTGTTATAATACGTATCAAATGTCAATAGATAAATACACAATTTTTATATTAAAATTCACCGTTGTTGGGTGTATTGTCATGTGGTGGAGTTATATGGATAAGTGAATTATATATAAATTCAGGTTATGATACAAAGCATTTCTTTATAAAATTGATGGCAAAAATATTTGTTATCAACTGCTTTAAAAGACAGATTAAAAATAACACATTCATACATGTAATGTATGTAGTTGATGCCTGTGTGGGTATGACTGGGTGTGTTAAAATGTAAGTTGGCAGCCTACCTTCCTTCCCGGGATAGGACGCTGACAGAAAGAGTCTGTCATGGAACCTGAAGTTGTGAACATCGATCCTTTACCACTAATACACCGACAGCCTAGTTACACATTTATAGTGAGTGTTATTTCAACACCTATCATACTAGTAGTTAGAATCACCATAAAGCACAAACACTGCATTTTGGCGACGAGGCGGTAAACACAGGACTGCATTGTGGCAGTATTAAAATTGGAATCCACATCGTGAGTTGGCGGCGATCGGCGGAAGGGCTATCGCGTGAGGCCTTGAAAGTGAAAGAAGTGGTAGCTGTACAGAAAGGTGTACTAGCTAGCAGCAGTGACTTTATGGTGTTTAGGAAGGTTCCTTCAGGTTCAACGTTTTGTGCAGTAAGGTGTACGAACAAATTGTATGTCAGAATTGACGCCGACTCCATTATTCTTGGACAGGCTGTGGCGGGAAAATAATTCCAAAATGGCAGTTCTCATCGGTTCGATGAATGCATTTGACTCCGCAGAAGAATGTTGGTCATCGTACATTGAAAGGTTAGAAATATTCATAGACGCTAATGACATTAAATCTGAAAAAAAGGTGTCTACATTGTTAACAGTGATGGGTCTCAAAACTTACAATTTAGTTAAGAACTTGTGTGCTCCTTCCAAACCAACGGAAAAAACTTTCGAGGAAATTGTGACCTTGGTGGAAAGTCATCTTAGCCCAAAACCTTCATCTATAACAGAACGTTATAAATTTAGTTTGAGAAACCAGCGAGAACATGAAACAATTGCAGAGTATGTTGTACAGTTAAAGCAACTTTCCATGTTTTGTGACTTTAAAAGTAATCTGGCTGAGTATTTGCGGGATAGACTAGTGAGTGGAATACGGAATGATGCAATCAAGAAAAGATTACTTGGTGAAACGGACTTGACATTTGAGAAGGCAGTGACCATAGCAACAAATATGGAAATGGCGGATAGAGAAGCGGCTACACTTACAGCGGGTCTACCAGCGGCATGGGGCAATTCACAAGTGGGTCAACTTCACTACAGCACAGGACGGAAGAGTTCAGCAGCAGAGCACCATAGCGCTAGTAGCGGTGGAACTTCAAGCAGGTCTACGCAGCAGCGTCACCAGCGAGCGTTCGACTATAAGAGGGAGGAGAGAGTTACTAGTGAAGTGAAGTGTTATTGTTGTGGCAAGCAGGGCCACAAGTCAAATCAGTGCAAATTTCGTGCATATAAGTGCAATAAGTGTGGTAAAACTGGCCATTTGGCGCAGGCTTGTCACAGTAGGGATAAGTCAACTCCCAAGCAGAAAAAGCATTTTAATTGTAAGCAAAACTACGTAGATGTAGATCGATCACTGAGCAGTGATGGATCTATAAGTAGTGGTATTAAGCCTACTAATGAATGTAGAGTTAATCTTGTTTCTAATGATGAAAGTGAGGAAAGTTATGACCTAACCAACCTTTTCGCTTTAAATGAAGTTGAGGAGCCTAGAATGGAAAAAGATAGAGTTATGCCTATTACACTAAACTTGCAAATAGAAAACAAGTTAATGAATTTTGAGGTAGACAGTGGTGCATGTATTTCGGCGATTAATGAACAATGCTATAGGGATAACTTCAGTTCTCTAAAGTTGCAACATACAAATTTGGTGTTGAATTCTTACACTAATCAACCGATAAAGCCATTGGGTAAATTGTGTGTAAACGTAAAATATGGTTGTAAAACTAAGCAGTTAACCCTGTATGTAATTGCTAGGGGAGCAAACCCACTCATGGGTAGAGATTGGATCAGAGATTTAGGAGTTGTAATACAAATTGGTCAACCCAGTGAAGTTAGAGAGGTCAGTCCTAACTATGATCGAAACCAATCATTTTTTAACATAATGGACATTGAATCCAAAGTTGTAAGTGATCTATACCTAAAGTTTCCAGATGTGTTTACAGACAAACTAGGTTGCTACAAGGGTGAACCAGTTAGGTTAGAATTGAAAGAAAATGTAGTACCCAAATTTCTTAAGCCTAGACCGATTCCTTTTGCCTTAAAAGACAAAGTGGAGGCCGAGATCGATCGGTTAGTGAACATAGGTATTCTATCACCTATATTATGTTTTATGCGGCCCCCGAACAACTTTTTAAAAGTATTACGGTAGATATTTTTTAACAGAAATATAAAATACAAAATTTCCTACAAGAGTCCAGGTTAAGTTCAAATTGTATATAATTACGACCTGATAATACATTTTTTAACAACTAGCAAAATAAAGGTTTAATTACTTTAAGAGAATCAGTAGGAAGTATACTTTGAGTAGGCCTATAAGGCAAACACGCCAGTTTGATGTCGCATGGTGTGGCAACTACGCTTTCCGAAAAGACTGACTGCACGGTTTGGCAACTGCGCGTTCGGAACCAAACAAAACACTCAGTGACTCTGAGATACTAAGACTGTGCGCACGCGAGGCTAGCTACTGTCAAACTGCTGGTGCTTCATCACTGTGTTTAGTTTTAACTTACAAACCTAATTACGTTATTTCACGATGGGTAAGAAAAGAAAAGTTTCAGAAGAAAACAGAGTGTTTCAAGACAAGTGGGAAACCGAGTATCTGTTTGTAAATAACAAGGACAATAAACCCCAGTGTTTAGTGTGTTTGCTTGTACTGTCTGTCCATAAAGAATATAACCTCAATCGGCACTACACTCAGCACCATGCAGCTAAGTACAAAGATTACACTGGACAAGCTAGGCTTACTATTGTATCTGACTTGAAGAAAAAGGTTAGTGCTCAAAAAAACCTATTTAATAAATCCACAACTTTGCAAAAAAATGCACTCTTAGCTTCTTATATTGTAAGTGCAGAGATAGCTAAAGCCAAAAAACCCTTCACTGATGGTGAGTTTGTAAAGAAATGCTGTATAGAAGTGGCTCAAGCTTTTGGTGAAGAAAAATTTAGTAATGAGTTTAAAAACGTCTCACTTTCAAAACAGACTGTCACTAGAAGAATTGAAGAAATAAGTAAACATGTTTCCAGTGTAATAAGTAATATTGTTTCTGAGTCTTCCTACTTTTCTCTAGCCTTGGATGAGTCCACTGATTTAACAGACACTGCTCAACTGTTAATTTTCATCAGAACAGTAGACAATAATTTCATGATAAATGAAGAATTACTGGCTCTAGAGTCACTGCATGGTCATACTAAAGGTCAACACATTTTTGATGCACTTATGAAAGCCCTCAACAGCTGTGAAGGAACAAAAAAGTTGTCAGCAATTGTAACAGATGGGGCCAAAGCTATGGTTGGCTCTCAACTAGGCCTAGTGGGCTTGTTAAGAAAGGCTGGTATCAGCTGTCCATCATTTCACTGTATTATACACCAGGAAGCTCTTTGTGGGAAAATGCTGGAAATGGAAGACACAATGAAAACAGTTATGAAATGTGTCAACATGATCAAAGGAGGGAATATGTCATTGACTCATAGAAAGTTCATGGCTTTTCTAACAGAACTCGAAGCAGAGTATGGAGACTTGACACTCTTCACAGAAGTACGCTGGCTAAGTAAAGGGAACTGCTTAAAACGATTCTTCACTTTAAGAAAAGAGGTAGCTGAGTTTCTCAATGCACATATAAATACGCCTATCTCCAAAGAAGTTCAAGAAAAACTACTAGATTCTAAGTTTTTATGCAATATGGCTTTCTTAACCGACATAAGTCACCACATGAATGAACTTAACTTGAAATTGCAAGGTCGAAATCAAACAGTACCTCAGTTAGTTGGACACTTAGATGGATTTGTAAATAAACTTAAGGTTTTCATATCAAGCCTAGAAAAAGCTAATCTAGTACATTTCCCATCGTGCAAAGAAATTATGGAAGAAATTCCAACCAGTGATTTCAGTTTTTGCATAGCGAAATTGAATATGCTTTTGGAGTCATTCAATGAACGATTTTTGGATTTTAATGAACTGCGACCACATCTCTTCTTATTCAACAATCCCATGACATGTGACATTTCCCAGCAAGATGACGACCTACAGTTGGAGCTCTGTGATTTGCAAAGTGACCAAGTTTTCCAGAAAAGACCAGAAACTGGTGTCGAATTCTGGAGTAGGCTGCCTGAGGACAAATATCCCAACCTCCGTGATTTTGGTAAAAAAATTGTTTCAATGTTTGGAAGCACCTACATTTGTGAGAGCACTTTTTCCTCGATGAAATTTATAAAATCAACTCACCGTAACAGACTTACAGACAACCATCTTCAAGATTTGCTTAAAGTGGCCACCACTTCGACAAGAATTGATTTTGACAAACTTGTGAACGATTGTGCCCGCCCTCAGTGTTCTCACTAGTGGTTTTTTTTTTTCAGTAAAATTGTTGATTTTGTTCTGCTCAACTCTTGTATGATTAGTAGTATATATTATTTCAACATTAAAGTATGTTCAATATCCATAGCATTTGTTTATACATTAATTTATATAGCCTAAATTTCCCTTTAAGTTCTTGTGCGGCCCCTGCTTTTAGCGAAAGTATGGAAGTGGCCCTTTGGGCAAAAGAAGTTGGCCATCCCTGACCTATAGCTAATAGTGAATGGGGAAGTCCAGTGGTCCCAATAATTAAAAAATCCGGAGAGTTGAGGCTGTGTGCAGATTTTCGTGCGTCTTCACTGAATGATGCTTTAATTGTGAATAGACATCCAATACCTCGTATCGAGGATCTTTTCAACACTCTACAAAAGGGTGAAACGTTTTCAAAAATTGATCTTTCTCAGGCATATCAGCAAGTATGTTTAGATGAACAATCTAAAAAGTATTGTACGATTAGTACTACAAAAGGGTTATTCATGTACAATCGTGTCCCTTATGGTGTTGCATCAGCGCCAGGCATTTTTCAGAAAATAATAGAATCAATCCTTGTTGGTATACCCGGGGTGGTTAATTTTCTAGACGATATACTAATCACCGGGGAAAACATGAATGTACACAAACAAAGGTTGTATGAAGTCTGCAGAAGGTTGAGTGAAAATGGTCTGACAGTGAGTAAAAAGAAATGTGAGTTCTTTAAACAATCAATAGAGTACTTAGGTTATGTACTAAGTAAAGAAGGCCTAAGTACGTCTCAATCTAAGGTAAGTGCTATTGTAGATGCACCTACTCCAACGAATATCACTCAGTTAAAAGCTTTTCTGGGCATGATAAATTACTATGGCAAATATGTACAACATTTGTCAACTATTGCAGCGCCTTTATATCAATTGTTGAGGAAAGATTGTATTTTTGAGTGGTCCCTTGCTTGTGAAGAAGCATTTCAGCTAATTAAGAGTAAATTGGTGTCAGCACCAATCTTAGCACACTACGACCCTAACTTACCTGTAAGTTTAGCGACAGATAGTTCTAACTATGGTTTAGGTTGTGTGTTAAGCTAAATTCAGAGGGATGGTTCAGTGAAACCAATTTGTTATGCTTCACGGACTTTATCCAAAGCTGAATTGGGTTATAGTGTCATAGATAAAGAGGCATTAGGCATAGTGTACGGAGTCAGGAAATTCAATCAATATTTGTATGGCAGGAAATTCACTTTAATCACGGATCATAAACCCTTGTTATCAATTTTTGGACCTAACAAGGGAATGCCTGCTTATGCAGCAAGTCGACTTCAACGCTATGCACTATTTTTAACCAACTATGATTTTGACATTAAATATGTTAAGTCTCAGGACAATGCAAATGCCGATTGTTTATCTAGATTGCCCTTAAACATAAAAGACATTCTGGGGGAATCAGAAGATATCAATTATGTCGGAACGTATTTGCAGTATATTCAAGAGAATGACATACCTGTAGATTTTAACAATGTAAGAGAGGAAACTAAGAAGGATAGTTTACTTAAGAGAGTGTACAATTTTGTATTGTATGGTTGGTCAAACAACAGAACAGTTGTCGATAACGACTTAAAACCTTATTTTCAGCGACAAAGTGAACTAGCTATTGAAAATGGTATTCTTGTGTGGAGACATAGAATAGTTGTACCTAACAGTTTACGTAAGTCACTCTTAGTGGAGTTGCATAGTGGACATCTTGGTGTAGTCAAAATGAAAGCTATGGCTCGGTCTTACTTTTGGTGGCCTGGCCTAGACTCAGATATAGAGAATCTTGCCAACAGTTGTTCACTCTATTTGTCAGTACGTCAGAATCCAGCTAAGTGTAATTTGCATGTATGGGAGTACCCAAGAAACGTGTGGGAACGTTTACATGTAGATTTTTTAGGTCCTATAAATAATAAGTTGTATCTTATTATAGTAGATGCCCATAGCAAATGGTTAGAGGTGGAAGAGGTACACTCGACATCAGCAAAACAAACTATTTCTAAATTAAGGCCATTATTTGCACGGTTTGGTTTACCGTTTCAGTTAGTTTCGGACAATGGCCCACCATTTACATCACATGAATTCAAAGAGTTTCTGAAAGGCAATGGCATTAAGCATACGCTAACACCACCCTTTCATCCAGCTAGTAATGGTCTAGCAGAAAATTCTGTGAAAACTGTCAAGAAAAGAATCAAATTGGCTATTATGAATAAGGAGGAGGACAATTTAGCTTTGTGCAAGTTTTTGTTGGCGTATAGAAATTCTATACACTCCACTACCAATGAAACACCAGCTAAGTTGATGTTCAACCGACCCTTAAGGTCAAGATTAGATTTACTTAGGCCAAATTTGCAAAGTTTTGTTTATGGTAAACAAGGTAAACAAATTGCTAATTATGGTGGAAGTAAGACAAGAGTATTGGGTGAAGGACAACCAGTAATTGTAAGAGACTATAGAGGTAAAAATAAGTGGATCGAAGGTGTTGTTGTAAAAATGATAAGTGCAGTGTCATATCTGGTTAAACTTAAAAATGATGTTATTTGGAAACGTCATATTGATCAGATAATAGGTTTGAATAGTGAGATAGAGGTGCCTGCACCTGGAGTAAGTAGTGACACCACACATGACCACTTATTGTTACCCAGTGTGTCTTCCGATCGGTGGTTGAGATGTGGAAGGAACGCAGCAGTTGTGGAAACAC
The DNA here is from genome assembly GCA_964059195.1 of Ectobius pallidus. Taxonomy (NCBI): domain Eukaryota; kingdom Metazoa; phylum Arthropoda; class Insecta; order Blattodea; family Ectobiidae; genus Ectobius; species Ectobius pallidus. The sequence goes on along the minus strand of CAXKWD010000003.1, from coordinate 143,889,577 downwards.
CACACTCCGTATCCTCTCCACACCGTTCTACCAATCGTAGATCTTTGGTAATGACTAGTGACGTTACCGCACCTGTTGTAAGCTCGGACAGTACAAAACAAACACTTGTTAACTCAGAAAGGCGTTACCCAGTTAGAGAACGCAAACCAATAGAAAGGCTAAATCTGTAACTATTGTCATGTTTACTGTGTATTTTTTTTGTTATAAATGTTACTTGAGTAAGTTATTACTAAATTAGTGGAATAGTAAAAAGTTAAGAGGGGAGGAGTGTAATGTATGTAGTTGATGCCTGTGTGGGTATGACTGGGTGTGTTAAAATGTAAGTTGGCAGCCTACCTTCCTTCCCGGGATAGGACGCTGACAGAAAGAGTCTGTCATGGAACCTGAAGTTGTGAACATCGATCCTTTACCACTAATACACCGACAGCCTAGTTACACATTTATAGTGAGTGTTATTTCAACACCTATCATACTAGTAGTTAGAATCACCATAAAGCACAAACACTGCAATACACAATTTAAAATTAATATTACCCTTGGCCAATAGTTTTGCTATTATATGGCCTCGTCATTTACAGGTATTCACTGGTTACACATTTACATTTTGTGTTCTGTGGGTGTGACAACACAAACAGTTTAACAAACAACTAAAATTCAGATCACATAGGCTACACTGTACAACAAAATCATTCACAAACATCTTCCTAATTGCAACGTTGACAATATGGGAGTAAGTTGCTTAAGATGGCTGCCACATGCAGTTGAAGGCGCTCCAACAATATTATTGGATATCACTACAAAGTGGACAAGATTAGTGAAGAATTCTTATTATTGTTGAGGGATGTGTGGTGACAGAGACCTTGAATTATGCTGGCTATCTAGTTGCTTAAGATAACCAGTATCAGGTGAAAGTGAGATTCTGCTTGATACATTAGGCTACCATTATTAAAAATTAAACCATTGTATATTCTCTTTGGAGTAGCCTACAGATTTATTGAACTTAACTTGTCTTGTCAGATAGGAAGAGAAACACATGTCTTTAGATTGTTGTTTTTAAAAATTCAAAATTCTAACCAAATTGGAATACCATATATAAAGCATTTGATAATAACTTTTATAAATTAATCAAACAGTATACAGTATCAATATTAAATTGTATACAGTATGTTCATATGAATTCTAGTTTACAGCTGGTGTTGGCTGACCTAACATTCATTGACAATGTTGTGGGCCTGATTAAGATGTGCCAGAGGGACTTAAAGAGTGAGGTGTTCAAGCTGAAGTACCGAGGCAGAATTCTCCAACAAAATACCTCTTTTGCAATAGTGTTAGACTCAAACCAGATTAAAAGTGTTCATATGGAATCTCATGTTCAAGATCAAGAAAAGAAAAATGAGGTTAATAAATCCATGTCGAAAGCAATTGCATATTTGCAAAACAAACTCCAAATTCTGGAAGCTAGCTGTTCCAAACTCTCTCGGAAGCCTTCAAAAATATACTCTTCAGACCTCAGTGTTAAAGGACTTGGTCAGCTGAAATCTTTTCCTATAATTCATCCTCATTCAAGAAATAATTCCAATTCCCATAACAAAGAGGTTATTTCTGAAAACAAAAAAGGAATTTATTCCAGCAAAGATCAAACATTGCAATGGAAATCTACTGAATCAACAACAGCTTTGAACCCATCCAGCCGAGCTCTCACAATTGCTGAATTGAAAAAATCTGTGACGAAACACAAGAAAATAGAAATCCAGTCATCTCTTCTCATGGCACCTCCTTTTAAGCAAAAGGTATTGGAACGATTACTAATATATTTAATGAATTTATGATTTTGTTATCCCTAACATGTTTTACAGGGCAAATCAAGTGATGTCAGGTTTTCCTTTGAGTGATTTAACATGTTCACTGTGCTATTAATTTTTTTTTGTTCCTGGCCTTTATTGTAAGTCATAATTTAAAAACAGATGTCATTTTTAATTATATATGCAAGTGATTATTGGTGGTACTCAAGGACATGCCATACTGGACAGATTTACTTGAATTTTGCATCATATTGGTGGACATGTAACATGTGGAAGCAGCACAAGTTGGCTCCACCTCATTTCTTAACCCCACACTCATTAAAAAAAAAAAAAAAAAAATCACTTTAGAAATTTCTATCACACATTACTATCATTATATTACTTCGTACATTCATTTCAAGCTATGTCCAATTCATATACAATTGAAAATTATTTATGGTCCTATTCTTTCCACTATGATTTTATTAAAAAATAATATAATACAAACAATAATACTTATTTACAATAGTGGATAAAACAATCCCCTCCAACACACAACGTTTCAACCTGCCCCCCAGGCCTTTCTCAAGTGTACTGAATTGAAAAAATCATAAACAAACTGCCGTAACTATGTAGCACCTTTTTTGTTTTTTGTTACTATTGTTGTTGTTGTTGATCATTACAGTCTCCACAGTTTTCTACTTCCCACTCCCTAAACGTGTTATCTCTGAAATGCTCATTTATCCATTCCCTCGGGAATGGGTAGTGATAGAGGTGGAGAGAAAACACGGTACTTGAATAGAAGATATGTGTCTGTTAATTATATTCCTGGTTTGAGTGAAGGCATGTGCAAAGTGCTAAGGAAATATGACCTGATACCAGCATACAGGCCTATAAGGACCATTGGGAACTTATTTTCACAACACAAAAAATTTGGTAGCACCAGGAACAAGGAAAAGATGGAAAAACCGGGAATCTATGCAATTTCTTGCAATGATTGTGAAGGGATATATATAGGGGAAACAGGCAGAACATTTAGTGTAAGACTACGTGAGCATGAAAGAGATATAAAAAACAAAAAATGTTGTACAGGGTTAAGCCAGCATATGATTAAAGAAGGACACAAAATGGGCGAATTAGAAGTGGTGAAGATAGAAGCCAACCGCTTACGGAGGAAAATTGGTGAAGCCGTGACTATCATTGGAAGGAGGGATAATTGCTTTAATAATTATGAGGGAGACTTAGGGGAACAGTGGATTAATGTGATTAAGAACTTAAATAGAACATATAGAGTTCCAAGATTTCCCTGTCCAAGATCAATTTATGATAATAATTTTGATATCCCGAGGGAATGGATAAATGAGCATTTCAGAGATAACACGTTTAGGGAGCGGGAAGTAGAAAACTGTGGAGACTGTAATGATCAACAACAACAACAATAGTAACAAAAAACAAAAAAGGTGCTACATAGTAACGGCAGTTTGTTTATGATTTTTTCAATTCAGTACACTTGAGAAAGGCCTGGAGGGCAGGTTGAAACGTTGTGTGTTGGAGGGGATTGTTTTATCCACTATTGTAAACAAGTATTATTGTTTGTATTATATTATTTTTTAATATGTCCAATTGACTGCTTGGCAGCTGGAACTAGTAGGAGTGGCGGCTCGTGGCCGGAAAATTAGGTGAAGAGAAAAAAAATGCCACATGCTTATGTTAATAACGGAATTCACCTATGTCTTGTATACCAAAACAATCCTTCGGTAGCCCTTTAAGGCTGCAAACTTGTCAGTGGTATCATCATAGAATGGCTGTTTTTCTTCTAGCTGCAGTAGAAGTTCTTTCTGAATTGAACTATTTGCTAATCAAGATACTTGTCAGATTAGTATCTGGCAACATTTTTTATTCTTCATTTAGTAGGCCTACGTCGTAATCTGACAGCTGGCACAATGATGATTTGGTTTTAAACAATGTGGGTAAGAATGTAGTTATTATTTATAAAATCTGATACATTTTATTCATGGAATACTCTTAATAAATCCCACTCAGGATTAAGAGTTTCATGAGATAAATTTGATCCTGCTTCTCCGCCGTGAATCTTTCTATGTTTATCGTAATTATCATTCTCCTAATCAGATTATTCAGAATATTCCATTCATGCGATGCGGACTTGGTATTGACTAATAATCTTTAGCAATCGACCAATTACTGTTGTTTATCTTATAAGTTATTATGCTTGCGAGGGTCGATAAGACGCAATTTTTTTTCTAGACGACACACTAATGTTTCTTCCTGGATGAATACTAGAAATATGTATATTTAAATTGAATCTTCTTTTAAATGTCTTATAAATCACACAAGTCACAAATAAACGAAGGTGATATTGTGGCATAAAATCTATACTTAGAAATTACTAATGAATGTGGGTGTATAACCTAAATAAGTATAATTTTAAATTTATACATAGCTTACTTAATATTATGGAAAATTACTCACAGATGGAAGTCAGAAATATCAATAATGAAGAAAAACACTTGTAACTGCATTTAGCTCACGAACTACTAACAATAAGCAAAATTAGAATCACACAAATCAAGAAATAAGACAAACATGACAACTGCACCTGCACTTTAGCGCCAGAACTGCATCAAATTAGCTAAAAGAGAGGAAAGATTCGGGAGGCCATCGGAAACAAGGAGTCCCCTGATCTGAAACATTCGTATGATCAAATCTCAGACAGTTGCGCAGTAGAAGTGCGCGAAGGAAGAGCACAACTGTCTGGAGATTCTTGTACTGGCGAAGAAAATGCCTGAAAAAGAGGGACTGCTTCATGGGTAGTCTGTTCCCGTCACCACGAGGCTGTGGTTTAAGCGAGAAAACTGCTGCTTTCCAATCATCATTTTTAGTGCAACAGACTACCCATGCAACGGAGGGAGTGGTTTCCAGTTCACCTTCACCACGGCCGACTTGAAACACGCTGTCGCTTGCAGGATCTCAGTGTCTCCTAGCTTTGACACCAGGTGGTGGCATGGCGGGCAATTCAAAACTACAGATACATTTATAGTAAAAACCAACATTCGTGATATTGAAAATAAACTTTAAAAATACGTATTGTAAAGGAAAAATACTGGTGAAGTGCTACTTCACCTACTTCCCCTGAATAGCCGCCACTGACTAGTAGTCATAAATACTGTTAAGTCATATTTTAGATTGATTGCTGCTTCATTTTTTCAATCATTTGCTGTTCCAGCAGAAATAAGTGATTGCTGATAAGATCACATCATTTGCCAATCCTGTCATCCTTGTCTGCTGCAGCAGCAAATGAGTTAACCCTTTCAGCACCAAGTTATTTGCAGAGAATGACTTCTAAAATGCCAATTCAGTCAGTTTCTGCTCACTCATGGCCAACATCAACCAGAACAGAATTCACTTTTGTGAAATAATATTCATATTTGTTAGGCAGTCTATACCTTCAAATATTTGTCAACAGGAATAAGTTTCTCCCCCTCTTTAAAATAACATATTTTATGACGGCTTTGACCTTCAGATGGGGATATATTTGTGCATGAAACAGTTTATTGGACCATCTCATTTTATTTCAATTTCTATGTTACATAGTAACTATGGGAAAGTGTTTGCAAGGCCTATTTGTTGGCAGAAAAGATTATGAATAATGAATTATTAGAGGGTTAGAACAGTGCAATTTTTACCCAACTGATTTACCCTGTATTAGAGATAGTGATTTATCTGATAGCAGCAGCAATGACCATGATATAAGGCAGTGGTTCCCAAACTTTTCAGTCCGCGGAACCCTTGAAAAAAATTAAAATTAGTTTGAAAAAAAACTAAATAAATACTTTGATTCAAATGTATTAAATTCAATAGACAAAATAACACTATCAATGGTAACAAACAGAGTTTATCCCTTAATGTGAACAGTGAAGCTGCTTTAGAAGATATGTATTTTGAGAAAATTACGGGTATCCTATTTCTTCTTAAGCCGCCTGCGGACCCCACTTTGGGAATCACTGATATAAGGATGAATATAATAGAAACATAACATATTATTATCATACCTAAATTATGCATATCTCTGTTATTATAATTAGAAAGGTTATCCCCAGAGAGCATTAATCCATCCTTTATGAATATTTAAAATCATTGTTCATTTTTGTGTAAAAAGCCGTGGCACTCTTGGGCAGGTAGAACCAGTACAAAGGCTGGCACTCAGCAGACAGATCCCATCAGCACATAGCACCAAAAGGGTTAAGCAGTGAAGCAGCGAAGCAGCAGTCACTCTTAATGATAATTAGAATTATATATTCAGCCTTAAGCACTAGAATGTGATTTTATTAGAATCTAACAGGATATTGAGGCTGAAGACGTAGAATAATTACAGTTTATATGATTTATTGTTGGTAACGTATATTGATACAGTTTTTGTTACATGTGTATAAGGCAGGCTTATTTCATACCAGAATTTACCCTTTAGTTTAACTAATAAACAGGATAGTCATGTGTAAAATTGTATCATAAAATTAATTAAACATTGAATATCAACTTGTCAAAGAAACCAGCATATTGATACAATAAATTAACATATAGTTGAATAAAAACACTTTCTTTAACGCACTTTATTTTACCTTAGTAAACTTCTGGACGGCCGTTTCGCAGGTGGTGTTCCTGCATCATCAGCAGAGTGCCAACTGAGGTCTCTGGAGCAGGTGTTTGTGAGGGTGTCTGTTATGGTGGGGGTGTAGTGGAGGTGGGGGTAGGTGATGGGGGTTTGGTTTGACTGCCTGTGTGTATTAATGTGTCAAATAGCGTGTGTGATCTGAAATTGAGTTGGTTATTTAAAACTAATGTTGAGTGTGATTTTGTGTGTTTGTAGATTTCAAATTGTTCCAATGTGTTTAATTTCTTGCTTTTGTGTGTGAAGTGTAGTATTTCCATGTCTGTGTTTATGTTTTCGTAATTGTGGTCTGTTGTGATGATGTGTTCTGCAAAATTTGATTTGTTTTGTGTTTGGTGGATAGCTTTGATGTGCTCTTTGTATCTGGTTCGAAATGATCTGCCTGTTTGGCCTATGTAGAAACTGGGGCGGTCTTGACATTTGAGTTTGTATATACCAGTTGAATTAAACTTGTCTGTGTGTGTGTGTTTGTTTGTGAGGTGTTTTTATTCAACTATTTGTTACACAACGCTAAAGTCGGACACAAGAATGAAATTAACATAGTTTAATCAACAAGTCATGTGATAAAATAATTACAATTATTATAATCTTTTATATACAATTAGTTAAAATGTAGTTGATTATCAACTGGTCATAAGATACCAAATCAATTATTACAAATATTGCATGACGTCAAATTTCATTAAATTATGATGACTATAGTAATACATTCAGTACTTATATTCACATTTAAAAGTTTGTGATACAATAGTAGAATATAACATCAATTGTTCGAAAAATAATATCATTAGTATTCTATTTATTTGTATGACATCACATTTCATTAATTACAACGATTATAGAAATGCATTCAGAAAATAAATTCACATTTGCAGGTTAAAACACAGTAGTAAGGTAACATCAAAAGTTCGAAGATTAATTTATTAGTATGTTAATAAGCATAAGCTGTATTAACTATATTGACCTGAATCGTTGTTAAAGTGTATTTTATCTTTTTCTTCGCTTTCAGCCCAATAAATTCTGTTGATTCTTTTTGAATTTTAATTTTCGAGATGCATTTCGGCATAAGATATGCCATCTTCAGTCAGGATATCCAACACTAAAAAATAATATAGAATAGGATTATTAATAGTTTATAAACGTAGTTAACTGGTATATCTTATTGGATTTACTTTTAAAACGGTACATAGTAATAATTACTGTAGAAGTGAAGTTATTAGAAAAGGTACAGATGTCTAGATTTTAATTGTGATTTTTATTCTTAACAATTTATAAATATTACTTACGTCTTGTGGAACTGCTGTGGGTGTGTCCAGTGTGTGAGCAGGTTAGCTACTAACGAATGTATTTGAGTATGTGGTTGAAGTCATTTGTAAACAGGTTTCAAAAAGTTTGTTATGGTTGACAGTGTTTTCGTTCATTAGATTATGTCTATGTTTAATATATCTCGTACATTTCCAATGTGTTTAATTTTAAACTTTTGTTTTGAAGATGTAGTATTTCTAAAGAAGAGTTTATTGTATTTAAGGAATGGTTGTTGGAAATTAAGTGTTTTGCGTAAGCAGATTTGTCTCTATTATATTTGAAATCGTTTATGTGTTCAGCGAACCTTTTCTTAAATGTTCGGCCGGTTTGACCGATATATATATACTAAGTTACAGTCTGAACATTTCAGCTTATATACACCACATTGTTCAAGCAGATCTTTATTGTTGTTGAATTTATTATATAGTAAATTTCGAGTATTTTGGTTGGTTCTAAAACTGATTTGAATGTTATTGGATTTTAATGGTTTGATAATTTTGTGAATTTTCTGATCTGTGTAATTAAAGGTGATATATTTTTTAGAGCTTTCTTTATCTTGAGTGTCTGGTTCTAAAAGTGAAATTGGGTTTTTCTTTCTTAGGATTTGTTTTTTATTCTTATTCAAAATATTGAAAACTGTAGATTTTTTGTAACCATTATTAGTCGCTATTTGAATTATGGTTTGTAATTCTTTGTTGTTCATGGGAATATTCAGCAATCTGTGAATCATATTTCTTATTGCAGCTAGTTTTTTATTTTGGGGGTGGTTAGATTTGTTGTCAATAATATTGTCTGTGAATGTTGGTTTTTATAAACCACGTTTGTTCATGAATATTAATATCAAGGTAATGTAGCTCTTTATTCTTGGCTGTTTCAAGAGTGAATTGTAAGTTACTATGCATGTTATTGAATTGCTGTGTAAATATAATTAACATTTTGTGTTTTGCAGCAAAGAAGCAGGTCGTCTACAATTCTTCCATAGAAAGTTACATTATTTTGGATTATGTTTTGTATGAGTGTTTCTTCAATTTCTTGTAAAAAGACTTCTGATTATATACTCGATAGGGGTGAACCCATAGCAAGTCCATCTGGCTGTTCATATAATTTACCATTACCATTAAACTCGAAATAATTTTGACTTAGAATTATGTTAAGAAAATTTATTAAGTGGTCTGCATAACTTTTGCTGTCTCCATTATTAACTAAACGTCACTCTTAAGACATTTAACAGTTAAGACATTTAACGGTACCTGATTCCTAGTTCCAAGTGCCAAAGCAGTCATTTGGACACAGCAAATAGAAACAATATGATACAAGTGTTAAGGCTAGCATTAAATTCATATTGATTGCTATTTGTATCAATTAATATTCAGAGTATTGTATTTTGTAACAGTTGCACTGGTTTCTCATGTGATCATTGCATGAGAAGTTCCTGTGTCTGCAAGCAACTCTGCACGCTTGCAGCTTCAGTGTACGTCCGATGCCTGCCACGAATGGATGTGTAGGTGACTAGCTCCGGGTTTTACCGCTGTTTGCCATCAACAAAGTATGCATAAGTAATATTGAACTGTTCTATTAATTGCATTAGTGATTCTATTTAATAACGTGAAGTAATAGTGAATTGAACGGTATAAGAACTGTATTTCTTCTAGTATCAGTGTATTGTAATTGCATCATTGAGAACAGTGACATTCTACATAATATCATTATTGTGTTGCGTTGTGGGTTTACCGATAAATAACAATACACTGGCTGGATTAAAGTACTGTTTATTTATAGCACTTTAACAATACATCAGCAGTGTGAGGACGTTGACTACTGACTGGCTGGCTGACTGACTAGAACTGAAACTGGAACTGACTGGCGACTACTCGAACTCGAACTCGAACTGATGACTACTACTGGCGTTGTTGCAGTTGAGCACGGTTTATATAGTTTCTGAGCTGGACCTTCTAGAAGTGGAAGTCTCGCAAAGTTGAAGGCGCTGGAGGTCAGCGGGGCTTCCAGAACTGCGAGGAATGTGCAGCTATTGTCTCGTGAAGTATACTGCAGCTTCTAGCAAAATCTCGCTGCTCTGATCCATACACAATATTTCCTCCCTCTTTTAAATGAATGGCTTTGGTGAATTTTAACTTGGAGAGTACCTTTGGGGTGGCTGATGTCGCCGGGTACATCTTCGAGGGATGTGGGGCGTCTGAGGAGTAGGTGGTCTTCCATTTTGAGGATCAGGCATCGCTGGTTCTTGAGCTGGTGCTGGTGCTGGTGTAAGCATCTTTTGGGTCAGTGTCCTCCCGGCTGGTGCTTGTGTTGCTGGTGACTCATAAAAGTGAACTCGTCTTTGACTTGATCACTCGGTGACTGGAGATGGATCATTGTGGATTGGTTCTAGCTCATTGTCAGAGTTGGTTGCATCCTTGGCAGTGCTGGAGAATGCCCTGATTTGATCGATGTGGCGCTTGAGCACTCTTCCTTAGTAGTTTATCTCGTAGTGGAGATCTCCGATGCGTGCTGCTGCTGTTCCGGGAAGCCATTTGTTTAGCTTGATATTGCCAGATAGAAAGAAAACCTTTTGTCCGGTCTCCAGGGTATGAAACGTTGAGCTCATTTGTGCACGTTGTTTTTCCATGACCCTAATGTGAATGTCATCAAGTCTGGTCAAGTTGAGCTTTGTTCGAAGATCTCACCCCAAGAACAGTTGAGCTGGAGACTGGCCGTTGGTAGAGTGTGGAGCCTTGCAATATAGTCGAAGAAACTCGTTCAAGTTTGCGTGAAGAGTTCCCTTGGTTGTCTTCATTGCATAGAGAGCATCTTTGACCGTTTACACATAGCGTTCAGATTGACCATTGGTTGAAGGGTGGTACAGCGCAGACAGGTTGTGGTATTTAACACCACTAGCCTTCAAAAAAGTCTTGAATTCATCTGCAATGAATTGTCGGCCATTGTCCAAGACGACAGTGATCGGCGCACCGTAGGCTGTGAACAGGTCTTTCATGATGGCAACTGTTGCAGCTGCTGTTGATGAGGTTGTGGGTTTTACCTTGAGCCACTTACTGTAGGCGTCAACTACAATCAGCAGCATGGTGTCAGTCATTGGGCCTGTGTAGTCGGTATGGATCCGTTCCCATGGTCCTTTCGGGTACTCCCAGTGGTGATCGTGGAACTAGGGTGGTGCGTGCGCATGAGTTGCACACTATGTACAAGATTTGACAAGTGCCTCGATATCAGCGTCAATGCCAGGCCAAAACACAAAGGAACGTGCCATGCCTTTCATCTTCACTATCCCCAAGTGAGCTGCGTGCAGGTCGTTGAGATGGCGTCACGTAGTGAAGGTGGGATAACCACTCGATGTTCGAACATCAGGCAGTTGGCAGCGAGCGTGTACTTTGCTTCAGGTGCCTTGTAATTATGGGGGCCAAGATCTTGTCCAGTTTCCAGGATTTTGACTATCTTGCCAAGATGGGCATCCTTCCTGGTCTCGCGTGTAATAACTTCCACTCTGACTGGTAACTGTTGCACCTGATGGAGTGTAAACAAATCAAAATCGTCGAAACTCTCTGTCTCTTCCTTCTGTGGGAAAAACGAGTTCTATAGAAGGTTAACTGTAGATAGTATATGCGCTCGAGAGCAATAGTCAGCGTTGGCATTGGCCTTGGAGTTCTTGAAGACGATGTCGTGGTCGAAGTGTTTTAGGTAGTCAGCGTAGTTGGCCATGCGACCGATGCACAGGACTGATAATGACTTCTCAGGGTGCAGGATCTGTGTGAGAGGCATCGGTGATTTAGTGTGAAGTGGCGAGCTTACAGATAGTGGAAAAACTTTTAATACAAGTAAGAATCAGCTTGAAAAATTTTATGTCATAACCGGGATTTGAACACGGATCTTCAGCTTAACGCGCTGATGCTCTACCATTGGAAAAATGTTATGTCATAACCGGGATTTGAACACGGATCTGCAGCTTAACGCGCTGATGCTCTACCATCTACAATGGTAGAGCATCAGCGCGTTAAGCTGAAGATCCGTGTTCAAATCCCGGTTATGACATAAAATTTTTCACAATGGTAGAGCATCAGCGCGTTAAGCTGAAGATCCGTGTTCAAATCCCGGTTATGACATATAATTTTTCACAATGGTAGAGCATCAGCGCGTTAAGCTGAAGATCCGTGTTCAAATCCCGGTTATGACATAAAATTTTTCAAGCTGATTCTTACTTGTATTAATATCCCAGACATGGATTTAATGTCTATTTCCTTTCCCTTCACTTAATTAATAGGAAAAACTTTTGTACAGCCCACACGATTGCGAGCACTTTTTGTCAATCTGAGGATACATGTGCTCCGTTGCTGATAGCGTTCAGCTGGCATAAGCGATTGGACATTCCTGTTCGTTGCTGAGCCGGTGTGACAGCACGGCGCCCAGGCCGGTCTTGCTGGTGTCGGTGGCTAGCAGGAGTGGTAACGCTGGATCATACTGCATGAGTAGGCTACCTGCGGTGAGGTCAGGGCGTTCTTGATATCCATGTAAGCTCTGTCACCTTCCAGTGTCCAGATGAAAGGATCTCTTTTTAGCATATCCCTGAGTGGTCGATATCTTGTGGACAAGTCAGGAATAAACGAACTGTAGTAGGTTGCTTTTCCCAGGAACAGCTGGAGTTCTTTTGGAGTTGTCGGCTTTGGTGCATCTTGTACAGCTCGTATGTGTGATTCAGACTTGTGGATGCCTGACGCGTCGATTTTGTGGCCAAGGGCTTCTAGGACAGGCTGCGCAAAAACACACTTGGCTCGGTTGAGCTTACGATGTTTTGGAGGCCCTGCAGGACTGTGTCCATTCGTCGCTGCCAGATAGCGGGAATGTTGGCTGCTCCATATACTGCTTGTGTTGGGTGGATCAGGCCGTGAGTGGGGGTGTTGAGTGTGAGCACATGACTGAACTCCTCGTCAACTTTGAGATGAGTGTGTGCATCAATGATGTCCAGGTGGCAGAAGAGAGTGGCGCCGCGCATTCGGTTGAACAGGTGTTCCAACTTGGAAATCGGATGTTCGTCTATGATGAACCGCGGGTTGAGGGTAGGCTTGTAGTTACCTGTGATTCTCAGTTTGCCATTTTTCTTGACAATGATGTGTGCCGTTGATGCCCACTCGGAGTGGTCCACTCATTTGTAGAAACCGGATGCAATTTTTGCATCGATTTCCTTGGCGTAGTTCATCTTCTCTAGCGGGCCTGAAACCTTTCCAGGGATGTTGCTGAAAACATCCTGGTAGCGAGCGAGGGTGTCATCCAATTGTCTTTTTTGTTGAACGGAAAGAGGCTGTTCAGCAGAGAGCTTGTGGATTGGTTCAGGTTTTGCAAAGAGGTGGTCAAAGTTGATCTCTTTCACAAACTCTGATATCCATTCTCAGCCAAATAGCGCCTCGACTTCGTCGTCGATCACATAAATGTTGAGGTTCCTGGTCCTGGCCCCAATGGTTACATTTACTGACGTCTTGCCAATGTACTTGATGCGATGACCAGTGTAACTGACGAAGTTCCGATCATTTTTCTGTAGCATAAAGCCTGGTTTGATCAAGGAGACCTTTGATTTGCTAATAGTCGAGCAGGGGGCACAGGTGTCGAGTTCCATTTTGATGGTGGTTCCCTCTATTTTGACATCAATCAGTGGCTTTGACTGGGACTGGACTGCTCCGATAACCTTAAAATTGTTCAGGTACTGCACTTTGTCGGTGTCCTCTGCCGGTTGCTCTTTTTCGGTCACGTGATTTGTCCTCCGTTTTGTTGAGAACCGACAAACCTTCCTGATGTGACCTTTCTTGCCATACTTCAGGCAATCCAAGTTCCGGAACCGGCACTGTCTGCGAGGGTGGACTTCGCTGCAGCCTGCGCATGTTGACTGGTTTTCCTTGGAAGTGGCCTGGTGATTACCTTGCTGACCCTTCGATTGGTTTGAGGACCCTTGTTGACGATGTGCAGATTTGCTACGTGGATGCTGTTGATTGTTGATCTTCCGTGACGGCGGCTTCTCGTAGCCTAACCAATTGGTTGACTCGATTTATGCAGCTGCAGTCTTAACTTCGTCAGCGATGTTGTGAGTGACTTCGAGTGAGTAGGCTATTTCGTACACAGCGGTGAAGCTCTCGGGTTTCTTGGCAATGATTTCTTCACATATTTCCCTCGATTGCAAGCCTGTGAGCATCTGCTCGATTAGCATTCAATCTAGAAATGTTCTGTACTCACAGTAGGTTGCTCCTTGGCGCAGTCTCAGGGTGAAGCTGGCAATGGATTCTCCTTGTTTCTGCACAATAGTCCGGAATTTGATGCTTTCTGCAAACTTGTTGCGAGCTGATTCTGTTGAGGACTGGCAAAGAGCGGTGGTGATCATACTATAAAGTTGCTCGAGTAACGTTGGTGTTACGTCAGCCATGATGAAGAAGAGTCGAGAACAGATTCACTGACACGCTTGGCGATGAACTCGGTTCGGTGCTTGTGGTTGCATTGAAGTCGGATTCCTGTTCATGATTCACTCTCACTTCACTGGTAGTCGATGCTATTTATCGATCCTGCTTCTGACACCACTGTTGCATCGTGGATAGCGCTCTAACAATACATTAGCAGTGTGAGGACGTTGACTACTGACTGACTGGCTGGCTGACTAGAACTGAAACTGGAACTGACTGGCGACTACTCGAACTGGAACTGGAACTGACGACTACTACTGGCGTTGTTGCTGTTGAGCGCAGTTTATATAGTCTCCGAGCTGGACCTTCTAGAAGTGGAAGTCTTGTGAAGTTGAAGGCGCTGGAGGTCAGGGGGTGCTTCCAGTACTGCGAGGAATGTGCAGCTATTGTCTCGTGAAGTATACTGCAGCTTCTAGCAACATCTCGCTGCTCTGATCCAATACACAATAATTGTATATACAGTAAAGTACCAGGATAAAGATCACCAGTATAACAAAATGTTCAGTATTACAAAATTATGTATTGCCCCCTTCTCTTTTCCCTATTTTGTGTATGTTAAAAGATTTCATTATAACAAACTAGCATGTGCCCGCGGCTTCGCCTGCGATAATTATTTCAAAAATTAAAAATTAAGAGCATAATAGTTAAATCATTATATTTATTAACGAATAAATCACGTGAACTACATACCACGATTAGATAGCGTCGCCTGGTAAAAGCGACCTCAGATTCGAGTTGCTTGGCCCAGAAAACCCTTGTATAGTTTCGTTCAAATCGATCAATGTTTGACCATATTTAGGCCTATTTTGACTGTCCCTCTTCCGTCTATGTTGAAAATTTCAGATATATGCGTGCCTTGACATTATAAACAAATGAATCGACCTGCGTGGGTTTTTATTTCCAAGGTATGACAAAAATAGCCAAAGCCTAGATAGCGTCGCCTGGTAAAAGCGACCTCAGATTCGAGTTCCCTGGCCCAGAAAACCCCTGCATAGTGAGTTTCGTCCAAGTCGAACAATGTTTGACCATATTTTGGCCTATATTGAATATCCCTCTTCCGTGTTAGGTTGAAAATTTCATACGTCTGCGGGCCTTGATATTCTAAACAAATGAATCGTCCAGGATGGACTTACAAAATCAAGCGATCGCCCGCGATAGTTATTTCAAAAATTAAAAATTAAGAGCATAATAGTTAAATCATTACGGTATATTTACTAACACCTAAATCACATGGACTACATACCACGATTAGATAGCGTCGCCTGGTAAAAGCGACCTCAGATTCGAGGTCCTTGGCCCAGAAAACCCCTGTATAGTGAGTTTCATCCAAATCGAACAACGTTTGACCATATTTAGGCCTATATTGAATATCCCTCTTCCGTCTATGTTGAAAATTTCATACGTCTGCGGGCCTTGATATTCTAAACAAATGAATCGTCCAGGATGGACTTACAAAATCAAGCAATTGCCCGCGATAATTATTTCAAAAATTAAAAACTAAGAGCATAATAATTAAATCATTATATTTATTAACACCTAAATCACGTGGACTACATACCACGATTGGATAGCGTCGCCTGGTAAAAGCGACCTCAGATTCGAGGTCCTTGGCCCAGAAAACCCCTGTATAGTGAGTTTCGTCCAAATCGAACAACGTTTGACCATATTTAGGCCTATATTGAATATCCCACTTATAATAATAATAATAATAATAATAATAATAATAATAATAATCCTCTTCGGGATTAGGTTGAAAATTTCATATGTATGCGTGCCTTGACATTAAAAACAAATGAATCGAACAGCGTGAGCTACAACATTCAAGCGATCGCGGAAGTTTCATTTCCAAGGTATGACAAAAATAGCCAAAGCCAACTGTAATTGATTTGACATTGAAATATATTACTGAAAACTGATGATTCGAAAACGCAAAAAATGCACGCTTTCTGCCCGTTTTTCACTCATAACTCGCGAAGGAAAGCTAAAATTAAAATTCCGGCTTCGAGGTGCACTGTCCGACCCTTTAGTCCATCTATGTTTAAAATTTCAGATCTCTGCGTTCAGTAGATTACGCTGGGCATCGCGGACAGACAGACAGACAGACAGACACTTCCTTTTATTAATATAGATTTAGAGTTTCAGTATAACAAATTAAAATTTACCCTGTTTGCCTATATATCATTTTAATTTTTTCGGCATATGCTGTGTAATATTGCCTCAGGGAGAGACATTAATGCCAACTTTTTATAATAAATGCATATTGTGTTGAGTGCTGAATGGAAATAGCTTAAAGAAGAAATATGTAATCGCTAACGTCTTTAGAATAACTGGAGTGAAGTGCTAGATGATAGAAACAGAAGAGAACCAGAAGCGTTTGTGTGAAAACTTAGATGGGCATTAAGTGTGAATCTTACTGACTACGTCAATGTGGACTGTGATGCGATAGTTTAACAAGAAATCACAGATGAGGCAAACATTTTGATTGATGATGAGTGGAAGATCAGCAGATTGCAGGCAACACATGGCACATAGTCTCTGTTTTATGGTTGGTGACTATCTTGAATAGTCTTTTGTGCCTGCGAGTATTTCAAAGAAAATCACAAACTTTTTCCAGAACATTGTGCACTGGTAAAGTTTCAGTATAACAAAATTTCACTATAACAACTTAATTTCCAAGGTCCCCTAAATTTCGTTATACTGGTATTTTACTGTAGTCCATTATATTTAATCTTGTGTTTGATTGAGTTTAAAGTATCAGAGTGAAATTCAATGAACATTGAGTTATTAATTCAACATATTCACATGTACTAATAATTCAGTGCAATGTGTAGAATATTACACATCACATCTTTCTGGCCCTCATGCCGAATAATTTGAAGTGGAAACTTCTACAATAAGAACTGGCAACAACATCATTTATTCTACCATATTTTGTTCCACAGTGCCGTGCTGGTTTGAACACAATTATCTAATAACAAGTTTCTAGAGTTGGAATGAGCATGAGGTTAAGAAATGTTATCAAGCTTCTTAAATATGCAAACTCCAAAAATATGAGTTTAGCATAGCACTAAAGTTAATGTAAATGAATATTTAAATTGGCAGTAAATAACTATTTCAAGATTGTAAGGTAATGATTTCATGGCCTCTGAATCAGTGCGCAAAATGAATAGCAGATTATAAAAAATAGCTTGATTTCTTTAGACATAAGGAACTAAGTGGAAGGGTCCACAGTTAGTATATCTACAGGAAAAAGAAAAAGTATATCATGTCTAAATATTTAGTTCTAATAGAAAACGGTCTAATGCCAAAGAATCTACAGAAATAATGCCTAGTGATTTTCTTTGGCTAAACAACAATAATGTACAGTCGGTCCAATAAAAAACGTCGGGCGTTATTTTATAAAGTATCACGAACGAGCATATGCGCATGTACAGGAAGACTTAAGGTTAGGTTCACACATGCCTCTTGTCTATCCATGTATTTTCTTTATTATTTAGTCAGTTTTGTTCCAAAACAAACATGTATAGAAGACTGTGGCTATATGCCTCAAATCCGCCATATTCTTGGTTGCAAATTTTTATAATTTCAATAATTAATAGATTTGCGAGGAATATGTTTATTCAAGGAGCATTTTTTAAAGATTTTATTTTATAATACCGATACTTGTAGCGCAAAATCAATAACTTACGCTCAACTTCTGCAACCAATCTAGCATCGAAATAGGCGCCCGGCCAGATCCAAGTTTCCTATGAAAACTTCCGGTCGCATTATAGTGAAGTTCCCACTCTTAGCTGCTCTTTCATAAATATGGAACCTTCTCGCTGCTTCAGAGGCCGAAAAATGCAGGTCAATTACAGCCCTAACTACACTTTTTCTCACTTTAGCATTCGTATGTGGCGATGACACAAAGCAAAATGAATTATGACAATACATTAAGTTGAATATCGTGTGTTGCGCTTTCCGCGTTGTTCATCTTTTCCCTCCTGTCTCATGGCCTCATATGTTCCGAGAATGGCCTGTATTTTATGTTTTTTATAAGAAACTTCTGAACTAATGTGTAAAAACTTTAATTTTAACTGCATACGAGTCCCGACGTTTTTTATTTGACTGACTGTACACTGTGAAAATGTCTGCTTTTGAGTAGATAAGAAGAAATCTAAAACGCGGTAACTCTGCCTTGTCTATATAAAAGTCTTTAAAATATAAAAATAATATAAAAAATAGTTATTTCTATAGTCTTATCAGTTTAGAAATCCACTATAATGGAGTAAATATTGGTAAATTGTCAAAATATAGCTAGATTTTATTTAAATCGGTTTTTGAATGAATTAATTTTTTTATTTTAATATTTTAAAGACTTTTATATTGACAGTGCGGAGTTACCGCATTTTAGATTCATAGACAAGTCAATATGGCTCTGTTTTATCAACATTGGATAAGAAGAAAGATCGCAGATCGCTAATTGCACTGCCTTTGCTCTAGAACTGTGATTATATTGCTACACCAAAACTAACTCTGTGGTGCTAACATTCCAGAAGGGGCTAGGCCTACCACTCGACCACTGCGTCATCTACCATAGGCAGACGGCAGGGTTGAGGGGCATGTGGTCAGCATGCTGACACCTACGGCTGTTAATGGTCGTTTCCATGACCGGAGCCGCTACTTCTCTATCAAGTAGCTCCTCAATTTGAATCACAAGGCTGAGTGCACCTCTACCAGACCTCCCTACCTCAGAAAAATCCGATGAGGCACCAAGGATCGAACCCAGGCCGATGGATCTGTAGTCAGCAACGCTAACCACAAGATCACACCAGTGGTCATACCTTAGAGTCTAAACTGATACTAATAAATTTTAAATATTCTACGTATTGATAACAAACATTTTCCTGGATGATGTCATGTTATTTGAAGTCTGCAAACGCATTTAAAAAGTGGTTTCTGTTTTCTAAGTTTTATCAGTTTGGAAATTCACTATAATGAGTAAATATGTAAATTGTCAGAATATTTACCCTTGGAAGCTAGATTTTATTTAAATTGGGGTTCCTTGAAAGCAGGAATTTAATTCATTATGTTAATTAAATGAGATGGTTGACTTTTAAATACTTTAGACTTACTTTTACTTACATTTTTGCAGAACGTATGTTTTACGGGCTTTGCCCACATTCAGAGTTGACTAGCAGTTGAAAATGTGGGAAAAATCCATTCAGAGTTAACTAGCAGTTGAAAATGCGGGCTAAGCCCATGAAACGCACATTCTGCAAAAATGTAAGTAAAAGTGAAGTCTAAAGTTTTTAAATGTCAACCGTCTCATTTAATTAACATAGTATATTGCTTCGCTGTATAAAAGTTCCATTATTATATTGTGTTTTAAAATTAGTACATTGTTCTTATGATAATAATGCAGACACTTAAAATTGTATTAATTAGAAAAAAAATTCTTTAAAAGTGAGAGTGTTAAAATATGTTCGTAGGATAAATTCTAAAACCATATTTGCATGAACTTTTATTATTTTTCACACTCATAATTATAATTTTAAAAAATTTCATAGCCTGTTTATACTGATAATCACAGCCTGTATTCATTCTGTTGACAGCCCTCTCTCATCAAAGTATCAGACAGCAACCTTACTAAATCCAACCAAGTACTAATTGATAAAATATTAACACAGGAGCATCTTAAAGAAGATGAAATATCCGAGGCTATATCACTGGAATCCAGCAGACTTCCTAGCACATTCACACTTCGGTTAAAAAATTGGACTGATCTATTACATTCGCTGTTGGAAAGACGAGATTATCTCCTGCAGCCTGCCTCACTCATGTCTCAAGGTAAGTGTCGGCAGTAATTTATGAAGTCTTTTGTTAAATAATATCACATTTCAACTTAATATGTTGAACAGCAATCTTATATGTCAAAAAATTTACAAAATTAGATTTCTTTTGATCCCATCAAGTATTCCTGATTCTTCTGCGAAATAATTATATGTCAAGGCATGGTTAAAAACTTGACAAAACGAGTTTAAAAATATTGTCGTATGTCATCATGATTTTCTTTCTGCACTTCTTCCATGTATATTGATATTCTTAAACTATTAACTCACATGTCTACTGTTTCCCTCACTCTCCGCATTATGCCCAAGATACTAAACTTTTTTTTTTTGTGCTCTCCTGCAAAATTGAAGTTTTTGACATACGAGGTTGCTGTTATGCAGTTTTATCAGTTAAAGACGGGATATTTCAGAAGTATCTGCTCTCGTAAAATATTATTAAGAGTGAACTTGAAAAGAATTATGGTATGCATAACGAGTGGAGTCCAGAATTATATGTAATTACATATTTTTTTAGTATGCTTCTATTTGAAGATTTAAAATGAAGATGAACTAGGCCACTGGGTAATGTGAGCACTATTGATTTTTACATATTTTACTTAGAAAATAATTTCATATTTTTTCATAAAACTGACATCTAAGCCAGATGTTTTTAATTAAGCAACTTTGTAGGGTATTATCAGTATTGAGCTATAAACTAGAATTACGATATACTGTATTCGTATATTGTAAAAACATTTATAGAAATTTGAACTGAAATATAATCCTGACATAATGGGGTGAAGATTTCAGTATTCAAGAAGGAATCACTTGGGTATAAACTGATATACCCTTAAGAATATATTGAGTTGAATCTAGCACATACGTGTAAATACCTGAACTAGTTTTGAAGACCATCGTCATTCATACTCATCAGATATACACCAACTGCCAGATGGATGTTCATGTTGCCCTCTTGGGGATGTTGACTACATTTGGCGATGACCACATCTGTTGGAATATCGAAGTTCATGAGATTTTTTTTATGTTTGTGAATGAATATCTTCCTCCAAACCAGAAGTTTCTTCTGCCCTTGGACCCATTTAATCAATTTCAGTTCACGATCGATATCATGTTCTTCATTCCAAAGAGGGCTGCTACTGCAGATTTGTCTATATTCTTGTATTTCAGATGCCCCATCTGTTCCTTGGTCCTAAACTCTAATTTCCTCTTGGTTTTTTCCCCACGTACATTTTCTCGCAGTTTGTACAGTTGATCTGATAGATTCGAGATTTTTGGCTATGATGCTGGTCTTTAAATTGGTAGAGTTTAATAGGTTCTTTAATGAGAATCTGTTCACTGGTACTGTGGTGATACCATACTTACTGAAAATTTGTTTGAATTTCTTATCTACCCAATCCTGTATCGCCTAAAATCCACAGACTAAACTAAAATACATGAGGTTGGGAACAAGATGAGACCCATAATTAACAACATCAAATTATTTAGTTAAATGATTCAATGTAAGATACAATAATTTCCCAAAATTTTGCAATAGAAGCTTCACTTACTCATTTGAATTAATAGACAAAATAAAAGACTTAGAACTCTCCAAAGCAGACAAATTAGTTTCACTTGACGTTGTGGCATTATTCTCCAGAATTCTAAAGGAAAATTTTATCAACAAAAATCAGGCTTAGCAATGGATCCCCATTCTTAGAAATATGAGCCAATTGGAAACCCAGAACACTACTACCTTCCCATTAATGTTTAAAACATGGATGATGTGTTGATGACATTTTTGCCATAATCAGTAAGAAATTAACAGAAGATGCTTCGAGACTCTTAAACCTACAGGACAGTGCAGATTAGAAGAAAAAACAGAAAATTATCTACCATTCTTAGACCTTAAGTTAATAAAACAAGGGAATCAATTGGAATTTGGAATATACAGGAAGCCCACACACACAGATTGCTACATGAAAGCCAATAGCATAAGTCCACTCACACACAATAATGCAGTACTGAATTCACTAGCTCGTGGAATAGCTAAGGTCCCACTCAGTAAATCTGAATATGACCAGGAGTACAATATCATCATATTCATAGGCAGAAAACAATGACTTCGACAGAACACTGATTGACAAGAAGTCATTAACAAAAGAAAAAATTAACTACAGACATAACCACCCTAAAACCGATAGAAGAAAACTTGAAATATAGAAAAATCACTTTTCACCCTTGGGCAGATAAGAGATTTAAAAAGGTTTTCAGTAAATATGGTATCACCACAGCACCAGTTAACAGATTCTCATTAAAAAGCTGATTAATCTCCACCAATTTAGAAGACCAACACCATAACCAAAAATATGGAATCTACCAGATCAACTGTACAAACTGCAAGAAAATGTACATGGGGGAAAACCAAGAGGAAATTAGAGATTAGGACCAATGATCAGTTGAGGCATCTGAAATATAAAAATTAGACATCTGCAGTAGCAGCCCACTTTTGGAATAGACACGATATCAATCATGATTTAAAATTGATTAACTGGGTCTAAGGGCACAAGGAACTTTCGGTTTGTGAGAAGATATTCATTCACAAACTTAAAAAAATCTCATGAACTCTGACATTCCAACAGATGTGGTCAACATCCCCCAGAGGGCAGCAAGAACGTCCAGCCAGCAGTTGGTGTTCATCTGATGAGTATGAATGAAGATGGTTTTCAAAGGTAGTTCAGGTAAGTTATGTATATAAGTTAAGTATATGTGCTAGACCCAACTCAATATATTCTTATGTTATACAGCTTCACTGTGTCAACTTCCAATATAATGTTGAATTGATATACCCTTGTCCAATTTGAACCCATGTCATTTTGCACCTTTCAACACTGGGAAAAAACTAGAGTCAATTGGTCTTGCTATCTGAAGATAGCAAAGCTTTAAAAGGGTGGGTAAATTATAGTTTAAAGAACCGGTACCAAAAAATTGACCATATTCAATTTAATTTCCTTAGAGCATATGGCTTACTTAAAATTTCAAAATCAATACATTGAAATCCAGTGTGTCAAAAGTTCTGCCCCATATTTATGCATGGACCACCTGGTACCGAGCCAAGGGCAACAAATATATAGAGGCAGCAACATTTTGAGAAAAAAAAACCTCTGAAAATACGTTACTAATAGAATACTTTCCTAGATGAAATGATAAGTCTTTCAGAATGTACTACAAGAAGTTGGGAAAGAGAAAACTGGAGACTACACAACAAGTTGTACAAGTCAATGAAACAACAACAAAACAAATCCTGAAGAAACTAATGAAGTTCTTTGATGACTCAGATTCTGTGGTTTGTGAATCTGATACATTGAAAACTAGTTTTTTTTTATTATATTGGACAGATTAGCCACAGAGCTCAAGAGGCACCTTGGTCTCTACAAGGAGTTTTCTTATCCAATTTGACAAAAATGAATCCTGATGAAATCTACAACTCCATAAAGCAACTGCAACGTTTTTACTCAGGGGATTTTGAAACAGAATGTGTCCATCTCAAACACTTCCTTTTGTATTCCAGAGATGAAACTTCTCTCTCTTTAGCTCTGATAAATTAAATGCTAAACAATGTTTATTCAAATATTGGAATCACTCTTGAGATTTATTTGAGCACACCAGCAACAAACTGCTTTCTGAACAATCATTCTCAGTTCGTGGGGAGTTGGAAACTATTTTCATGCTTCTCAGGCTCAGGAGGGTTTGAATAATCTGTCTGAAGTAGGAATAGAATATGATCTTATGTGTAGCTGAACTTTGAGAATATGGCAATTGTGTTCGCTATTAACAATAAAAGAAGAAAACAAACTACTGGCGTCTTTGTTGCATCAGTCATTAACATTAATTTTGTTGTTACTACTGAGTTATTTATTTATTTATTTTGTGAATACTGATCAGTATGTGTTTCATACTGCATTTTGGACACCCTTCAATCAATCTTATTACTAAGGTTAGTTACCTTACTTCATTGTGTTTATTTGCAATATTTGCAATATTTTCTCTCTTCACAGATTTCTTCTTTAAATAATATATTTGATAGAACAACCCTTTTTACAGTTTTCTGCTAGATTTTTTTCAGATTTGCATAAGTTAATTGTTGAGCTGCAAAAAATTTGAGCTCTTGAGTATTTTACCTAAATACCTGATTTGCAACATTGTTCATGGTAATGCGGACTCCAAAAGATCTGCAATAGAACCACAAGAAACAAAACATTCTTGAAATTCTATCAGTAGCCTAATAATATTATTATAACTCTGTGGAACTTGTAATTTGCCCTTCTGAGGTTGCAATGAAGCATCCTAGTGATTAAGTAATTGTGTATCGTGGAAGTGATGGAATTATGTAAGAGCATAAATTCTACATTGAACAAACCTGAAAATGCAGACGTTTACAAAGGAAGTACAAAGCAAATTACTGGAATGTGTGCTGACATAAGTACAGACTTCATTTTAAATAAATAACACTAACAAACACACAAAAAAAATCCCTTTGGGCAGGCCTACAGGCTGAGGTAGATTTTGAAGTGCTTTTGGTTTAATTTATTGTCGCTGCGCAGCACTCTTCTTTTTTAGCCTTGGCATGACAAACCCGCAATAATAAGAACTGAATTCGGTAAAGAGGAAGAGCCTACAATCATTTGTTTTGACAACAAGAAAAGGATATAATATTATGGGAGGCCGTGCACAAGATCACTCTCACTCACTCACTGGCTTTACGGCCCTTCTAGGGCCAGTGCCTGCCGAACTATTGAAGCCCACAACTTCCTGTCCTGTGTCTTTCTTCTCCAACACCTAACTCCCAATTCTTTAATATCCTCCTCCACCGCTTCCATCCATCTCTTTCTTGGTCTTCCTACATTTCTTCTCCCGCCAGGTTTTCCTTCATATATCCTTTTTAATAATGACTCCTCTTCACTTCTCTCTACATGTCCAAACCATCTCAGTCTGGAACTTTTTATTTCACCTATTATCTGTGGTTTACCATATTTCTCGTAAATTTCTTTATTATTTCTTACTCTCCATTCACCATTCTCACAGACAGGTCCATACATTCTCCTCAATATCTTCCTTTCCCATGCCGCAATCTGTCTCTCGTTTTCCTTTGACATACTCCATGTTTCGGAGGCATACATTACTACTGGCCGTATCACCGTTCTGTAGATTCTCTCTTTCCCCCTTACTGATAATTCTTGTGCACAAGATCAGAAAATGAATAAAATTAGCAAAGCCACTAAACAAGACAAAATTAATGATATTATAATAATTATTCTTAACCCTGCAGTGCTCGCGCGCTATTTTAGGACATAGAAGCTCGCGCGGCGTCTGAGAGACGCCGTTCGTGTTTTACGTTGTTTCTATTGTTTTATGTTGAATTGAGTGTTCATTTTGTTTATTGAGGGTTGTCATAGTTTACTTAATATTATTGAACATGTTTTGCATACATTTCTTAGTTAAAAATATGTGTATTAAGTCAATTTATTGAAAATGAACATTTAACTAATCATATTGGACACAAATCAATATTAGCACATTATGACTTTAATTAAATAACAATAAAACAATGTTGTTAGGCATGTAACCATTTTTAAATAATTTTAAATTATTATTGTCCTAAGACTGTGTAGGTATAACAACTTTTACTACTAGTTACTGATCTCTTCTTATTCCATTTCTAAACTTTGTCCCGTCCTACGAACTATTTAGGCCTATCACATTCACTATAATCATTATCATCATCTGCTTCTTGTTCAGTGTCCGTAGACTCACTTCTAGACTCCGCAATGTCTTCTTTAGGATCACTATCGCTATCAAGTTCTTTCTTCTTCTTCTAGCAACTTTGCGCTATCTTCCAATCATTTGGATCAGAAAGATTATGATATTTTTTCTCCTTTCCACTCATTACCAAGCCTAAAGATAAATAATTTCCATCAGAAAAGATTGGTATTGTAGGTTTATGATCACTAGTTTCTGCAAGAAATTTGTTTTAACCAGTAACTTGCCTTGTAACAGTAAAGCTCGCACGGCGTCTCACAGACGCCATCTACATTTTTGCAACAATAACGACACTCCACTCTTGATAGGCGAAAACTGGAGGGTTGCTGCTTGGATATGTTATTTAAGAGTAGTTGACCGAAAGGTAGATGGCAGGTCAGCACAATGGCCTCATAGGTATTCTAAATATGGCGAAATGAACCAGGTCTGGCGTCTGTCAGACGCCGCGCGAGCACTGCAGGGTTAAAGAGAGCCATGACTGTGATAACTCTATCAAACTCAAGGTATCAACATAACCGAACAGTATTCCCAATGTTCTTTGAGGACAACACTTTCATATTAAACTCCTTTTTTACTGAGAATTATTTTATCGCAGCAATATCAAAGTGTACATTGCACCATATGAAATATAAGTAAATCTGAATTTTTTTATAAAAAGAGAGTTGTTTATTATGTTTTAAATTTATATAACATTTTATTATTTATTTTTGATTTTGCCATGCATTATTGTTCTAAAGGTGTGTAACTATTATTTTTAATATTTCAAACTCTATTACATTGGTAATTTTATCCTTAGTCGGTCCTTACACATTCCTTTCAGCAGGCCTTCAGGCTGAGGTAGGCCTATATTTTTAAGTGTTATTGCTTTCCAAACATTCAAATCTCGCCTTATATGAGAGCTGTCGAGAAACTAGTTATTGATTTGTAGAGTACTCATCAAGAGCTTTACAACGATACCCCACAAGACGTGGTTTTAAAAATTTCGAATTTCCATCCCCCCACCCCCACTCCCACTCGTACCCCCAAAACCCCCAAATCTTTGGTGTCACTGTGAAATCCATAGGGAGTACTCTAATTTATTCAAACAAAGTTTCCCTCTATACTTCATAGGGGCCGAGATATACACTTTTCAAAATTTCAACCCCCTCCCCCGACCCCCTCCTTAGGCCAATTTTTCTCATTAACGAACTTGTCTGAACTATTGGGCCTAGAAATAAAATAATAAAATTTGGTTCAAAAATCTTCAAAAATACGGCTGCTAGCGTGTAAATATATACATATATACATAAATATCACAAAAAGATTTTTTGAACGGGCGGTGGCATGAAACATAAAGATATGAAAGAATTTTTCGAAAGTCATGACATGGTATCAATTGCAATAGGTAGATTTTCCTTCGAAATCTACCTAAAAAATTGCTGTATCAGTCTCAAATGTAAATTGTAATTTCAACTAATTTTGGCATGCTAAACCATATGCTGAAATCCGTTTTCCTCTATCACGTAAAGTTTTTAAACAAAATTGCAAAAAATAATTTTAAAAGAAGTAGATTTTTTGTGAAATAAAGAGTATTATAAAATCAAAAATAAAATGCCATATTTCTACCTAATACATAAAACTGGCTACCTAGATACCTTTAAAAAAGTTTGGTTTTTCAGACCAGCATTTTTCTTTGCTTGGAAGGAAGGCTGTGTTGATTTACATTTGTTTTCATTGTGTATCTTCTCTTCCAGCAGTAGGCCTAGTAATCTGCAAGCATTCCTTTGTTCCACTACCCCTGATATCGTCTATCTCCTTCATTTCCTGATGAAATTTTTCATTTTGCTCATCAAGCATGACTCATGAGTCTCAAGTGGTGTGGAAAGTAGCCTAGACAAGTAGCCCAAGAAGCAAAGTTTCAAATTCATATTGCAGCTGAAAATTTGCAGTTTCCCTAACATATTTCTTACAATTATTTCTTATTGCACATCTTTTTAGGGTGACCAGATTCCAGGTCTTTGCAGGATACTCTTTTTTTTAACATATCCTATGGCCTGCGAATATGCTTGAAAATCTCATAAATATTCTGTGAAAAATCGTGTGAAATGGGATTTTATGTGAAATATAGTATTTTACCATTCCTATCAAGTTCATTTTTTATATGTAATACAGTAGCTTGTGATTTCCGAAAATTAAAATTAAGATCCATAATGACAAATGTACCTCATAACTCTTAAGAGATCAGTAATAATAACACACTTTGTGTTTCAATATCTTCATGTAATAAGCATTGAACATTAATAATAGGCCTATTAGGTAGAAATAGCCTAATAGGAATTAACAGTCATATATTTTTATATACGTCTTTTTCATTAAATGCAGTTATTTCATTTGTTAGTTCTATCCATTAATGAGAGTATATTAGCATTAAAGTGGTTGCTGTAAGACTTCCTTTAAGATCTATTAATAATAATAATAATAATAATAATTTATTTAGCCTTAGACATTACAAATGTATGGCACATAATATAAAGTAATTGAAGAGTAAGATTACAAACAATACAAGTACATCAAGTTTGACTTTGACCTAGCTTCTATTTAACACTTCGAAATATTCTTCTACTCTGTATGCACTTATTTCTATTAGTATTCTTTTGACTTCTCGCTTGAAATGAAGTATTTTGAGTTTTCTCACGTGTACAGGCAGTGTGTTGTAGAATTTTTTGCCCATTTCATTGAAGCTGTTGAGGGTGGTGCTATAATTGCATTGGCTAATTCTGAGGTCTTGCTTGCATCTTGTTGTGTAGCCATGAACTGAGCTGTTCGTAGGGAAGTCGGTTATATTGTTTCTTACGTATAGCAAGCACTTCATTATGTATTGGGAAACTACGGTTAGTATGCATAATTTTCTAAATAGAGGCTTGCAGTGTGTCCTGCTGTTTACATTGCAAATTACTCGAATGGCCCTTTTTTGTAAGATCAGCAACTTTGTGACATTGCAGTCATTCCCCCAGACTGCGATGCCATATGTTAAATGGCTGTGTACATGAGCAAAGTACACTGTTTTTAGTGTATCTTCATTAACATTATGCTTTAATCTCCTTAACATGAAGATACCTTTAGCCACATTTTTGCATACATGGTCTATATGAATATTCCACTTAATGTTTGATGAGATATGGACTCCTAGGAACTTCACTGTCTTTTTGTCTTTGCTGCTTAAGTTTATTTGCAGGTTATCAACCTTTTCTTTGTTTAGACATAGTAGGTTAGCAGCACACCAATCTTGCACAATAGAGTCAGTTGTTTGCATTTCATCGCTAGATGCTGTCTCGTTGTCTGTGATTATTCTCACAGCTACATCGTCTGCGAACAAGTAAGAGTGGCCATGAACGCTATTGATAGAATGGGGCAAGTCATTTATATATGAAATGAAAAGTATGGGACCTAGTATTGAGCCCTGGGGCACTCCTGTTTCTACTGGAAGATACTGAGAGAGTTCGCCATTGTACCATACAGCCTGGTACCTGCTGTTTAAGTATGAATGGAGGAGTTTTAAGCAGTGCTCACTGCTACAGTGCTACATTAGTAAGATGGAAAAATCAGTGGTCTGATGTGCCATAACCACTTTAATGATTGGCCCTGCTTTTTGTGTCTGAAATTCTAGTCACCCAACGTCTTGTACATTTCTAACAATCTTATCCATCCTTGAAAGCACACCACGTTTGAAGTAATACATTGTTCATAATGTTCATATCAGTATCTTTCATTAGCTGTCTGATCTGAGGACCACCAAATACACCTTCTTTTATTTTAGCCTCAGACAAAAGTGGAAATTTAAGGAATAAATACTTTAAGCACAAGCCATTCTTATGTAGAACTTTGACAATTTTTTATTTTATTCCAGGACTAATATGAAGCAGTGATAGTATCATCTCCTTATGTGCAAATAGACTGGCACATATTACATTTTTTATCTTGGCATAAACTATTATGCCATTCTTTTGTTGACCAGTGTTTGTCCCCACATCTCCTGTTCCATTCACACAAAAGCAAAAAGCAAAAAAGCAATAGGATTTTTTTTCTATTTAATTCAGCTGTATTTATATTCCTTTCAGCTTCGAGGTCATATCAGGCATTCAGGATCTGTGTCTGTACAGTAGGCCATGAAACTATTGATTGCCAATTATTTTCTATTGTTACATATAAATCCCGAGGACCAGATGGTATATACCCTATCTTACTGCAGGCAGGCATGGAAACTCTTACACCCATCCTCATCAGACTCTTCAGGGCTAGTATAGCATTTAACTATATTCCTAAACCCTGGAGAGAAGTAAGAGTGGTATATATACCAAAGCCTGGTCTGTAGCCTAGACTATGACAAGGCTAAATCTTTCAGACCTATAAGTCTGATGTCCTTTCTGCTGAAAGCAATGGAAAGACTGGTTGATAGATACATTAGGGACAGGTATTTGAGGGCTAGACCCTTCCACCAAAACCAGTTTGCCTATCGACCAGGAAGATCATGTGAAGTGGCACTCCATCATCTTGTAAGCAGAATTGAAGCAACATTACAGGGAAAAGAAATAGCCCTTGGTGCTTTCCTTGATATTGAAGGAGCCTTTAGTAATACCTCCTTTGAGTCAATGATCAATGCATTAGTGGCAAAAGAGGTAAATCCCATAATTTGTAATTGGGTTAACTCGATGCTAAGTGGGCGTATAATTAAAACCTCACTGTTGAGGGCAGATATGGCTAAATCTGTAACGACTGGGTGTCCGCAGGGTGGGGTACTATCCCCCCTTTTGTGGAACCTTGTTGTAGATGAGCTGTTGATGGAACTCAATGATGAAGGGTACTACACACAAGGATATGCAGATGATATTGTAGTGCTTATCCGAGGCAAATTCCCTAGTGTGGTCACTGATGTAATGCAGTCGTCATTACACAGAATAGAAGAATGGTGTTCAGGGGTAAACCTAAAAGTGAACCCTGAGAAAACAGTTCTTATACCTTTTACCTACAAAACAAACTTAAGGAGTATCAAATCTCCTAGTTTCTTTGGAGAAAAACTTGTATTTTCAGACCAGGTTAAATATCTAGGAATAACATTAGATTCTAGACTAACCTGGAATAAACATGTAGAGAAAGTTATAAATAGAGCCAAAATATCCCTAGTGACAGTTACAAGGGCTTGTGGGAAGACTTGGGGATTCAAACCCAAAATCTCACACTGGCTGTACACAGCAGTAATTAGGCCTAGTATAATCTATGCTGCTGTTGTTTGGTGGCCAAAGGTAATGCAACGGACGACCATAAAAAACTTGGCTAGGATACAAAGACTAGCAGAACTAATCACAACAGGGGCCATTTCAAGCACCCCGACCATAGCACTAGATGCCATTCTCACCCTTCCACCTTTAGATATATTTATAAAGGGGGAGGCAAGGATGGCATCATATAGAATGTCTGTGAGTGATTGCTGGAACAACCCTTACATAGATTTAGGGCATTCCAAAATCAGCAAGATGGTGAATATAGGAGAGATAGGTGATAGATCTCAGACTACTCTCTTCCTGAATATCATTTTGAAAAACCATTCCAAATCACTATACCCAGTAGGTAGTCGAGAGGAATGGAAGATTAAAAAAACTGAAATTACCTCAGGGCCAGAGCAGCTAACGTGGTATACTGACGGCTCTAAGACTGAGGTAGGTACTGAAGCTGGTGTATATGGATATAAACCCAGGAAAGACTTAAAGTATTCCTTGGGGAAACATATGACTGTGTTTCAAGCAGAAGTATCGGCACTGCATGCCTGTGTTCGGGAAAATTTGAGGAAAAATTACAAGAAGCAGAAGATCTCAATCTTCACGGACATTCAGGCAGTACTACTTGTCTTGTCTTGCAGCCTGAGATCCCAGTTAATCAGGGATTGTCATAAAGACCTTGTGGAACTGGCAAAACAAAATGACGTAAAACTCTTTTGGGTGTTGGGACACAGAGGAATACCTGGTAACGAGGGTGCGGACTGTCGGGCGAGGGCAGCAGCAGCAGAAGCATATATAGGACCTGAACCATTTACTGGGATATCAGGCAAACTAATTCGCACTGCAGTGAATTCTTGGGTTGCCATTGAGCATACCAAGTATTGGAACTCATATGTAGGTTCAAAACATTGTAAGGGGATGATTAGAAAACCCTCTAAGAACATCGCAACTCAGGCATTAGGACTGAAAAAATCCGACCTAAGAATTGTGATGGGATTACTTACAGGACATTGTACACTGAAGAAGTACATGCACAAAATGGGCATCCATTTAGGAAGTACTGAATGTAGACTCTGTGGCCTTTCAGAGGAAACTGCTTGGCATGTTATTCACAATTGTGAAGCTCTTAGCAGGAGAAGATTCCAAATATTTGGAACTTCGGAACTCCTGCAAGTACCAACATCTGATAGGATTGTGAGTCAGCTTGTTAACCTGGTAAAAGGCACCGGGCTATTTGGCTGACTCCAATCTAGGATGCAAGAGGTAGGCACAATGGGTCTTTTGGTCGAAGTGTTTGGGACAAAGAGACCACCTCAGAATATATCATTATCATTATCATTCTATTGTTGGTGTATTTTATGGAGTAAATTTCAACTGATATTAATTTAAATGAATGTGATATAGGATGAAATAGCAAGGTTGAGTCATGGTATGTCAATATCCAATTCGGTATTTGCCTTTACAACTAGGGAAACCATGAAAAAACCCATGTCAAATTGGCTGGCCACAGGATTTGAACCTGGGACCTCTTGAACACAAGTCCAAGACGTTACCTTCTCGGCCACCTTGCACTTGCTAATCAAGTGAGGTACAACAAACTTTTAGATCACCATGCAGTATCCATTGATGTTACAGTCATGTGTATTTAATTGTTTTCTAAAATGTATTTAAAATTGTCATACATTTCTTTCACAACACAAAAATGCACAACTGGAATGGAGGGAAATTAACTTTTTTTATGAAACAAGCAGGGCCGGCCCGTCCATATAGGTGAACTATGCAGCCACTTAGGGTAATTTTTAGAAACATTTAGGGGTCGCTACATTAAGACTTTAAAAAAAGCTGTAATGAAGCAAAATTAAAGCAAGAAAATTACTTATAGGTTTTTAGGTTCTTTTTTCAACTCCTGCCTCCTGGGGGAAAAAAATATATGTTGTAGTTTCTTATTTGTTTAACAAATAAATAAATAAGCTCTTCATTATCTCTTTAGGGCAAGAGCCTTCTACCGATTCATAAGGCTGGCTCAGGTTTACTCGCTTGGTGAGCAGGTCCGTGCGAGTTTATATAATGTATCTATAAAAATCTATAACTTTTTAATTAAATGTATTTTGTTATTTAATCCCCATACTATCTAGAGATATTAGGCCAATTAAAATTGATTTTATTTAACCCCTTACCAATACCAGGTTAGAGAACGTAAAATTCCATGTTTATTCAAATGGTAAAAAATGAAATGATTGAGGTGGCATTTTAGGGGGATGTCAAAATTATTTACCAAAATACCTGTCAACAAGGCTGCTTTGAAACTTGTTTTCGATGCATCAATATATTAATGTAATTCAAGTTATTCATGTTTGGCTATTGTATCATCACCACAATATAGCACAGTAATCAACAGAATGTCAAATTACATGAAATCTGTAGGTGTTATGAAAAAAATGGATGTCATTTTCGAAATCACATAAATTGTCTATATTCACCAAGTCAGCAAGATCATTGCAGGCCAGTGTAACCTCATTGAGCATGGTGTGACAAATTATATCGTTTAGAACCTTTAGAAATGAATCTAAGCTATTGTTATACTGGTTCCATATCGTATTATATGTATAAACTTGGATTTCAGTCTCGGCTAGAAGCAGCAAAGAGAATATACCACTAACTCCATTGCAGCTCAAGTACTCAAGCCACTTGCAAGTCCTTGATAAGAAGAGCATACCTCTGTCAGTGGGCACGAAGTCTTACTACAACTACGAAGGCATGCTGTTTGGTACTCCTAATTCTCCTCCATCTGAGAATACGTTCATGTCTCGTGTTTGTAGTAGCTTATGGAATGCATTCAACAAAATTCAGAAAACCACAGCTGTAAGTATTCTCATTGTAATGTCATGAACTCAAATTTAGGAGGTCATAGGCTTGAAGACTTTGGATGGTTAATGTGAATTGGATTTTTGGAGTTTTCTATACTTGCCAGATTGAATTTATGAATACCAGTAGACGTTTAATAAGTGGAGACAAGCCAGACTAACTTCTACTGT
The DNA here is from genome assembly GCA_964059195.1 of Ectobius pallidus. Lineage (NCBI taxonomy): Eukaryota > Metazoa > Arthropoda > Insecta > Blattodea > Ectobiidae > Ectobius > Ectobius pallidus. The sequence goes on along the minus strand of CAXKWD010000003.1, from coordinate 143,855,441 downwards.
CAAGCCCTGTAAATGTTAAGCCATTTTGAAAGTATGAAGTATCTATAATGAAATATATATCTTGCTAAAAATTTCATATGAAACTTGTGCCCATTTTTGGAGACAGTACTACCTTAAGGTGGCCAGATTTTTATGAACAAAAATTGGGATACGGTATGTGATGAAATCATCACTACAAATGTTTGTTATCTCTTACTTTAATTTTCCTTCTTTTATTTATTTTTTAACAGTATTTTACTATTTTTTTACTTAACTTAACAGCAAAACATGTTTTGTGGAAAACTCATCCACATCATCGGTTGCTATCTTTGGTGAAGTCTGTAGTGTTTTATCATAGGTAATCCCACAAGAGATTACGAGTTTATCAATATACCTGTATATGCGGAAACAAAGTTCAAGCAAATTTATCTGATGAAACTCATAATCTTGAGTAAGATTTATTAAGACTATTCCACTCATATTCCATGTGTTTGATATTGACCAATAACGTTTAGAAATTCCCCGGATATAGACCAATCACGATCGTTTATCTTATAAAATGCTTGCTATTAATAGGAGGAAGGGATTTTGTCTGATAAAATGTCAACTCGTTACTGGACACTTAAGTATCACTGTGTCGTGATGAATATGTCATATGTTGCCATTAAGCAGCATGAAAACAGATTATTTTATACAGCATAAATTGTTTGGAAATTGAAATAATATAAATGTACATTGAGTAAAAACACAATTTCAATTCAGTGCAAGCCAGTTCGTGTGCTTTTATTCTGTTCTGCTGTTAGCTTACCTGAATTAAGTTAACTATGTCTTATATGAACAATTGGTAGCACTGGTCACAACATGGTAACTCAAATAAATAATTATTTTCTTAGTTTGTTGACAGTATTCTGTCAGCCATAAGACCAAGGCATACTAAATGAATTAACAGTCCTTGAATAAATCCGAGTTTCCAATGCTACCAATAGTGCATACCACAACATGAAAAGTGTCATCATAGTTCCTTACATCAAAATGCTATAAAAGCACTGAATTGAAATTGTGTTTATATTATTTCAATTTCCAAACAAGTTATGTTGTTTAAGATAATGTGTTTTCATTCTGTTCACTGGCAGCATGTGACGTATTAATCACCACACATTGATTCCTTACATGTCCAGTAATGCACTGACATTTTATGAGATAAAATTTCATCCTTGGGATCGAAGGAAGCATATTATAAGATAAACGATCATGATTGATCTATATCCGAGGATTTGCTAAACTCCTATGGTCAATATCAAACACACTGCATATGAATGGAATAGTCAACATGATTTATGAAATATATAATATTGCTTCACTGTGAAAAGTTCCACTGGTTAAACAATCATAGAGAGAATATTACTTTGCAAATGGGGTGGACGAGAAAGCTGTACTTTCCATCTACTTTTTTCTCCAGTTCATTGCTTTATATCCCATTACCGTCTTCATAATTTAATAGCAATAGCATAGAGAATGTGAGATGAAAAAGGTGAAATTATTCTCACATCATTCTACTTCTTGTTCGCAATATTTTACTTTAAGCGATGTTGTATATGAGCTTCCCATCCTGCATTAATGTGTCCCATTTCCTGAACTTTTTTGGAGAATAAAGTACATGTTTGTCATTTGGACAGTCATTTCGTCAGATAAGGGAATAGTTTCTTTTGCAGTTTATCATGACAGTTTATCAAATCCTCAAGAAAGTTAATTGAAATTTAATTTCGCTAAGTAGAGTATTTTGAAAAGATTTACTACACTTGCCAAACATGTTTGTTAATTTTATAGTGTTTTAATCTGCATTGATAATATTTGAATTTTATTCCCATTTTAATGGTTGATTTTTAACTAAGTGTAACATTTTTAATATTAATAATTTTGTATTTAGATAGAATAAGATTAAGTTCAATATCATAAAAGGCTAGATAGGTGATGATTGAGTAGATTTGCAATTCTTAGCACCAAAGCTCATCATCAGCAAATGCTAATTTATATTAAAGTCTAACTAATAAAATCTAATGGATTTCTAATACAGTGAACTCTCGATAATCCGGACCTCAGTATGCCGGACTTCGGATAACTCGGACAGACTCTTGGCGATCCAGACCCAGATCTACAGCCATTCTACGGCCACTTCAGAATTGCAAGGGAAGTAATTATTCAACAGAAACAATGTATACACAGAAGAGCATTTACAGTTTCTTTCGGCCTAAATCTCCTCAGAAAAATATGCTCACAGTGCCACATCAATCATAATATTGTAACAAGGGCTCGTCGGGGTTTGAAATCAGAGCACTTCTTTTCTAATTGAAGAATGGAGGTTCCTTTATTTCCTATAACAATGCTCAATACAACTAGAAAACTCCTGAATGTTCTCCAGTTCATTCTTCTGTTCGGTGCTCACTTCCACTGTGCTGACTCCAAGTTACAGCACTGTCTCCATTCGCACACACTGTGCGGACTCCCAAGTCAAGGTAGTTCAACGCCACGTCGGTCAACTCCGCAGAACTCGCTGCCGCTACACGATCCACCCGTCGTGCTGAGTTCACCAGAACGGCACTGTCTCAGTCCAGTTCACCAGTTCTTCCGTTCACTAGTTCCTCCGTTCACTAGTTCCTCCGTTCACTAGTTCCTCCGTTCACTAGTTCCTCTGGTTACTAGTTCCCCGTTGATTAGTTCTTCCGTTCACTAGTTCTTCCGTTCACTAGTTCCTCCGTTCACTATTCCCTCCGGTCACTGGCTCCTCAGCTCCTCAAGTCACAGTTACTTGAGGTCGCGCTGATCAGTCTACACCGTCCAGGTTACACAATTCACTCTCTCTAAACTGACTGACTGTCCACCCTCTGACTGACTGTCCGTTCACGAGCTTATATAGTCCCGACGAATGTTCTGGAGCTGATGTCGCGATCTTTCTCTCCGTGTATGATCTAGAAGCCTGTAGCGGCGCTCGGTCACACCCCTTAGCACGTGGCCCCTCCTCCGGCCTCTCCCACGAGTGCACATAGCCCGCTCATTGTGACATGTCTCGCTCTAGGCCACGCCCATCGGCGCTCGACTCCAGTCCGACCAACAGGGGGCCTTCGACTTCAGGCAATTTCTCGCAGTTTCTGGGCAAATCATGGCATTGTGACAATATTGTACTAATAATGTAACAGTGTGTATTTCAGACTCTGACTAGAAATTTCAATATAGAACTGAATTGTGATTCCTTTTTGTTCCAATTGTAAGTTTTAATATTTTGTTCTGCCTCATATGTTTTGTTATTGAAGCTTAAACACGAAATTTCCATTACATAAATACTATTTCCTAATTTACTCTCTGTAAGCCGGACATTTCATAACTCGGACAGCACTTCCCACTTTAGTCCAGTTTATCGAGAGTTCACTGTAGTATCATCTATGGTTAGAGTCAGATTATTTTCACAATGTCTCTAGCCTTCAAGACTAACCCAGCCAGTGAGCCTCTCATTAAGAGCAGGCGTACAATCGCATGCACGTAGATCAGTGGGTTACTGTTGAGCACAGAGTGAGGATCACACCTGCAGCACGTTATCAGTCTATTTAGTTCATAATTTTATTATAGAATCTTCTAGTTCAGTGGAAGGATAATGCCGCCTTTTTGCTCAAAAATGTATGGGAAGACTTTAAAAAGCCAAACAAGAGAAATGGTTGCTAATGTATTGCAGTAGGCCTATATGTAAGAAGAAGCCGACAACAAAAGGTTTTATAGTAATTCCTTTATTACAACTAATGGTCATATTATGATGAATGAAGGAATGGTGGAATGATGTATGGCAGGGGAAAATGGAAGCACCCCAAGAAAACCTGCCAGACCCCATTTTGTTCACAAATTCCACATAGCCTACATCCACTTAGATTTGATCACAGCAAAGTGTTTAAAATCCCAGTCAACAAAGTTCAGGAGCGGGTGGCAAAGGGAACCAGGGTTTCACAGATTGCGGTAAAATAAATTTAAAAAATGGACAGTTTTCTTGCAGGGACAGTGCTTTCATTCACTACTCTGAAAAAAAGATAAAAACAGGCCGAGACCAGGAACAGATCTTGATGTTTTTTTTACCCCTGAGGCCTATATTTCCAGTTTTCAAGCAATGACCTCAGCATGAACTGATAATAGTCCTCAGGAACCATTACATGCGATGGGTCGGTGAAAAACTTAAGCCGGATCTACCTCAGAATTCCGTTCTTGTCATAGATAACACTTCCTATTATAATGTGATTCATGACAAGTACCCCACATGTTCATTAAGGAAAAATATATAGAGGACTGGCTACTGAAGAACAAAATACCATTTTCTACAGGTATGCTGGAAATAGAAATCTACAAATGAATTACTATTCATAGGCCAAAACAAAAATATGTCCTCGACGACAGAAGCATGTGTTCTCAGATTGCCTCCATATCACACCGATCTTAATGTCATTGAAAAGATCTGGCAGAATTTAAAGCAGTGGGTTGCCAACAACAATACAACACTCAAATTGAACAATGTTTGACAGTTGTGTGAACAACATTTTTTGGAAATAGGAGAAGCAGATTGGGGACAAATATGCCGCCTTGTTCAGGAAAAGGAAAAAGAGTCCATTCGGACAGAAGAACTAATGGACCTGAAGCAGGGTTAGTGGTGGCAGTAGCAGCAGTAGCTGTGAGATATCTAACGAAATAGTAGAAGATCCTTCCAGCAGCGACACAGAGACACAATAGGATAGGAGAGTTGGACCACTGAGGGTGCAGCAACCCCTCCTGCAAGGAACTCTCGTAACTGTGACACTAGTTTCTAAGGTATGTACTTTAAAACCCAGAGACTTTGTGGAAGTAAGCATACACTTAAGTTGCTAGAAGAAATAGATGATAATTACACAACTTTTTTTTCTTCTAAAGATGGCAGCATATCCAGTTGAAAGTGCTCCAATAAGACAATTCCTTTATTATTATTATTATTATTATTATTATTATTATTATTATTATTATTATTATTATTATTATTATTATTATTATTGTTGTTGTTGTTGTTGTTGTTGTTTATTTATTTCTTTATTCAATTTTTAATTTCTTCCATACAAGTAAGAATCAGCTTGAAAAATTTTATGTCATAACCGGGATTTGAACACGGATCTCCAGCTTAACGCGCTGATGCTCTACCATTGAGCTACCATGACAACATGCCAGTACAACATCAAATTCCTCAACTGATTCAGAATACAAGGCAGACCACGGGAGGTTTCTCCGTTGAGAACACACATCCAATGGTGTCCTACATTTGTAGGTACTTTGAAGCCAAGTTATTATTTATATACTATTAATTAAGTGGAGGGAAAGGAAATAGACATTAAATCCATGTCTGGGATATTAATACAAGTAAGAATCAGTTTTTTAATTTCTTGTTCGGTATTTTGTTGTTGTAACATTAGTGGCTTTCATGAATTAAATCTCAAGTTGTTTAGCAATAAAAAACTTTTAATACGATTACATCCAACATTCCATAGACCTTTGCAGTAACTAACGCTTCAATCTTTCCCATTTCTTTTGGCATTCATGAGGCATTCATTAAATACAGATGAATTCAAGTAAGTACCAGGAAGAGTGACAAATCCAATAATGATTTGCTAAAACTTCACATATAATCTTAAGCCTATCAATTGCTTTGTCAATGACATTGGATCACTGAAAAAGAAATAATTATTTCTTCAATAATTGAATAATTTTCACCACCTTCAAGTATCAAAATCGTCTGCTTTCTTGAAAATCTCTGGATGCTTCTTAACCCTTTAATGCACAATTTTTGTGAACACATTCGCTACCGCACACCATATGGTGTTCAGCCCAGTAGTGCTGTCAATTTAACCTTTTTTTAGAATTCATAATTGGTTAATTACTTATTACTTTCGACATATATAAATTGTTTAAATGAAATAAAATATAAATACTACTCAAAAATAATTTTCAATGTGATTTTTCTTCAGCAAAATCATTGTCAGTCAGTGCAGTAGCTAATACACCCTGTCAATATCCATGCTTGCCATATACTGCTTATTTTACATGGGCCCTCCCCATGTTTTACCACAGGCACATTAGCACTGACTGACCAGAGATTCAAACCTTTTACGTTCTGAGCCATCATTCATCCTGACCAAAAGTGAATAATGCTTTAGACTGTGCGACCAAACCTCAAGGATATGTTTTTCCTCTCTTCCTAGCCACTTGTAGTGTTACACTGCTTAGACCTTTATTTATTTATTCTGCCAACTACAGGAATAAATCCCAATTACAGTTGGCGTAGTTTCGCCAATATATGTTGTACAATATAAAAATACAATACAATAAATGAATGAATGTGTGAGGATAAAGAAGAAAATACATGAATGATTTGTAATAAATACAGTTAATTTAACAAGACAATCTAAAATCTAAGCCAAATCATATGGAATATATAACATTTTGAGAAGAAATCCTATGTACTGATTTAATGGTAAGTCAAAATCCAGAAGAGCATTTTGAAGTGATAGAGAGTTACATTGTTTACATATTTGAATTAAAGATGAACATTCTAATATTTTTGACTTAATGACAGGAATATATAACAATTCCCTATTCCTTAAATTTAATTGTACTACATTAAATTTAATACATTTTAAAAGTTCATTACTATCAATTATACCATTGATAATTTTATATAAGAATAACTGTTGCGCTACCAACCTCTTGCCAATTAAAGTAACAAAATTAAATTCATTTAATAAAGTATTATAAGAAATTCTATCAATTAAAGCAGATCTACCATATTTTTTTAAAAAACATATAAATTGAAGAAAACTCTTCTGAATTTTTTCTATGTCAATACTATGTGTTTTATACAATGGTGACCATATAACTGATGCATATTCTAACTTACTGCATACAAAACTATTATAAAGTAATTGTCAAACACATTCATCTTTAATATTTTTGGAATTACAAAAAATAAATCATAGCTGTCCATAAGCTTCATCTGTTATTTTATCAATGTGCTTTCGAAAATTTAAATTATATGTATTAATTAATCCTAAATCTATAATGGTAAATATTCTTGTTAACGTTTCCGAATTCATACTGTATTGAATATTTGGGTGAAGTAAAAATCTGTGAAAACTCATGAAATAGCATTTTCTAACATTAAACGCCAAATTGTTTTGGATACTCCATTCAAAGAGTTTGTCTATTATTAATTGTAATTCTAATTCATCTGATAATAAACGTATCTCTTTATATATTTTTAAGTCATCTGCAAACAATAAGCATTTAGAATTTTTAACATTATCTGGTAAATCATTTATGAAGATTAGGAATAGAAGTGGCCCTAAATTAGAGCCCTGTGGTACCCCAGAATTTACATTATGATCAAAGGAAGGACAATGATTAAAATCAACATATTGTTTACGGTCTTTTAAGTAAGATGCTGTCAGCTTTAAAAACATCAACTTAATACCCAACATAAACATTTTAGTCAACAGAATATCATGATCTAATTTATCAAATGCCTTTGCAAAATCAGAGTAAATAACATCAAGCCTACACTTCTTATCTGGAGATTCTGATATATCTTGAATAAAGTTTGACATGATAAAATATTCTATCATATAGAATCCGTTCTAAAATTTTTGCTGGCGCACTTATTAGAGCAGTAGGTCTGTAATTCGCTACTTTTATTTCCTCACCACTTTGGATACAGGAGTTATTTGAGTGATTTTCCACATGATCTGGAAATATTTGAGAACTAAGTATTCGGTTAAAGATTAATAGAAAAGGAAATTCTAACATTGTTACACAACCTATTAATACGTAAGGAGGAATTCCATCATGACCTGCTGATTTCTTGTTAATACCATTCCAATACTCTACACTGTCTACTGGGTACAGAGATAAGGAATGTGATGTGAACATAGTAATCGTATCTAGTATTTTATAAGATGACTGCGTTTGAAGATATACACTTTGAAAATAAGTAGCAAATTCATCAGATATGGACTTTGAATTGTTCATTATTGTACCATCCGAAGACAGAAAGATGTTAGAACTATTATTTTAGGTTCTTTTATTTTTCACATAATTCCAAAAATATTTCGGATTAAGTTTAATGTTTTGTTCACACGTAAACATATATTCATTGTACTTTTTTTTTTTTTACAAGCGTTTTAGCTAGTTTCTGAAGTTCTTTAAATTTCTCCATATATTGTGAGGAAAAGTTTTTTCTTTTCCTAAAATATTCCTTTTGTTGCAGAGTTCGAATTATCTCCTTGGTAAACCAAATAGGATATTTTGAATTGTTATTTATAACTTTGTGAAGTACCGACACTTCAATAATAGTGTTTCGTCGATCATAAAAACTAGAGAGCATTACATTTGGATTATTGAAAGAATCAAGATAACTCCAGTGAATAAAATTTATCAAAATTTGCATGTTGAAAGTTGTATAATGTAATATGAGATCCACTATGATATTTCTGTTTAAGTCCTACCAGATTCAAACTCACAGTGTAAAATGTTGTGATAACATTCTTTTGCATATATGCAAAACTGTGCAGTAAAGGGTTCAAACATAAGATTTCATTAGTTATTAGACCCAGTAAGTTAACTTGTATGAAGTTCTTTTAATGTCCTATTATCTGGGCCATTGCTTTATCTCTTAATTTTGTTATACAGTAGGCCTAATGCTATAATAGTTATAATATAAAAAGTAAAATGTTTAAGAGAAGTGTCAACTCTTGCAGTAGCAGATTTTTTGCTTCTTTGATATCCACTTAAGAAATGGGATCTATCTCTTGCATATTGGTCAGATAATTTAATTCTTTAAATTATTTTTAATGATAGGCCTACTGATTGAGGAAGTTGGGATTTTACACCTACCAAATTATGTTTTGTTATTTTTTCTGCACAGCTTCCTCCCATTGATTATATTATAAAAAGTAAGTACAAATACAATATAATATAAGTACCGGTAGTTAATTTTTTGTATAATTTTCAGGATTATTTTGCTGAGAAAGGTTCCAAGCCCATAGTAAAAACAGATGTTATACAGCCTACTTACAATAAGTTTGTTGAAGAAGTGCTTACCAAGTTCAAATACTACCACCAGCAATGTGAAGATGTATGGTTACAGCAGGTTGAAGGTAACTCCATATCTTGTATTTTTGTCATATTTCAATCTTTAGAGCATTCATTTGAAGGGGTGCAGGCAGATGTGCATATCACTCTTGAAATCAATGCCGCAGGATAATGCTAACTCTTGAGGTTTACTCTCCTCACAGAAATGTGCACTCTGCTCCTGATACCTGATCGTGCACTACAAGGTTTCCAATAGAGTGAATAGGTAATGTAATTGCTGCTTGGCCGACCGGTTTCCTTTGCAAGTAGAAGCAGTTTACGTTGCTATGCAAGCATGTGAATACATAGGAGTGTGGAGTTTTGAATTTGTGGAATGTTCAATTGTCTAATTAAGATTATAATTTGTTTGTTTTTTGTAAAACTTGTGATGAACAGGTATTTTTCAAAGCATGTTATTTGGAAAAAAAAAATATATATATATATATATAAATTAAACTCCGTGGCGCTACATCCCTGGAGGGGTTGGCCTACCACCTGACTGCAGCGGCATCTACCGTAGGCCTACCACCCGACTGCAGCGGTATCTACCGTAGGCCTACCACCCGACTGCTGCGGCATCTACCGTAGGCAGTAGCTCCTCAATTTGAATCATGAGGCTGAGTTCACCCCTACCAGAACTCCCTACCTCAGAAAAATCCGATGACGTACCGGGGATCGAACTCGGGCTGATGGATCTGTAGTAAGCGATGCTGACCACAAGACCACGGTCATATATATATATATATGTTGTGTACTGCAAGGATCAGTGGTAGCCCAGAATGCACCACTGTTATATACAGCTCTCACTTAAATTAAGTAAATAATTATCTTTCAACAGTTTCTCCTTCAACTCTTAGCTTCACTTTCCACAGCCAAGGGTATAAATTGCTAGCATTAGGACTCAAACTTTTAGGTAGTGGTAGTGATTTATTTTCAGAAAACACATGCATTCTTAAATAGATAGGAGCCTGATTTTTTGGTGAAATGGCTGATTTCATTGTTGGCTTTCTTATATTTTGGTGGCTATTTCGAAAATAAGTTATTTTATAGAGTACCACATTTTTGACATTGAAGTTTACTCCTTTATTTATATTTTTGCACTCCTTAGCTAGTAAGTGGTACTTACGAACGTTGGTTACATGGATCGTAAGTTGACATTCCCACACATTACATGGATCGTAAGTTGACATTCCCCACAACATCTAATGTTGCTAAGGGCGGTTGCGATGAGGTTAAATTACTTACGGTCCAAGCGCTACGTCATAATTCATTACGATACACTTCATAATACAAGCCTTTATGGGCACGGCCCCCAGGAAAAATATTCGGTTCCCATAACAACAAACACATGCGAATCACTTTCTGAAATAAACATCTATTTTCAAGAATGTATTTACATAATATTTTCTGGTAATATCACAATTAATATAATTAAACTGATATAAATAATCATCGTGCAAAAAATAGCATGCAACACACGAGCCGTAAAGGCATTTACGGGTCTCGAAAACTTAAAAACCCTCGGCTGCGCCTCGGGTTTTCAATCTGTTTCCTCGACCCGTAAACGTGCCTTACGGCACTTGTATCGCAATATACTATAATCTATAATAATAAAAGGAAGTGTTTGTCTTTCTGTACTGTCTGTGATGTCCAGCGAAATCTACTGAACGCCGAGATCTGAAATTTTAAACATAGATGGACTGAAGGGTGGTAAAATGCACCTCAAAGTCAGATTTTTAATTTTCGCTTTTGTTTGCAAGTTATGAGTGAAAAACAGGCAGAAAACGTGCATTTTTTCACTTTTGAATCATCAGTTCTCAGTAATACATTTCAGTTGTCAAATCAATTGGAGGTGGCTTTGCCTATTTTTGTCATACCTTGGAAATAAAAGCATCGCAATCACTTGATTTTGTAAGTCCACCCTGGTTGATTCATTTGTTAAGAATGTCAAGCCCCGCAGATATCTGAAATTTTCAACCTGTACAGAAGAGGGATGATCATTATAGGCCTAAATAAGGTCAAACAATGTTCAATTTGGACAAAACTCACCATACAGGGGTTTTCTGGGCCAAGGAACTCGAATCTGAGGTCGTTTTTACCAGGCGACGCCTTCTAATCGTGGAATGTACTCTAAAGCTGGATTTTTAGCTGTCTCTTTATAATTATTAATCATTTTGTTTATGAATGATTCACGTGTAAGTGTTAATGAATATAATGTTTTAATTATGTTGCTCTTAATTTTTAATTTCTGAATAAATTACCGCAGGCGAAGCTTGCAGGCACCTGCTAGTACTCAAATGTAACAGTGAGAGCCACAACAAAATTATTACTAAACATCATTTGGCAATGAAAATATATTTTAGTTTCAGTGGTGAAAGATAGAACATGTAGTATGCCCTACATATGGTTTTTTTAATTTTCGGTTTCTACAATATTTCAATTCTGATAAGTTCTGTTCATTTGAGTTGGGAAGACACACAGTGAAGTGATTTCAAACTTAAAGATTGTTGAGATCGGAACTTGCACACGAACTTCACTTAATAGGTATATTTACCTCAGAATACATTTCGCTGGACAATTTCCATCATCATCAGCTGATCCGACTGTCACTCTAGATGAACTTTTCAATCAGGGTTCCTTGAATCCCCACAGTGGTGTCAAAATTGATCAAATTCTCACGGTTCTTTTGAATAAAATTTTTTTCCCAAACCAATATTTAATTCATGGCCTTCTTCCCAAAAATGTGCTGCCAAAGCTGATTTATCTGTTTGTTCCGATCTCAACAATCTTTAAATAAGTTCTGTTGTTTGTATCACCTAGTCCAGGTGGTAGCCCTGTAATGAGCATACTTTTTGTTAATAAAAATAGTCATTTGCAAACAGAAGTGTCAATCACATTTAATGAAATAGGGAATCTTCAATCATTGCTGTAATACAGGAATGGCCAATGTGTTGACTGTGATCTACTAGTCAATCAGCAAGCCATGAAAAGTAGCCCGTTTTGGTCTTTCTCTTATCGACTTTGTCCATTATTTCCATAATGAGTGTGTATTTTTGTAAGAATGGTGTTTTCTGACATGACATCAAGAGAAGAGTTGCTATCTGTATGGCCTTCAAGTGCCAAACAAGAGGTGAAGACATTAAAGACCATGTTACTAAGACACAATTTCTCATACGCAACTTAGTATCTTTTATAACAGATGGTACTCCAGCTATAACTGAAATAAAATTGGTTTCATTTCACTCTGTAAGGACGATGAAGATATGCCTACATTCACATTCTACTATTATATCATCCATCAGCAAGTTCAGAAGATGTTATGGTTTCAACATTCAAAATTGTCAACTCAATTCATGCCAGGAGCTTACAAAGACATAAGTTCTGAGCTTTGCTTGGAGACTGTGGAGCTGAACATGGAGATTTCCTTTTGCATACAGATGTACGTTATCTCAGTTGTGCTGTATTTTTAAGAAGGTTCAGGAATCTTCCTCTAGAAATTAGGGACTTTTTAAATCAAGGGGAGAATGTATCGTATGTTAGAAGGCCAATAGTGGCTGTTGAAGCTGTCATTTCTTTTTGATAAAAAAAGAATAATTCAATAAAGTGAATGTTAGCTTGCAATAAAAACAAAATTTTGATGTAAGTTAAGAATGTGATCAAGGATTTTAAGGAAAGGATTATGATGTTTGCAACTCAGCTGAGGAACTTCAGCTGTATGGAGGATGAGTGTAAGGGTAAAAGAGTTTTGAGTGATGTGCAACTCAACTGGATGATTTGCACTTGGGATTTCAAACAAGATTTAATGAATTATTTTAGAAGATGTTGCAACTTTCATGGGATTTCCATTTAAAGAACTAGGAACTGAATGTGTAGTTTAACTCTGTGCTAAATTTCGGAATTAGTGGAAGCAGGTCCCAATAAAATAGAATAGAAGTAGTCAATTTGTGCTGCAATGGCACACCTAAATTCTGGATTTTACTGACTGAAAAATCCTGTCCAATTTTCAAAAGGTGGCATATTAATATGACAGCTTTTTTCAGATCTATGTATCTGTGTGAATCAGCGTTCTGTACAATGAAAGACATAAAAAACTAGTACAGAAACAGAATTACTTCTAAGCATTGGATATCCTGCTTGAGAGTAGAACTTACGTCACATGATTTGCAACATGATAAACTCATTCATGAATTACAGTGTCAAGTGTCTAGAAACAAATCAGTTGTATCCTGAAACAAAACTGCACTTATTTTACTGCAATTAATATCCACCAATAAGTAGCATTTTCTTAAATATTGATATAAGTTTCTGATACAAATGAATAATTTTGAAAACATAAAAGAAGACAGTCGTTGTGTTTTAAATTTGTAATCTGTTAAGTATCTGGAAACAATACTGGGTATACCATTTTTTACTGCAGCATTTAATGTCCATCAACAAGTTAAACTTATATAAAAAATAAATTAGGCATAGCTGGACAGGTTGTCAAAGTGTCTGATACCATTAGTCTATCAGTAACCTGCTTATGATTGCTGAAATAAAAAGTAGCTCTCAAACCTAAATAGATTGACCACCCCTTCTGTAATATATCATAAGTAGGCCATCTATAACTTCTTAGCAGTCATAAATACAGCATAAAAGAAGTCCATGCTACTAAGAGAATGAAAAATAAATAGCACACTCAATAATTACGATTTTAAGTACAGTACAGTCCCATTAATCCGGCTCCTCTCATCCAGACATCTGGTTAATCAGGACGAATTTTCTGAAATGAACAATCAATCAATTTTAAATTTTAGTCACAAAGATATTTTGTTTTGTTAATCCTACATCAGTTTGTAAGTTAAAAATTTAGGCCTACTTATACAAGTAGTATTAAAACTAAAATTAAGTTGTAGGAAAAAGTTATATAATTCGATGGGTGAAAGGCAAAACATCTTAACCGCCACTTTTTCTGAAAATAACTTTTAACGTGAATAGAAAGAGGCAATCGAATTTTACGTCCTGGCAAAAGATCTTGCATGAACTCCTTCTGTGGTGGAAGTAAAAGGCTGGTGTATTTTATCTTAAGAATCAAATAATTATTTTAATGCCTGGCAAAACAGCTTAAAGAACGAGCTGTTCCCACATTTTTATTGTAAGTCCTATCCCAAAGTGGTGCTTAAGATAAAATTGTTGGCTCTTAAGATAATTCTTTTGGAACCAATTTTGTACACTGGTGCTTAAGATAATGTATTATTTTTATAATTAATACTACGAATGTGCTTAAAATTCCATTTTTAAGTTAAATTCAATCATATTAAGAATCAGTAATAATATGTATGTCGTAAATTACAGTTATTTTTAATTATAAAAATAGCAATGTGACATAACAATGGTTTGGTTCTTTTGGTGGACGGCGTGCGCCTTCCGCCTTCCGCATTCCAATTTGCTTTATTATTCTAACAACAGCTGGAGTAAATGGATGTTATTTCTGAGGAACCAAGGTTTAGCCATTTGATTAAGCTTCATGGGAGGATCCATTTTCAGATTCCGGTAAATCATGTTAGCCTAAAAGCTTTTTCGTGGTATTTTCAAAACCAAATTTAACAGAGGCTTTCATTTACAACGCTTTCAATGACAAGTGTTTCCAATGTGAGATGTTCAAAAACAAAAATTCCTTTTCTGTAGAGGATTACAGAATGCAACAAGCAAATCTCAAAGGAAAAGATTTGGTTAAAGAAACATTCTTGGAAAACCAGGAAAAGTAAAAAAGGAAAACATAATTTTTTGTACTAGTTTCAACTTGCAGAGAGTATTGAACACTCCCCATGATGACAGTATGTTGATCTCATTGTACGAGAGTGGAAGCAGGAATACATTTTGTTACATTTGGGGACAATCTGATGGTCAGAGAGCAAACAGTGAAATACTTATAATTATTCATGGTTATTTGAAAATGGTAGATCACATGAAGGACACCAGGAAATATTTCTATACAGTACCAGTATTCAGATAGTTGTACCGGTCAAAATAAGGACTGGGCAATGAAGTATATTGTATTATTTTATACAGATAAACCCTTCCTAAAGAACAGGATAGTACGGACTCCTTCAGCATGGTCAACATTAGTAAGAAATGCTCATAGTTCACCAAGGAGCTACGAAGTTATAAAAATGACTCATCGCGACTTCCTTGATTGGAAAGGTTTTTCCTTACAATTCCTTCCTTCAAATGTAAGAACAGTGAAGGAGAACCCTCTAAAAATGATGTGCAACAAAATAGCTGTTCCTAAGACAGAGAGACATAACACTGAAATAAACTGTTCCTATCAAACTGCTGATGAGGGTAAGGAGGAGGGCGAGTGTGATAGAACTGAATTTCAATCCAGCTTATCAAAGCCCCTTCCTTACCAATTTGATATAACTATGCTCCAAAGGTTTAAAACAAATAAATGTCATGAAGAACTCAATTAAAGAATTTTTGCCAGAAACTGATAAAATAAGTAAATATAAATAGAATTGTGATTAACTTTTCTTTCAAACTTAGTAGTGTAAACTATATCTAATGTTAATTATATTTTGTAACTTGTAACCAGTCCCTACGAAACGATTGTAAGGTTTCGACTTCAGACTCACCATTTTTAAAATGGGTTTCTAACACAAAAGCACGGTGACATCGTTCCACAGCTCCATCTTAACTAAAATGGCATTGTGGGACAAAAGCAATACATCAGTCGACACATCCCCAACTTCATCATGTGTACAAACTGTTCCAAAATCATCAGATTTATCTGCCGGACACTGTAGAAACAGAACAATAAAATTTCCTTATGCTGATACTGCATTATTTCATGATAACACTCCGTAACTCCGTGGCGCTACATCCCTAGAGGGACTTGGCCTACCACCCGACCGCTGCATCATCTCCCGTAGGCAGATGGCAGGATTAGGGGGCATGTGGTCAGCATGCCGACACCCACGGCCGTTAATGGTGGTTTTCTGGACCGGAGCCACTACTTCTCTATCAAGTAGCTCCTCAATTTGGAATCACGAGGCTGAGTGCACCCCTACCAGACCTCCCTACCTCAGAAAAATCCGAGGAGGGACCGGGAATCGAACCCGGGCCGACGGATCTGTAGTCAGCGACGCTAACCACAAGACCACGCCGGCGGACCATGATAACACTAGATGTCACCAATTGTCCAGTCATGAATCGAAACTGTGCATCTAACAATAAGAAATTAGTGTACCTTGCTAGGTGACAATCAGTTTTAAGCTTGCTATCTGATGCATCTGACTGTTAATTAA
Organism: Ectobius pallidus; assembly: GCA_964059195.1. Taxonomy (NCBI): domain Eukaryota; kingdom Metazoa; phylum Arthropoda; class Insecta; order Blattodea; family Ectobiidae; genus Ectobius; species Ectobius pallidus. The sequence goes on along the minus strand of CAXKWD010000003.1, from coordinate 143,838,999 downwards.
AAGTGCTGTCTTTTGGTTAAACTTTAAAGTGAAGTGAAATAATATCGGTGAAGGTAAACAATGAGTAGTCAATGCTAACATAATGTTAATGTTACGTTAAGTGTTTTATTTTCTTATTTGAGCTGTGAAACATCTTAATGGAGCAAAATTCAAACAGTTAGCAAAGAAAAAATTGATTTGAACTTTTGGCTAAAACAAGAAAATTTCAAACGTATTAGTAGAAATCTTTGGAAGACTCATTAACAACTTTTCAGCTCAGAGGCCAAAAAGAGTTAAAGTTTAAGTCTAGTACATATGGTATTTTAGTAATATTTACTATTATAAAATTGTTCAGATGGGCAGCAGATACACAAGATCCTATTGCGGGAAATTTCCAAAATGACCTTAATTTTGTGCTTGTGTATTTCATGAAATTCAACAATTTTTGTGATATTTCATGGATGTAATTTTCTTAACAGTGTTATTTGAAGCATCTAGAAAGCTGAATACAGCTAAGGAAAGCTATTTTGTAAAATTTTGCACTTATCGCTGTTACCAAAAAATACAGTCCCCATGAATAGTTATTATCAAAACAAAATTAACAAACAAACTAGAAAATCACTAAAACACAAACAGTACCTTAGAACATTCTGGTGTTTAAGTGATTAACACATTATGTAATTTACATACAGTACAATAAACAAAATCAACATATGTATGTAATACTGTATTCCCTCTACATATTTTATGTCTATGTGAATTCAGGAATAATTATGTAGCCGGTCATTTTAAATGATAGTAATGTACTATAAAGGGATATTTTTGCAACTTGCTTTTTCCTGAAAAATCATTCATTGTGGTTTGTGGTTTGTTTTCTGCACCTCTTTTTAATGGCACATGTTTCAAGGGATTCTAAAAGTTTATTCAGATGTGAGACACTGTTCTTACCATACTGTTCATCTAGATATGTTACGGAGAGCTGGGATCCCCTACTGTAGAGACAACAATGTTTACAGTTTTTGAATTGCCGAACTGCACTTGCGTTAACGGGCTTTTGTCTTCCAAAAATCATTGGCAAGCTTATGAAACAGTTTTAGGTCTGAACAAATTATCTATAGCAGTTATGACTGGCTATTTAATCCAGCTCATTTTCTGAAATTTTTGAGGTTGCTGACTGCGGTGTGAGATGACCATTTTGGGGAGAGGATATTAACACAGACTTTATGGGAAAATTAATCAGTTCCACAGAAAAGTGGTCATTTATTCAGGTGGCCATTTAGGCAGGCTTAACTGTACATTTTTAAAGAAATAGAACATTTATTTCAATTTTAATTTTAAAGGAACACAAACTATTAAAACATGAATGAAGAATGCTCCTAAGATTTTATTCTTGAAGAAACTTGCATTCTGAACAGTCATCATTCATCTTCATTACTTAGGACTACTTGAATCAAGATTCTTCAAAATCTTCTGAAGCCACTTAGTGTTTTTATTTGCTATGAACTTCGACAGGGTACCCAGGTAGAATGGGCTCACAAGATGTAAGTTACATTTTCCTTAAATGAAATATTTTTCTTTCTATTGAGATTGTAGTTTTTTAAATTCAGCTTTGTGCGACTGAAAGGATGAAAAATTATTTGCAGTGTATTTTCGACTTCCACATTTCTGCATTACAAATACATTCCTTTTAGAAGAGGTTTCTTCAGAAACATGTGGTTTAATCTGACCAAATCAGATGGCATAGTTATGGATGACATGGGTTTGGCTTAGTCTGGCACTCCAATAGAAAGTTGGGAATTAATAGTGCCCAATAAGTAGTGTTAGTTCGTTTTGACAGCTGTAGCTGGATCATGAACTAGCAACTCACAACTTGTGTAATGCAGCAACTAGCTAATTTGTTTCTGCTGTTGCCTAGGATCTCAGTGGCATCATAAAGCAGTTGGAGAATTTAATGTTGTACCAGTATGTTGTGATGGTAGCTCAGTGATAGAGCAGTGGCATGGAGAGCCGGAAATCCTGGTTCAAATCCCAGCTATGGCATTGAATTTTTCAGTCTGACTCTATCTTTCCATCATAAAGCATAGTACGGAGGATCGGAAAATCTGATTGCTGCCAACAAGTTTAAGTATTTTGTAGCCTCTCAAGTCTGCTTACACATCATCACAAGTTACTTATTTCAGGGAATTCCAGAGTGTGACCCATATTGGAAGTATGGCTTGGCACAGTTAGTTGTACGCTGTAGTATGGTTAGTTGAGGCACTGTCCTACAAACTGGAAGTCATTGGGATTTTTCAACTGGCCTTATCCTTCTGGTAGCACTATGGCCCTGGGGTTGAGTACCGGGAGCAAATCTGGGGATAAAGACAACCGGTGAATAAATATGTAAATCCTGAATGGCCGACTCTCTCCAACCTTTTCCCACCAATCCAATAATTTCTTATGGATCCCAGATCCTATACAACTCTCTCATCTCTAACCAGACATTCAGTTCCTTTGAGGGAGGCTGCAGAGTGGCCAAAAGCTTGGCTAGGCTAGTTGACTTGAAACCATTATTAATCATCAGCACCAATGCTTTTGTATTTCATTCCAGTTAAGAAGTGTAGATGGTAGTAATGAGCAGAATTGAATAGTTTTAAGAATTGAATAATCTGTTCTTGAGTAATATAAAGAATCAAAAGATTATTTGAATAAAAAAGTTCTCAAATGGATTTGGGATCTCAGAACTTCTTGCGATGTGAGAGGTGAGAACTCGCCAACTGAGAACTACTAAAACTTAGTGGGAAATCAAATCCTTATTCGAATGTACAGCTCGAGAACTTTGTCGTGTTACAAGATCTACTGCTATTTTTTTCTGTGATAGGTGTGTCTTTTTCACATTGCACACCACAAACCAATAGGAGTTAGTTTCAAGTGGCATTGATAGCTACTGCATTATTTGCATTCTACTACTTTTAAGAATTCAATAATTCCGATTTTTATATTCCAGAACTTCTATGACTAATAGGTGGCATTAATGATCAGCAGCATTCAGAAATGTTAATGACAATGTTATTGGTACCATAAAAATGCAGCATAAGACGAACCCCACAGTGTTCAAGTTCTTAAATCTGACCTATTTTCTGTATTGGTCTACTCCAATTGTCAGTTTCCCCAAGTATAGGTCAGGGTAGGTCCTGAGAGTGTTAATTTGTTTTACAGATTTGTTAAACTTGGTTACTAAAATTCAGAGCTCAATAAAGAAATATGGAGAGCAATTTTTTATAGATTATCATGCAAATAAATTACACCAGACAGAAATATATTTATTGGCTCTTCTATTGAAGCTGGATGATGACTTCGATGATAATGCAAAACAACTAAAAGAACTAATTTGTTTTACAGATTTCTTAAACTTGGTTACTGAAATTCAGAGCTCAGTAAAGAAATATGGAGAGCAAATTTTTATAGATTATCATGCAAATAAATTACACCAGACAGAAATATATTTATTGGCTCTTCTATTGAAGCTGGATGATGACTTCGATGATAATGCAGAACAACTAAAAGAACTAGAGAATAAACTCAAGCCACTTCATGGCTACCCTGGCAACAACATGCTTCTGGAGGAATTGAATAATGAAGTTCTAGAAACATTTGAAAAACTTAAGGAGAGTATGCTATCACTGATTGCAAAGAACAAGGTAATGATTAAAGTTATATCTTTTATTACAATAAGTAATAATAACTACAGCAAATAATAACTACAATAACCATAGGCGCCGACTTAGCCCTAGTAGCACAGATCGTTGGGCCAATGTTGGGGAATGATCGCCATGTTCCGTTGGTCAACGGTTAGGAATGTCCGTCGGGGTTCGGTTGCCAAGAAGCGTTTTATCCAACCAACTGCCAACTGTAGCCAACCAATATACAACAAAATCCCAACAGTTGAGAGACATCTATTAGGTAATGGTGGAACTACTACGCAGTGCAGCGCAGCGCAGAGACATCTGGCGGAAATACTAGAAGCACACAAAATTTAATTTTTTATTTTCCCTTTCATCCCTTTTCTCCTCTTTTCCCTATTAACTACCTTCTCTCCTTCACCCTACCTACCTATTCCTATCGTATAAAATTCGCACCTATGGGGATTCGATCTCGGAACCGCTAGCGTTATAGTCTATCGCTTTAACCACTACGCTATTAGTGATGGTTGAAATAGAAATCGAGAATTCTTCTAGCCTATTTACTACAGAGATGTGTAATACATGATAAATAGTAAGAAGGATATACATCTCGTATTTTGAATATTTGATGTGAATATATGATAACGTTATTTTCAGAGAACAAATAAAGAGCCCTAATATTAATAGAAGTAAAAACACCATTCGGATTCTTCAACATATCAAGATGGCGAATAACTGTTGTATCTTCATGTCTTCGTGATCAAGTTTCTGTTCTGTGTTCGTGATGACACGAACTACGCCGGAAATTGCCGAAGACTAGCAGGAAGAGGTGGAGCGAAGTAAATTTTTATCATGTAACGCGCACAAAGAGCTCGAATAATTAATGAATTAAAACTGTTTTATTTTATAGGAAATGAAAATTTAACGCTTATAATGTTATTTCAACACTTTTTAATTTTAACATAAATGCGATCACATTACGAGATTTATTGTTGGGCCAGCAATCATAACCCCAACGGTAGGAACGGTAGGAAGAGCCCTCGTTGGGCCAACGTCATAAGCCCAACGGTAGGACTTAGCGCATGACGCAACGGAAACGTACATTGGGCTAACCGAGGAAATTACAACGAACGTTTTCCCAACATATCCCAACCATGCCAACCAAATCCCTCCGTTAGGCCAACGAAGTGTGCTACTAGGGAGGGGGGGGGCAAGGTACTTTCTGCCCCCAAGTCTTAAGATTTTATCATGTAAGGCCTATGTACAGCTACTGAAAATCCAGTTCTTGCCCCCCAGAAATATTTCCAAGTCAGCGCCTCTGACAATAACTACAGCAAATTGAAATATCTGCAAAAACAGAAATAGATAAAAGAAGCAACAACTTAAAAGTATGGTTTACAACATTCTATTTCAATCACATTCTGTAAGGGAAAAGGAATTTATCAAATGTTAATTTTATTTATTTATTTTAAAAGAGAAAATCCACAAGCGATAGCTGCCCCAATTACTAGGAAAACCCTGTGGGTTCAGCCTACCAATTAATCTAACCGACAATGTATTTAAAAAAATACATATATAGCCTATATTTTTTTTTCAGTAAAAGAAAACAAAATCTAATATCGATCAAAATCAATGGGTATTGGGAAATTGATGAAATAATAATAATAATAATAATAATAATAATAATAATGATAATAATAATAATAATTATAATAATAATAATAATAATAATTATTATTATTATTATTATTATTATGGTATTATTAGGCCTATTATTAATATTAATTTTATTTTTTAACTTGACATCATACAGATGAGAATATTATAGGAGAAAAATTCCTCCGACACTGGGACTTGAACCCAGGACCTTTGGCTATTCGTGCCAATGCTCTACCAACTGAGCTAAGCCGGAGTTCAATTCACAGCGCCAGATGGAACCTCTCTCCTATGTAATGTACAACAGAGACAATAATCTGTGGTTCATGAAAGCTTACATATCATACAGATGGTTATGTACAATATGTAGGGAATCTTTTAAAATATCCAAGGACATATCTTTCAAAGTGCAATAGGCAGTTTGAGTTATTTAAAGATGTTCAATGTGAAGGATGTAATAGTGCACCAAATAACAAATGTAGGACTTCCCAGTTTTTAATGTGATATTTGTGTTCCAAGTCAGTGAAACACGGTTCTTATAGCCACTTCTTTTTGTCATCAAGAGCCTTATCACACTTGAAAATAAACACACTATTTTAAAACCACATAAAAACTATGACATACAAGTCATATGATTAATGGATGACACCTTTATTCTCCTTTAGAATTTTGTACATGCTAATTATTCCTGCTCCAATTGATTTTGCCACTTCATGCACAAAACTGAATCTCATAATCATAACACAAGACACCATAATAGTTAAGACATAATATAACATAAACAATTTTGCTTGAGAAAAGTGTAAGATACAATGGCATAAACCTTCATAGTAAATTGCAATGAATTGTGAAGATTATAAAAGTCAAATTATATAGGGAGACTATGCAGAAGTAGATAAATAAAGGAGTTCTGATAAGCAGGGGTTGTTAAAGGAAGCTGGCCACTTAGATGTTGAAACTATACAATCAGCCAAGGGTGTATAAAAAAAATCTAATGCTGTCAAATTATCATATTATTCTTAATAATAGTTGTCATCTATCAGACATAACTTACGCCGTAGCGTAGTGGTTGAGGCCCTGCGCTACAAACCGGAAGGTCGCGGGTTCGATTCCCGATGAGGCCGGTGGCGTTTTTCAATTGGCCTAATCCTTCTGGTGGCACTATGGCCCTGGGGTTGACTCAGCATCTAACAGAAATAAGTACCCGGAGCAATCCTGGGGGTAAAGGCGGCCGGTGCGTAAGGCTGACAACCTTACCACCTTCAGGTGCCGAATGTCCAAAATCTGGGAGCCTCAACCTCCTGGAACCCTCTGGGCCTCCATGGCCTGTATAGGGATCACTTTACTTTTATCTATCAGACATAACTACTGTTTTCTTCTGTAGAATGCTATTATTTACATTCTATCATCCTTAAAAATCTTGTATGATTTAAGGTTTTCCTGGCGTACCATATGTAGAAATTCTTCTTGGGTTTGCAGCCAGGTGAAAAGATCTCTGAGGATAGAGGCAGCAGAAATTCTTCTTGGGTTTTCAGCCAGGTGAAAAGATCTCTGAGGATAGAGGCTGATAGGCAGCATCAGCTTCTATCCTCAGAGATCATTTCACCTGGCTGCAACTAAAGAAGAATTTCTACATCCTTAAAAGCCGCTTATTACTACATTCTTACTATGTTCATTTTTATTCTTTAATCCAGGATGAACTCCCCTAGTTTGACTCCCAATCAATCAAGATTTTGTGTTTAATTTGTTTTATTCACATATAAACTCTACAAGTTTTATTACTTTTCCAGTCAGAAATAGAAGAAATGTATACATTAGCAAAAAATGAAGCAATGAAGACGCGGGAAATCCTGGAGAGCATGTTGGAACAAATGCTTGCCCCAAGTATAACAGAAAATCTCAAAGAACAGAAGAAGTTTTATGAAGTAGTCAAGGAACAGGGATTACAAAAAGAATCTAAGAATGATTTAAAGAGGAAGGAATCTGTAAAGAAGAAGGGCAGTAAAAAAACAAGTTTTAAAAAGTCAGATCAAAATAAAGAAAAAGGCAAGAAAGGCAAACCTCTTGAAGAAAAAGTAGAAGGTATAAATATCAGTCCTTTGTATTGATCTAGCATAGTTAGTATTACTGTACTGGGTTATCCAAGATCCTATAGATACATGTATTCTGGTCTTATGATTTTAATTTATTTTAAGACTCGCTTTGCTTGTTGGGGGCTCTGCCCCCATCAAGCAAAGCTCTACCCCCAAACCCCCTGCTGAACTGACACCGTATCGGAGATAGACTCCGTGTATTTAGTCTGCCTTATAGCCTATTATCGTTTAGCATTAATAAACCTACAAAAGTGTGGGAAACTTTAGGATTTTTTCGGGGTAAAAAAATAAAAATGGGAACTTACGAAATTTTCCATCAGTTACAAATCTGCCAAATCTCAGGTTTATAGTTCATCTGGAAGTGGGTAAAAATTAATGGTGTATTTTAGGGAGTAAATTCCAACTAATATTAATTTAAATGAGTGTGATATCCAATGAAATAGCTAGGATGATTCATGGTATGTAAATATCGAATTTGGCATTTTCTTTTATAACTGGAGAAACCATGAAAAGCCTATGGGGTTTGAACTTGGAACTTCCCGAATGCAAGTCCAAGACATTACCATCTCAGCCACCTTGCTCGGTTTACATAAATTATTTCTGTCGCTAGCATGTCTTCAAAGCCCAGTATATTGCAACATCCAAAGCCCAGTATATTGCAGCATCCAAAGCCCTATGTGAACATGTTTGTAATATTGTTTCATGAGAACTGAGCAGAGACTTTAAAGTGCATCCGCTCTTTTGAAGGTTTTATTAGGGATAACAATTAATTAATCAAACTTTTTTGAATTTTCCCATTGGTTACAGGCTAAAAGCTTGAAGCTGTTCGTATGACACCCCCTGTAGATATTTGTACGACATCCCATTCCATAGCCACACTGACTGTTAAAATTCAAATTTTTAAACTTTTATTCTTCTATTCCGTCCATATCAAAATTATAACACCTAAATTAATATTACCATTCGATAGAGTTTTTTTCAGCATTCATTTCATATATCACTCGATTAATATAATTAAGGGACTAATTATTCATTCAATTTTTATTGATTAAGTATATTATGATTACATATTTTCATAGACAATTTTATATCACCGGATTGAGCAAGAAACAAGCTACTGGAATATAATATTCATTTCACTATTAATACTTTCAATTCAGATTTATCAAGGAAAGTTTAATACTGTCCGCCCCTAAGAACTGTGTCTACAGACTAATTAATAGCTATTTCCAACAGTTTGACACTTGTTCCAAGGCGAGCCCAGGACTCTTAACGTCCACTTTTAAACACCCCCCTTCCAATGACAACCCAAGGGGCGAAGTTAACATCCAATTGAAATTATGTGACAGCATAATGACATCACTCCCACAATTACTTATACTTCTGTATTTATATGTGTATCCCTGTGAAATTCCTTTTATTGTTGAACCTGAACACAGACATCGCAACCACAAAACCCCCTGCTCTATTGACTAGCCAAGCCAGCAAGCCACTATCAAGGAATACGAGACCATTCATTAGACAGCCTGGCAACATAGATTACCCACCTGGCGCCCAATCAATCAAAACCCATAAATTACCCACCGGGGTGTCGAAGTGAATGGCCTGTGATCCAGGTTGGCTGCAAGCTATAAGTGTGCGAAATTTCAAGTTTCTAGCTCATCTTGAAGTGGGCAAACATTAATGTCAGGGAGTCAGCCATGTGGCTTTATATTATAGGGAAAATTATGCTTATGACCTTAGAGTTGACAGATGTATGGTTTTATATAGAACTATATGGAATGTTCAGGTTTGAACCATATATATGCAAGGGATGAGGGATAAGTCATGGCCACTTTTTATTTTATTTTTTGAATATGTGGGATTATTTTGAAATTTTTAATTATACAAATGAAAGGGCAAGATATGGAATGTATGTAAAGCAGTTTATGGGTAGGCCTACTAGATAATGGATAGAGTAGGGAGTAGACAGCCATAATCATGCATGCACAACAGCATTGTGCCTCTCTACTGTGTTTCACTAGTTGGAAGCATGAAAGCATGCTTAGCCCAACCTATAAAACCCTCAAAGTTTGTTACAGAAGGTCCTTATTCCCAAAGCTTCCACCAGCTCCCTGTGGCATTATTTGGCATTTTTGCTTTAAGAATTTGGGTTTTATATCCTTTCATATTCTTCAGTCGGTGCAATCCATTACTCATCAGTCTGGTGAATTTACAAACTAGCTTTATTCATTAAGTTGGGTGGTCCTCCTCTGCAATGTTTTTTAGCCATTATCTTAATTATAACAGTTCCTGATTCCTGAAAGGCAGACCTTATAGCACATGCAACTGTTAAAGGCATATGGGTACTGGATAATTAGAGGAGCTGGCATTGTTGCGCAGCTAAGGAAGACACATGAAGATGGAAACAGCAGCAAGTTAATCACAGTTTGGAAGCTGTTATCTCTATATATATAAAAGGCTTTGTCCTGACTGACTGACATAATGACAGAGAAACAACGTAGAGCCTAAACTATAATAGGTAGGGACTTGGAATTTTGACAATACCTTTGTTTCATAATGTAAGTTCTCACTAAGAAAGTATTTTGCAAAATTTTGATTTTAAATGCCAAAAATAAAATATTTTTGAGAATACTTAATCCCTTTTTACACAGAATTATCAAATCCAAATCACAGTTCACATGACAACATATTGTTGCCAGTGGTCTCAGATGGGTTTGGAAATAAATGAAATGGGACTTTGAGAAATTAGAGAAGCTATCAATATAATTCATGTTATAAATAAATATTAAAGAATTAAATCCACGAAAATAATGTGGTCACATAACTTTCTCTACCCTGGACATAGAGAAAACAATATGAGGTATGGTAATATGTATATCATTATATCACAGGTTTTTGAGGAGAGAAGTATGAAAGTGATATTGCATTTCTGTTTAATTTCATCCCCAAAACGGTTTTATGGTAACATGAGAGTGAGAAATAAATATTCCGCAACAACAATACAATTTTATGTTACCGGAATTTCTGTTTCTTCTTATTTGAACCCCTACCAGCGATGTACAAGCGATGGGATGCAAAATTCTACATCCTCTATGAGCCATAAAAAACTATACCAAGCGTTTTCTGAGGGAATAGTTTGAGTGTGATAAGTCGTTCTTCCTATTTCAAATTCAAAATATTTACATAATGACCTATAATTTAAAAATCGAAAGTCCTTCATAAGATAATTTCCAATTACAAAATAAAAAACCCAGGCGACGCCGGTAGCCCAGTCAAATGTTACAACAAAAATGCGTGAACTTACAATAAATGGGGTATTAATGATTTTTGGAGGGGAGTTTCAGACCATTACTGGGATCACAAATCCAGATTTGCAACCCTCAGAAACCTGTGCTCGATGAATGGCGGTCGAATTAAACCGGTTTTTTCGGACTTTTTTCGGTTTTTCGACAATATCTTAAACTATGCGTTTGTTGAAAATATTATTTCTTAGCTTTTTAAAGGTAAATTAAATTTTCTAAATTATGAGATCAAAATCGTTTTTTTAAGTTATATAGTTACCGAGATACGGCTTTTCAAAGATTAGCCTTTTTTCCAAAAAGTTAAAATTTTAAGTTTTCTTCGTGTTTCGAACTGAATACCGACAAAATGACACGTCCTACAGAGAAGTCAAGAGAACAAAAGTTGTAGGCAATTTAATAAGCTTTAATATGAGCTATAACTCGTCCTTGTGGCTCAGATAGTCTCGTCATAAATGACAAAAACAGAAAATATGAAAAAATGCTTTTTTGGGTGAAAGTTGAATAACATCGTTTCCTCCACCAACAACTTAATTCTTTTGTAACATGTTGGCGGATAATGTCTTATAACTGTGTATAGAAACTATTTGTGTGTATATGTGTCTATGGGAAATGGATTTTGCCAGAAAAAAATATTTAAGCAGAATATTTCATAAAAATGTATTTACTTTAAACCAACAGGCATATTTAAACCATGTGTGAGGTTCCTGGTATGGGAAGTTGAGGGTGGGGTGATGTCTTCATCTTCACTTGAAGAACTGTCATTCTGGGTGTGGGCACATTGCATTTCAGCTCAGTTTTGCGGCAGCTGCAGCCCCCAGCGCAGCCCATCTTGCACTTGCACGAGATCAGTTGCACAAGGGTTTGAGGGGCTCGTTTAACTTCCATTGCAATTGGAGTAAGCCCAACTCGTCCAACTTCCACCCCAATCCGTGAGTTTTTTCCACCCCAACCACTTTTGTACCTGCGAAAAAGTAGAATGAAAATTAGTTATTCTATAATATTTCAAAGCATACACACGGTGTACAATAAAAGTGTATAAGTGAACAACGAAATTTAAGAACATAATGATAGGAAATGTATATGGACATACCTGGTGATACATACAATAAGCATGATATTTTGCAGCGTCTGTGGTTGGTGACAAACGGGCGAGGTTGACTTTGGCTGACAGGTCGTTGAGGATGGTGTCAGTCGCTCCTTCATAAACTGCGATGAGATACTTCTCCCCAGCTGCAGCTATTTCATCGTAACTCACATCTGGGTGGAGGAAGACTTCTGCTTGCTTGAATAGTGCTGGGGTCTTGAGGAAGGTTTGACAAATTTGGTTTTCCCCTGTTTGAAAGGGGCCCGGGAGAGTAGTAAGAATTCCCGGTGGTGAACGATGTAGATGAATATTGGACGTCTGGCTCACCTCTTCTGAAAGTAGATGTATTTTTTCGAACTCAAACCAACTAATAACACAAACAGGTCTACATCTTCCACGATGATTACAACCTTCTCAGAAGAGTCAGCTTTGGTTATGGCAGCTCTAACAATGTCAGCGTCAGTGTCGTCTTCTGTCACTTCAACACCGTGCTGTTCAAATCCAGTTTTCAGTAGCTCTATCAGCCTATGCTTATTAGTGTCGTTCGATAAGAACTTCTCTTGTGTGATGTTGAAGGTAGTTCAAGCTGATAGGACAATGTCACTGCAGTTGAGGGCGGAGTATCGTCTGAGACCTTCGGCACTTTTGGTACTTTTTTGAGAGGCGTCCTCCGGATATCCATCGAAGACAGTGGATTACATCTGTCCCAAAATGGTTTTTCACAAAATGAATGTAGCCGTCAATGATGGTCTTCACTGATGCGTTTTGATGCCACACACATTTGTGGAGCAAGTAGCCACCATCGAGCATGATGTGGATATTGGCATCTCGGGAGATGTTGGTAGTGAGGGATGTGAAACACGAATATAGTTCCCTTCCTCACTCCAGTTTCGTTGAAAAGAGACACTGGGTAAGGGGGCAATTCATACTTGCAGCGGGCTTTCAACTCTTCGTCTGATTTTTATGGTAAGGCTAACTCGCTGAAATATTGTGAGAGGGTCAACTTCAATCTTCTTATTAGTGACTTGTATGGAATTATTGACGCTTGCCAAGGTAACAACTTGCAATGAAGGTAACAACTTTGTCTTTACGTTTGAATCCAACTTTCCCAAATGTTTGGTTTTCTATGTTAACAACGCCTTCTGTTCCCAGTTCCTTGACAATTTAACAATTGACTTCATAGCCTCCAACAATCCCACTGCTAATAGAAACTATTTTGTCAGTAACGGGGAACTGATCTCGTGCAAGTGCAAAATGTGCTGCGCTGGGAGCTGCAGCTGCCGCAAAACTAGGCAGAAATGCTCAGTTTTGTGCACTTTCTGCAAGGGAAAAGTTCTGCCGCATTGTGCCCATACCCCAGAATGACAATTCTTCAAGTAAGGATGAAGACATTACCCCACCCTCGACTTCCCATACCATCCCATACCAGGAACCTCACACATGGTTTAAATATGCCTGTTGGTTTAAAAGTAAATACATTTTTATGAAATATTCTGCTTAAATATTTTTTTCTGGCAAAATCCATCTCCCATAGACACATATACACACAAATAGTTTCTATACACAGTTATAAGACATTATCCGCCAACATGTTACAAAAGAATTAAGTTGTTGGTGGAGGAAACGATGTTATTCAACTTTCACCCAAAAAAGCATTTTTTCATATTTTCGGTTTTTGTCATTTATGACGAGACTATCTAAGCCACAAGAACGAGTTATAGCTCATATTAAAGCTTATTAAATTGCCTAAACGTTTGTTCTCTTGACTTTTCTGTAGGACGTGTCATTTTTTCGGTATTCAGTTCAAAACACGAAGAAAACTTAAAATTTTAATTTTTTGGAAAAAAAGGCTAATCTTTGAAAATACGTATCTCGGTAACTATATAACTTACAAAAACGATTTTGATATCGTATTTTAGAAAATTTAATTTACTTTTAAAAAGCTAAGAGCTATTATTTTCAACAAACGCATAGTTTAGGAGATATTGTTGAAAAACCGAAAAAAGTCCGAAAAAAACGGTTTATTTCGACCGCCATTCAGCGAGCACAGGTTTCTGAGGGTTGCAAATCTGGCTTTGTGATCCCAGTAATGGTCCGTAACTCCCCTCCAAAAATCATTAATACCCCATTTAATGTAAGTTCCAATGTAACATTTGACTGGGCTACGGGCCTTTTAAGCTAGTCTAATACTTAAGTTATCTAATTTCATTTCAAAATGGGGATTATTAATGTTTTATGTAATAGAGTGAGATCATACAAAATCCTACTTAACATTGCTTCCCAAACCCTGTCTAATATTCCTCCAACCAGATTTGACAGATTCTCCTTCTCCTCTTGTTAAATGCATAATACTGAAATAAAGATTTTGCCAATGACTGAGTTTGATAAAGATATTTCTAGAAAAAGAGCTCTGACTATAATAAATGTCACTCTTAGCTTTTATGGCATATAAATAATTTGCTTTTCTGTTGACTGTATTCGGTTAGCACAACTAGGTTGCTAGTTAAGCTAAAAACTAATAATAAGACAATAATAGAATTATTATGTATGTCTCTTTCTAACAGCAATTACCCCAGATCTGAATGAACACCTTCCTAGGGAACCAGTTCCCAGCCGTCATCGTCTCAGCCTAGATAGTGGAAAACTGAATGAAGAAATCGGAAGCAAAAGCATGTGTATACCAGAGCATCCTAAGAAACAAGGAAGAGAAGTAAAGGACTTAGAACCTGAAACTAAACCCATGGAGAGTGAGGTCCTGAGCCAGCCAAAAAAGGAGTTGCAGGTCATTTATTTAACTGCAACTCAGAGTTCTCCTTCCCCATCAAAGAAAATGGATTCTTCTGTAAAGGAGACTGCTTGTATTGTTGAATTCCAAGTGACAGCTGATGCTTCTCCATCACAAGAGACAGAATTTTCTGTGAGGGAGGCTGCCAGTATCATGGATTTCCAAGAGGTAACCAATGCTTCCCCAACACAGAAGATGGAATCTTTTGTAAAGGAATCTACCAGTACTGTGGAATCTCAAGAGATAGCTGAGAGCGAGGATAAAAATCTAAAGGTAGAAAATAATTTCATAATTGTAAAGCATGTCAAAAATGTGATTACCTCTGTAATCTAATGGTTAGCATAGCTGCCAGAAGTTTTGAAGTTTGGGTTCAATTCCTGGTACCTTCTGAGAGGCAGAGGACTCAAGAGCTATTGCATGAAGAAATTTCAGCTCTAGACCTCTAGTCAAGGAAGCTGTCGCTAATAGCTATGGGTATCAGCTGCTGAGCAGATGCCCAAATCTTGCCATCTACCACTAAAGTCCTAAAGATGAAAGATGATATTAGCCAGTTGGTACCCACGTCCCTTAATGATTTCATGTTTGCAAAGTGAAGTGTGAAAACCTGCCAGTAAGTACTGACTTGCCAAAGAAATGAACAAACAACTGAGAATAAGAATATTTATTTGACTTTTGTTGAAAAATAATTTCATTCTTTGAATTTACAATATGGGTTAATCAGAGTGTTAGTGGCTGTCAAAGTAGTTGCTTTAAACCAGAAAGCTCTTGACAATAATAATAAATATAAGTGATCGACCGCCGGCATGGTCTTGTGGTTAGCATCGCTGACTACAGATCTGTCAGCCCGGGTTCGATCCCCGGTACCTCCTCGGATTTTTCTGAGGCAGGGTGGTCTGGCAGGGGTGCACTCAGCTTCGTGATTCAAACTGAGGAGCTACTTGAAACAGAAGTAGCGGCTCCGGTCATGAAAACCACCATTAACAGCCGTGGGTGTCGGCATGCTGACCACATGCCCCATAATCCTGCCATCTGCCTGTGCTAGAGGACGCAGCGGTCGGGTGGTAGGCCAAATCCCTCAAGGGATGTAGCGCCATGGAGTTTTTTTTTAATATAAGTGATTATTCATAGTGGATCCCTACACTTCCAAAACGGCATGACGTTTCGGCCTTCCTCAGGTGTAATGTGTTTCGACCTCAACTGCTGGGGCTATCTGACGAGATGAGCAGGTTCCCATGTTGCCATCCGACTGCATCACCATAAACAAGGTGCTCTGCTAAGTTGGTACAGTACATACAATCAGAGGTGAGCACTGTAAACATGATGTGCAGTAGATCGGGCCAGGTTCATTATGTGAGAGAACGATTTGAGGGGGTGTACAGTTTAGTCTCACTGAGACTCTCATACGGTGCAGACCTTTCCTCGTGCAGACGGACAATAGCTTACAATTGTGAATTCCTAGACCACGTGGCTGGGCGTTGGAATGTGCATGAGAAGCAATCCCCACTTATTTCTCCTCCCTTCTCCTGCGACGCATGTAGTGCTCACCTCTCATTGTATAAACAGTTGGATATGTTGGCTTTGCCTGATCCCATCAGTTATGAATCTGGTACTGGTTCCACTGAGGGGTCAGTTATCTGCCATGCTACATTTCCCTGCTGAGTTAGGGGACATAGATGACAACATGAGGTATGCCAATTTCATAAAGAAATTTGAATCATAAGTTGCCAAGTATATCCTGGTTAACTCTTTTTGTTACTAATTAGCTTGGTTCTAACTACTAATTGCTAAGGGACTTATAGTGATCACAATCTCTGTACTTCAGGAATATACACTCATGTTTGATGAAGTAATTGAGATGCTGGATGAGGAGCGCACAAAATATGAAAATAAAACTGAGCATTGGCTGCAAATCTGGAATTCAAACATAGAGAAAGTGTTGCAGCTGTACAATATAGAGTTCAGTAACTGTCAGATTAAGTATTGCCAAGAACTTATGTTACGCAAAGCGCAGCAGAAAATTCAAGACGATGCTGCTCAAGAAATTGATATTTCTAAACAGAAAGGTTCCAGTAAGGAAAAAAATGATAAAGCCGAAAAGGGAAAAAAGAAAAAGGACAAATCAAGTGCTCCAGATAAACAAAAGGTCAAGAAAAAGCAGAAAAAATGAAATGTTTGTTGTGTAGCAGATCATTAAATATATGTTTTAAAATATATTTTATTATTGTTTTACTTTAAATTTAATGGCCAACTAATAATGAATAAGAAAAAAGTAAATCAAATAACATCTGCCATCCAAACCATGGGCTGGAAGTCACATTTGGCTGGCATGGTTTTTTATCAGAGCCAGCTTGCTAATGAAATGCCTGAAAAATTAAGTGAGGAACTATTTCTAGACATGCCAGGGCTGACCCCCATCATAACACCAATTGGTGTTCATAAACGAATTCCTTGAGAACACTACCCAGTACATTAAAAAGCTCTTCTGCAGATTTGTCAACACCCAAAATCCTAAAAACTGTTAGAGATACAGTCCCAATCTTTCCACTGCGTATAGTATCAAAATATGCACTTTACCTTTTTTTATATAAATCCAGTGGATGTCTGACTTCTCCTCCACTCACATCGTATCAACCTGAACCCCCAGGTCTTCATCAGGTGAATACTGAATAACATCGAGGTGCCGTATTGTATATATAGGTTCTTCCGCTGGTAGATGTCTCTGCTGTGCTCCGGGTGATGGTACGACAAACTCCCTATCATCATGTTGACAAGGATGGTTACTTCTGTTAAAAAGAAATGTAGTGTTTCTGTGGTGCTTGGATAGCCATTCCTTGGGAATTTCATATGCAGACTGTTTCCCACAGTCCATGGGTAAAGGGAATTTTACAGTTTTTTTTCCCCTTTGTCATTCTAATCACCTCAAACCACTCGTCACTTAAATCCCGTCATAATTGTTAAAACAGGTATCTTTGTTGCGTATGATATTGCACACCTCGTTAACCTTCCTCATTACAGGGTCACGTGTGATTCTTAAAACCTTAATGTCACCAATTTGGTGTCTGTCATTTGTCATATGTTGGCTAAGGCCTGTATTGGTTCTGCCATTTCTTATGTCCCTTTCATGTTCATTAAGTCTTATGCTGATAGTTCTCCCAGTCTCACCAGTGTACGCGCCCCCGCAGTTATTATAAGAAATAGAGTACACCCTCGGTTTCTCTAACTTTTCTTTTTCCTTGCCAAGCCTTTTGTGTTGGGAAAATATACTCTCAATAGTCCTTCCCACTCCATATGCCGGGGTTAACTCATCTACCGATCTCTTCACTTACTCCCGGTATGAAATTCAAACTAATATACTTCATGTTAGGAAAGAATATTATAGTATGGTCAAACAAAAATGTTTAATTTCAATTGCTTTTGATGTTGAATGTTTAACTGTTTTGTTGCTTCCTTCTTTGTCTTGCTGTGAAACTCTTGATACATCATCATTTTATGTTAGCTCTTCTTTTCTTGTTATGAACTGTATACCATATATTTTTTGAAGTTAAGGAAGCATTCGATAAATCTGTCATAATGGTCCAGATTTCCACTGATTTATATATTTACATAAAATTAAATAAATATCCACTGTAAACAATTTTTATTTAATTTTATGTAAATAAGGAAGCATTGATAATTTTTTTTTAAATTGCCAGGAAAATTCCTTTTATATAGATTGCATTTTCTCCATTACTACTTCTTGGGAGCTAATGAAATTTTCACATAATATCAAATTGACTTCGCTTAATAAAACTAAGTAGAGCACAGCATTCATTTTTCAGTATTCTTATTTTTGATTAGGGCAAACAGATTTTGAAAATGCACATTATGCCGCCTATTACTTCGGCACATTGTATATGTTCTATTATGTCAGGGTACTTACTATTCTCCTTGTGGTCATCTCGGGGGCTATTTTAATTTTTATTATATTCTTTTATTTTCTATCTCGCTGTTTCTGACATCACGCCATCATGTGTTCTTATCTATCTAATAGCTTCTCTTGTGAGGGTTTTTGGTTTCGCTTTGCGAAGCTGTTTTTCAAGTCCAGATTTCTGAATCAAGCTGTTGGAGAGGGGTCTCCTATAGCCTTCGACTCCTACTTTGGCTCAGATATACAGCAGTATTATTTGCTAGTTTTATTTTTACCTGGTGGTTTCTTTTGTTCCGTTTATTTCACTTTAATATTGATTGTGTTTAGTTAAGTTTTTCTGCCCACCAGTTTTTGTTTATTATGTTTTCTCTACGATCTTATCTGCCGTGACTTCTTCCCGTGAGTTGAGATGGCCACCTCCTTATATGCTCTTATGCTGTTGGGGTATTTAGGTATTTCCTTTCAAATATTATATGGCCACATGGCAGTCATTCTTTTCTGATATAGTTTTTGTTAATACTACAGTTTTGTAAACTTATTCATGATTCAATCAGCATGATTTTATAAATTAAATATTTTGCTACTACTGTATTCTTTCTGAGTGTTATTTTTGGTATTTTTCTAGTTAACCTACCTCATGTTCATGCTTTCCTCTAGGTTATCCCTCATTAGGGGAAGGAATGGGTTCAAGTCCAGGTAAGACATCCTAAATGTTGGACACACTTTTCTAAAGAACCTAGTACTAGATTTTACATAAAATAGTTTGCACTTGACACAGAAAGTAAAATGTATAGACAGTTAATTTTTATACTCAATAAAACTAAATTGAAATACTGAAATTTAATTATTTTTTGTTTGTTTGATAACTTTCTAAAATGTCTTTCCTATAGAGCATTGATGTGAAAGCTTTCACCCATAACAAAGAGGCTGACTACCTGCACTTGTGGGGGGGGGGGGGAAATCAGCTCCCTACCTCTGCTAGCTATGGAGACAAGTGGACTTGAACTTGTGAGAAACAAATTTTTGGGAAATAGTGAAAAACTAAAAGGGTCTTTTTCTTTGTCCTTGTTTTTCATTTGTGGGTCAAGCAAACATCGTTTTTAAGAATTCTTTCAAGTACTTAAATGCCTCAAATTGATAAATTATGTATACGAGGGGCAAAATAAGAGTATTACCAGTATTCATTTTTAAATCATTAAAAAAATCTGAAAATTCCAAACTCAAGGAGTTCCATGTGCCGTTAAGTGATGAGGACCTATGCAGCATCTCATTTAGAACATAGAGAATGCATTTTGGAGGATGAAACGAAATTAATGGAAACACACAAAGTTAGTCATATCGTCATTCCGTGGCCACTTTCAGAGATTCATACAACTACAGGAGGTGTTCTTCTGTAACCACCTAGTACTGATTGGGAAAAGATAATAGATAAATGCATGGAATGATAAAGAGAATGTTAAATCACAAAAGTTCACGAAACTCTGCTTTTCAATAGCAGGTCCACTCTTCTGTGCATACAGTTACAGAATTGCTCAACCACTTCCCCTGCAGGTAGCTGGATTTCTTTGTGTATGTTCATTGCTGCCAGTCCATTTGGTTGATGTCACTCTTAACCATGTCTTTAGTCTGCATTCAGAAAGAACATTCTGGTTCTACTGTTGTCACAGGAATGATTCACAATAATTGAAGCGTTTAGTTTTTTTAAGGGTCTAAGCGCCAAAATCACGATTTTTCAGCTGATAATTTTAAATGGATCTATGTACCCAGACCAATGCATTTCAGAAGGTCCAAGGTAAGCCACGTTAGTAGCAATAAATTCCAAGATACAGCGCTGGGTCTATGTCTGGCATGTCTTTCTGTAAGTCTATGTCTTGTTTTCTACACAATCATGATTTTGACACTTAGACCCTTATAAAACTAAACGCTTCAATTCTAACATCTCCCTAATGTTGGTATTACAGTATGGTAATGAAGATAGAGCACTAGGAACACATCTCTCATCTTCTTTATTTCACTTCTTCTGTAATTAGATCATTTTTGCCGACGTCTGGATGGTTCATTAAGGGCCAGTTGTATAAACATGTAAACTGTAGTTAGCATGCAAAATTAACTTTCAGTTAATTAACTTTCCATTAACTGTCTTTTTTTTGTTGTATAAACATTAATCGAAGTTTATCTCATCCTAACCAATAGTTTAATGTAACTGATGAATTTTTGCAAGTTAAAACATTAACCGTCAAACAGTGAAAAGACACTAGAAATACATTTTATAAGCATAATGTGAGTTATTAAATGCTAGTATGGTACTTTATGAGATTGTGTATGGGGACGGGAAAATGTCCGTCTGTCTGTCTGGTTTTTGAGTTTCAATAAAATGATTCACAAGAATAGGGTGGTGTCCCAAAAATGGAAATATCTTTTAACATGTTTTAGTCCATTCTTTTGACTCTCTAGTTGCTCCAACTCTACAGCTGCTAAACCAAGCACAATAATTAGCCTTAAAATGGGGCAACCATTCTTCATTACCGTCAACAAGAAACTGATTTTAAAAAATAGGATTCACAATTTTGTCAGGATGTCTTAAGAAGCCGCTTGCAGCTTGCGAGCTGTGCTGTGGCCACCCCTGATATATAGTGTATTTTTTATTTTATTATTATTATTATTATTATTATTTTTTTTTTTTAAACCTTACCTGTTTATTAACAGCTACAATGTAGTGTATTAAATCTAGAGTTACAGAAAACAAAAATGAGATCTGGGGGGGACTTCAGCCTCCCCTGCATGTGCCACTGTTCCCTAAAAAAACCCTGTACCATCTTGATTAGCCATGGGGTTGGTATTTGGGAATAGCATCATAAATTATATCAATGATATAACTTAAGTAGTGAGAATAAGTTGTTTATTATAGCACAGGAAATCTGTACATGGTAATGGTTTAATTTTATCAAAAGAAAAGAGAATGCAGTAAAAGGAAGGTACTATTTTACAGATTTTCACATTGATTATTGCTAATTTTTGTAAAGTTGGATTTATCGGAAAAGTGACATCCTCCCTCTGGCTCCTGGTAACTTTCCCTCAAGATCTAGAAGTCCTGCCTGAATGTCAGCCATTGCAGGCAGTTTGCGTATCTCTCCTCTCGCAGCAACAGACGGTTGAGATTTAAGAAGCTGCCGAGCAACACGATGTATGTCATCTGCTTTTACTTTATCTGCAAAATAAATGCTCATCTAAATCTGCAGTGTAGAAAAACTCATAATACAATACTTCAATACAATTACCAGATATAATAATTGATTGTAGATGTTGTAGTAAAGTCAGTACAGTGATACCTCGAGATACGAGTTTAATTCGTTCCGTAACCTTGTTCGTATGTCAATTTGCTCGTATCTCAAAGCAATTTTCCCCATTGAAACTAATTGAAATGTCATTAATCCGTTCCAGCACCAAAAATGCTAACCCAAATTGTTTTTGTTACGTGTTTTTGAATAAGAAAAATGTATTTATAAATGACAAATATTGTATAAAAACAATACTCTACTGCCTCGCCAAGTCAGCTACTCGCACATCGTGCTCATTTTTTTTCTATGATTTCTAGAAAAACTTAGCAAAGATGCTTCGACAGCGAGGTAAACAAGCACACTGGGGGAATAAGTGGGATAATGCACGAGACGCAGGCGCAGTAAACTGGTGGGCCGTGTGCAGCGTCGCAGCTGCCCGTTCCTCGTATCTCAAATGTCGCTCGTATTTCAAAACAAAACTTAGCTTGCTCGACAGCTCGTATCTCAAATAACTCGTATGGTAGGGCACTCGTATCTCGAGGTACCACTGTATTAGCAGATATTAGGACATCACACTATATGAACATACAATATAAAAAATTACTCATCTTATGAATCATTAACAAAGCAGCCCATTTTTCTCTTGGCATAGATGCTTGTGAGGTTTTATCCACATGGTACATGTCAATTGTCAGAAAGAATAGGCAAAACATTGTCACATAACTAATCTGAATGGGTCTAGGCCTATAACTAGATAGAATGCTATTCTTGCCCTAAAGTGGACAGGTCATCTGATAAAAGGGTCACAATGATTTGGAACAAATCATGCAAAGTGTGTAGAATGCACACTTTCATGATTTCACATGCAGCTCTGAGCATGGCTGAAACTATAAAAGACAAATGGATATAAAGCTGAAAACCCCAGAAATGGTAATTATTCCCTCTCAAAGTGGGTGATTGTTTAACAATTTTTTGTAAAGAGTTACAAACTCTTCTGATTGCTAATTACGTACATTGGTTTTATTATTAAAAATGTAGTAGTAGTAGTAGTAGTAAATGATTTATTTTGCCTGGCAGAGTTCCTAACAAAAGTTATATTATTTTGTAACGTAATGCTATGTCTTCTGGTAAATAGACAAAGTACTGCATGGTAATATATAATCAACTCTATTCCATGTGAAGTAAAAAAAAGGAATAGGATGCCATTTAAAAAAATTATCAATGATGCCACAATTAAAAAAAAAGTAATTTTATGCATTTATCTTAAAAATCTTTTGAATATAGAAAATTTAAGAATGTAAGTAAGAATTATGTTAAAATTATACAAGTATTACCAATTGCCTCGATAAAATGCTCTGGCCTCTTCCTGTGACCTGTTGCCAAGACCTGCCGTGCAATATCCTCAAAAACAACTGGCCGGGCTTCTAGATTCATTAGAAGCATTGACTGCAGTTGCCTCTTGGCTCGTTCAAGCTCAGGTTCGCTTAACACTCCCGCCATGTTGACCAGTTCTTTTACTAGTACTTCCACCATGTCTCTCACATTAGGTGGAGGAGCACTTGCATGTATACAGAACAAACCTGTGTCTGCATATGCATGGTTGTACGCAGTTGCATTAAACATCCAGTGATGCCTGTTATAAAAGTAATGTTGATAATTAGTTTTTAAATGACAGTAAATTCACTGAGACTATGAGAGCAAGTCACTAATGGGGGGGGGGGGGGGGGGAGGGGGAGGGAAATATATCCTTTAGTTTCTTTCTTTCTAGGGCTGGCAATACAAACTTTAAATTATGTTATCCGATTTTCAGTATAAATTACTCAAAATATTGTTAAATTAAACACTGCCATTATGTACTTGCACTCTTATCATGAGTTCAAATGTGAGGTGAGGTTTTACCCACTCACATAGGGGAATGCTGGATTGGAATTTACATACTCTTGACTTCAGAATAGATATTATGTGAACTAGCGAATAATAGATACATAATATACATAATTTATAAATGTACCGTATTTACTTGAATATAATCCGCCCTCGAATTTAATGCACACCCCGATTTTGAAACTTGAAATCATAAAAAAAAGTGTTTGTTGGCGAATGTAATGGTAGGATAGGTATTTTATTTGGAATTTTGTCATAGTATTAAGGGAATAATGAACCACCACATTTGAAATTACCATTAAATTTAACTGCCAATTTTAGGCCTACAAGTATATTCACTGACACATTATTCACTGACGTGTTCGTCACTGGAATCCTCAATTTTGTTTAAATTTTACACATGGGGTGCTTGTACTAAGAACAGCAACATAAGATATTCTTCTCTTCTTGCCCTTCATTTCTTGACTACTAACTAGTATTTTTATACTCTCTAGGTAATGCTAATAATAGGCCAACAATAAAATTAATGAAGTCGAGAATTACAGCAATGCATTGTTATGCAAACAAAACTTACCGGTACTGCTAACCTATGAAACGGATTTGTACTCTAATTTAATGCACCCTCGAATTTAACATGCATCTCAGTTTTGAAAGCTACAAATGGACAAAAAAGGTGCACGTTATATTCGAGTAAATACGGTACATAATATATAGAAAACACACTTCTTCATTACAATTTATCACTTACTAGAAACAAGACAGTTAACAATGTAGTTGAAAATGAGGATGATCCTTGAAATGTGTATAATCAACTTATATAAAAGATTTAACCCTTAAATGCAAATTACATGTCATTTCAGCTGTTATAGAGATCATGTTACTGTTGACTGTTGCAACGTCTAGCATTTTTTAATGCAAAAGCATAAATTTTGGTTTTGTTGCATGAAATTCCATTTTTAGGCATTTTAACTTGAATAAATATAGGCATTAATATTAAAATAGGCATTTTTGGTGCTATAAAATTAATGGTTTTGAGTTAATTAGTCATAAAATGCATATGAGCCTATATTTGTTTATTTGGAACAAGGTACTAAGGGGCGAAAGTTTTCACTCGATAATATAAAGATATCTAGATGATATAAAGATTATAAACGTCAGCCATGGGTTCCATACGCCAGTTGACCAGCAGCTGAGGATGGGAGAAAACTCCCGAAACTAGTCCTGCGTTTTAAGAACTGTGACTTTGTGGAGCATCAGTGTATGCAATATTTTATTCATTTTATTGATTTAGTATGTTCCAATGTTTATATTACTTTGTTTTTATTTATTTTAGGCCTATGATAATATAAGCTGTCTTGGTGTGATAGTGTATCTACTCAATTCAATAACTTCCACAACATATGGCTGTGCCAGTTGCCAAAAATATTTTACTCATATAAATTATTCAAATAAAAACGGCTTACCTATTGAGGACATTGGTGTAGAGACGGGTATACATGCCCTTGCCGGGACCTCCTGCACTAAAGGAACCTCCTCCACCCATCATCATGTTCAGGACACATACGGGAATGAAATCAGGATCTTGGTGGGAGCATCCTTCTAGTCCAATCACAACATGTGCTAGTTCAGGCAAACCTGAAGGGCCAGCATACAATGGTATGGCACATTCTTCCTGCAACATGTAAAGAATTCAACATCTCTTACTTACTCAATGGCAGTTGACAATTCCTAAGCAAGCTAAAGGAACATTTTCTATTTTATGGAACCCAAAGGTTCATTGCCATGCTTACATGAGCCAACCATTTAATCCTATTTTGTGCTAACTCCATCCAACGATCCCTCATAAATTCTACTTCCCTTAATCTATTCTAATATTGTCCTCCCACCTACGTCTAGGTCTTCTGAGTGATTTCTTTTCTTTGGGTCTCCCAATCAACATTTTTTAGATATGTGTTTTCTCCCCCATGCGTGCAACATGTCCAGTCCATTTCATCTTCCATGATTTAATTACCCTTATTATATTCGGTCCCTGTTTTCATCTCTCTTGGGTCCAAATATTTTCTTAAGCACCCTGTTTTCGAACACTTTCAGATTATGTTCTTCCCGAAGAATAAGAGATGGGGCTCTAAAACACCAGGTATAATAATTATTTATTTATTTATTTTATTCTGCCAACTACAGGAATAAATCCCAATAACAGTTGGCGTAGTTTCGCCAATACATGTTGTACAGTATAAAAAGTACAATACAATAAATGAACGAATGTGTGAGGATAAAGAAAAAAAAAATACATAAATGATTTACAATAACTACAATTAATTTAACAAGACAATCTAAAAATTAAGCCAAATCATATGGAACATATAACAGTTTATGAAGAAGTCCTATGTACTGATTCAATGACAAGTCAAAATCCAGAAGAGCATTTTGAAGTGATAGAGAATTATATCGTTTACACATTTGAATGAAAGATGAACATTCTAATATTTTTGATTTAATGACAGGAATATATAACAATTCCCTATTCCTTAAATTATTTTTATTTTTATATTTCTGGACAAAAGATAAGAAGATAAAAGTTTCTGAATTGCATAAAATCAAGCATTTCCTGATTTTAGTCGACACTTAACTTCTGCCTTAATATTATTTGCATCTGTAATTATTGCTCCCAGACATCTGATTTTTTCCCACTTGTTTCAAATGTTTTATCAGATTTTAATATTTTGTTGCATATTATTTTAACATTTTAACGTTATTTTAACATCTAGTTTTTTCTGTATTAATTTCCAATCCAACATTCCTGCAGGCATCAGAAGGACTTTCTGCATTTCCCTCAAGTGTGAAATCAATGGAGTTTCCGCATTTTAGACTTACAGGATCACCAATATGGCTCTATTTTATCAACATTGTAAGGATAGAGATAGAAGGGAAAGGACAGCTGTTGTGAACGATCAAATTTTTAACACATGAAAAAAGATGAGGACAATAATAACTGAAATTATACAAGTGAAATCCTTAATTCTTAAAGAAATTACACATGTATACATACTTGTACCATTCCTCCAGTGTATTGTGCAATGGAGTCGTCCACCTTCATGTCACGTACGCCAACTGTTAGGCCAGAATCCTGCTCCCAGATAGGCTTCTGGTCTACAAAATACTTCTGCACACACTCAACTAGTGCACTATGATCCACCCCGACACCTGCAACTACCATGCGCTGTGGTGTATAGTGGTTTTTCAGGTATGTGAATAATACTGCTCGATCAATAACATTCACATTTGCTTCTGGGCAGATCTTTGGCAGCCCAAGCGTATTGTCTCTGTATGCAGCCTGTAGTAGAAAACAATTTTTGTGTGAATCACTAACTATATAAATGGAAGTTGTTTACAAATATAATATGTAATAATCTTATACACCTATACCATTTATTGGGATTATTTACTTTAGTTTCATTAGATTAATCAAAATTCTTAAAATTGTTTATTTTAAATATAATATGTAAACAGGAATGTGGAACTTTACACAGTGAAGCAACTATAATAAATTTGGGAATATGACCATGAAATTTCGAAAGAACCAAAATTATTAAAGTCAGTCTGTAAACACAGGATCTGGAAATCGGGGAGAAAATTTACATTGCAAAATTCAAGAACAACCTAATGAACTTCGAAGTACCAGAGGAAGACAGTTTAATCAGAAAGTTCATAAAACGTCCACCAGGTGCGCAAAAGAATCTTCCTGAGAAGGATTTGGCAGTTGACAGAGTGTTTGAAAATGGGGAGGGGGCTCCTTGAAATGCATCAGACTAAAATATGGTAAGTGAAGCATTAAAGTGTGTTTATGTCAACTCATATAGTAAATTAAATTTAGGAATAAATTTATTTATTTTCAATTGATTTTCCAGTAGGCCTACAGCCTCTTTGAAACAAAAGAAGACGAACATTATCTAGCATGGAAAATCAAATAAAAGATATATGGCACACTCTTTTATGATTATTTTTCAGTGGTACAACAGATTAATAAATTGTTACTTATTAACTTAGTTTTCCACATTCTCAATCAATGTGCAAAATTTGGCACATGCAATGGTCTTTTTAATAATTATCAATTTCAGGGAAGAATGGAGCCTCGCTCCTATTATGTGAACTTAGGGCCATTTTAATAGACATTACTCGCATCTCTTCTCAAGATCGTATCAGCTGAGTAGCTCAAGTTAGCATTCTCATCTTGAGACGAGGGGAGTGCAATAGTCCCGTCTCAAGTTGTTCTTTGCTGATAATTTACTCGAGTAATACGAGATCCCATACTCAATGATACACGATCTGATACGCTGTTTTCCTATAAAACTTGAGCAAGCATGTTAAGAAGTTGAGAATAGAAGGCAGTGGAGGTAAGTTACACTCTGTTCCGACAGGATGGCGCTACAATAATCATGCCCCTAGGCTTTTCCCGCTGGTCTGTCTTCTGCAATTTCACAACATTTCTTTGCTTTTAAAGGTCTTTTCTCTTGTATGTTTGTACATAGCAACTAGTAAAATAACTAAAAAATAACTCCGTGGCACTACATCCCTGGAGGGATTTGGTCTACCACCCGACCGTTGCATCAGCTACCACAGGCAGATGGCAGGACTGGGGGGCATGTGGTCAGCATGCCGACACCCACGGCCGTTAATGGTGGTTTTAATGACCGAACTAGTAAAATGGAAGATATAAAAAGAGATCACATAGAATACATGTTAAGATTACTTGGAAATATCACCTTATATTGTGAATCTAATTTTAAATTATTATGAATTTGGAAAATTATATTTAGGCCTAACCTATATTATGGACTGAAATATTAAATAATTTACACAATAAGGAATTTAAATATAATTAATTAAAATAATATTAATATATATAAATACGAGGGGCGTTCCATATTGATTTACACTTTACTTTTTTTACATTCACTAAGAACCTCAATGCCTTGGCAGATAAAGGGTGGTTCAAAAAGAGCGCCGGTTTTGAAACGGCTGGTAAATTTTTGTTTGTCGGTTGGTGACATTGCTTTGTTTCATTTCTATTTCCAGGAACATTCCGATTGTTGATGCAGTTGGAATTTCTCGCATTCTGTGTCTAACCATGGAGCAATTCACTTGTGAGCAACGTGTGCTAATCGTGAAAACATTTTATCAGAATGGAGAGAGTTGTGCAGCAACTGTCAGGTGACTTCACGCGATTCTAGGGCGTAATGAAGCACCGAATGAATATACAGTTCACAGACTTATGAAAAAGTTCTTTGAGATAGGTTCAACAGTAAACCTCAAAAGTCCTGGTCGTTCTAGTCGAAGTGAGCAGAACATTGCGGTGGTTCGTCACAGTGTGGCTGTTAGCCCAATGAAATCAATTTGTCGCCATTCCCAACAATTGGGATTAAGATGTTCTTCAGTACGGAGAATGCTCCGGTATGATCTCCATTACCACCCCCATAAATTCAGTTGATCCATGAGAAGTTCCCATATCGCCTCATTTCACGCAATGCTGAAAATCAATGGCCACCAAGGTCATGTGACTTAACTCCTTGTGATTTTTTCTTTGGGGTCATCTTAAGTCATTGGTGTATGCCAATAAACCACGAAACATCCATGACTTGAAGGAGGAAATTCGACGAGTTGTCGGCGAAATGGAAATGGAAACTTGTCGTGCAGTCCTAGTGAATTTCATGGACAGAGTTCTCGCACGCCAGCATGGTAGAGGAGGTCATATGCCCGACATAATTTTTCATACATGAAATGGGAAGGTTAGACGAACATGTTCATGTATTTTGTTTATGTTTTTTATTAAAATAAATTTCTTAATTTCAAATATCAAAACCGGCGCTCTTTTTGAACCACCCTATATAACCACTTTCTCAGCAAAGTCTTCATTAAGCTGTACATATTTGTGCCACCCAAGTGGGACTTCTTTAAGCCCTCTGAGAACCACTTTTTTCAGAGTCTGTCATACCCACCTCAGGACATTTCCCGGAAGTCAGCGAAATGATGTCTGTGAAGAAGTCAGAATACAGTGGATGTGGCAGCACCGGAAACCCCATCTTAGTCGTTCTGTTAATGTTGGTCCCTGGTTCCATCCAGTCAATATGGATAATTCCATCCTTGTTCCAAAAGATTGTGGCCATGCGTTTGCCTGCTGAGGGCACTGTACACGACTTCTTCGATGGGGAGCTGCGTTTGTGCTTCCACTGCATTGATTGGGCTTTGGTTCTGATTACCACCTATTCAGAGCTATGAAAAACCTCTGTGCGGACATCATTTTGTCAACTTCCATGAATTGTCCTGAGGTGGGTGCGACAGACTCTGAAAAAAGTGGTTCTCAGAGGGCCTAAAGAAGTCCCACTAGGGTGGCACAAGTATGTACAGCTTAATGAAGACTTTGCTGAGAAAGTGGTTATATCTGCCAAGGCATAGAGGTTCTTAGTGAATGTGGATGTGAATGTGAATGTAAAAAAAATAAAGTGTAAATCAATATGGAACGCCTCTTGTATATAAATAATCATGGTTTGTGAACATTTATATTATTATAAGTCTATGATACATATTATGTTTACTTAAAGCAAATAATATATACAATAAATTTAACTTCACAAGAGCTGCAGATTTATTTTTGTGCATTAAACAAATGGGAATATAAAATATCAATAATAAAAATCAACAATGTGACAATTGAGATATTTACATTGAATAGGACTCTCTGCAGTAATGGTAAATGAGCGTTTAACCTAGCCATTTCCTTGCTATAATTCCAAGTAATCTTACTCAAGTTTTTAGCTAAAACAAGAGTAAAACCACAGAGAATTTAGATAATATACACCTGCTTTACTCAATTTTTAAAAATTATATATATTTTAAAAAAAAATTACAAAAAATTACTCTTCAAAGAGGATTTGAACACAAGATTATCAAGCCCACATGTTACCTCAGAGCTAAATGAACTAGACAAGAATCTGCAGTGTTTAAACGTTTTACCCTGGCACAAAGGTGACAAAGGTGACAGTGTCACTTATATCCATTGTGGAGAGAAATCAAGAAAAATTTCTTTGTTTATTAAAGAAATGCAAATTTTCAGAATTGTATACTACTTCAATTTAAGTGATATTCTGGGCATTACTAACGTCAGATCATGATGCCTAGGCTGAATTGTGGAACTTGGCTTAATTAAGATTTCTACACAAAATTGCAAATAGTCCTTTGTCCACTGTATGCAAGATAAAACTTCAAAACACAACACAGTTTAAAAATCCAAAATGGATGTCATATAACCTATTAAAACATGACGTTTCGGCCAACCCACTAGGCCTTCATCAGGAACACTAAATGGAAGGAAATGGAAGTCCCACTTGCTGCTCTCCTCAGCTGCGACTCGCGTCCACAAAGCCGAATCGTCGGTTTCACTGCCTTCTGGATCATCCAGGACATTAACTTGGAAACTTGTTGTTCTTGTATATTGGTGAAATGGGGAGGTCGTTCAAAGTGAGAATGATAGAGCATGAAAGAGACGTAAGGCTCGGGAGACCGGCAACCGGTTTAAGCCAACACACGGTCGATAGTAAGCACCACACTGACAAACTCAGGATTGTAAAAATCGAACATGACCCCGTAAAGAGGAAAATTGTGGAGGCAATAAACATCATTGACAACCAAGGGAGTTTGAATAGGTACGATGGGGACCTCAGAAACGATTGGTTAAGTCTGATCAAGAATTTTAAAAACAGTATGCGCACGGTAAAATTTCCCTCGCCCCCTGCAATCAATAGCTTGAACTCCATTTACAACATCCCGGAAATTTGGGTTAAAAGATTTGGCAGAACAAGTCTCCAAGTTAAAGGGGTTCGAAACACAAAAATGCATTTTTCATTCTGTGCTGCTAGTTGTAGAGAAACAAAAATAAAACACAATGAACCTTATCCCACCATTATTGAAGCAATACTCCGTGAGTTGTGAGGAATTAAACATTGTCGCATGACGTCATTGGAGCTTGACCTATCAGCGTGTGCACAGTATACGTATTATACTGTGGTGTGTGCTTACATACAACTGCGATCTCATTCCACAGTTTTCGCTCATTCACCTGTTTGGAAAGACTGTTATGGCTTTAAATGAAATTAGCCCCTTCCAGTTTCAGCCCGAAAGAACAAATTCTGATAACAGTAATTCAGACGGTGATTCTGACACCGCAAACATAAATGTGGAAATGCATGCAGGATCAGTGTTTTGGTGCAAGTGTAGAGATTACGAAAATGTATGCTGTGGGAGTTTGAAAATGTAAAATTAGTTAAGAAGGATGAATTTTTATGTGCAACGAAAACCCAAATTTCACTAAATTAATTTTAGACCAGGATGTTTTGACAATTACAAGACACAAATATGTAGCAGCAAAAACAAAGAGTAAAACTAAAAAAAAAAAAATTACTAACCTCTCCTAATCCAGCAGCTAAGACTTGGCTATACGTATGCTATAAGTAGGGTTCGGATGTTTATGACATGTCATATTTTTATCCTGACCTCCATTCTTGCTCAAACACAAACACAAACTGTACGCTTGTTATCCTAATCGGACAGTTTTTATTTTGCATATAAAATCATATTTTGGGCTTTTTTGTGGGCTTGGTCATATTTTGGCCATATTTGTAATTTAACATCATATTTCAGTCATAAATTCGGTAAAAGAGCACAATTTTACAGTGTATGTACTATATGGTCGAATTAAATTTGATATTTATTTAATTAATTTAACGTTTATGCCAAATAAATAGTAACTTAAATTTAAAATTAATGCAATTGTTCATATTTTATAGGGACACTCAAGATCTACAAAATATTACGAGTATTTGGAGCTGATGAAGCGAGCAAGCAGGAACAAATTCTTTAAAAATAGAAGTTAATTACAAGTAAAACTGTAAATCGCCAAAATTGTTAAAAAGTGATTATCTGATAGAATTCATGTGACACGTTATAAATTGGAACATTTCTTTTTTAAAAACACGTTATTTTATTAAGTCACATTTAGTCATTTTAAGGGCATATTTGCAGTCATATTTTCCACTTTTTTAGGTCATAAACATCCAAACCCTAGTTATAAGCAGTTCACAGCCTGGGCCAATTCATGGACTGCCATTGGATATAAAAGAAGAGTGGTAATTCCATCGTGTGCAGTCAACATTATAAGAAATACATTTCCAGAACCAAGTGGTGTGTACATGGGCTTCAAGCTGTAAAAGTAGAAGTCGAAAACATTCAAAATTCCAGTTTGAACTTTAATTTATCGAACAAAATTCTTATTTAGTTCCAAAAGTTAATTAAACCCTCCTTACCTATTAAAACAATTTATTGAAATCTTGAGAAGTGCCTTATTTCTTAGTTCATCATACGATGGACAAGGTGTTGGAGCAATGTTTTTAGGCAGTGATAGATCAATTCCTTGAACCTCTGGTGAAGATTCTCGAAATTGTGTGTGTAAGTTACTTTTAATTTTGTTTATTATTTCAAGTTTCCATTCAATCTTTGATTTTTCATATTTATTCTTGAGTACCAAGGATGCAGAGGGTTTTAGAATAATGTGTTTTAACCCCAATCTTACATTAGAATTATGATCCAAAATTGCAATTATGGACCTAAGGTAGGTCCCATTATATGATAAATGTATTCTTTTCGGGGAGTATTTCAGGCTGAGACTACCACCTATAATTTATCTTAATCCAACATCGAGGTCGCAAACCTTTTTATCGATATGAACTCTCAAAAAAGATTACGCTGTTATCCCTAAGATAACTTATTCTTATAATCACTAAAAAAGGATCAACTATATATGCATCAATATACACCAATAAAAAGAGTTAATTTTATCTTCCCATCACCCCAACAAAATAATAAATAATATTATATAATCATCCACATACTTTCCAAACTGCCAGTGTGAATATAATAATGTTTGATGTGAGCCAAATCTTTTAAGAATGTCTTGTCTAAAATAATTTTTTTAAGTATTTTATATTCACTAGAAAATCCATTAACCCAAGGTTTTTTTTTCTTTCTTTTCTTTTTTTCTTTCTTTTCTTTTTTTCTTTCTTTCTTCCTTTAAGAGAATGTCGTGTTCATAGAATTTCCATATCTCATTTTCCATCCCCTTATGCTCATTCATTATGTGATGCAAAATAGAAATACATTTTTCAATCAAAATATCGCTGTCCCCTTTGCAAGTCTGAGCAGACCACCACAAATGATTGTTTATGCCATTCTTCCAAGGGAATATTTTAGGAATTTTTTTCATGAATTTTTAGTTTCTTCATGAGGCTTTTCGACAAATGGCAAACATCAAACTCATGTTCAATATTGGGGTACTTTGTTTTTAATAGATGCCTGACACCTTCGTGTCTGTCAGAAAGAAAGATGTTGATATTACATTTTTCCTGTTCTAATCGGTTCATTAAATGTTCACAGACAGCCTTTTCCAAATCATCTATCACCACCATCCCTTTTGTAATATTTCAAAATCAATTACTTTTCCGGAATTTAATTCCATCATTGAATAAATCAAATACTTTGCTGAAAACCCAGGGGAGTCGTACTGACCGTCTCCTGCTATAACAATACACGTTTATCATCTGTCTTCAATGAATGTAAACATCTTTCTCTCTCATGTTCCCAGCATTTTAGATTCACCTTTTATATTGCAAACAAACACACTACAGAAAGACATTTTTGCACTGAATTAATAAGACTATAAAACTCGAAAAGAAACACTAAGAAAATTATTACACTGCACTAGAACTGACCGAACAAGCATATTCCTATCCCTCCACTGCATGCAGGTAACTGGTGCGCGTGGCCGCCCGCTCCAGTGACATCACGGAGAATTATATTTCCTCGTATTGCAAACAAACGGAGCATCATTCCGCAACAATAATAACACCAAACTGCACTATTCATTATCAAGATGAACATACATTTTGTGTTTCGGTCTCCTTTAATGTCCCGAACGATCCAGAAGGCAGTGAAACTGACGATTCGGCTTTGTGAACGCGAGTCGCAGCCGAGGAGAGCAGCAAGTGGGACTTCCATTTCCTCCCATTTAGTGTTCCTGATGAAGGCCTAGTGGGTGGGCCGAAATGTCGAGTTTTAATAGGTTATGTGACATCCATTGTGGATTTTTAAACTGTGTTGTGTTTTGAAGTTTTAATTAAGATTTCTTTATTATATTAATTAGTTTTAAATCCTTATCGACCAATGAATAAAACGACTGCTCTTACCAACATATTAGTATTGTATGTTGTGTACAAAAAGAGTGAAAAGCTAAATACGATTCCAACAGAACGCCATCTTGAGACACCTCGAACTTTACTTGGGTGACAAGATATTTTCCCTCAATGCTCTCAACCAGATTCAGCTACTACTGCTCTGAACGCTCGCAACCTCGACTTCAGAAGCGATTATTGCCTAGCCTGACAGTTCTCGCCTAACATCTTCTCAAGCAAGAGGCTTGCGGTGATACTTAAGCTTGTGTTTATTGCACTGCAGAGCATCTCAAGTATGACATTACTTGAGTTTCTCAGGTGAAACAGGTCATTGCTATAACCCTTACTTTCCTTATAAACTAAAGATAATAAATGCTTAGTTCTATCCATGTTAAACTATCCTTTGGAAGTCTGTGAAAGAAAAATGTAATGAAGTGCAATATATTGCAGTTTAGAAGATATTAAATAAAATTAAGTAAACCAAAAAGCTAATAGGGAATAATTGAGCTGTGTAAGAAAGTTGCTTTTTATGACAAAATATTTATTGCATCTCCAAAGAAACTCTTCAGCAGATGGCAGATCACTTTGAGAATAAATTATTTACAAACTCACTGCATGTATCATGTCCATAAGAAGTGGTTCCTGCTCTGGCCGCATATGCAAAGTCTCCAGTTCAAAGGCTAAGGCCTGTCGAGCAATACCTAGCTGTAAGAGTAAAATATATTTAATTTTTAAAAAAGTTCTAATTCATTCTTAAGTGTACCAATTGAATTATGGGCTACAAAAAAGTAACATATATAAATATATAACTTATATGATAAAATTAAAATAAATAAGACCACAGTTTCTTGAGAAAGTTTGTAAGCATATGTGAAGGAGTAGCCTATGTGGGATAACTATACCAACGCCAGCCTTAGAAAGGAACCTGATCAAAACAAATAGTATGTGTACTGCCAGCTCACGGAGCTGTTCATCGGCCTTGGATTACAACACATAGTTCCATGTCAGATTACAAAAATCAATTTTGTTTTATATTAGTAAATACTTTTTATTTTTAAAAAGTAAACAATTTTCGATTATCAAATTTTAGTTCACACTGTATTTAGAAACATATAGTAAATAATGAAAACATAATGAATTGAGATGTGCGCATGCACCGTTATGTTATAATTAAGTTGATCAGTCTTCTCTTGCTGCATATAGCTATTGCTCGCTTGTTTTCAAATAGTCTATTATAGTATAGTTGAAGATAATAATCATTAATAATCAGAATATATTTGTGAAACATCCTAAAGGAAAAATATTGAAAAGCGGTGAGAAAACTATAGTTTTGAATGTGTTTGTGAAGTTTTGTGAAAAGTATTCGGATTTAGCCATTAAAGATCTTCTTAGTTTAATGTCCAAGTTTACTGGTGTTTCCGCGAAAACTGTCAACTCTATTCGTACAGAAAAACACAGAACTGGAAAAGTGTCAACACCTTCAAAGACAAGGAAACGCGAGAAAACTGTGCTTGAAACGAAGAAATGCTGTGTGTCGTAAAGTGCATCAGTTTTTCTTGGACAACGAACCGCCAACAATTGGGAAGGTGCTAGCAGTTGTTAATAGTGATAGAGACTTACCTGACTTTAAAAGATCAAGTTTTAGTACTCTATTGAAGGAGATTGGGTTCGAGTAAGTGAAGAGGAACAGGAAGTACCTGATTACTGACCACGAGGACATATTGCTTTGGAGAAGAGACTACCTTAGGGAAATACGCAATGTAAGACAGCAAGCTTGTAAAATGTACTATCTCGATGAAACGTGGGTCAACGAAGGTCATACTACTTGGAAAGTGTGGAGAGATAAAACTGTAGAGTCGAAAAAGCAAGCATTTCTGTCAGATCTCACTACCGGACTAAAGGATCCATCAGGGAAGAGCAAAAGATTAATTTCATTACATATTGGAAGTGATGAGGGGGTTGTCTCCTGTTCAAATCCATGAAAATCACTGACTATCATGAGGAGATGACAGGTGAAGTTTTCCAGGAATGGTTTTAAAGAATTTTAACCAAGCTTCAACCCAATAGTGTGTTTGTTATGGCAATGCGCCATATCACAGTGTTAAATCTGATCATGTCCCTACTAAATCGTGGCTTAAGGCTGACATTTTCGAGTGGATGGATGCTAAGAATTTTCCATGTGAAATTAAGAAATCAAACATTAACAAACAATATAAGTACGTTGTTGATAAAATGGCAGAAAGGTCGGGTCGTAGTGTTAAGACTCCCTCCGTATCATTGCATTCTAAATCCCATCAAGCTTGTGTAGAGCCAGGTGAAGTGATATGTTGCACGTAATAATAGGTCTTTGAAACTTGAAGATGTCAAGGTCTTGGTAGAGAGAGCAATAACAGAAATAACAGCTGATAAATGGTGACAGTGTTGAACATGTAATAAAGGAGAAGAAATTCTGGGAATCAGAAAGTATGTGCGATGCCTTTGTTGACCGCTTTGAAATTAATCCTGCAGACAATAGCAGCACTGAAGACGGGGTGGAGGAGGAGGTGGAAATGAACGATTGAACCACTTACATGATCTCAATAAGGTAACTTTTAATTTTCACTGCCATTCTATATTTCCATACTGCTTATATTACTACTTTAGTAGGCATATTTTACTTATAAAATTATACTCATCAACAGGAAACTTATTAAATGAAGTTATGTTCTATTTTCCAATGCACCGAATAATTTTTCCAAATTTATAATTAAACGTTTGTAAGCTCGGTTCGTTCAGAACATAAGCATGTGTTGACAAACACAAATAGTGCACTCACTCCGCCCATGGCGTAGTAATACAATTTCAGTCCAGTACTTCGTGCACTTTTTATTTATTTATTTAATTACATCAGGTTCTCTTCTTAGGCTGGCGTTGGTATAGGATATTAACAGAATGAATTTACAGCAAATTCCTCATGTCAACAATAGGTCTATTCCATAATCTTTGTCAAAACATCTGAAGCAGTGAAAATATTCAAAAGTTTCAAAGTTTATTTTGGAGGGGACAAAATTTAAAATTTGGACTTTTTGGAATTTCTCCATTGGTTATAGGCAAAAACTAAAAGTTTGCAAAATTTAAAGTTCCTAGTTCACCTGGAAGTGAGTAAACATCCATGTTAATAAGGGGATGATTAGTCTGTCATAGTTGTGAATGACTGTCATGGCTATCCAGCCAGTTTTTTCATATTTATGGGGGAGCTAGAAAACACCAAATGCTTGTGGCTGTTGTATGTGCCAATATTCCTGCCAAATTTTATGATTTTTTCTGTCCTATGTGTGTAAAAAATTACATAATGTGAGGAAAATATAAAATAAAATTAGGTAAACTGATATAACAAGTGCCAGGTGGAGTTAATAGTCAGAAACCGAGTTTTAGATTACATAATGTGAGGAAAATATAAAATAAAATTAGGTAAACTGATATAACAAGTGCCAGGTGGAGTTAATAGTCAGAAACTGAGTTTTAGACCACGGTTTCTTGAGAAAGTTTAGTATTGATAAGCATATGTGAAGGAATAAGTGGGATAACTAGAATATTAACAGAACAAAATTACAGCAAATGCCTCACACCTAAAGCAAGGAATGATAAAATGATAAATCTACTGAACTGATCAAAACATAAATATGGTCCCTGTGGTAGGTGGAATGCACTGTGAGTCTTTAAATGATGGAGAGTAACTAAAAGAAAGAAAACTCCATTAAGACATTGTGAAAGTTAGGTAGGCCTAATATTGAAATGAAAGCTCATATTTTTCAGCATGATAACAATAAGACAAAGCAGCTGTTTTAGAGAGCGTGTACTAAAAATAAATTGTTAGGGTCCCGCAAAATACACAACATATCTGAGGGAACCTCAATACCACAAACTGTGATGAAGGTGGTTTTGGTAGAGTTCGCGCTACTGTAACTTATTTCACATTACAAAATAAAGTTATAAGTATGTAGCACACTCAAACCTCAGCGCTTAATCTTTCTGATATTAGACATTAAAAATGTCTAATATTATGTCTACACGAATTCGCTCCAATTAATATTTCTTGTCTACAAATAACAAATCTTTATCAAATAAATCTCAAAACTTGTATTTTATATTCATAACTCCTAGATGAAGCCTTGTATTCTTGCATGTCATGCTTTTGTTTAATTAGCCATCACTACACAATACAATGGCCAGAGAAGGAATTTTTGTAATCTAACTCAAGAGTTAAGCTCCAGATCGATTTATTAAGCAGGGCTTACAGAAGAACAAAGGTCTAAAGTTTGATAAGCATATACGAAAGAATATGTGGGTAGTGTTATTTGTCAAAGCTAACTGTATTGCAACTTCCAAAGCCTTATATGAACACTGTAAAACAATATGTTGTTGTGAAAACTGATTTGCATTTGGTAAATTCTGTCTAAGAAATTATATTATCACAAAATAGTCGCTAATTGGGCATTACCCTGGTACCAGTCAACTGATTTGAACTAAAATCAATAGGCTTCATCCGTCCCATGGACATTATATATGCATATACCAAGTTTAATGAAAATCTGATAAAGCGTATTCGAGTTATTGCGTGTACAGGCACAAGAATGAATGGACGGACAGACATTTTCCAAAAACCATACAATCTCATAAAGTACCATACTGGCATGGTAATAAATCAGGGGTGCCCACAGGGGGGGGGGGTTAAGACGCAGACTGCATCATTGAAATTTCTGGGGGGGGGGGGGGCAAAATATTATCGTTTTATGAATCTTCTGGGGGGGGGGGGGTTGAAAATTGTTGCAAAATTAGCGTTTTATATGTTAAAAATAAAAACGGTCAAGTTTTATAACTTTGAAAGGTCTCTTCTAATTCTTTAGAAGTGAATAGTCAATAAATTAGCGAAACGCATTTGCTTGTATATATTAACAACTGCAGCGCCAACGAAATCAATCACTCTGTGCTGATAGCGGCGACTGCGAAATGAATCATTGTTGGTAGGAATTATTGGAGTATTAGTTCTTACTGGGTTATTACAGTCTTTGTACAATGCCGCCTGCAAGAATAATATTATTCTCGGAAGTGATTTTACTGCATGTGTCACCTTATAAAGAACGGGAGGGAAGGTGTGGAAAAATCTGTTTATAACCAATGCTGCATTCTTAATTTGAAACTTGAGGTTACGGTTACCGGTTTCAGTCCATCTCGGCATCTCGAAAATGATGAAAAAACAACAGCAATTTAAATAATAATAATAAAGTAATAATAATTTTATTCATCCATTATATCATATAAACATGTACAGGGTACAAATGATGTTGGACACGTCAGATCTTACATGCTAAATATTGCTTACATTTGCATTTATTCTCATATTCGCACTTATGCTTACATTAATTAAATAAGTAAATAAAAGAAAATAAAGAAACATGGACTGCATACAAATTTGGCCGTATAGGAGAGTTAATTACTGAGCAAGGGAGGAGCAGACATGTTTCTATTGATGAAAGTAGGCTATATATTGAATAAAATGCATGCTGTAGTAGAAAGGATTTGACCTCACGTTTAAATTTCGTAATCGATTGCTGTTCTCTAATTTGGTATGGTAAAGTAAAGTGATCCCTATACAGGCCATGGAAGCCCAGAGGGTTCCAGGAGGTTGAGGTTCCCAGATTTTGGACATTCGGCACGTGAAGGTGGTAAGGTTGTCAGCCTTACGCACCGGCCGCCTTTACCTCCAGGATTGCTCCTGGTACTCATTTCTGTTAGAGGCTGAGTCGACCCCAGGGCCATAGTGCCACCAGAAGGATTAGGCCAATTGAAAAACTCCGACCTCATCGGGAATCGAACTCGTGACCTTCCGGTTTGTAGCGCAGCGCCTCAACCACTACGCTACAGTTTGTTAAAAAAATTTGTTCCTATGTTTAGTATGCCTACATTGTTTTTGTAGATATCTGTTCTACAGTATTGAACATGTAAATCAAACTTGTTCCGTGTATTATGTTCATGTACATCTGAATTTGTTTTTATGTTGTCAATGTATTGTTTTATAAAACATAAGATTTCAAGGAGAAAAATTGAGCTCAGTGTTAAGATTTTTTGTTTCTTGAATATATCTTTACAGGATGTTCGTCTTCCTATTCTATTCATTATTCTTATTGCTCTCTTTTGTATTTTAAAGACTGTTTCACTTTCTCGGTTGTTTGCCCAAAATACTACCCCATATTTCATACGTGATTGGAAATGAGCAAATAACAAACAGAACTAAGTTTGAGAGCTAGATTTTTTATATGTGTATTCCATTTCAAAGATTCATTTATATGAATGCCCAGGAATTTTGTTTCTTGTTTGTATTTAATTTCCTCTTTATTTAATTGTAACTGAGGTTTTTGTTGGTTTTTATTTTGCCTACTTTGAAATTTCATTGCTTTGTTTTATCTGTATTTATAATAAGTTTGTTAGTATGGAACCAGTTATACAAATCATTTAACAATGAATTACTTCTTTCTTGTATTATTTTTTCATTTTCCCCCGAAACTAAAATATTTGTATCATCTGCAAACAGAATGATATCTGGTACTTTAATATTTAATGGTAGATCATTGATATATAACAAAAAGAGTAATGGAGATAAGACTGATCCTTCTGGAACACCATGCTTTACTTCTTTTTTACTTGATGTGTATGTTTGTATTGTAGGTGTATTGTCTCCACTCTGTATTTCTACAATTTGACTATGGTTTGTTAAGAATGATTTTATCCAGTCGTTCGCAATGCCTCTAATTCCATATGTTAATAGTTTTGTTAGTAGAATACTATGGTTTAACACATCATATGCCTTGGTTAAGTCAAGAAAAATTCCAATTACTTGCATCTTATTGTCTATTGATTTTTGTACCCGATTTATAAGGCTGAATATTGCTGTTTCCGTTGATTTGTTTTCTACAAATCCATTCTGACATTCTGTTAGGATATTCTCGAACAAGGCAACATATAGACAAAATTCCATCAGAACTGCTTCAATCTTTAGGGCAAACAGGAACTGAAAGCTTGTTCAGAATTATTTCCAAGATATATGATAAAGGCGAGATGCCTCAGGACTTCCAGAAGAGTATCATTTTCACAATTCCCAAGAAAGCAGGAGCAGAAAAAATGCGAAAACTATCGTACAATAAGTCTCACAACACATGCTTCAAAACTACTAACTAGAATCATTTACAGGAGAATAGAGAAAAAAGTGGAGGAAATCCTTGAGGAAGACCAGTTTGGGTTCAGGAAAGCCAAGGGTACAAGAGAGGCAATTATATCGCTGCGACTTATTGTGGAAGGAAGAATGAAGAAAAGCAAAGACACTTACATGGCTTTTGTTGACTTGGAAAAAGCCTTTGACAATGTGAATTGGAATAAGATGTTTACAATTATGAGAAAGACAGGTCTTAAATATAAGGATAGAAGAGTCATTCACAACCTATATCAGAATCAGACAGCTGTAATAAAGGTGGAAGGTGCAAGAATTAAGAAAGGAGTGAGACAGGGATGTAGTCTGTCTCCCCTTCTGTTTAATTTATATGTTGAGGAAGCACTGAAGGAATTAAAGGAAATGTTTGAATCAGGAATAAAAATTCATGGAGAAAAAGTAAAAATGCTGAGATTTGCTGATGATATTGTTCTGCTAACTGAAGATGAGGAAGACCTAAGTGAATTATGGAATGGTATGAATGGACTGTTAGAAAATAATTTTGGACTGAAAATTAATAAAAACAAAAGAAAAGTGATGAGATGCAGCAAGAATGCCATAAGCAACATGAAGAACATTAAACTCGGAAATGACAAAATACAGGAGGTGAATGAATTCTGCTACTTGGGGAGCAAAATTACTAAAGATGGACGAAGCAAAGATGATGTGAAAAGCAGGATATTACAAGCAAAAAGGGCTTTCTTTAACAAGAAAAGTCTATTGGTGTAAAATATTGACCTAAAAGTCAGAAAAAAATTTCTAAAGTTATATGTTTGGAGCATAGCACTCTATGGCAGTGAGATATGGACTTTAGGAAAAAGTGAAAGGCATAAAATAGAAGCTTTTGAAATGTGGTGCTATAGACGAATGTTGAAAATCAGGTGGACTGACAGAATATCTAACGAAGAGGTCTTAGAAAGAATAGAGGAGCAAAGAAGTCTATGGACAACACTCATTAGAAGAAGGGCCAGACTAGTGGGGCACATTATGAGGCATCCAGGCTTGGTCAACACTGTATTAGAAGGAACAATAGAGAGGAAAAATTGTAAGGGAAGACCACGATTAGAATATGCAAAACAGATTATTGGCGATTTTGGATGTAAAAAATATGTAGACATGAAGAGACTGGCTCAAGATAGGAAGAACTGGAGAATTGCATCAAACCAGTTGTAAAACTGATGACTACAGAGAGAGAGAGTTAGGATATTATGTTTTTTAATAATTTAAATTAGCCTGTTATACATAAGTCTCTCAAGGATTTTTGAGAAGACTGACAAAAGGTTAGTTTTCATTTTCATCTTTTTTTCCTTTTTTGAACACTGGTATAATTTTTGCACACTTTAGTTTATCTGGGAATATACCTGAGGATAGAGATGCATTAAATATATCAGTTAACGGCGCCTTTATATGTTCTATGCTTGCTTTTACTATGCGGTCCTGTACTTCATCAATGCCAGCTGATGATTTGTTTTTTAAGTCTTTTACAATTTTTACTACCTCGTTTTCAGTAACAGGAATTGTGAAGAATGAATCCGTGCAAAAGTTTATTTTTTTTTGGTCTGTTTAAATGGTTTGTATCATTATGCTTCTTTACTAATGTATCTGCTATTTCTGAAAAGTAAGTGTGTTTAGAATTGTTGTGCAATGCCATTATTAGGCATGACAAATGACAAGATCACTGCAGACAGAAACATCCGTATATACTGAAACATACCGTAATTTAGATATCAAGTACAAGATTACTGAAAGTAAAAGCAGTGGCGAAGATAAAAGGAAACCGTATATTGATGTAAATCCCAAGCAGAATCTTCAAGATAAAGATGACGAATTTCGACAGCCAGGGGGGGCCTCGGGGAAAGGAAAAAAATTGTATATGAATAATTATTATAGTAAGGTGTTTTTCTTTTAAGACAATTATTTGAAAGTCAGTTGAGACATAAAAAGTTTGCAGAAGTTTTACCAAGTCGACAACATGGATGCAGAATCCACAGTGGATTAGGAAAGGGGAGTCCAGGGGGATTGGACCCCCAAAAGTCAAAACCTAAAATTCTATATTTGTATTTTTAAAAAATATTTATTTAATTAAACAAGATTTATTGGTGTGTCAAATATGATAGCAGTTATTTTCTTTTCATAACATAATGAGTAGGCCTATTATGTCCACTGTTCCATGTGTTATTTAACTTTTCTTATAAATAGTAATAAGTATTATAACTTAGGTAACAATTTCTTGTTTAAGTTGCCATGTCTTAGAGTTTAGTAAACAAATTTGCTAACTAGTTTTTCAGTGTTAAAATAGCGTAAAATGTGATTTTCATTAGTTCAATATTTAAAAATTTCCCGGGGACACCCGACTTAGGTAGCATTTTCTTCTTTACATTGACATATCTTAGAGTATGGTAAACAAATTTTCTAGCTAGTTTTTGAGTGCTAAAATATCGTAAAATGTGATTTTCATTAGTTCAATTTTTAAAAATTTTCCGGGGGTGGAC
This sequence comes from Ectobius pallidus, assembly GCA_964059195.1. Taxonomy (NCBI): domain Eukaryota; kingdom Metazoa; phylum Arthropoda; class Insecta; order Blattodea; family Ectobiidae; genus Ectobius; species Ectobius pallidus. The sequence goes on along the minus strand of CAXKWD010000003.1, from coordinate 143,794,355 downwards.
CCCACTTAGGTAATGGTTTCTTATTTACATTGGCATGTCTTAGAGTATGGTAAACAAATTTCCTAACTAGTTTTTCAGTGCTAAAATAGCGTAAAATGTGATTTTCATTAGTTCAATATTTAAAAAATGTTTGGGGATGGACCCCACCCCTTTTTTTGGGGGGTATTTCAAACCTCCCGGCAATTCCGACCCTCCCCGCAATTATTTTCTGGCTACGTCATTGTTGCAATTATTATATTATTAATATAATGTTAGGCCTACAAAGTGGCCCAAGAAGTTAAAGCGACAAAAAATAAATTAATTAAAAAAATTGCCCCCCCCCCCCTAGAAAATATCATATGGGCGCCCTTGTTGACAGCCAATCAGGTTGGGGGTGAGCAATGAAGTTTGTGGGGGCTAGCAATGAAGTTGGAGGGTGAGTCTTGTAGTTTGGGGGGGGGGGCACCCCTGAATAAATATTATAACTAGACATCAGATTTTTAGGTCCTTAAAGTAAGTTTTTGGTGCCTATACAGGCAGGAAAAATTTAGATAGGCAATTTAGATAGGCAATATAGAATTTGTGAAATATCCCCTTTGAAGGAATATAATAAAAAAAATCTTATGTGAAACATTCACATAACTTCCTTTACTCATAATATATTCCAACATACAGTGCATGGCTATGTTGCAGTAGAGTGTCTTCAGTTGTCTCAGCTTCTTCAAAGTCACATTATTCTCGAGGCAAGTCTTAAACCCTAATTTGTATATGAAATGACTGGCTTATAACTACCTTTCAGAGAATTTATTTGGGAAAATGTTTCAAATGTTAAGAGCTCTTTGTATAATATATCATCATAACCAACAAGTGCCATCTGACAAGGATATAAAATTTTATTATTCATATTCTTTAAGTATAAAATGAATAATAATAATAATAATAATAATAATAATAATTAGCCATGCTTATATTTTCACACTAGTTCCTTAACACTAAACTCGAAATCTACAATTCAATTATATCAGGGTGTCCACCAAGTAATGCTGAAGAAATTCCCGGCTTAATCCCTGATTTCATTGATCATTTCAGAAATTCCCGACCAAAATATGAAGCACTTTCTAATAACTGTGTAAGAAAAATTACAGGATTATACATACTTTAAATAAGAAAAACTTTTAGTAACAAAAGTAATTGCAAAGTATAGGCTATAACAGATACAAAAATTAGTACAATAATAGCTATTTATGTATCAAGTACGCAAAATAACGCTTTAGCGGACGAATCTAGTATAGCGGCCGAGGCTGAAATACTGGATGAGTCCGCTAAAGTTTTTGCGTACGTGGTGCATACAATATTTTTTGGTAAAAGTTCTATAAATTATATGAAATAAAACAAAAATACCGTATAATTAATCATAATGAAAGTCAGTCAGTCATTTCTTTAAGTTATCTGGTCATGGCCATCTAGATCATAAAACAACAATGACCGTACGTAGCAATAACAAATGTGGTAGTATAGATGCATAATATATGAGTTCCTTGTTTGTAAACAATATTGAATACCAACTAGTATTTATGAGAAGCTTGTGAAAATATAAATGATAATACCGAGGAAATTTCAATCCAAGCCAGAAACATTGAATTGGAGCTGCTACCAGCAACTTCACGGCAGAAATAGGCTATGAGAAGGGATATATTACAGCATTTAAATGCTGTTCGTCCATGGTAAGGAATGTTTTTCAAGTGAACCAAAATGTGAAAAGTTGTTGGCTTATATTTGTTGTCATGTGACGAAGTGGGCTACCGTGTTTTGCGAAAATCCTGGTAAAGTTTCTGATTATCATAAAGAAACGTGTTGGCTTAAATTTGTTGTTTTATGACCAATTATATGCGTAAATCCATGTTAAAGTTGGTGTGAGTGGTCAATGCCGTCTGGGTTTTGTTTATAGATTGCCATGACGACTTTAAAGGACAAGGCCGCTAAAATTGCATTTTGAATGCAGTTTGAATGCACTTTTATGCAATTTTAGCGGACTTGTCCTTTAAAGTGCAGCTTTTCGGCATGTTACCAGTCCGATAAGCAGCTGTTTTAGAGAGCATGTACTAAAAAATAAATTAAATATACTTTCATATAGGCCTATTATTGTCTAGAAGTTTTTTTGATCACACTTTGCAATTTTTCGAATTTTCCCGGATATTTTAACAAATTCATTGACTTTTCCCAGATTTTCCCGACCATACGGAATTCCCGGCCTTTTCCTGGATTCACGGATTTTCCCGACCAGTGGACACCTTGTTATATATTAATACGTTTTTCAGATATTTTTGTTTAGGCATTTGTATGTAGATGTAGATTTCTCGTCCTGGAGATCCTGTGTTGAGCAGGGCTCAAGGATATAGAAGAACACGTCAGATCAAAAAATACATGCATGATAAACTGCAAGCTGCCAAATTTATCCAAGCTGGAAATATTCCTCCAAATTGTAGAAGGTGAGTTATTAAAAATTTCTTGACATATATTTTGAAAGGTTTGCTTTTTCTTTGAATACATAATAATTTAATGTTACTTGGAAGCTTGTTATATATCTGTATTGCAGAATAATAAGCACCCTTCTGAAAGAGTTTTAACGAGTTAGTTGGTCTGTGTAGATCATTCATGTTTCTGGTAGTACGTCCATGTACGCTAAAATTAGTTTGAAATTTATCAATATTATCCACTATATAACAGAGTTAGAAGAGTTATATCCCCTGAAGAGTGAGAACTTTTAATTTTTCAAATAGCGGTTTACAAGATTCCCTTTTATTCTTTCCACATATTATTCTTATTGCCTGTTTTTGTAATCTAAATATTTTCTTCCTATGGGAAGAGTTGACCCAGAATATGATTCCGTACCTCATTACAGAGTGAAAATATGCAAAATATACCATAAGTAATGCATCCTGTTGTAACATATTATTCAAAATTCGTAAAGCAAAGCACGCTGAACTCAGTTTTGGACTTATCATTTCTATGTGTGTCTTCCAGTCAAGATTTTGGTCAATTTGTAGTCCTAAAAATTTTACATTGCTAATTTCTTTTGTGATTTGTGTTTGATAATTAATTTCAAGATTTGAGATACATCTGTTTTTTTGTCCTAAATTGTATAAAGTGGGTTTTATCAATATTAAGTGTCATTTTATTAGCTAGAAACCATGTGTTTAACTCATGAAAAGCCTTTGTAGCTATTCTTGATAAATGTTCTTGTGACATTCCTGTTACAAGTACACTAGTATCATCTGTGAAGAGCAATACCTTTGATTCGTCACTTAAGTTATAGGGCAAGTCATTAATGAAAATTAAAAAGAGCAAAGTATTGATCCCTGAGGTACCCCATTCTTAACAACCCCTAAGTTACATTCAATTCCAGACAGATATGATTTGAACCACTTAAGTGATAAATTATCCAACCCATAATGATCTAATTTTTTAAGTAATATTTCATGATTTATACAGTCAAACGCTTTTGCTAAGTCACAGAAAATTCCCAGAGCGTACTTCTTTTTATTTAACGATTCCAATATTTTAGTGGTGAGTTGAAATGTGGCATTCTCAGTGGACATGCCACTTCTAAATCCAAATTGAGATGATGTAAGAAAGTTATTCAAACTAAGATACCGGTAGTGTATTATGCGGTTGTACATAGCCTTTTCAAAAACTTTTGAAAATGAGGTTAATAGCGATATAGGTCTGTAATTTGATGGTAGATTTTTGTCACCTTTTTTAAAGAGAGGCTTAACAATAGCATGCTTCAGTCTTTCTGGAAATATTCCATTTCCTAACGAACAATTGCATATGTGACTAAGAGGTTTACTGAGTTCCAATGAGCAGCTTTTTAACAACTTATTACTTATGTCCAGGGGCGTATACTCTATTGGTGCTATGCGTGCGCCGCACGCCCTAATTCTAGATGGAATATATTCATTAATAATATTTTATTTTGTCAGTAAATTGTGGAAAAATCAGTGTCATTTTCATTGCTGAAATGAGAAAACAAGGGCCCCACTGCGAGGCTGTCACCCGTGTGCTACGATTCCGTAATGAGAATGAGTTTCTGAGCGGTACGTTAGGCGTGGACTTGCCTCGAGGCTAGAACTTGTGTGCTATGAGTTTTGAAGAAGGGCGATATCCTGATCACGGGGTGGAGAAGGTGGAGATTTCGCAGTGTCTTCAGTGCCTTGCGTGCTATTGAAGTTGCGCACTCAGCTGAGTTGTAGCGAAGTATATTGCGATTTCAAGAAGTTAAAAAGTAAATGATTGTAAATGTTATTTTATTTAATGTTATCAAAAGTGTTAAATAATTTTTTAATCTTTTATTTTAAGAATTTCAATAGCAAATAATTGTAAATACAGTATTACTTTATTTACTGTTATTCTGAGCGCGGCGGGAGATTTGCCGGTAGTTTGCGTGCTACTGAAGTTTCGCAAGCAATTGTGTTGTACCTAAGTATATTACAATTTTAATCATTTCAAGGCAAATATTGTAAATATTATTTTATTTAGTGGTTAAAAAATCTGTTAAATTAATTTTTAGTTAATGTAGCCTATTTCATTCTGAAAACATTATGAAAGAGCACAGCTGTATTTTGGAAGTTCTTCTGATAAATACATTTTTATCCAAAACTTTTCAAGATAAATTGCAAATTGTGACAAATGTACGGCTTTGCCCTGAGTTAACAAGTCTTTCTACAATATATAAAGGCAAGAATGTAGAATATACAGAACATTTTTCAGTCTCACATTCCTGAGGAAGGCCACAGAGTTAAGACGGCCGTAAGCTCGAGCCGAATAATTTTGACACGACTGATAACCCGAGAAGTCATCTTAACTAATCAGCGCCGTGAAGGCTTCAAATCTTATAAGTACAAATCCTTCATGTTTTAAAAGAAAGAATAAGCCTACTTTAATAAAGTAAGCTATTTTTAACTGTTCAGTTAAAGTTAATCTACATTCTCAATTAACTCAGGAATCAAGTACATTTTCTGTGTAGGACGATAGCATAGCACGCCCTTTATCAGAGATCAGGATACGCCACTGCTTATGTCATCCCATCTAGACGAGCTTTCACTTTTAAGAGACTTGATTATATTTTCAATTCCTATGTTAGAAGTCAGGTTCATTTGAAATCTATGGTTCCAAGCTGTAGATTTTGTCAGTAGGTCTACTCCCTTAATGCTAATATTATTTGTAGGAATATATTTCTCTGCAATATTTATAAAGTGACTATTAAAAGCATTTGTAATGTCTGATTACTAATCTAGTTTTCTGTCTTGGTATATTAGTGATGTACAATCATTGTTTTCCTTTGCTCTCCCCATTTCGTTTTTTATTACATTCCATACAGTCTTTCTTCAGTATGTTGCAATACTTTTTATAGTATTCCTTATGAGTTTGGTTGTTACTGGTTCTATATTTTAAATAGAGCTCTCTTTTGTTTGCACATTATATTTTAATACCAGCAGTTAACCATGTGTTATTCCTTGACTTAGATGAATTAGCAGTTTTCTTTTTTGGAAAATTTGCCTCAAAATGCCGTGACACTATGTTTAGGAATTCACTTAATTTACTATCTACTTTGTCATAGGATAACATAGATTCCCAGTTTTCATTCACAAGATCTTGTTTGAAATTTAAAATTGAATCATCATTCATTATTCTAGTCATATTACTGTGGGAATGTTTACTGGTTGAATTTACTTTATTAATGTGCTTCATGATCTGATAATCCATTTAATATTGGAAGTACTTTAAAATTAAAATCTTGTTCTATATCTTGTTGTTTGGGAGTTGTTCTGAACTCTAGTTGGAAAGTTGACTATGAAATCTAGATTATAGCTACCCAATAAAGATACCAGCCTGATCTTTTTCTCACTATTAATTGAGAAATCTACATTAAAGTCCCCACACAGTATGATATTTACGTTGGAGCAATAGTACAATATAACACAAAACTAACACTTTGCTTGAATTTGTAGCTTGTGATATATTTGCCATTGATGTGTATATTAATCTAGTTACAAGTTATCTTTGACTTGCCGTCAGTGCTATCATATATAGGCTATATAAAGGATTTATATATTTATAGAACTGTCAACAATGCTCATTTACCTAACATAATTAAATGTATCTTATTGTTAAGACAGGGGCAGAGTAGGCCTACCCATACTGGGTGCCTTGTGCCTTGTTGATGTGGATATCAATGGAATTAACTTATACAACTTTTCACATACCTGTCTTCATGTGTATTTTTTTCCTGATAATGATTATAATAGAAGTATCAGCCATTTGCGCTTAAATAAAAGGTTATCATGGATGTAAAGAAATGTATGAGTCAGAAGTACAAATCATATTTTCTTCTATTCCATTAGAAAAATCCCCACAATAACTAAATAACTCTTCCACTAAATGAAAACAATGAAATTCACATCTGGATAGGCAAATAAAAGTGCAGAACTATAAAAAACGCCAGATTTCATCACCTTAATTCAACATACATGCAATGATTTACACAATTTATAAAATTATCATCACAATTTTATAGAACCACTAATCATTAAAACTATGTTTATATTCATTAAATTAAGACATTGATATAACATACAAGAATTTGGAGGCAATCTTTTCCAAAGATTTGACTTTATCTTTCCACATACATCAGAAGAGATGACAGTTTTGAGTCACCCTTACCTCCTGTAGAGAAATCTGTGGTCTGAGAACAACTTCACCTAGAACTTTAACTACGGCATCTAAACCACGACTATCTGCAGATGCTGCATATACAAACGTATCCCTGAAAGAAAATTACGGTATCATTGAAAACAAAAGTTTACAAGCAAGATAGAGGATTTCATGTGAAAACCGTACCTGAACTCAAAATTAATATGAAGTAAAATGAAACCAATATTTTTGTGATTCTCGAGCTTGACATCATTATCTAACAAATCAGGATTTATTCTTATTGTTGGGAGCTGACGAGATGATCCGTGATTTGGTGGTGGCATGCAGGGGGAAGACGGCGTTGTGCTATTAACTGCACGTGTAGGGGAGCGCTGCTATTGGCTGCAGATAAGAGCACCTCAGTCTGGCCAGGGATCATCTCGTTAGCTCCCAACAATACAAAAATTAATCAGTGATGATCAGTGCAATTACCTTGAAGACTGGCAGTCACATATTCCTCCATGTTTTTCTAATTCTACCATTATCTTGTCTTTGTTAGGATATTCGGTAGTGGACTGAAAGGAAAAACAATTCATTAATACCAACAATTAATAATGTAGGCCTACAAAGGTTTATCACTTTAGTGTAATTTCACAGAAGTATACATTAAGATACTTACATTAAATGCTAATTTTTCCAAGAAATGAGAAATTCCACTAGGATATGCTACCTCATATCTTGAACCAGAATCAACAACAACTGTAAGAAAACCAATAAATAACTGCAGTGTTTTATAATTTGATACAAGGTGTTAATCAAAGGCAAATAATTCTAGGACAGGCCTACTAATTTACACATATAGATTCTAGATTCTGATATATTAGATTCCTAATGTCTGAAAAATTCTGGCAAAGGGAGACAGTTACGGAAAACTTTGAGTAAAATTGGCAGTAGCAAAAACAAGAGCTGCAAATGTTGGAATACAAATGAGGAAAATGAGCATTAAGACTACTTTTGTTAATTAGTCTACTATCTCCAACTATTGATGGCTATATGGGTTATACTGTAGGTGGCACTATGGTTTTCACAAGGACCGCTCCAAATGGTTATACGGCCCCTAGGTTATCCACCGTTCTTATTGGCTACCATTGATCTTGGTGGTCCTTCTCGCACGATGCTGTCAGCACCATTATTCGTGTCCATATACGCTTTTCAGTCCCGTGCTAACAGGTGCAATGGCTAGGCAAGTTTTCCAGAAACTATGAACGGTTAGGTTAGGTCAAGCTCCCAGTAAAAATGATGTTTAAGGTATAAGGATAGCAACATACTAAGCAAGATCAGCAAGTAGGCGATAGCCATGGATGTGTTGCAGTGACATATACAAGAAAATGGTGGGTAATTTAGACATATGCGGGATACAATCATCCAAAGTTGTGACTTATATTTGAATTTTCATGAAAAATCAAATATAAGTCGCACCTTGGGATGAATGCACCCTCGCGATGCACTTTCTTTTATACCACAATCTAGCAAATTTTTCTGTCCTATTATTACAAAGAAACTCGTGATTGGACGTTGGTGGTTTGACGTCATATCGCTAAACAAAAAGTGACAGGCTGACAAACCTATGCCACATTTTCGAAACCTACAAACAGTGTAGGCCTATCGTACATTATTCGAAAATGCAAGGGTGCTTCCCTACGGCTACCGCCTCCGCTTCGCACACTTAACTACGTGGTTAGTGTTATGCATTTTATTTAGACTATATGCAGAGGTGATTGTGGTACGGTCGGGAGTGCCGAGTGAGCTTGGTACAAGAGTTGGTAGCTGGTATTTGGTATGGTCGGGAGTGTTGAGTGAGCAAGCAGGTGGTCGCCATTGCAACGCATTGGGCGGAGCATAAGGGGCGACTTATATTTGAATTATGCCGAATTTTCCCTATTTCACTTACCTCCAACGGTACAGAACTGGCCAAAGCGATTTTCTGATGCAACTCTGAGACCATTGTTTAAGGTTGTGACTTGTGTTGTGTGATATTCTTCCTTTAGGCTTGCATACACTGGGGCTGGAAGCCCCGGAAAAGGATCCGACAATGGAGGTTGGGAAGACGACTTATTTTGAATGGGGGGTTGTGTAGGCTCCGACGAACGAGTCGAGAAGCTACATTTCCTCCATCCTTGCCATGACACTTTGGAGCTTCCCGAGCTAGAACTGCTGAACAAAACATGTGTCATTGCAAATAAATTAGCTAAATTTTTGTTGGCAGTCAGTTTCAGGTGATAAAACGAGATTGATTATAAAGCAAGATTGATCGAGGGGGAGGTTATATACTTCCACTTCATTGACAACTTATTATAAAGTATGTAAACTTATATTATGTTGACTTACGACTGTTTTCGAAGTAAATTCGCCCCAATTTTCTGAAGACCAGTACGTCCTGCCATTATTTATATAATTAAAATTGCAGCTTCACTTTTAGTTCTTAATTTTGGTTCAGTGATGGAGAGTCCGAACAAGAAGTGCTGCCAATCAAGATATGGATATTCCCACCAATCGCTTCAATTTTTTCTTGTTTTAAGTTCTAATTTCTCTCATTTGTCAGGATAGCCAACACAATTGTGATTGACCATTCTCTAACATACCATGGAATATGCACTCTGACGAGCTCTGTGGGTGGTATGCAGAACTTTGTCGACACATTGATGTTGGAGAGGGGGTTGGTTGACCCACTACAAAGCATTACAAGTCCTGGAATACCTGAGAATGGAGTTTAGTGGTGTGTGTGCGGTGACAATAAATTGACGTTATGGTGGATTAATCGTGTAAATATATTATGAAAAAGGATTAACATGTTCATATACGGGTCTAGGTGCCTTTTCGGTGAGTACATTTGGGACTGTTTTAATTTATTCTTGTATTTTATTGTGAAAGTACACCTGTGAACAGAACAGGACAGGTGTTAAGCTACTTTACCTGTGTCAGCTGTGAACAACAGATGAAATTCACATTTGAGATAATTTAAAGGAATTCTATATCATAAAAATGTGTGTGCCTTTCTGTTTTCCTAAAGATTTATTTTAAATTAGTTCAAATTACTGATAGTTTATACTTCCACAACTTGTACTACGTAATTATTTGGTCGCGCGCGTAATTTAATGTGACTGGAAACGTTACGTTGTAGTGAATCATGTGAATGAAACAATATTGCATTGCATGTAATAAATGCAGTATCATTTTGGTAACTGAGTTTTGTTTGTATTACCGGTAGAAACAGAGTACCCTACCCAAAAGCTAAATTCTTCAAGTGGTTAATTGCCTATGAATCTTGTATAGCTCAGCATTTTCGGATCTTGGGGGGGGGGGGGGATGTTTAAAATGTATCTTGTCTTTCTCGTTGATAATACCGAGAGCGAGCCTGCATGCAGGGCTGGCTCATCGAATTTCTTACTCAGGGCAACTTAGGTAGGCCTACTGATGCCCACAGTATTATTATTTTTTTCAGTCGCTGGATTCCTTGAGGGTAAGACCATAGTATTTATTTTGTTACGGAAATGAGTATTTAGAAATCTGGAATTTATGCAGGCCTGTACTGTCTGCATTGTATTCAATACAGAATTTTTCTCATGTTATGACGTCCTCTTTTTCCTAAAACTGCTGCTTACACTATTACACCCACTCCCCTTAGACCTATCAATCAGTGAATAGCAACTCGATTAGTTGTAAGAAAAACAGATCTGAACTTCCTCATTTCCAGGAAACATTTACCCTATTCCAGCAGAATGGCTTCCAGCTGTGTAGTGATTAGTGTTGTCCACAGTAAATACAATACTTCAATACAGAAATTGCAAAGAAAGGAAATAGCCGGACTATTAGGTGACCGCAGTTGGCGACCAGAATTCTGAGGCTGACGACAAATATTCAAATCTGAAAAAATACTGCTACCGGTATGTTATTTTATTATCTTTGTACAAATTACTTGGTGCCCCGCAAAAAAATACTATTTTTATTTAATCTTGCTTAGGCCTACTTAAAAGCGACATGACGTGATATTTAGGCTATAAAGAACAAATAGGAGAGGCTGTAGCTATTCGGTAGCTCTTCGTAATTCCCAAAGGCTGTAGTAGCGACTAAAATGATTGGTTTGGCGTCTGCCTTCAGAGTGTTTAAAAAATCCTGCTGGGCAGTATTGTTGAGCTCGTTCAATCAATAAAATAATAGCATAATACATTTCTGTTAAACTGTTTTTATTTTTATTTTCCTAGGCCTTTCGGTTACATTCAACCATCTTCAGGGAAAGCCTAGAAAAATAAAAAAAATAGTTGGGAAGGAAGTATTATGTTTATTATTTTACTCCCTTCAGTCTTGAAACTTCATACCTGATATAAAGCTTTCGACACTGTAGACTATGATTTATTACTATAAAGTGTGGAGTACCTCAGTACTCCTTCAGTATATAAATGTGAACGATTTGCTTAATTAATATAAAATTGTTTGGTAAAATGCTTTCGTATGCCGATGATACAAATAGTTTCTGTACAGGACGAACAGAAAAAGACCTAGCATATCAAATGCAACATGACATGAAACACCTAATCAATTGGTTTAACTATAATAAATTAACAATAATTGAAGATAAAACTAAATTCATGTTCTTTTACAAACGATCGCACAAACTTCAAACCAATTAATTAAGAAACAAAATTAAGAAGAAAATAGTCCACCGCTGTGGCGTAGGGGATGAGTTTGCTCCTCTCACGCAGCTCCCGGGTTAGAATCCTAGTCGAGACAAGTCACCTAGGTGGGGTTTTCCTCACCTGTGAGACAAATGTCGGGTAACTTTAGGCCCTTGTGGTCCCCGGATATCATCTGGTCGTCATTATCATCTTCATCCCATCATCGCCTTGTTTCTGAGTGAGTGAGTTGTGTGTGTGTGTGAATGGTGCGTCTCGCCTAAGTGTTCGTGTTGTCTTGGAGGTGGCCCTCTGCATTGGGCTGATCACTCATCCGGGGAGGCCCTCCATGTTCTTGTTTGGTCAAAAAGCATGTATGTGATCCATAGATAATCCATCTCCCAACAGGTCGCGGCCCGGGCGGCGTGGGCTATAGGTAAAACTAAGATAAAGATAGATAGAAGAAGAGAATACTCCCAGTAGTCGGTATAATTAACAAGTTACATCTTTCAGGAATGTCCATTCAACTTCTTAAAATGGTATATTTTTCTTTAAACCACAGTCATCTTACATATATGAACATCATATATGGGGGAATTGCAAGAAAAACCTATTTCATGAGCTAGAAGTAACTCAAAATAGAGCGACTAAAATTATGTTAAGAATTCCCTTAAGAACCCGTACTAGTGATATAGGGCCTATTCAAAATTTCTGGAATCAAGCCACTTTCTGTTTAACAAATGCAGCAATAGTCGGTCATTTTACATTCTATCAAAATAAACTTATTAAATCCAACACCACCTTAATTACACCCAAAGATGTTCATCTCCATAACACAAGACAAGTTACTCATCTATTTGTAACTCACAGCGAATCCACTATGTATGGCCTGAAAGGAATATTACCTATATTATATTACCTATATAAAATTTTATAGCATGTTACCTGAAAGTGTGTCCGGTTCTCTTTAGAAATTTTAAACCAAAAGCATTTTCTTATTTGTTAGATGTTTACTTTAATCAATAGGATAGCAGTGGTTCCCAAACTTTTCTTTCCGCGGATCCCTTGAAAATAATTAAAATTTCGCGGACCCCCTCTGGGTTTTGAAACAAAAACTACCGTATTTTACGGACCGTAAGACGCACTTTTTTACCTTAAAAAGAGCCTTGAAAATTGGGTGCGTCTAGTGGTCCGAAGTACATTAAAAAATACTAAAACGGTAAATACTGTCAGATCACCATAATTATAAAGAAGGTGGCACAGACTGTATATTAGTGCATTGTCACAATCGTAAAATGAAGGTAGCTGGAAGCCAGGTGTACAATACGAAAAGAAAGTAATGTAGAGTTATTTTGTACGAAAGGTGTTGTCTCCGCCGGGTGGTTTAAATGAAGCGCATGACCTCTAACTAGCCTTGTCCCGTACACTAACCGTATGCTGAATTGACGGTTAGAGGGTGTAAAGGTATTTTCAGTATTTCATGAGAAATCAGTTCAATTATTAAAATTTACGCGATTCCACCTGTACAGAAGAGATTTTTGTACAACGCAGGTTTTAAGTTAGAAGTGATTTGCACTGATTCCATTGTACAAGGTTATAATTTTTTCATTCAATGAAATACATTATCTCCTTTAAAATGCTTCGTTTATAATCAAATTAGAATTCTTTTCCTTTAAATTTCCATCCTAAAATCAAGGTGCGTCTTACAGTCCGTAAAATACGGTAAATAAATACTTTGATTCAAATTTATTAAATTCAATATACAAAATAATATCAATGGTGACAAAGAGAGTTTACTCCTTAATGTGAACAGTGAAGCTGCTTTTGATTAATTAGCTCTGCAATGTTAGATTTAATATCTGATAATTTCAATATTAAGTCACTTTCAACTTCATGTTTATTTCTCAACTTTAATTTCAAGTACGTGAGGTGGGAGAATGCTGTTTCACATAGATAAGTAGTGCCTGCGGACCCCCTGAAACACCATCGCGACCCCTGGGGGTCCGCGGATCCCACTTTGAGAACCACTGGGATAGATGTAATATATTTATGTAAAGTCATAAAAAAATTCTGTATTTTCAAAATTGATTGGTATATTTCAAGTGTTTTTTTTTTCTGGTTGTAGTTATGTTTGTTACTAGTAAATTTTTATTCCTTAAGATAATTGTAGTATGTAGTATTTTATTTTTCTTTGAACCAATGTTTGTATGTCGCCCCCCCCCCCACATGAGCTTTGCTTTTTGGGGTTGCATATAAAATATAACGATGGTTACGAAACGTAAAGATATGAAAGAATTTTTCGAAAGTCATGACATGGTATCGATTGCAATAAGTAGATTTTTCTTCGAAATCTACCTAAAATGTGGTGGGAACACAATCTTCACTACAAAAGTTACAATATCGTAAGCAACAAATCGCTCAGGCGACCAGCATGCTGCACTTCGAGTGCACTTGCGATATGTTGCGCTATCGCGTGAGTGTGAACCTTTTTTATCGCCTCCCTTTAGATTTCAAGTATCTGTCCGTGCGTGTCGCGTATCGTATATCGCTCGCGATATATCGCTTATCGCCTGAGTGTGAACCCTGCCTTATAGAGCCTCCAGGTTGGCGGCACACCAGCCAGCAACTTCAGGACCGCAAGCCACGGGGAGGACGGGAGAGGCCCACAGCAGGTGCTGGGGCGAGGGCAAACCGGAAAAGGAAACGGGATGATTATGAGAGGGCGTTTGAAATGGCGGAATGAGAGGGGGAAACGGGATGATCCCCGAGAAAACCCCCCAAAGGTCACGGCTTCGTCCACCACGAATGACACGTCCGCCAGGCCCGGGGATTGAACCCGGGACCGCTAGCATGCCAGGCCCACGCGTTAAGCATGAGCCACGGTGACGGCTGTAGTCTGTTACTTAGCCTGTAACAGTCGCAGGTGTACCGATATTTCATCCTCCAAGAGTTATTTTACATAGCTATAAGCCTATAACTCTGTAGTCACTGGGGTGGCGCATTTACACACACACACACACAAATGTTGTCGACCTAGGACGGGATCAAACTAGTGTACTTGGGGACATAAAGTCAGTTGCACCCAGGCCGATGTTATGTTCATTAGGTTGTGTGGACTGTTCAAGGTAAAAAATATTTTCAGAAAAGTTTGAAATCGCACTTTCCCAGGAAGAGAATGGTGTTATGCATATTTTCTTTAACATGTATTCTGTGCAATAATTATTGTAGAAAAGGGTTTAAAACAAACTTATTTTCATTTTGCCAACAACTTCATTTAAATAATTTTTTATGTAAACTATCGTCTAGCAATGTAGAGGTAACCGAGAAAGTTCTAAAGTGGACATGAAGGAACAATAATCAAAATAGTTTGGTGCGGTAGGAAGAACCAAGCGAAGTTCAAAATATAACATTAAAGAACTCAACTGTTTACCCACAGCGTGACTACCCAGATAAATTTAGCTGATATAGTACTCTACACTTCTTGCATCCAGTGCAACTTTCTGGTATATTGCTAAGGGCGCGAGCTCACGAAGTCACATTCTGTGCAAAGTAGGAAGGAGCTTATTTTGAACACATCCTATCTGAAAACATACACATTACCCATTAATCCAAATTCTGTTCTACTGCTATCAATAACGTAATTTAACACCACTAGGAAATATATTTATGTCGAAAGGCTCATCAGTGGGTTATAGACCTGCACACAGCCTAGCCATATAATTCTTCAAAATTTAACGTATCTGTACCGTATTGTGGAAAGGTAACATAAAATACCTGTTTCTTTACCAATGGAACGGAGGGAGTATTTATTAATAATACATATTCACAGTGGGTAATATGTTATTGTATAATTTAGTGCAAATTGCAGACGAACGTGTTCACCTATAATAAAATCAGGTAAACTGATATAACAAAGTGCCAGTATGTTTTTGTTGAATCAATCATAATTTCAATTATGATATGCAGAAAATAAGTTTTTCTAATCAGATTAAAATCGACCAGCGTCAGCAGAACTACAGATTTGTGATACCTTGACAATCGCGCACTCACATAAAAATAAAAAATAAAATAAAAAAATCCATGTGAAATCGGCCAGCTCCGGGATTCGATCCGGGGACCTGCAGATCCAAGACGTTACCGTTTGGCGAACTCAGTCAGTTTGACGGTGTTGTTTGATAAGCATATGTGAAGGAATAGTGTTAATTGTGAAATTATACCGGTAGACAAAAAATAAAAAACATGTGACCTTTAATTACTTGTTACTCTGGTACCGGTCAACCGATTAGGTCCAAACTTAATAGGCTTCTTGCCATGGACGTTATAAATGTTTACACCAAGTTTCATAAAAATCCGATAAAGCATATTTGAGTTATGGGGCCTTTTGTTATATAATACCATAAAAATGCACTAAATTGGGCATTATTCCGGTACCGGCCAACCGATTTGGTCCAATATCAACAGACGTCTTCCCATGGACGTTATAAATGTGTATACCAAGTTTCATGAAAATCCGATAAAGCGTATTTGAGTTATGGAGCTTTTAAATAAAAACACTAAATTGGGTTTGCCGCCGGTACCGGTGAACCGATTTGGTTCAATAACAATAGGGTTCTTCCCATGGACATTATAAATGCGTATACAAGTTTCATGAAAATCCGATAAAGCGTATTTGAGTTATGGCGCGTACAGACAGGCGGACAGAAATTTTTCCGTCCACCACCCACAATCTCATAAAGTACCATACTGGCACTTAATAACCTAACATATTTAACTGCTGTGTGTATTATCTGAGACACGCGGTACATTGTGCTGTGTCTGGTTCGTAATTCCACACCATCATGAGTGGAAAGTGAACTGCCTCTCAAGGGGCGTCTGCCTGAGTGTCAGGTCACATTTCATAGGGCTAACACCACTTATGTTGCAAGCAATACGGGGAGATAAGGCTACAGCTTCTATCTGTTTACAGTTTTCATTATCTTGCTACTCCATGCATGCACGGATCGCAAAAGAAAATTAAACCGCCGATATATATATATATATATATATATATATATATATATATATATATATATATATAACTGACTATATCACGAACCCATGCCTGAAACATGAAATAGGTGCATATTCGAAAGCTGTAAAATGAACCGTACGGCTTACCGTTAATACCGTAATATTATTTGAATACTTTAAAATTTAATAACTATAAAACTTATCGTTATCCAGTTGATCACCATAAAAGGACACATCACTGTAACTTGTCCTTTATGAAAACATGCTTAGTCGTCATCCATGTAAGAGTGTATATAACCCTTTCTGAGATTTTCTGTTTTGTCCGCCACAGTCTCACTCACTTCCAAATGGGGCTGCGTGTAATGTACCGGTAACGAAAATTCATACTCTAAATTTGTACAACCGTGGGAAGTTTTTAGGCAATTAGTTTAAGAGGAGAGGGATTATAAAGGACAAAGGAAATAAATTGTGATCTCTTGCTTAATAAGAGATTAACTGATTAATTGATTTCATTGAGCTCCTGTGTAAAGAGTTAACTCTTTTTTGCTAATTAATAATAATCATACAGCTGGCGCTTTGATAAGGCCTACTTATTTTTTTCTTCGACTGCATTTTGTTGACCGTGGTTGTGCAGATGTACCGTGCACGGCTTTGTAACGGGTTCAAACCTAACCGCGGTCGTTAAGCTGCGTTTACACTATGTAACTTGTTTAATATAACTTGAGTTATATAACATGTTTTCCAAAATTGTTACAAATACATGCAAATTATTTCACATAACACTGCGTTATATAACTGATTTTTGTGTTATATAACCAGTTTTCTGCGTTTACACTCCGTTAGCTGCGTTTACACTAATGTAACTTGTTTATAAAACTTGGGTTATATAACATGTTTTCCAAAATTGTTACAAAATACATGTAACTTGTTACAGATAACATTGTGTTACATAACTGATTTTTGTGTTATATAACAAGTTATACCTTTCCCGCAGGGGATGGGAAATGTGTAACTTGTTACATGTAACCTGCTACATGTGCATTTTGCTGCGTATAATATATACAGTAGTAACAACAAACAGATGCAACAGACAATGGAATGATAGTGCACAGCTTTTAACCTAACCAACCAATTGTTATACATGATATATAAATTAAATAAAATGTTAATTACTTTAACAATTTCTAAGTGGTTAAGTCAACATTTGCTAATTTTAGTGTGAAATTGAGTACAGTTTGATCGACAATAGCTTTTACTACTATATATTTTGTGATAATATTTGGACATATCCATTTATACGGTATATCAGCGCCATTGTCCACAGCTGTGGCAAAGGGGATGCGTTCGCTCCTCTCACGCAGCAGGCCCGGGTTCGATTCCTGGTCTGGACAAGTTACCTTGGTGGTTTTTTTCTGGGGTTTTCCTCACCTTTGAGGCAAATTTCGGGTAACTTTAGACCCTTGTGGTCCCCAGATATCATCTGGCCGTAATTATCATCTTCATCCCACTTTCGCCTTGTTCGGAGTGAGTGTGTGTGTGTGTGTGAATGCTGTGTCTCGTCCTATGTGTTCGTGTTGTCTCGGAGGTGGCCCCGGCATTGGGCTGATCACTCATCCGAGGTGGCCCTTCATGCCCTTGTCTGGTCAAAAAAGTACATATGTGTTCCAAAGATAATCCTTCCCCCGACAGGTTGCGGCCCTGTAAGGCCCGGGCGGCTTGGGTCGCTTAAATCCTAAAAAGGAGAGGTAAAACTAAGATAAAGGAAGAGAATCAGCGCCATCAATATATGGAACATTTATGAAAATTGTTAATATTACATATGAGAGTTTTGTAGAAGGGAATATATGTGAGATTAGGATATATTATTATTATACCATTGTACATCTGAAAAGCATAGTAAAGGTTGCATAGATTGAACTTTTGGATAAATTTAATTATTTGTGGTTAGGTGAACAGTTTCTTTATACAAACAAACTGACAGACAAGTTATGTCATATGCAGTACTGTGAGGCACACTAATTAGTGATTTTGTTACCAATCTTCCACTGTTATTGTACAGTAACATTCAAGATAGATATATCCATGTCCATTCATGTACCACAGATTCTTGTCTCTGTTGGACATTAAATGATAATATTATAGGAGAAAAATTCCTCTGACACTGGGACTTGAACCCAGGACCTTTGGCTATCCCTGCCAATGCTCTTACCAACTGAGCTACGCCAGAGTTCAATTCACAGCGCCATCTGGCGGGAACCTAATCTCGAGGAAATATTTCCAGGGAATGTTCCCACAAAGGGAATTTATGATTTACGAGTAAGGTAACTCATATACCTATATGTTACTTAAATTTAATCATGATTAGGTTAAATAAAACTAAAAACTGTCATAAGTTCAAAGATTAATATATAATTAATGAAAGAACACAAAAAACATTAATTATTTACGTATAAAATATTGTAATACTGGGTTTTCACATAGTTAACAATGAAAATAGGTTAATTAAAATTTGCCCTGGTTCTTGAAGGTCAAAACAGAAGATTAACAAAAGAGTTAATTGAAGAGATTGACTATTAATTAGACAAAAATTACAGTAATAATCATAAACTGTACGAACCCAAACAACTTTTAGGAATAGGCCTACTTGCTTTCTTTAAATGTGTGACCTTGACTTCATCTTAGAAGTTGTCCCTAATCACATCCATTGAAATCCATTAGATTTTCTTCATCATCCTCTTCTTTTTCTTCTTGATCAGAAAGGATGCAAATATCAACACTGTCATCATGGCCATCATCATCATCTAGGTTTTCTTCTTGGTTTTTCCCTTCATCTGGATCGTCTGGATTACCAGCACTTTGGGTTTGAACTTCAGTGGATTCACTCTTATTCTTCTTCTTATTCTTCTTCTTCTGAGATTGAGCATTCATCAGTTTCCCGTTGTATGAAAGATAAGTGAGTTTAGCTGCTCGCTCAGATGATAGGCGGTTCCTCTTTTTAGATTGCATCCATGAAAACTTACTGAATGTACGTTTTGTTACGGCAGAAGTGACTGCAGCTCCTAAGATTTGGATGGCCACATCTGCCTAGCCGCAGGTTCCTCTTAGCCCACATAAATCATGAAAGAACTAAATTTTCCCCTAAACTACAGTAGGATTAGCCTAGACCGTGGGACTGATGTATGATTAATTATTAGGCTCTAAACGATTTATATTGAAATTTGTGTTTGTGTAATATTGAAGGTGTTGGTTTCTGGCATTTTATTTTAAATACCTACACCATCTATTAACAATTATGTTAAATTACTTATCTTTAATCATGTTTAAATACGTGTGAGGTATCACTTTATAACATATAAGTTTATTAATAAAACCTAAGAGATTATCACGAATAATTATAATTTTTTAAAAGAAGATGACTTAGGGTACATTGTTCTGACAATAAGTGAAAAATTATATCATAGGAAAAGGTAATACTTCCCTAGACGGTTCCTAAACATGTGGAATTTTACTGAAATAGTTTCATTTTAAGGTACCTGGACCGTTAATAAGCAATAAAACATTCAAAACTAACGATTTTTATAAATGCTCACTTTTGGGAATATTTTCTGCTCAAGGAAATTTTATAAATTCCTTCCCACTGGGAATATTACTGTGCAGTACAAATGTCTCTTTGTCTCTCTAAACTTTAGTTATATAAAAAAGTTATATAACCGGATTTTTAAACATGTAACAAGTTACATGTTACGTATAATTTGTTACAAGTTACATATAACTGTAACAAGTTTATTAAACAAGTTACATAGTGTAAACGCGGCTTTAGATTTTCAGGATGTTACAATCCTGGGCACGAAATTCTCCGGGAGGAACTATAAGTAGATCGGTAGTCGGTAATGAATCTTCCCACTTGGCCCCGTGTTCCGTGAGGATGCCATTCATCCATGACACTCGAATAAATTCTATCCCATTAAGGAAAAAAAGGTTTATAGGCCTATACTAAACTATTGATTAGATTTTTGTTGTTGTTATGAACTGATATTCGGCAAGTAGCAGATTCCTCTTCAAGCCACTTGAGGCAAAGTGACGAACTATGTCAAAATACTTCATTTTTCTTTTCATTGTAGGCTAATGTATTTTTGGCCGTGTTCGGATTAACAAATTATTTTTTAGTTCAATAGCTTTTTTCTGCACGTAAAGGTTACTTGCTTATTCTTAAAAATCATTTGTGCAATAACTAATACTCTCCCATCATTGCTTGACCTATCAAATAATCTAGTATAGCCTTTGTCTGATCGGCTAAAAACATTTTTCAGAATTCTTGTTTTTTTCTAAATCGCATCAGGCTAAAGCTACAAATTATTCTGTGAGTAATTGATAAGTCGTTATTATTTCATGTTTAGGCTAACATTACCGCTTTTATGCACTTTGTCTCTTGGTAGCCATTCGGTAGCGGAAATTGAATAAATCATTATTCAAAATAAATGCCGTCATCCGCAAATGTTATCTTCTTAACGATGGTTGTAATGCTGCTTAGGCGGCCTATAACAGTCGAAATTATTTTACTTGCCTGTATCTGCAGACATGGGATTGTAATATTTACGCGTTTTTCATATCGTGGTACTCCTATTTGACCTTTGTGCATGATATCCACACACACAATAAAAGCCATCGATTTGGATGAAACCCGCGAACTCGGGAACAGAAAGCTAGTGCCTAGCAGACAGTTCTACAGATATCCGTAAATTAACAGATATTTTAATAAATAGCGTAAGTAAATCTGCATATGGACATATCCATTCGTTTTGTACACGAACTGGTGCCAGAAAAAAAACTTTCCTCTTAAAAAAAAAAAAAAAAAATTAAAGTAACAAAGTAATAGCAAACCAATAAAATAAGGGAATGGGCCCTTGAATGACTCGGCATATTTCTAAGAAATCATAAATACAATTTTGTGCTCAGGGTGGATAAAACAGGTCAGCAAAGCTATGGATATTCCATGACTGGTGGAGAGAATCTGGCTTTCGTAAAGTTATGCTTGCGCCTTGAGGAATTTCGAGCTCGGTGGCGATGGCGTCAGACGGGGTGTGATGGTCATCGTCAACTCACAAGGGGGTATAGCTGTCACCCGAGCTCTCCTGTCATTCACTTCCAGACCCACCAACTAATTTATCGTTTATAATGTTGCGGCTTGAACGAAAGGTTTTCCATCTTAAATTAGCGTGAGAAATATTTGTTTTTGTGTCACAGTTTCTATTTTTAATATCCCTTGCCAGCACAACAGTTTTCTTAAAACCAGAACCGAGCTTAACGATGTTGGGGAAAGTTTTTAAAGTAGATATGGAATTTGCTTCTCTTCCCACTGGCGCAGAGTATCGAGAAACATTTTCGGGACATCTAAACGTGCCGGTTTTTTTAAGAATTGTTACTTCAGCTTAAACAAAAAGAAATTGTTTTATTCCGCTAGATAGTGATTATTTTCAAAGTTATAATATTTTGCAATCTTAAACTGTTTAATATTTATTAGTTTTATTTAAAAGTAGGGATATGACAAATGTTACAAAAACTTTATAAAGGAAAGAATAATATTATATTTGGAGTTGAAGCATCTTCCGGGCTGTGGGCCGTGGTCCAAAGGCAAAATTACAATTACAATTACCATACTAAATTTATCAAGTTCTGTTCAGCGGAAACAATATGTTTATTCTTAAACAACATATTCCTCTTATAGGCCTATCTGGTTTTATCGAATGGTGAAAACTTATAGCCTCATTTCTGCTTCTGCTTTTAGTCTATTTTGATTTTGTTGATACGTAAAAGTTTAATAACAATCCTAACAGTAAGAATAATGACAATTAGGTCTCCTGTGATTCATATAGGCCTGTAATAATTATTAGCAATGTTTCCTGTTATTATTCTGGCATATATTTTCGTGACTTTTGTACATTTATAGTAGCCTACTTTTTGATCATAAACTAATTTAAACCTATGTAGGATTATAGCGGAACCCCAAGAAGCTCACTTTCAGAAACACTAAGTTTAACTGCAAATATCGATAGCAATTGCGAGATGCAGCCTACATAGGTAACTAAATGTAGTCTGTTAAAAACATTCTGCTCGATGTTAAATATTTTTCCTAATAACCTCATAGTTAAGCCTAGGCCAATGCTAAGGACGGAAACTATCTTGCGAAATGTGCAAATAATAACCTTTTCAATTCATTGCAAGAAAATGTTTTGAATTCTGTCTACCAGGTTAGATCAGAATAAGATGTCTAGCAATTAGGTATTTCAATTCGTTGCTTCGTCTGAAAACAAACAACGGGGGTATGGAATAGCCCGGGGTGTGAACCTCTTGCAGTTGCAACCGGAATAACAGAATTTCCGGTCAGTAAAGACAAACCGGGCGGAAAGACTCCGCAATCAGCACAGCTCTTGTTTCTTAAAATTTAAGCTTACCGGGAAGATGTACAACAAACCATACCTAGATTCTTTTAGTGTTCTAGTTACCAACAAGAACTTAAAAATAATTATATTGTCAGCATGGCCTTCTATGTGTATAGAGTACCCCACCCCCATCCCAAAAAAGAAAACTTGATAAAAATTTAGGCTACTCATAGTGGATCGAAACTATCTAAGATAATTTAAAATATAGGTTTGAGATTTGCGGTAAATACGTGCAGTTTTGACGAACATTATTACAAATACCTATATAAAAATTCGGTATTAATTCACTCTTTCCCTTTATAAAACAAAACCCTTTTCAAACTAAAGTGAAGTTCTGCAAGCGTTTGTTGGTCAGAATCTGTAATTTTTTACATGGAAGTACATCAAAGAGAAAACAAAACATTCCAGCTTTGAAATAGGAGGATTTTAATTTAACTAGAATCTACCGTTTTCATTTTTACTGTACTCGTATTTTAAATGTAACCCTTCACACATGGTGGAGGCCGCGTCCTTGGAAGCCTTACATTTAAAACAATGAAAACGCCTGGTGGCGCTGCCATGGTGGCCTCGTGTAAAGGGGCCCTAAGAACAACACAACACTCAGTTCATACATAGGCCTACCCTGAAATAAACATTGTATGAAGGAATAATTCAAGGCGCAGTCCGAAATTCATCCCGAGATTTCTCGGTTAGCAGTAGGCAGTGCTACTGCTTGCTTAGAGGCTATTTCTAATTGAGATGATTACTTGGAAAGTGTACAGCAAGAGGTAATACTGCAACGTAAACAGACCAGATAGTGTCACAAAAACAATATAAGAACATAAACATCAGTGAGCTTGGTGCTAACTCGGAGGTAAATTTTATAGAATTTAGATTCTTTTGAGAAAGGCTTAACAAAAATACTGGTAACTGCTCGAATTCTAAAGATTAATATTACATTATGCAACGTTATTGTGTACATTATAGTACATTAATTCTGTACAAAGTGTAATACAGTATGTGGTAAATCACAAGCCCTCAGTATAACAATACAATCTGCTAGGGCCCACAAATATCGTTATATGGAGGTTTGGCATTATGGCATTTATTAAGATCCGAGTAAGTTTATCAAATGGACGGATAGACATTTTTCGCCTCCAACATACAATCTTAAAAAGTACCATTCTGGCACTTAATAATTACTAATTAGAATTGCCAGTTGCTTGTAATACTGTAGCTAATTCCTCGAGTTTATAGTTGTTACGGTCATGTATTAATTTATGGAGACTATTATGCTCTTCATGGTAGTATTAATATTCATAGCTGGCTATAGCCTACTATCATCCTCACCATCATCGTTCACACTTAATGTTTGTCATCCTCAGAACACCACTGAGAAAAGTGGGTTATGGGACGTTTTCAAGGAAAACCAGCATCACTGACCCTTCAGCCTCCCTTTGGCCTTCGCGCTTCATGAAATATCCTCGCAGCTTACACCGTGAAATAAGCGAAAATCGCGCTATCAAATATAGTGGCATTCCTATTTACCAGAATCGAATAACATAATAAAGAAATGGATGAAGAGGGCCATGTAGACTCTCAGAACCATGAAACGACCGTACACTTGCTTTGTTAGATCAATTTTGCGTTTGAACTTAGAGATCACTGCAAAGCAGGCTTACAGTGCAATAATTGAACACTTCATAAGCCTGTCGTTTGAATTCAATCGCTGCACGAAATATAACACTGTATGTTGTTTCGAAAGAAAGCGAGTCCAAAGCAAAAAACTGTCTATATACGACATGTTAACTAGAAAATATACCGTACACGGTTAGTTTCAATTGTTTATTATGTTGTACCTCGTGTTTGATATGGTAGGACCTATGCTTTGACTTTTGGCAACCTCCATTTGGGGGAAGCTTCTTAAAAAATGTATACTATTCCATGCTGATGGTGACGGTGATGACCGTTATTGGCGAATTATAATAATCTCAAAAACATAAGCAGTTCTACAACTTTATATTTTATGTACAATTCTTTTCAACAATTGCATCCTTTGGCAACAAACTTTATCGATTAAAGTTGACATACTATACTTTTTTTAGATGCATATATCTAAGGAATCGTTAGGAGTGTGATTACTAGGGGGCGGATTTCTATGACATGTCATATTTTTCCCCTTTGCATTATTTCAGGTTTCCGACTAATTTAAACCCGATTGCAAGCATCCTGGTGAAAATGGAACGGCTTTTATTGTGCATATAACTGAATATTTAGGAAATTTTCAACTATTGTAGTATATTTAGTATGAATATGCATATTTAGGTCATATTAAAGAAATTTTCAAGTTTCATATCATATTTTGTAAATTTTGCATTATAATGATACTTTTTGAGAATTTACAGATATTTTAAATAATTAACATTATATTTTAATAAAATGAATTGTAATTAAACTAAAAAAAATATACACAATGTGTAAGTGGTAAAGTCATATTTTAAATTTTATTGGTCATATTTTAATGTTTTTTAGGTCATAAATGCATGCATATATCCGATTTTTTAGGTCACAGAAATCCGCCCTTTAGTGATTACTGATTAGTAGGGACCGGATTTTTAGGTTTTTAAAAACACTGTTTTAGGTTTTCCATTAGGTGAAATAGTTTTTTTTAGGTTTTTTGTCCAAAATATCGTTTTCGAGTAGAATAATTGGTTTAATGAATTTGAATGTGCTACATAGGATTCAATACATAATAGGCTACTTGTAAAGGTTAACTTAACAAAATTGACTTAAATTTGTGTAAACTTGCTTTAAGACAATACAATTGAAGAAAGAAAGCATAAACAATCAAAAGAAGCAGTGAAAATAAGATTGCCTCACATTTCCTGGTTACAGTATATCACTGAATACTGTATCTTTCAAAATTCTCAACTGTGAAGTTCTTCCTGTTATCTCTTAGTTAATAGTTAATACTGTATCTAGACACCACCCTTCTCAGGATTCGAATCCGATGCTTCTAATTTAGTGAGTAAAATACTTTATGGTTGGATATGGCTAATGTGAAACTGATTATTTTCCTTTTTTCGGTTGTTACGCATGCTAACCGCACAACAGATCAACTAGGGACGAAAACTTCCCCCTTTTCTAGAAAGGTAAATAATACGTGTTTCTGGCAGGCTTGACAAAATATTACTTTGCCATCTGTAGTGAAATTCATATCGTCGCCAATCAGGGCCGCCACATGGGGGGGACTGCCGGACCCAAGGGACCCGGGCCCAGGCCCCAAAGGGGCCCGTCTTGGTTCCGGTGATGTGATATAATTTTATGGAAATTTCGGGTTGAAAACTGAAAACAGTTATTTTGTATTATGTTTGTATGTTATTATGTTTGTAACCTCTTTTAGCAAATAGGCCTACTTTTATTTTTATTTTCAACTATTGGTATACCTAATATAATACTGCTGTAATGTTCTAATTTTTTTCCCTTTTTGGATATTTACAGTCCTTATTTACTTTATTCTTGGTTCGAATAGACTAATCCTTGAAATTGTTTTGATTGTAATAAAAGCACAATACATTCATTTTAAAGCAGTGTCATGTTTTGTATTTAGATGTTTCAACACAATGATTTATTAATCAGGATAAACATAATATAGAAAAAAATGAATAAAATTACATGGCCTAGTAATAAAAAAATGTCGGAAATATGGTTTCTGGTATCATTTGATAACTAACGATCAACGTAACATAAGTTTAAAGTGTTTAACCATACCTGAGCAACTGAGGGGAAGCGTTTTAGTACCCCACCCATGCTGTGACGTATGAAACTTGCTTTTCATGTTCAGTGTCATGTCGAAACTGCTTTATTCTGACGTCAAGGGCGACTGTAGTGGGAGACATTTCCCCACCGCACAGTGGCACAATGTGAACCAGTTGCGCACCCGTGGTTTACACCAATTAATATGGCCAGAGCAAAATAACCTTTTTTTATTACTTAAATCAGAAAGCTGAATGAGAACGGTCGGCGGTCAGTGAGGGGCCCGCGACCAATACAAAATAGTCCTGGGCCCGACCCCGAGATGTGGCGGCCCTGTCGCCAATCCACTGCCGTAATAAACTCGATTTCATTTGTTTCGGCATAATTAACACGTCTTCTTAAAAGTCACAGTGTGACCACTCAGTATGAATAACAGGGAAGTACTAAAGGCAAACAAAAAACAAGCGCTTTAAAACACAGATATCTATATCCTTGTTCATACAATGGTTGTTCGTACGAATATTTTAAAAGGAATACGCCGGTAGGCATCTCTTCTCCTCTCTAGATATTGTCCAGCCTAGACGACAATGTATTGGATGAAACGCTGGTGGTATCAATTTCTATCCGACAAAAAATTATTCTCTCCCCGCAAAATATCGATTTCTCAACTGACAAACAAAAAAGACAAAAAAGGAGCCTAAATTAGATATTTTAGGTTTTATATCCCGTTTAGGTATATTTAGGTTTTTATACCCTATTTAGGTATTTTTAGGTGCCATAGAATTAATGTGGGTGAATCCTATGGACATGATTCGAAAAAGTGTATGAGCGCTTTTGGTTTTGGAAGTAAGGAAAAAAATAGGTAAAAACCTAAGAATCCGGTCCCTACTGATTACTGTGACTTTTGGAAAATAATGAACGTATAGCTGAAACATTCTGACTTACTATGTACAAGGCTATAATTGTAACTATTGAATTATTATTAAATTGTATTAGGCCTATACAGTAATAACAATACTAATAATCTGTTGGAGCATGTTTCTGGGCTTTATTTATTATTATTATTATTATTATTATTATTATTATTATTATTATTATTATTATTATTATTATTATTATTATTATTATTATTATTATCATCATTACAGTGGATCGCTTGCGTAGTCTTGTGGTTAGCGTTGCTGGCTGCGGATCAGCAGGCCCGGTTTCGATCCCCGTTACCTCCTAGGATTTTTCTGAGGTAAAGAGATCTGGAACGGGGTGCACTCAGCCTCATGATACAAACGGAGGAGCTACTTGATTGAGAATTAGTGGCTGTGGTCACGAAAACCATCATTAACTGCCGTGGGTGTCGGCATTCTGACCACATGCCCTCCAATCCTGCCATCTGCCTATGGTAGATGATTCAGCTATCGGATGGTAGGCATTATCCCTTCATGGATGTAGCGCCACGGTGTTTAGGGTTTTAAAATTATTATTACACTGCTTTTATGTGTGTGTATATATATATGATATTCTTATACAGAAAATCCACTTCTTATTTATTAAGCTGCCGCAATTTTGTTTGGTTTATGATTATTTGCTTTGAGTTTTCTTATTTAATTCATATGCTGTAATTGTTTTAATTCATATGACGTAAAACCGAATTAAATTTAGACCTATGTAAATTTTTTACGGGAAGTCTTGAAACAGTTAAGAGTAATTATAATAAAAACAAGAGAGAATAACAGGTACTAAAACGCTGGAAACAAAATCTGCACTTAAATCGATACCTATTTTCTTCAGTGAAAATGTTTTGAATTTTTGTGTTACAAGTTTATATTTCATACCTGTCGTATATCATTTCATATTAAAAGTATTGTGATAATAAATCATAAACAGTTCCTTACAGCAGTTCAATAAATGCAATAATTTTGTACAGTTTTACTTTGATCATGTTAAAAATAATTAATAAAAAAACTTCTGGATGACATATTTTTATTCATTTATTTATTTAACCTGGAGAAGTATTGGTATCATTTGGGACAACATTGCCTTCCAGCTTTATGAGGCCTCCAAGTGGCCAGGGATACCTTTCACCGTGAAATAAATCTGTATTCTACCCAAATCCGTAAACAGTGTCAAATAAAGTCATTATGGTGCCATGAGTATAACGTGTAGGTCACACACTGATAATCCGATGTGCTCTCTGACCGAGATGATGTTTTCAGTTAGCAACCTAATGGCAGGCAAGGAAAAGTGAGTCATTTCTTAAAGAGCGAGTGCATATTACACTCGAAGCCAAAATTTCATATGGGTTGATGACTTCTGGGGGGGGGGATCGACTACGTGGTCCATCGGTTTGGTGTTGCTTCATACCCGGGTTCGATCCCCGGTACTTTCCTGGACCCTTCCGAGCAACACTCAGCCTCGCGAGGAAAACTGAGGCGCGACCTAATAAAGAAGTTGCATATCCGTTCAAGAAAACCATCAGTATTGGCCGCTGGGAGTCGGTTTGCTTACCCCATCTCTGTCATCTATCAGCCAATGGAAAGACGGTTGTAGATGACGGATAGTGCCTCAATGGTATGTAGTGGAGTTTAGTTTTGTCGACTGGATAACACAGCTACTTTTCTGGCATTTTACGAGCGCATATTTCTTGTATTTCTTATCTGTCTTTCCTATGAAGGATTTGCTGTTTGTGGCACAGAAAACTAATGAATTAATTAACTGAAACCTTTATAAGTAATAGTAGTTCACGCTTTATTTTCCTAGCAGAATAATGTCGTAGGGTCTTCTCTTCCACACAAATATAGAGGGAATGTTTCAAGAACAACAATGTTAATAAAATATTGTTAAAGTTTCAGACACTAAGTACTCCATTTAGGTCTGTGCGATTTCTGAAGACAGTTAGTGGTCACTCAGTATTTGATTACAGGGTTTGCAATTTCCCTTCTCTAGTGACGAGAGGGGTAAGGTTTTAAAAAAGAGATAATACCAGCAAAGTACATAAAGGTAAAATTAAAACGCGGATAATCATGGGGAATTTTTCTAGTTAGGCATACATAGGGTATCTTCAACATTTAGAGAACTTGTGGAATAGGGTA
The DNA here is from genome assembly GCA_964059195.1 of Ectobius pallidus. NCBI lineage: Eukaryota > Metazoa > Arthropoda > Insecta > Blattodea > Ectobiidae > Ectobius > Ectobius pallidus. The sequence continues at coordinate 143,764,742 of CAXKWD010000003.1, read as the reverse complement.
GACGGCTTTATTTCTCTTCGAAAGGCAATAGGAATTCTACAGGTTAAATGTTTTCCAAACGTTATAACACTTTTGCTTTATGCAGCATTTTGACAGAAACAGTTACAATTATGTAAATTGCTGTGACAATTTCTTACATCTCTATTGCGTAAAATTTTACTATTGATATGCAAAGGTATGACAGAATTGGTAAGATTTTCAAATATTTTACTTCATGAAACAATTAAGCATTCAAACTTTTATTTGGAGAACGCCTACTATATATTGTATTGTAATGTAATGTTCTCTAATGACAAATTACCTCTGTTTTACGATTTCATGACAGATTGTTAGATCCAAATAGAAAATTAAATCCAAGTTTGTTTTTAATTACTATGTTTATTTATACCTAAAAGTGAAATAGGGTTAATTATAATTGGAGATTCAATAATAATAATAATAATAATAATAATAATAATAATAACAATGGTAGTAAATAGCAGCAGCAGAGAATGTAGTGATGAAGACCTGATTACTGCAGACAGCGAGCTTAAAAGTACGAGCATTTTAGTTGTACGCCGTAAAAGAGAAAAATGCAACCCGCTACACTGCTGCACTCAGCAGATCCGGGGCAGTCGAAAATTTGTTTATTCCTTTGTCGGTAGTTGGAACCAAGTCCCTCCAGGGATGTAGCGCCACGGAGTTTTAGTTTTTCGGTAGTTGGAACTAGAAAGGAATAACGTACTAACGGACACATTCTCCTGACACCATTGAATTTTATTATTTAATATTCCAATCTATACTTCGATCTATTTCTGACTTAGGTGAAAAGTAGTATGAAATAACCAAAATACGGTAGAACTTGATATACCATATAATTATGTAGGCCTAAAATAATATAGCTGAGAAATGTCCCTTGCAGTTTTGAACATTTGAAAGACTGTCTGAAATTCATTAATTAATTACTGGTATTGTATGTGGTGGATTTAAATGCTTGGCAGTATAAGTTATGTAGGCATCGTTAAAAGCTAAGAATAAAGTAGCTACTCTCTGTATACCCTGGAAATTCTCAGGGTTTTAGAGGTTTAGGCTCCCGGTTTTTGAGACATCGGCAAGTGAAATTTCCAACTCTTATCCCCAGTATTATGTTGGAGGCTGAGTAGGCCTCTAGGAAATAATATGAACAGAAGGATTATGCTAGTTGAAAAATCCGAAGATCTCATCTGTAATTTCTAACCCTCCACCTGTCGCTTTGCAGCGCAGAGTTTCAACCAAATGCGCAACTGGGTAATTCAGAACGTCACTGAATAGGCAACTTTCTGTCAAAGTCATCGTCTCTCAATATCAATAAAATAAAACTTTGTTCTACCTTTGTATCTTTCTTACACCTAAAACATCCCCCACCAAATGACTACGGTGTAATACGTTGCTAGTAGTTCATCTGATCTGAGTGCATAAATTGTCAGTAAATAGTCTGTAGCTTATATGGAAATACGATTTGCACTGGTGATTAAATTCGTATTAGTCTCGCCTTATTAATAACAGTAGTTGTTTACTTAACGCCGTTTCTGTTACTACTCCTTCTATTACTATTATTATTGGTAGTGTATTAATATTGCAATTATATTATTTCTGTTGTTGTATGAGCAGTTAGGTGACACAGTCTTTCAAAGAAAAGCTGGAGTCTGCAAAGCCTATGTCATTTCAAATGATAAGTTACCATGCCTCCAACTTCTTTAAACATAACAAAGGTGTGAGGAATTCCCATAATCAGTTGGCATTTATCTTCTTAATCTCGCAAGCAGGGGTATACATCATACGCGTTCGATAGTTGGTTGCAATTAGGTTCTCTCTACCTTCATTACAAACTGATATAAATTACTTTCGGTGCATAAACTATCTCGAATTTAAAAAAAAACAACAAATTTTCTTTTTATTTAAAAAGTATTGGTTTCGTAAAAAATGCATTCGCTATTTTGTTAGTTACCCTGCAGAACTTACAGTAAAACATTCAGCCACCTTACATTAAATTTGTAGAATCCATTTAGTTTTGAAAATGCAGTGAAAATAAACACATTATTAAACATTATTTTAAACGTTTGGAAGCAGTTAAAATGATAAATGTGTACATAGAAGTTCCCAGCCCTATAACAGATGCATTTTAAGAAAGTCTGTTTAGACTTATATATATATATATATATATATATATATATATATATATATTCATTTTCTTGGGGGGTACGCCGTAGCGTAGTGGTTGAGGCGCTGCGCTGCAAACCGGAAGGTCGCGGGTTCGATTCCCGATGAGGTCGTTGAGATTTTTCAATTGGCCTAATCCTTCTGGTGGCACTATGGCCCTGGGGTCGACTCAGCCTCTAACAGAAATGAGTACCAGGAGCAATCCTGGGGGTAAAGGCGGCCGGTGCGTAAGGCTGACAACCTTACCACCTTCATGTGCCGAATGTCCAAAATCTGGGAGCCTCAACCTCTTGGAACCCTCTGGGCCTCCATGGCCTGTATAGGGATCACTTTACCTTTTATTCATTTTCTTAGATATAAATTTTTGAAGACATTCAGTCTTCTTAGTTATTTACTTATTATTTATGGTTTAATGATCTTACATATGCAGCCTTTTAGGTATCACATTAATAAGGAGTCAGAAACTTAGCCAAGATATAGGCTCCATGTGTTAAACGTGTTAATTTGGTTGTGCAAAGTTGAATATTTCCCCTTAAATAATTCTCTACAATGTCAAAACAATGACCGCGAAAACATGCAGGAAGGTATTGGCTTTTGAAACTCTGATGATTTAGGTCCGAGTGTGATTTCAATTAAGTTAGAATATGGAAGATGATTAAAATAGCATTCTCAATATATCCTACATATTACCAATATTCAAGTGCTTTGTATAGGCCTACCATCGCATTAAGTATGGTTATAATGCTGAGTATTGTTTTTATCAATATATGTTCAAATAATACAAATTTACATCTGATTTTTTCCTTGAGACGTGTCTTGACTCTATAGCATAGTGAGAACCCTATCGATATTTTAGGTCTAGCGCCCAAATAATTTAATTAGTTTTCACCAGCACCACTGAATTAACTGGTCGTCCATTTCAAAATTCAAATGGTGCCGCAATGTGACCCAACTAGCCTGTTTCAAAATCAGCAACTTTGATAATCTCTTTCACCTGTATTTTATTGTGCCGGAAACTTGCAATTTCATCCAGGACGGGTGTACAGTTTTATTTCGTTGTTTAGTTGAGAAGAGTTATTTAATAGACTTATATAATCTTCCTTTGTTTTTACTCCATCGCTTAAGTGAACAGGGTTTCAGTTCGAATTTAATCGCTTTGAGTTTTAAATTCAAGCGGCTGGAAGTGGAATTGGTTCAGATTCATCCCAATACCACGCATAAATAAATAAATAAATATATATATATATATATATATATAGAGCATAATCACGGATTGTATACTAAGGATCTTATATAAACTTACCTTTATTATTTGTATGCTATGCAAATAACATTCAGAATCTCCAAGCGAAATTATTCACTCTTCTAAATCTTGATACAGTTTTTTATTTATTTATTTTTTATTTTTTATTTATTTATTATTATTGTTATTTTTTTACTAAATTTAAAATTTGCAGATCATTTTGATAAGTTAACTAGCATTCAAGTACACATTTACAGGAGTTAAAGGAGATCTGAGTAGGAACACACCTCATGCCTTATTGAGAAAATACAGTAATAGCCTATCCATACTGTTCTTATTTTATCTGCATTTCATGCAAAAATTACAAATTATTATTATTATCATCCTTATAGTGGAATGTTTTATTGTACATTTTAGCAGTAATCCAAATACAGTATATGAATAGTTAAAGCAAATAGGAAACTTGTAACGAAAACATTTCTTCTGTGAATTTAGATCCTACTTTTCGATTTTTTCTTTTGCTAAATTTTAACAGCCAAAATCATGGCTCTCGACCCTCAAACACCATATACCGGTATGTATGTGTTCAATTTTGTGATTCTGGGGGAAAAAAACTCATCTCTTCATGTGTATCAGAAAATAACCGAGAAAGAGATCATTAACAAAATACTGAAGATAAAAGTCATTGTATTATTGGTGAAAATTAGCTAAGGGTGTGTGATATATGTAATTTAAAATTTCCGTTTTCAAGACCTATTTGTACCGAGGTTTCACGGCGAGAAGATGGCGACACTACACAACATATTTAACCGACCATAATAAATTACAGCTGATTCCCTTCTTCTCGGCGAAATATACAATAGTAAGTTGTAGGCCTAATTCGTAGTATGCAGTCGTACCAGCTGAACACGGTCCTATAATACTATATGACTATATATACGGGAAAATTTGGAGTGTGTAAAATCCAATTTTTTTACTTTTTTTTAAAATCTCAAAAAAATTACTAAAATACTTCAGGGGTTACTTGATTATAATATGACACCAGCAGAGCTTAAATGTTTATATTTTTATTTATTTTAATTTTTTAATTTTTTTAAAGCCATGTGAATGACATCCGTGTACATGTGGATGGCAGAAGGTCACATTAATGACTAACTTTGGGAACAATCTGCTTTTCTTTATGTGATTTCGTATTTCTCTCAGTGTGCTTCAGTTGATTTTGCACCAAATTTGCAAATTTGTGTGCATACTCCGGAATTAATGTAATGTTAACTAGGCTGTGTTTTTATGGGTTTGGGTGGGGGGAATCAAACAGAAATTCATTTAATCAGTTTTAAGATTTCAAGTACAGGTCATAGACACCGCAAACACAATAGTATCCTACATTTATCATCTACATGACTTGAGAGTCATCCACATACCCCTTCATGAGGCATGTGGATGACACAAAAATCAGGCATGTGGATGACAAAAAAGGAGTTTAAGTGGTCTCAGCAAGCTCAACTTCAGTCAGGTACTTTGATTTGGTAGCTTTATCATAGTGCATAATCAAAATTAATTAACATTCACTTTCTGCCTACTTTCTAGAAGTCATGTTAATGACGGGGAATAAAAACGCTTTCCTTGAAAATGATGCAAAGTCCTTTGTAAATCCCAAACTGTTTGTAAGCAAGCAAAATTCAACCTTACAATTATTCAACCACAAGCTGCCCTGTTGGCTTTCTAACACTGTTGCCAGTTATACAAATTTCTCATTTCTGCAGAAAAAATTCCATTCTTTTCAGCCATGTGGATGACCAAAACCCCTTGGGACATTCTTTAAGTTCATTAGGTGGGGTGACAATTTTATTTCATTTTATTTTTTAGGGGTTAATATTCTTCACACATTCATACTCATTGGCAGGAAAAAAGTTGAAAAGGAAATAACATTTTGTTTTGTGGAAAAATGCATTAGAATATACAAAACCAGGGTATCGGACAGGGCACGTGGATGACATTTCATTGAATTAAATTTGATTTTGGAATATCAGAATTTAAAGTTAGTGACATTTCAAAGTGATAGTTGTAGTATGGAAGTAGTAGAAACAAACTTTTATTTTAATTTTTTTAAAAGTTGAATTTGAAGGGAAATATCACTCCGGAACACAAATGTTCCCGTATTTGAAGAATCACTCATATAGTTCAGTAACCTTAGCGAAAAAAGTGCGTTCCTTCGGAATAATTCTAAGCGAAGACTTTTTTTCTATAGAGAGCTTTGTAATGCCATCCTAAATGATACCTGAAAAATACCCTACTTTCTGTTGTGCGCTTCCCTCTTTTGGAAGGGGGGTTGAAAAAGTGAAATGGGGGTGTATCTTCAACTCAGCTATCTAGGCAGTGGGGTCATTTTCTTTGTACCTTTTTTTACACTGAAACGAATAAAACCTGAAATAGGTCGATACAATGAATAGTTTAGAAGACATAAGGATTTTTATTATATGAAATACTGCAAATTTTTACATACCTAGTTATGCAGCAGTTTATTACAAACACGTTATTGTAAATGTAAAATGTGAGTCAGTACTTAGCACTATATATTTTATTTACACTAAATAAATGTTCATTTTGAACTGTTGCAATTTTTGTGCAGTTTATTTGTTGCCTTCGAGAAACGGCTATAATAATAATAATAATAATAATAATAATAATAATATTCTGAAATAATTTTCAATCATTTGTCGTATGTGGCCCTCATGACAAAACAAACGTGACCCAAATGACTCTAGAGCAGTGGTTCCCAAAGTGGGGTCCGCGATGGTGTTTCAGGGGGTCCGCAAGCGGTATAAGAATAAATAGGATATCCCGTAATTTTGAAGTGCTTAACTGTGTTCCCCACTACTTATCTATGTGAAACAGCATTCTCCCACCTCACGTACTTGAAATCAAAGTTGAGAAATAAACATGAAGTTGAAAGTGACTTAATATTGAAATTTTCAGACATTAAACCTAACATTGCAGAACCAATTAATCAAAAGCAGCTTCACTGTTCACATTAAGGAGTAAACTCTGTTTGATACCATTGATATTGTTATTTTGTCTATTGAATTTAATACATTTGGATCAAAGTATTTATTTAGTTTATTTCAAAACCCAGAGGGGGTCCGCGGACTGAAAAGTTTGGGAACCACTGCTCTAGAGTGATTCTCAGTTTGACCTGCCTGTTCTAAATCATTCGAGTACTTGAACATACTAAGGAAGTTAATACAATTTTTGTCATGTAACTTCCCAGGGTGAATATTTGATAATTTTAGCTTAAAGTTGTCATTTTCAATTCAACAAGTCCCCTATGACATAATCTTTATGTCCGCGAAGTTTCAAGATGCTATTTTTGTCATTGAAAAAGTTGAGAACTTCTCTTTTATGTAGACGTATATGGAAATGTTTAGCGTTCATTTTCTCTGTTATGATTTTTTACAGCTTGAATCTTTTCTTTTCTTGTTCCCATCTATAGTTAACAGAATTCGAAATGTATCTTATTTTCTTAAGCAAGCCTACCTTAGAGAATGGAGAATACTTTTCTAAGTTCTCATCTTTAAAAATATAAAGGACACATTGAGTTATTTGTTAAGGGTAGTGTAGAAAATAATACATTTAAGTGGAAATTTTGATAAATTAGCGAATCAAGAATCCCACGTACATATTTAATTTTTTCATATTTATCACCATGAACAGCAGCGGGATTAGTACTCCACCAGACAACACCGCATGTTCCATATGTCACTTTGTAGACTTTCAGTAACCAGGTCCAAGTTTGATGTTATGTTATCAAGATTGCTAATAAATTACCACATTGTTTATTTTACTTAAGCAGGCCGCAATTCAAGGTACTTGTCTCTGACTGGCTGATTGGTATGACATTTTATAAGTGAATATTTTAAGTGTAATTTACCAAATTTCATATTTTTAATCTAATTTTACTTTTTGATATTGTCACAAATATAGTCTTTTGATAGACAACAAAACAATGAAAAATATGTAGATGATCATAATTTTTCGTTTAGAGATGTCTAACTCAGTACAAAATGGTTAAAACTTTCAGAAATATTGGTTTTCTTCTGTAGTAATGATATTAAGGAGAATAAGCATTATTGCTTGTGATTTAGTTTTTACTGTAATAATTTATTGCACCTGCAATTCGCCTTGGTATAATGGACAGATAGAATCTTATGTTTCCAGTAGGTTACAGGTAAACTCGTACGGATCTCGACCCGCTTCCGTTCTCATGTGGGTCACAACGATAACTCATGTTTCCGGCCTATTGCTTGCCTTTTATCACCTGGTGTATGTTTCATCTGTAGGCTATAGTCCCAATTATTGAGTAATTATATTTTTCCTATGGAATTTGTCTATTTGCCAACTAAAAATGTTGAACTGGTCTAATGAGACAATCATTTAATTTTAATACAAGATGCATTCACAAAATTACGTATATTTTTAAGAAAGACACATAATTTACAATAAAATTGAAGTCCATACCAAATTTTAATGAAGTGCCTTGTAAGATGGATTCTCAGTGTTTGAGCCTAGGCTCAAAGTTAGGAATAGTAGTAAGCCTACTGACAAGAAATTCAACATTTCCAGAAATAGCTCTACAAGTTTAAAATTCTCCAGAAGAATAGTGAAATATCATTTATACTCAGAGTTTTAGATTTTGCTGCGCAGCGCATTAAGCCCCATCTATTCAGGGAATCAAGACAATGAATAGACACAAATTAATACAGTGATTATGGAATCAGTTGTGAGTATTGTTGGGAGCTGACGAGATGATCCTGGCCAGACTGAGGAGCTCTTATCTGCAGCCAATAGCAGCGCTCCCCTACACGTGCAGTTATAGCACAACACCGTCTTCCCCCTGCATGCCACCACCAAATCACGGATCATCTCGTCAGCTCCCAACAATACATTCGCTGCCTTGGTATAAGTGCAGTTACTCATTGGATGGCCAGTCGGCTTCAAAGGTTTCGGTGTTTCTTTAGGTTAATTGATCTGACTTAAGTCGGTCTTGGGCTTCCGCTATCCAAAACAAAAGCAACGTTGCAATATTCTCTCATTGTTATCACTGACCTCAGTTCTTCCTTCGCTTTATTCAATGCACACGTGTTATTGTTTACTGTAACTTGATCTTGCAACAACGCATTCACTCCACGCGGAGTAGACGAGTAGCTGTCAAAATCGCCATAGAACATTCTTAGATTTTGATTGGCTGGGGTAACTAGCTGATTGGTGCGGTAAAACAAAGAACATGGGTTGAGCTGTCGGCATACTTTTCCTCTTAATGAAAGGAAGCCGCCTGGGTATGCAATGAGTAACTGGACTATACCTTGAATTCACTTACAGCAACCTCAGACGGCCTTAAAACTAAAGCTGAGAGGAATATCTCGGATCGTCGAATATTGACGAGTTGTAATAATTGTAGTACAAAGCTATTTCAAGCGAAAACAATGAAATAACTTAGGCGATAATAAATATATGAAACAAAAATATAACACAGCTTGTTAAAAAAAAAGTTTGAAAATAATTCTTGTAAATCTCAATGCAAGTATTATATTTTTCTATACGCTGCCTGTGATTGAATAACATTATGTTGTATTTAATAAGTGATAAAGCTGTCTCGATGTCATCCGACACAAGGGAAACGAGAAAGTGATGTAAGCTTTCATTATTTATATCACAGATAATGTGACGTCATTGTTATTGTCCTTTTAGTTCGGGTTCACGCAATTAAATAATCCAGACTTTACTTATCCCATAGGAATTAGAGAAGTTAGTTACTTTCTCATTGCGAAAACTATCGAAAGCTGACCCCTGGCACTGTTTAAGGGAAGCCTTGCACATGACCATTTCCAAGGCTTCGTCTCTCTTCACGCCACAGTATAGGCTATAGTTCTAAGACGATGTTATCGATGTTCCCAGACAAATCCCCTAGCTACCTAACACAATTGGTTCTGTAGGTAAAAAATAAAGTTATGCTTACCAAAAGAAAACAATTATTGCACTAAACAACATACAGTGCTTGCCATTTAGTAAGTTGCTTTGAGACACTGCATACTGAATCAATCTGAATGGACAATTCTATTTTTTATCACAAGCAATAAAATGTACCCTTCTTGAGCTTCAGTTTAGCTGGTAATTGGAGAATTGATTTTTAACAGAATTTTCTCGTGACGAACAGCAAGGAGATTGTAAAGAAACTACAGTGTGGAGGTAAATAAATGTGCTTGCCTTGCATACCTTCCATTCAAATATCTAGAAACAGGAATATTTTCACATTCCAAGAATATTTCGGGTTGGCCTTGCAAGGAACCAATATTGGGGGATTGGTCTGATAGAACGGGGACGGCTTTTCACTTCACTCAAAGTTAGGAATAGTAGTAAGCCTAGTAGCATAAAATCATCAACAATCCCCTATGTTATAATCGATAAGTAGCCAAAATCTCCACCTAGAATGTTAGATATTAGAGTCCAGAACATAAGGTAGAAAGTCATTACGGTGAAGTGTTCAACGATTCTAAAAGCATAACATTCATATTAGAAATATTCCGGGTGCCACTTCTTAAAGGCTCTTTTTCCAAAAACTGCCTCTTTCTTCTGCCACCCTAATCCTCTTCGACCTGTCAGCCAGTGAATAGAATGGTAATTAGGCGTATTCGCACCTGTCTGCAGTCCAGTACAATGTTGTCAAATACGTATCACACAGCATTTACTTCAGTTAAGAAGTAGTAAATAACGGCGGCATCACTGGGGAAAACCACGCGACTAGAACAGCACCTGTTCTTTGTCGGTATCGATGTCGGTGCAGATTTTCGGATTAGGGAACATTGTTATTATATTCTTTTGAAGATAGACGATGGTTTGGGACGAGGTCTTCTTAAAATGACACCAATATTACTTTGAGTTTCCGAATATAATTAAAATTCCTATTAGGCTATTTTAATTGGAATTAGCTGATACTTCTAGTCGTCATGGTGCAACGTTAATTAAGCAAATTGTAATTTAAAACAACGGAATGAGTTCACAGAAGTACCACTGTGTTCGAGCTTACACTGTACTGTACATAATATATATACAATAGTCTCAGGTAGAGACATCTCTGCTTGCTATCTTGGGTTTCATATTCATTCTGTATACTACGCACGCTCCTGTCGGCACGAGCCAAACATCCTTAGCATTCCTCCTCTCTGTTATTCTTCCATTCCATAAGTCTTTCCGATTGCATCTGTTAATGCTAGGTATCTATAATAGGTGTAGAACGTAATACTGTAAGTTGAATGAGATGTTCAAGTTGTGACACTCTGTTAAGTCCTCCCATTAAGTTAAAAACTACTGTTTCTAATTTAATTATTATTTATGTCAGTTTTCTGAACACTGAGACTTACGTAAGATAATCGTACCGGAAATGTCGTGAATTCAACAGTAGGCTAAGTTACGAGTGAAGAATTGAGTGTTAAAAAGAGTGAATTGTTTTTATGGATTTTAATGTAGAAGTAACAACTGTTTTCACGTTGTAAAAGCAGTGCTTTAGTTGAAGGGGGGGGGGGGGACGGAATAGCCTGAATATGTCGTGGGCTTACAGGAAAAGATATTAACTCCAAAAAAAGTTGTTTGGAGAAAATCAATCTTAAAGTTTGAATGTATATGAAAAATCAGGTTATGAATTAAATCACCAGTACATTTTGCAATTAAATAACACATCTATTGGTTACATTTTAACACTTTTACACATCAAAATAATACTTCCATAATTCTTTTAGAACCTAATTTAATGAATTAATATGATTACAGGGAAATGGTATTAAGTCCAAAAATGGAAAAAAATAAGTTATTACTGGTAGGAATTACAGAAAATTGTGCTATATATAGTTGGAAAACAAACTTTGAACCTCCAAATTGTTAATTAAATGTTTTTTAAAGTGTGTAATTATGGTTTTACTTTTCAGAAGCTACATTAACACTGTTCAGTTACATTCTAACAATCATCTTCAGACTCATCATTTGCACTATCTTCCACTTCAGGTTCTGGAATCAGTGCTTGATAATCAACATGATCTAAACTACTAAACTCTGTTGCGCTTCATCCCTGAAGGGACTAGGCCTACCACCCGACCGCTGCGTCATATACCGTAGACAGATGGCAGGATTGGGGGCATATGGTCAGAACCCATACCCACGATTGTTAATGGTGGTTTCCTTGACCAGAACCTGTCTATCAAGTAGCTCCTCTCTACCTCATAAAAATCCGAGGAGGTACTAGGGATCGAACCCGGGCCTATGGATTTGTAGTCAGCAACGCTAACCACAAGACCACGCAGGCGGTCAATGAACATAATCGGTTACCGAATTAAATCATTCTGCCTATAGAGACATATTTTATTTGAAATTTAGGTATATAGACAAAAGGTATGAAATGGACTTAATTCTTTTTCCCTGAAAACATTCTGAATGTAATGGATTTAGGAGTTTGTGTCAGTTTCATTGCTCAGAAACTATAAGGCGTAGGATTTGGTTCGTTTTTCCCTGTGAATAGAGCACAGTCTGTTTTACTTATTACCAATAATAACTCAATTTTTGCATTTTTGGAGGTAATACTTTTTCCTTGTAAGCCCACGAAATGGAGTTCTAACGAACAAAAAATTATTACAATTTGATGTAATTTACGAAACCTGCTATAGTAAATGTGAGCCCCTTAGATTATGTTCAGCAAATGCACAGGTAAAAGTACTCTCAGTTGTGTAACGAGCCCAGAGGAAAAAGTTGTTCTAATTTTTTCCTACTAAAATGTTAATTTTCCTCATTTAAAAAAAAGAAAGAAAAAAACTTTTCTTTGTGTTATTCACACACTTGAGAATGTTTTGGCACATCAAATAACATTTTCAGCTGTTGTCATTTCTACCACCTTTTATTTTCTCAGCTCTTCAATATCTACTAAGATCTCGAGATTGACTTTATTAATTTATTTATTTATTTATAGGCTATATTATATTCTTATGAAGATATGCAGGTTAAACCTAAAATTATGTGCCTTCTTAATGCAGTTAATTATTGCATGACATTTAATAAATATACACATTAGCTTCATATATTGAAACTAGAAATAGGCGTACCCATTTGCATTAGGCTAATAGATGCCAATTTATGTAACAAGTAAATAAACAGTAGTCGTCTATATTATCCGAGATATCGAATAATACTAGTAGCCCAGTCAAATTAGGATTTTTTGCTGCATTAAATCATGTAGTTCCAAATGTTTCACGAGTGTGTAGTGGGAGGACCCTTGAACAACGCCTAATATTTTCCCGCCAATTTCAGGTGCCGCGGGGGGGGGGAGGCTCAAAGGTCCCTTTTTCAGTTTTCGGCGCAAATATCGAAAAATATTACTTTTCAAAATTAAATATTATTAAATTCCCTACAAATCGGTATATTTATATTTATCTCTATATGTTCCCGACTCCGAGAATGAGCCGGTGAAAGTGGAAAATTTGCAGAAAAATTCGTGGCGCCTCACGTTTTTCGTCAAACTTGCCCTTGCAATTCTTTTGTTTTGCATTTTACAGGAAATGTGTAAGAAAAGAAGTTGTAGAGATTTAAATTTCCTTTAAGAATATATATACATTTGCTAATTTGTCTTCACATAGTTAAAAGTTACAGCGTTTATACATTTCGGAATCGATTTCGAGATTCCGCTAGTAAACTGTTCGTAATTTTATTTCCGTTTTCAAGGGCTTTAACTCTCTTATCACTTTATTTATTATTTATGTAAACATAAATTGTGTTTATTACTCATATAACTAATATTATATATAGGATATATATGAATGAATGTATGAAATTATATATATATACTAGTAGATCACTATCAATCCGGTTTCAGAGCAGGGCATAGCACGACCACAGCGTTACTGAATATATTTTGTGAAGATATACGCCGTGCCTGTGACGAACGGAAATTGACAATACTTGTCTTACTTGATATGACTAAAGCTTTCGATTCAGGAGACACAGACATTCTTATTGCTAAACTTAAGACGTTGAACCTGTCAGATAATGCTGTTCTGTGGTTCAGCTCATACCTGTGCGAACGCCAACAATGTGTTGTCTCCAATAATAATCGTTCTTCTACATGGCGTCTCGTAAAGGCAGGAGTTCCACAGGGAAGCATTCTCGGGCCCTTACTGTTTTCTCTGTACATAAATGACATTACTAATTGTATACGGCATAGCAAATACCATCTATACGCGGATGACTTACAACTGTACATACATTCATCCTAGCATGAACGAAGACCTTAATTCAATAGACGTATGGACGCACAGTTTGGGACTCAATCTGAATCCAGCGAAATCAAAGGAAATAGTTGTGGGACATCAGCGGCTGAGAAACAATCTGAATGAAATCAATCTACCTCCCATTAAAATCCATAATTCAGCAATTCCTTTCGGCGATTCGGTAAAAAATCTTGGTGTTCTGATAGACCAAAACTTAACTTGGGAAAATCAAATAAACGAAACTTGTAAAAAAGTGAACTCGTTAATCCATATGCTTAAAAGATTAAATATGCCCTTACCTACTGCTGTAAAAAAGACTTTAATACAATCCCTGGTCATGCCCCATTTCGATTACTGTGATGTCCTGCTTATAGATTTGAGCACTAACTTATCCCAAAGGCTGCAACGTGTTCATAATATGTGTGTACGCTTCATTTGTAATATAAGACTGTTCGATCATGTATCGCCATCTTTCGAGATGCTGTCGTGGTTCCGTCTGAATGACCGAAGAAGATTTCACTGTCTTTGTCTCCTCTTCAAAATTCTTCATCACCATCATATCTATCTAGTCGCTTCCATAACCTGTCCTCTCATCACACCCTATACACACGATCAGAGTTTAGTATTGTACTTTCTATCCCTCTACATCGCTCTTCATCCTATTCATCTTCATTCTCTGTATTAGTAGTTCGCGTATGGAATTCCATCCCTCGCACTGTCAGAGGCTGTCGAACGCTTGGTGAATTTAAGAGAGAAGTCAGTAGCTTAATTCTAAATAATGTACTTTAAATTTTTATTAGGAATGTATCTAACTGTTAGTGTTTAGGCTTTAATGTTAATAGTAATTTTTTTGTTGTAATTAAGTTTCAAGTAATTGTATTAGGAGTGTAGTCTTTAAGTTAACATGTATTTTAGTTTATTGTATTTAGGTTTTAAATAGTTAAATTATGTATTCGTTATATTGTGTTTGACTGGTGGAGCGGAAGAGAAGGCCTAATGGCCTTAGCTCTGCCAGCTTAAATAAACAGAATAACTAACTAACTATATATAAGTTATATATATATGAATGTATGTAGGCCTATATATGTATGAAATGTGAACTTTTATGTGCGTTACTTATTGTTTAGCTAAAGCTAATCGACGTAGTTTACGTAGTTAGTGTACGACGGTTTTAACTAAGCTTGCTCAGTGGTTGGATGATCACCTGCCTTTTGCTGTACGCGATTCTCTGATGTCCCTTTCAACCGGAATAATAGGAACCAACATCAACTGTTACCAAGCAGTGGACATCGGAACCTGTACAATGAAAACTTTTGTTGGAATGAACTTTGCAGGAATGAAGTAGTGTGAGACGAACGCAGTAGTCCCATTGGCTGCTATGAGCAACACTATCAAACTTGACAACGAAGTGATGGTGGTCGAGCTTTTAATGATTTTCCAGAGAACCATAATTACCAAGAAAACAGAGGATGTAGAGGAGCTGTTGAAGTGTGAGTTAGCCCCATACCCCATGATTATTTTCGATGAAGGGATCATGAGGGAAATGAAAAAGTCAGCTTAAATCGATGGCGGCTTCCACCTTCATAGAATAAAGTGGAAGAACAACAGCAAGTTCGCCTCCATCTGCGATCAATATGTGTCTCACATCATCAACCATTACGGCTACAACTCTGCTGTGGTTTTTGACGGTTACGAAGACACGAATTCCACGAAAAGAGCCGAACATCGGGCATCAAGCAAAACATCGGTGGACGTAGACTTTGATGAGAATATGGTGGCTACTGTTCAGCAGGAAAACTTCCTTTCCAAGGAAAGGAACAAAACCAAGCTGATTAGTATGTTAGCGCAGGACTTGGGTGCAAAAAGTATACAGTTCACCATAGCCAAAGGAGATGCTGACTGCTGCATTGTCAGGTGTGGATTAGAAAATACCTCTAATTCAAATGTGGTGGTAGTTGGCGGAGACATGGACGTGCTCATGTTGCTCGTGGCACTCACACCACGAGACATGAAAGTGAGGCAACACAGAAGACAGGTTGTACTCCTCCCAAAAACTTCAGACCTTGCTATTCAGCCAGTACATTATCTTTATCCATTGCTTCACTGGATGCGATACCACTTTTGCAATTTATGGAAAAAGTAAAGCAGCCATAGTTTGGAAGAGTTGTACGGTGAGGAGTATGAGTTTGAGTATGGGCAGCTTTATAATGTGTGATAGGATTGAAGAGTGAGCGGAAATTAGGTTGTGTAAGCCTCTTTTTTACTTTTGCACTATTAGCTATTTAATATATACATATATATATATATATATATATATATATATATACTACACATGATTAGTTATATGGATAACAAATACCATTACGTTTACATAAATAATAAATAACATGATACAGAGAATGAAAGCCCTTGAAAATGGAAATAAAATGACAAGCAGTTTTCTACCGGAATCTCGAAATCGACCCCAACATTTAAAAATGTTGTAACTTTTGACTACGTGAAGATAGATTAGCAAATGTATATATATATTCTTGAAGGAAGTTTAAATTTTTACAACTTCTTTTCTCACACATTTCCTGTAAAATGGAAAACAAAAAAATTTGAAGGGCAAGTTTGACAAAAAAACGTGAGGCGCCACAAATTTTTCTGCAAATTTTCAACTTTCACCGGCTCATTCTCGGAGTTGGTAACATATAGAAATAAATATGAATATACCTTTTTGTAGGGAATTTAATAAGCTTTAATTTTGAAAAGAATAATATTTTCTGTACGATGCACCGTTTTCGAGATTTGCGCCGAAAACTGAAAAAGGGAACTTTGAGCCTCCCCCCACCCCCCGCGGCACATGAAATTGGTGGGAAAATATTAGGCGTTGTTCAAGGGACCTCCCAACACACATTCGTGAAACATTTGGAACTACATGATTTATTGCAGCAAAACCAACTTTTTTGGTCTAATTTGACTGGGCTATAGGTAGACTTGGTCCACATTAGCTCGGTTAATCGAGATTTTACTATTTGATACCAGTAACCCGTGCGAAAATTTCGCACATTCAACCTTTTTCCCTCCCCGAAAAAATGATTTACCGGTAGTCTTTTGTCGGGTTGTTAAACACTCAGTAAAGTATATACCCAAAATAGCAAAGAGAGTTTAGTAATGGCAATGTATTTACAATTTATTTATACATTGTGTATAGCCTACAATATTATTGATGTCAGAATGCAATTATCTTGAATTTTTGTTCCTCATTTTCGGTAATGACACCAACATTTTATATTTAGTGATTCATGAAAAGACTACGTAGAGTTGTCTATGAGTAAATACAGCATTTGGTCAACATCCCCGTTTCACAACTAATACAAAGCCCACAGCGTTGCATAAGTGGATAGGAGTTTTCTCATTGCTGACATAGCGTACTCGCTATCTATCATTTGCACAAACTCAGGTCCTGCCTTTGCGCGAGGCTGAGACACCTGTAAATTATAGGCTAATATAGTTGTAAATATAATACGAAAATTTTAAACAAACTGTGTTTTAATGTGTCAGAATTCTGTAAAAATCCACTAGTACCTAATTTAGGCTTTGTATTAGCTGAGAAAAAGGGATATAACTTGTGATTTCCACCTTTGCCTAGCATTATCTGCAATAACTTATCTCTATTTCCGACATTCTTGGTAGCAATGTAAACGAAAAACAGCTTGGCTATAGTTGTAGGGTATGTTAAATTGTTTAGATTCTTCAGACGGTGGGAAAGCGTCAAGCTTCTGTAGGCTTATAAGTTAGCTCATTTCTCCAAAGAATACTTATGAACATATAAATCTTATAGTAGTCACCTCTTGCCAGGGATAAGTTCTGGTACTCACCTAAAATTTAAAAACCTTTCGTAGGGGATCACATTCGTTGACTCCTTGGTGCAGTTTTCTTTTCTGAGAGCGGGTTTCAGAGCAGTCATCGTCCAGTCACCGGCCAGAATTTTACATAGCGGTATTGCTCTGCAGGGGCCCGTGTCGTACATTTACGGCACGTAAAAGAACTCCAAGCCTAGATCAGAGCCTCTGGACCAAATTTCTCGGCCCTTTCACGTCCAAGTAATACCTTAGTTTCCGGAGGGGGGTTGAGAGGCGATGGGTTTACCATCTGTCCATCTGCCCTCTCTCGGAAAATAAGCGTAACAAAATTAGTATAGGTAATGAAACCTCAACTTGGAGGCCCTATGCCCCACCATAGGGGTTACAGGAACAAGTCAGTCAGTCATTCATTGCTCTGCATCTTCTTAAGCCTTCCGCCTTCTTAAGCTATTTTAATAAGTTTTATTTAATTTCAAACAGTCTCATAAAACGGAAAAGAGGGCACACTTTTTATCCACTGCATCACTCTGACAGTTCATTATATTATATGGACTAAGGGACATTCAAGAGGAATCCCCCGTACTACTGTATTAGCCAACGAGAGCAATGGCCTTCGAACGTACATGCACTCTTATTGCTTCAAAGCGCTTTGTGACAAATTCTTCGTAATATTGCACATTTCGTTATCACTTATCACGATAAAGAATCTTCCATAAACGTATTGTTTCCTTTTATGCAGCTTGCTTAATCAATAATATTGCAAAGCCCGCTGATGGGTAGCGGACTAGCGGTAAGCTCTCGTTTAAATAAAAAAATCCGATACTCCAAGTGCAAAATATAAGAACCGAAAATGAAATGATATGAAAAAGAATTTTTTTATTTAACCCTTTACTCTACCAAAAGAAAATAATTTTCTCAACTTTGCTTTTGGTATTCTTGATAGGCCAATTTAAAACCCCTAATCCATCTAAAGATAAGAATAAATTTTGAGAAGGGAAAAAGTTACAGTCTTTCAAGAAGGTCTGAAAGAAAACAGCACACCCTGGTCGTTGAAAAGATAACCTACAAAACAAAGAAGAGGATTTTTGGAAAATTAAATTATATCAATAAAATTAAAACAAGAATCTGGTAAAATGACAATCATAACCTCTTTCCCCATGAATACTTTACCAGAAAATATAATTTCCCCTTCAGAGTTTCATAGGGGTTGATGTATCTTCGTAGCTTAGATTTTGAGACATATTTTGCATTTTTTAACTTATCGACAATACTGCCGATACTCTTGTTTCTAGCTCCCTTATTGTTTCACCTATTGTGAGCTGTTGTGAATCTCCATCAGTGTCATGTTTTTTTTGCGATGCTTCATTATGCTTATCAGCTGTGGCTACTTTTCATGCAGCTTAACAGCAGAAGGTCAGGCGTGGCCATGATTTTACTTACCTCCATTGTTTTCACTAACATTATTCTTCCTTCGGCCCGTGCACCGATTACCACTGATAACTTTGTTGAAGAGAAGTAAAATAAAGCACTATTAAAGCTTTGTTCAGATTTACGAACAGCCACGTACGGGACCGTTCGGGAATTCCGAAAGGTAGTGTTCATATTCGTCCACCGCTGTGGCTCAGGGGATGCTTTCAATCCTCTCACGCAGCGGGCCCGGGTTCGATTCCTGGTCGGGACAAGTTACCTAGGTGGGGTTTTTTCTGGGGTTTTTCCTCACCTTTGAGACAAATGTCGGGTAACTTTAGGCCCTTGTGGTCCCCAGATATCATCTGGCCGTCATTATCATCTTCATCTCATCCTCGCCTTGTTTCGAGTGAGTGTGTGTGTGTGTGTGAATGGTGTGTCTCGTCCTATATGTTCGTGTTGTCTCGGAGGTGGCCCCGGCATTGGGCTGATCACTCATCCGGGGAGGCCCTCCATGTCCTTGTCTGGTCAAAAAAGTATGTATGTGATCCAAAGATAATCCCTCTCCCGACAGGTCGCGGCCCTGTAAGGCCCGGGCGGCTTGGGTCGCTTAAATCCTAAAAAGGGAGAGGTGAAACTACGGGAAAGAAAGAAAGAAAGTGTTCATATTCCATCAAGCAACTGAAAGGAATAAATCTTAAATCCTTACCCTCGTTAACCACACTAGGTGATAAATGTCATTCTCTTTCAACCATCTATCATACTAAAGAAGACTGGATTGCCATGTGCTGTTTGTATAATCTAGTAACCTAACATTCAATTAAATTATTCTATTCTCATTAATAGTGTTTATATTTATCTATAAACTTTTCGAATTGGCTGCCAGTGCCACACGAATCCTAATGAACCGTTTCCGGAAAAAAAATTACAGACTACAGAACTTAAACATGAAATTATACTGTTTTATCTTCTGATTTAACAGTACTACACAATCTGGTGTTATTAATATTGTAGGCCTACTTATTATTATACGAGAATTATTATACATCGCCATATATAAAATTGCACGCTAATTTTGTATGGAGCTTATATTTATCCACTGTGTTCTGTATTGGTTTTGGTCAAATATAGCCTGTTATGTCACCCTGGTGACACAACCTTTACAAGAGAGAGACGCAGTGGCACATCTCCACCTAACTTGGAGACAGCAGTAGCATCTACAACGACGAGTAACAACAACAACAACAGTGATGTGACTCTGATCAGAGCATCATGGATGCAGTACCGGCACTGTTTATGATAAGTGTGGATTGGATTACTTTCTAGGTATCGTATATCAGGGGTGCCCACAGGGGGGGGGGGTTAAGACGCAGACTGCGTCATTGAAATTTCTGGGGGGGGGGCAAAATATTATCGTTTTATGAATTTTCTGGGGGGGGGTTGAAAATTGTTGAAAATTAGCGTTTCATATGTTAAAAATAAAAACGGTCAAGATTTATAACTCCAAAAGGTCTCTTCTAACAGTGGATTAGGAAAGGGGGTCCAGGAGGTTTGGACCCCCCAAAAGTCAAAACCTAAAATTCTATATTTGTATTTAAAATAATATTTATTTAATTAAACAAGATTTGTTGATGTGTCAAATATGATATACGGTAACAGTTATTTCCTTTTCATAACATAATGAGTAGGCCTATTATATCCACTGTTCCATGTGTTATTCAACTTTTCTTATAAATAGTAATAAGTATTATAACTTAAGTAACATATTGTTGTTTAAGTTGCCATGTCTTAGAGTACAGTAAACAAATTTGCTAACTAGTTTTTCATTGCTAAAATAGCATAAAATGTGATTTTCATTCGTTCAACATTTAAAAATTTCCCGGGGGTGGACACCTGACTTAGGTAACATTTTCTTGTTTACATTGGCATGTCATAGAGTACGGTAAACAAAGTTTATAATTAGTTTTTGAGTGCTAAAATAGCGTAAATTGTGATTTTCATTAGTTCAATATTTAAACATTTTCAGGGGGTGGAGTCCCCACTTAGGTAATGATTTCTTATTTACATTGGCATGTCTTAGAGTATGGTAAACAAATTTCCAATCAGTTTTTTAGGGCTAAAATAGACTAAAATGTGATTTTCGTTAGTTCAATATTTAAAAATTTCCTGGGGTGGACACCCGACTTAGGTAACAATTTCTTGTTTACATTGGCATGTCAAATTTCCTAACTAGTTTTTGAGTGCTAAAATAGCGTAAAATGTGATTTTCATTAGTTCAATATTTAAAAATTTTCCGGGGGTGGCCCCCTACTTAGGTAATGATTTCTTACTTACATTGGCATGTCTTAGAGTAAGCCTATGGTGAACAAATTTCCTAACTAGTTATTCTGTGCTAAAATAGCGTAAAATGTGATTTTCATTAGTTAAATATTTACAATTTTTCTGGGGATGGACCCCCGACCCCCTTTTTTTATTCCAAACCCCCCGCGGCACTTTAGACCCTCCCCGCAATTATTTTCTGGCTACATCATTGTTGCACTTATTATATTATTAATATAATGTTACAAAGTGCCCCAAGAAGTTAAAGCAACAAAAAATAAATTAATTAAAAAAATAACCCCCCTAGAAAATATCATATGGGCGCCCTTGTCGACAGCCAATCAGGTTGGGGGGGTGAGCAATGAAGTTTGGGGGGGTCAGCAATGAAGTTGGGGGGGGGGTGAGTCATGAAGTTTGGGGGGGGGGTGGGCACCCCTGCGTATATCCAAGAATAATGTTAGTACGGGCGTCATGTAAATAAAGCTTGCCAAGATAAGTTTATACCAAAGATGAGGAGTTGAAAATTTTGACATGCCGTGAGTTTAACCAATACCGCCTGTCCTGAACGGTAACTATAGGCCATCGCAGAGTTCAAGATTGAGCAAAATGCTGGGCTTTCGAGGCAATATAAACGATATTTTTTTTAAACAGTGTGCTGCATAAAATAAGAATCTCATTACGGTTTAAGGTGTTGTATGCATAATTGTAGAGGTTCTATGATGCAAGAAGTAAAGTTCACATTTTTAAAGTTCCTCAAGGTGAAATTCTGGAAAAGAAATGGATATCACCTATAAAACGTTAGAATTTCTTTCCAAACAAGAATTCAGTAATAAAAAGTAGGCTTTCTCTTTTTCAATATAAATTTTCTCAATAGAGTCTTAAAGATACGTAATGACAAATGAATAAATATGTTACAGGGGCGTCGCCAGAAACTTTATTATGGGGGGCAACTCAACATAATTCCAAACACAACGATGTTAATCAAAATTCAAGTGATACGCCATGAGGCAAGTATCAGTAATTCATTATCAATTGAAAATCAATTTCAAATAGTTAAATACATTATTATTCACATAGTTTCCCGATCCGCAGCTTTGAACGCCAGCTGAATTCGACGGCTGCAAAGTTTTTACATTAACAGATTATGTTCTTTTGAGCAAGTTTAAAAGTTTTCAAACCTAAAAAATCCAAACTTCTAGGTTTACGGTGGCTTAAAGTTGTTACACAATCTAACGATTGCAACGGAATGCAATATTTTTCTTTCTTCAAATGTCGACGTAATTTTGCCCTATGTGAACTGTTTTGAATCGTGAATTCTGTGCAAACGTTATGACCACTAAATTAAAGTTTAGCATTGGAGAGTCGTTTGAGTACAGAGATAACTGGTACCGTTTCCCAGGAATGTCTTGTTTAGAATTATTTAGCACGAGCTCCGATTCCTTACACTAACATGATGCACGTTTCGTTGTATTGTTTAGGATTCCATTGTGTTTCAATCGCCCAACGAATAGTTTTCATTGTGGAAGTTCAACGGCGTGAGTTAATTTAATAATTACGAAAATATGCACGTATTGTTTTATCACCATTGAAACAGCATACTTTTTGGGTCTGGTCGAGCACTCTCCTCCCTTTCAGCGCGAGGTGTTCCGACCTGTTACGCGGCTCGCAGGTTGGCTGTTGACAATCTTCCATCTTCATTGGTCCTTTCCACACAGGCTTATCCATTGCTGCCAATAGTTTTTGTATACCCATTTGTTATAGTTATATTATGGTTAAGTCCGTTGTTACTGTTATAATAATCACCGTACTTAAAGCTCCCGGCATAGGGGGTCCGGGAGAATAGCCCCCAACCAAGAAAAACAGGAAGGAACTACGTGGCCAATACCGAATTGCCGTACTCGGAGCTTCTGGTGAAGGGAGTCAGATGGATGTATGCAGGGAGTCCAAGGGCGCAGCCCCTAGTGGGGGCTGGGGCCGCCCCAATACAGAAAAACAAGATGGTGGTCCTGGACCGATAGTAAGTTTCTGTATCCGGTAGTCCGATTACCGACTGAGACCACGTTTTCACCGTTAATTTTCCAGCATTGAATATTGTCCGAATGACCCAGCGCCCTCTCCCAGCCCGACACGGACATCGTCCAGTGCAAGGAGATCTTGATTTCACAGCTGTTCACAGCGCCTTTTTAAGTTAATTTTGTGTCCACTTGTTAGCGATTTTACTTACATTTAGAATCTTCGTATAAATGTATGCTTATAGACTATATGAAATCTATAGGTTTTAAAGAATAATACATCAAATTTGACTATTTTCCGTGTTTCTAAAACAAAAATATCAGTCATGATCACAATACTTTATATAGTCTACTACGTAAGATATATGAGAGAAAGTAAAAGAAAAAATATTGGGCGAAGGAGGGATGGTGTTCTTTCCGTCTCCAAATAAATCATTGGGATACAGTAGAGTCCCGCTATTCCGAACTAATTGGGACCGAACACCGTTCGGTTTAGCAGGAATTCGGAATAGGCGGATTTCATAAATAATATCAACGTATTGACTTGTTAAGGCGTAAATTAAGTGTGCGGAATTGCATAAATGGAGCCGACATGTGCATTATGTAACCAGCTTTCATTCCAATTTCGTTTCAGGCGTTTTCGTCAGGCTTAGGCTCTATTTAACTTCTTTGTATAATAATAAATGTATGTTTTTTTCCCGAACGTCTTTTTAATTTCTCCTGTTTTTAAGTTTAAAAAAATTGATATTTTTCTGAACTCTGTTCGGAATAGGCGGATTTTCGGAATAGCGGGGCACTACTGTATATAATTCACACTAAGTTCAGACTCTCAGGTGATATGTGTTTGATTTACGGAGACTTAGCAAGATGTCTTAAAAAGCATAATTCTAATAGTATTAACTGTACTTTATTGTAACATACCAAAAGCAAGATATATTTTTGTTATTAAATTATTGTATTAGAGTTTAATAGCCCATTACTTCTTAATAGACCTATTATTAAAGTTCCTGGGCCTTAATAAAGTGGGTTCAGATTATAATTAAATAAATAAATAAGCCCGACACAATCCCTTATAGGGCAAGGGCCTCCTATCATGGTAGGGCTGGCTCTGTTTTTACTCTCCCAAGGTGTGCTATTTCCTTGGAGAGTTAGGATTTACTGTATTATTATTATTGTTATTATTATTATTATTATTTTTATTATTATTACTTTTGTGCGAATATTGCTTGTGATATTTTCCCATTAACTTTTCTTCTCTTTGTCTTTTACTGTCAAGCCCTTAAATTTATAAATTCCGTTTCATTTGGTATAAGATTGCTTGGTCTTTTTAGTTACTTTTGTAATAATTTATTACCGTAACTTCAGTGGAATGGGTAGATATAGTACGCTCTAACGACACTAAAACAAGTAAGTCTGTCTCATTCTTACTTAGATATGAGTGTAATTTATTAGAGGGAGACAGACATAGGCCTACTTGTTTACTTCAAGGCCGGTACTAAAGCGCACAATATCTACCCATTGCCGTCACGGCGGCTCATGCTTGGAGCGTGGGCCTGACGTGCAAGCGGTCCCGAGTTCAAATCCTGAGGCAGGTGGGCGTGTCATTCATGGTGGACGAAAGCGTGACTTCGGAGGGTTTTCTCGGGAATCCTCCCGTTTCCCCCTCTCATTTTACAAACACACTCCACTTAACCTTCAAACTCCCCTTATTATCATCCCGTTTCCTTTCCCGGCTTTCGGGCCATCTCTGCAGCTTCCACTGCGGGCCTCTTCCGTCCTGCCCCGTGGCTTGTGGTCATGTGGTGATTGTTGTTGGTGTGCTGCACACCTGGGGGCTCTCTGGTGTGCCGCGACCCTACGGGCTCTCTTCGTGAGGGACCGGGGGCGTGGCGCATGTCTGAGGGACTCTGGGGGTGTGATTCACGTGGTATGGTTTCTGGGTCTAGCCGGATGTTGGGGAGTTCCGTAGGGGCTAGCGGTGGAATCTGCTTCGGGGGGCGTTTGGGCATGCCAATTATCCCAGGGGTTGGCACAAAGGGCCCGCATATGTGGCCTACGTGTTAGTGTCGTTCCCAACCCGCCTCTCCCCCTTACGTGGGGTTCCATACACCGTCCATTCCACCGTCTCAAAAGACTCTGAGCAAAGTATATTATAATGCGACCCAGTGACTGAATAAAAACAAATCACAGGCTTATCCATTGCTGCCAATAGTTTTATAAACGCACTTAGTTATATTATGGTTAAGTCCCTTTTTATTGCTAGTCCAATCATCTTCTGCGAGTCTATACATGCCAACCGTGAGATCTGTACTGTTATTTTTAACTTTCACTCACGTACCTATAAGGATATGAATACACAGCAATTCTGACGCGTAACGGAATAATAATACTGCGTACAGTGTTTGTTCCCTCTCATCTAACTCCACATAAAAGTTACTCATTGAGCCTAAGGCCAGGCGCACACTTGGCCTTCAGTGAGGTAGCGACCACTACCCAAATATATTTCTTCTTCTCTCATCAGTAGCAGAAAGGACTCCGATTTGGAAGCATTAATGTTACTAACACTATTTTAACGGGTTTCTCTGTAATAGTTTCTGGATTAAAACAATTAAATCCACTCGAACATTTAAAATTAATAATTCATAACTCTGATTGTGAAGACCTTATGGTTTGTGAATGCCCCTGTTAAATTATCTGCAGAATTGAAATTTTTTGGGATTATTACTGATCAACATTTGAAACGGGGTAAACACATTTCATATACGTAATAAAATACGAAAAGCAATATACCAATTTGTAAATCTCCGTAACTGTATGGCCATAATTTATTTAGCCCTAGTCGAGTCCATTACTCAGTACGACATTGTTGGATGGGGTAGCATGTCTAAAACTTTTCCTACTCCATTAACTTGATTACAAGAACGCATAATCAAAAGTTGCTTTAAAAAGCGGCTGGACTAACCAACTGAACTAATCTATTCCGAGTTTAATGTATTTAACATTAACAAAATTTATAGATACTCTTTAAAATTCTACCATAAAAATAAGACAAAATTCCTAGCTGTTCCACATGAACCAGTACTTTAGTAGAACCCAAATGTTTCTCTTCCTTCACAAAGCTCTATTTTGGGTCCTCGTCTGTATAATTCTAAAATCACATTACATCCAGGATTAATCTAATGTAGTTATGGAGTCTTTAATTCTAGAATTAAAAAAGTACAAACTTTAATTTTCTTATATTTTAAATATTGTCTTTCTGGTACTACCATCATATTAATTATTTTTCATTATTATAATTATTGTTACTTATGTCACTTGAATCTTGCCATTGCTTTCAGCCTTTTCCATTCTCCTCTATTACTTTTTTTATTATATTTTGTCTACTTCTTTGTTTTAAGATAAGTTTAGTTCAACATCACACTTCTGTATAATTGTAACAATGGAACTTCCCCCGAGCACGAGCTCCTGTACTTTCGGTGTTTCAGGACCAACATGTTTATTATTTAAATGCTTTTGTAATTTTGAAATAATTTTGAAATGTGTTAAGCAAGACTTTGTAAATTTTTATTTACATGATGTTTTATTCAGTTCATGAATCTATTGTAAATAATATAGATTGAATTATTTTTACTCTATGTTAGTAATTTATGTAATATAGGCCTATTATATGAATTGTATAGATAAATAATGAACATATTAATGTATTTTGCTATTTCTAAAGATGCTAATCTCGGGAGGATACAAAACATTGAATAAGTAAATAAATAAGTCCATAACAAAACGAAATAAAGAACATAATCGTTAAGAATGTTCACAGCAACATAACAAACTATAAATATAATAAATAGACCTATAATATATATACAAAAATGTTTGAAGTAGGATACCAAACGAGGTAACATAGGACTTGTTACTTAGTTCTTTACTTCCTTTGTACTTTCCTTCTTTTATTAATGCTTCTTTATTTTTTTTATTTTCTTGTTACTTAGTTTACCTTTCGTACTGTTCCTGTTTCTACAATTATTTCAGACGAACCAGTAGAAAAACGTTGTCTCCCAAAGACTCTGAAAGATAATACACCTTTGAATGAACTTCATCAGTTGCTTATCCTCAACTTTTAAATTATTAGTAGTTCAAGGCATTTGATAAATTTGCATCTATTTTATACCACTATTGAACGATAGCTCGAATTTACATAAATGTGTATAATGAATTAAGTGATTAAATAAGAGCAATTTTTATGGCATTATTTTGCATTTTTCGTTTTCAATTTAAATGTGTTATTTTTGGTATTTAGGTATTTGGTATCTTTTCATTTTTTATAGTTTTCTATGATTTGAGTATGGAGCCAATTATTTCAGTGAAGTTACAGAGAAACATTTCCACATACAATACAAATCATTGCTTTCAGGCAAAAGGAAATCATTTTCAGTTGAGAATCTCTGTCAATTCACATTTTCTGTATTCATTTTAAATTTCACAGATCCATGTATCCCAGTTTCAATTACTTACTTTATTAGAAAGAAAGAAAAAGAAGAAGAAAAAGATATTATTGTAAATTAAATATAACGCCCTATCCTTTATTAAATTGCTCTCTAAAACAAACACATTACTTCCAGAAAACTATAATAAGGGGTAACTTATTAATTTTTAAATATTTTAGGTCATGAATGTATTTTTTATTTGTCATATTTTATGTTTTTTAAGCCTTGCTCTAGTCATTAGGGCATGCAATAGATTAGGGACCCAAGTTCTTCAAGAAGGGAGCTCTATGCCAGTGTAGAACGCCAGTGGGGGATTAGAAGCGGAGCCAACTGCTAGTGGCTTAATGTGCGCCTGGACCCGACCACTTGCGGCGACCACTAGCAGCGACAACAAGTTTCTCCCTCAGCTCGTGGCTGGCAGCAGTCAAGTGTGCGGCTACCCCATTTAAACTCCATGTAAAAGCCTTCCCACTACTTGTGGTCGCCACCTGTAAACGCCAAGTGTGCGCCTGGCCTAAGTTGGATGCATGCAGCTATTGAACCGAAATTGATTTTCAGGCCGAAAAAAGTTCAGAACAGATTCTCTTAGTAGTGTGACTGAGAGTTGAAGTTCATTTCTTACTAGGACCCCTGAAATAATTTTTAGGGCATTAGGTTTACTGCGTTTTTTATATTTCGAAATTGTAATATTATCTGAGCAGTTTCCTTCTGTAGGTTATATTATAACTAAAGTAAGTTGGGTTGAATTTTCTTTACTTTTACCTGTTCTTAGAATTTACTGGCCTAGAGTATTTTTAAACTTTGAAATTCAAACATTAAAAAAAAATACATTAAATATCATATGTACGAAATGTATTGTTGATTCTACCGATTTTACTTTTATTGTTTTTCTAGACATGGCAGAACAATAAATCAGCATCAAAAGGGGAGCCTATAACAAACGTAAGCGCGGAAAATAACTTGATATCTCCATACCTATTTTCGAATTACGGAAAGTAGGCTTAGTTTTAAAACACTAAATTTATGATAAAAGATAGGCCAACGTGAGCAAAAATATACCATTTAAATGTCTCTTGATCGTAAATTTGAGGTCATGCCCAGAAAATGTTGAAAACATGTAGGCTATCATTGGAAGACAACTTCGTTCTTAAGAAATACAGTATTTTATGTCAGGTAATCATTGTTGTTAGTCCGCCTCCGTGGGTGAGTCGGTAGCCTTCCACTCCGGCGGCCCGGGTTCGATTCCCGGCCGGGCCGGAAATTTTTTAGTAGTGAAAAATTCCTTTCCCGGGTTCAGGACTGGTAGTCCAGGCAACGAATGCAAAATAGAAAAAAAATCGTGTAGTATTGAAATTTTGCAGAGTTGTCGGAGGGAGTGTCCTGAACAACATTCTAAAAGTCCCCGAAGGTGGGGGGTGAGCGGGGGGCGGGGGGCCCGCAGAAGGGACCATTTTTAGGTTTTTCGCTTATATCTAAACAATGGTGCATCGTAGAGGAAAACTTGCTATATACAAAATTAAAGCTGATAAAATTTCCTACAAGTTTCATCCTACACATTTCTTCCTATTTCCAATAGTTTTCGAGATATCCGCCAACGAAAATAACAAATTTTCGAAAAAAGCTCTTTCGCCTCGCGCTTTTCGAAACACTTGGTCTTCTAGCGCTTCATCCCTTAGGTATACAGCAATGTTCCCATGAAAGAAGTTGTAGGGAAATAAATTCACTTTAAAGTGAATAGTCATTTGTGATTTTGTCTTCAAATGTTCAAAAGTTATAACAATTTAAGTTTCGATCAAATTTCGAGATTTCGAAAGAAAACCGTACAACGCACTTTCTCTATATTTAGGGGTTATATCTTTGTATATAAACTGTATATTGTGTATTTACATCATGAATCAAGTGGAGAAATATGACACAACCATTAAAGTTGAATTTATTAAAAATCCGATCACGGTACAAGCACAGGACATGTAATGGAAAATACATTTTATTCCAGGCAAGAAAGGAAAAATAGGGACAAAAAAAATCATGTAGTTTTGAAATTTGGCAGAGATGTGGGGGAAAGTATCCTAAACAACATAGTAAAAGTCCCCATGGATAGGGGTGAGCGGGGGGTGGGGGGCACTTTTGAAAGTCATTTCTTGCAGTTTTCCCAAAACACACAAAAGCTATGGGTTCTAGCAAAAAACAGTTTATGCACAAAATTAAACTACATAAAAGTTCTTATAAAATTGATCTGAATGATATTTTTGGGTATTTAATAGTTCATTAAATAGAAGGATATGAAGTAGGACATAGTTCTGGAAATTCTGTTTTACATACACCTATATATTATATTTTTAACCTATATTTTATTAAATACACAAAAATATCATTCAGATCAATTTTATAAGAACTTTTATGTAGTTTAATTTTGTGCATAAACTGTTTTTGCTAGAACCCATAGCTTTTGTTTGTTTAGGGAAAACTGCGAAAATGACATTCAAAAGTTCCCCCACCCCCCGCTCACCCCCTATCCATGGGGATTTTTACTATGTTGTTTAGGACACTTCCCCCCACATCTCTGCCAAATTTCGAAACTACATGATGAAAGCAGATGATAATTAAATTATTATGATGCCAAGCGAGCAAACTAGTTCTTAGAAAAATACAATTACTACTGGTGACGTTACACATAAAACCCATTATCGTTATTATTATTATTACCATTTGAGGTGGTACACTGGAGGTCCACAATGTTGAGGTAGTCTATGGAGGTGGACGGTTTGTATGGAGGGATTTCTTTGGGAAATGTACTTACTTCGAACCTCCGTCGGAGTCCTCTTGGTTATGCACCTCAGCTTCCACGTCTACCTTCGCCCAGGGTATTGCACGAATCATCTCGGGATAGTTTTATAGCTAGTTATACCTTTTGAAATGATAACCACACTATAAACTTTTGACTATCGGAATTTATTCAAATAAATTGTAAGTTGTGTAACTGTTTGTGCGTCGTCACCACTTTTGTTTAACTTGTTATTTACTTACGTGAATTATATTCTTCTTATTTATCACAATATAAAATGTAACTCACACGCTTATATCTTCTGAATGCGTTGTGTTTCATATGTTATGGTGGCTGTGAGAATCGCCATAGCTAGGTTTTGTTTTCGCGACTTCTCCACGGGAGCACGATACAACGATCATCTCTGTTCGAAGAGTAATGATGGAGTGTCGTCCTACTGACGCTATCTTTGGCGCTTAAGGATGCTTTTCTCCCATTGGCTACATCCTTCGTTACGTAAATCATTCTTATTGGTTAAGCCAATTCGCGGGTTGGAATTATGAATTTAGTACGTTGTATTTTGAATACAGACGTTTCTTTTACAGTTAATATTTGGAATTTGGAATTGCAAAATAATAATAATAATCGGATTTTGAATACATACGTTTCTTTTACAGTTAATGTTTCGAATTTGGAAACATAAAATAATAATAATAATCGAAATGAGAATTTTGATACCGAAAATAATAATAATAATAATAATAATAATAATAATAATAATAATAATAATAATAATAATTTGGATAATTTGAATAATTTGAATAAATATGAATTAGCTATTGTTTTATAAATAAACCGAAAGGGTGGAATAATTCCAGTTTCACATTATTATTATTCCTGTTGTAAAGCTTAGCTGTTTTATGTTTCATTAAAAAAATTACCAGTATTTTGAAAGATGGTAAGGAATTAGATATATTTATTAGATACTGTAAGAATAGTAGGCCTACCTATTACTTTAAATAAATGTTTGCCTGTCTATGTGGCTTCTGAGAATATTTGCATATTATATTTTGTCACTGTGCAACTCGGTATGGTGGAATATATGGATGCAGAAAAGCTGGAACCTGTCATGGTACGTGCACCAACAAGTACGTATACCATTAGAAGGAGAAGAAAAGTTTAAAATTGATGACGTTCAAGCAAAATAAGTTGTTCAGGCACTCTTTAATTAATGTTGTATATGTGTATAAATACTGAATGTTCGGTAGATAGAACAATATAGGCCTAACCCTAACTTACCATACGATGTACTAGGATTCCAGTATTGGAGACTGAAAAAATAGACAATTAAACATTTATTTAAAGTACTATGTAGGCCTACTAGGTCTTATAATCACTAAATATATCTAACTCTTCACAATTTTTCAAAATTATATTTTATAAGAAAAATATATCGGATAATAGGCCTGGTTTATGTTTCTTATCACTCATATCATGTGTTTTTTATAAGCTTTATAACAATAATAATAATAATCGTAATGAGTTTTATGTGTGATGTTTACCTTTAGTACGAATATTATTCTAAGAACTAGTTTACTTGCATGGCATCATGCTAATTTATTTTATCATCTGCTTTCATTTTCGTTAAAAAATATAATAGCCTATATATGTGTATGTAAAACAGAATTTCCAGAACTATGTCATACTTCATATCCATCTATTTCCTGAACTATTAAATACACAAAAAATCATTCAGATCAATTTTATAAGAACTTTTATGTAGTTTAATTTTGTGCATAAACTGTTTTTTGCTAGAACCCATAGCTTTTGTGTGTTTAGGGAAAACTGCGAGAAATGACTTTCAAAAGTGCCCCCCACCCCCCGCTCACCCCCTATCCATGGGGACTTTTACTATGTTGTTTAGGACACTTCCCCCCACATCTCTGCCAAATTTCAAAACTACATGATTTTTTTTGTCCTTATTGTTTCCTTTCTTGCCTGGAATATAATGTATTTTCCATTACATGTCCTGTGCTTGTACCGTGATCGGATTTTTAATAAATTCAACTTTAATGGTTGTGTCATATTTCTCCACTTGTTTCATGACGTAAATACACAATATACAGTTTATATACAAAGATATAACCCCTAAATATAGAGAAAGTGCGATGCACGGTTTTCTTTCGAAATCTCGAAATTTGACCGAAACTTAAATTGTTGTAAATTTTGAACATTTTAAGACAAAATAACAAAAGACTACTCACTTTAAAGTGAATTTATTTCCCTACAACTTCTTTCATGAGAACATTGCTATATACCTAAGGGATGAAGCGCTAGAAGACAAAGTGTGTCGAAAAGCGCGAAGCGAAAGAGCTTTTTTCGAAAATTTATTATTTTCGTTGGCGGATATCTCGAAAACTGTTGGAAATAGGAAGAAATGTGTAGGATGAAACTTGTAGGAAATTTTATTAGCTTTAATTTTGTATATAGAAATTTTTCCTCTACGATGCTCCATGTTTTAGATATAAGCGAAAAACCTAAAAATGGTCCCTTCTGCGGGTCCCCCTGCCCCCCGCTCACCCCCCACCTTCGGGGACTTTTAGTATGTTATTCAGGAGACTCCCTCAGACATCTCTGCAAAATTTCAAAACTACACGATTTTTGTTTTCTATTCGGTGTTTTTCGACGTTTATTGACTGGACTATGGGTGTGTGTCCTTAGGTTTAAGTTGGTAGGGGACTGGCGCACCCCGGTAACAAATACGCTGAGAATATCTCCTTACGGGATCACCAGGGGTCGCTCGCGAACCTGAGGAATAACTTTTTTAATCATTGTTGTTAGCAGTGCTTGCTGAAATACGTTAAAAAAATTCTTGTCCCCAAAATATTTCAGTTTACTTTAAGAATCCTTAGCCAGGCTCCCTTCCGAAAAACAATTACAATGAACATAAGGTCAGGCTGCATTTAAGCAAGGAGCCATTTCTAGCAACCAGACAGGGAAGTACAGTATTGAAGTAACTTACATGCTTTGGAAGAATAGTGCAATGTTAAGTCTGACACATCATTAAACATTCCATGCCAAAGAGGTTGATTGGAAGTCATTTAGAGAAGGGGATTTCAATAAAAACATCAAGAAAACCCTAACTTTTATTTTCCGGAAATCCGTTTTTTTTCCTGTAAGAATACTTCAGTTAACCCCGGCGTTGGTCGCATGGCCGCCCATAGGTGAATATTATTGGGTCGAGATTAAATAAGAAAACCCACTTCTGTCGAACGTTTTGTTATTTACTGTTTATTTACATAAAAATGTAATTAGACCTACATTAAACAATTGAAATACTTTCCAAAGAAAACTTGATATCTATAGGTGGAAACAAACTATTGGGGTCTACTCAATTATAGGGGGGACGCGTCCCCCTCGTCCCCCACCAAACCTGTGGCCGTGCTGGGTCGACATTGTGAGCAAGGCCGCGTAGCACCGATATCGTCATGCTATCTATTTATTGTTATTCGACAATTATGTCAACAAGTTTTCATTATTTAGACTTTTTGGAAACTTTTTTTAATATCGTTTAGTAAATTATATAGGCTTAAATAGGGCATATATGTTACATCACAGAACATTTAATATATGATCCAATTGTTTTCCTTTATATTTTCGGAACTCCTTCAGAATACCGTAGCCAGCAAACAGTGAGGTATGCTGTGCCATTAGCGACCGTGCCTCTCCGACCCGCGGGGAACAAAAGAGAAGGGATCGGTGCAAGAGTTAAATTTCCCGTCGCAGAAGAGATTCAATGTGAGACATAATAAACCCCGCGCTATTCAGTATATTGCTCCTAAACTAATACAAATGTTCCTAACCTAACATAACCTTTCACTGACCTAGAATTTGACTGTAACTTCTTCCTTTCACGCCTTTCGTAAAACATCGTTACATGGCACGAACCCCGCGCTGTGCAGAATACTGCTGCTAAACTAACATGACTGTTCCTAACATAACCTGTCACGGACCTAGAATTCTTAATGCAGAAGCTTTTTACCCTTCTACATCTTTCATAAAACATCGCTACAACAGTCGTTTATCTACCGAATTCAATCGGCATGTGATCATGTTCGTAATATTGGCGACACTGTAGACTTGGCCCCACTCGGTACGGCTGGCTGTGACGGCGGTCACCTTATTCTCAAGTTTAGCGACATTTTCTTCCATATATCTTCAGGATAGGCCTAAGTTTTTTATTTTCCTACCAAATGCTGTTCATTTTCCAATGCAACGAAGACTTAGGGCTAGTAATTTTACATTGAAACAAACTAAACGTGTTATGCAATTTGTTTTCAGTTTCCACAGTAAAACATCATCTTACTCAACATTTTAATACCTTGTGTTTCGCATACGACTAAATAAACTATTAACATTAACTTTGTTTACAATGTTTTTGCATTATAGGTTCAGTCTTTTCTATTCACTGTCATTTGAACTTTCAATTGGTTTTTCACTTCCATAAGCCGGCAAGAGCACAGTACTTTAAGATAATATAGACATATTTTTGCTAAATTTAATACCTTTATTTACAAATAATGGTAATTTTTACAATATAAATTTCAAGTTTTCATTTTAAGCATAACCCTACTTGTTACACGTCCGTCGTTGTACGTTGGGGACAAGTTTAAACCACTAATTAAGCACTATTCAAATTATGTTTCTCAAGAATTGCAAATAAGCTGTTCCAAAACCCTAAACAGAGATCTGTATGATTTTGAAAGGAATCAGGCTTGCTAGATGTCTCGCCTGCTGTGTTGCGCGTTTGGGCCACTGGTTTGATGGCGATGGAATTATGGTTCTTACTAGTGACCAGTCACGGTTCAGCAGGACCGGAAACTGAGACAGATGCATTCAGTTAACGACACACATAATGGCGGATTTCACTTGTCCCAGTGTTGCGACTAAATCATCCGAGCATGCCGAACCGGTGGGCAGGTATCTTTTTGTCAGACAAAACATATATCAAAACGGGCGTATTCAGAGGGGGACTGAGGGGGCTAGCCCCCTCCCCGAAATACTGAGACATGCTAGTATGTTGTAGTAGTTTTAGAAACTGTATGTTTCGTACATAAGATTAAAGAATCTTTCACAAAAAACTCAGAATATCATACTCATAATACCAGAATAGCTAATCATCTTCATCTAAATAAACATAGGCTCACAAAATGCCTAAATAGTATAACATATCAAGGAATAAATATTTATAATAAGTTACCCGATGGGTTTAAAGCTCTTTCTAACAATGCTTTTAAAAATAAAGTTAAAAAAATCCTGTTATTGTATCAACCCTTTTCTGTCCATGAATTTCTTGATATACAGATGGTAGACTTACCAATTTAGTTATACTTAGTTATGCTTTTTGAAGGAGAGATTTCCTCTTAATCCTAATATAAGTATTTTATATCTCAGCGTTAACAAGTTGTATCATATATTGTATTAGACTTAAGTGACGAAACCATGAATTTTGTAACAAGATTCTTCTGGTGAATAAATTGAAATGAAATGAAATGAAATATAAGGGCATTTTAATTTGACAGATAGTAGGCAGTTTAATTGCACATTCTGACCCATGAAATACAAAAGACGAATCGTAATAGAAATTCCATTACTTCTTTCTCTAAGATTATACTTGCTTGTTTACTATCCCACTGTAGTTGATAAAGTTCTGGCCCTGCCAGTCAAAACAGCCAAGCAAGTAAGTGCTTCAAATGGTGTTTAATAAATTTTACAATAGTGGGAAAGCAAGAAAATTTAATTTTGTTCTATGACTCAGCAGCTTTAATGTCTGTAAGGTGTGTCTGTGACGTACACATCAACAAATAAACTAACAACAGCATGCTTTGTTTTAGTATCGTTATATAGTAATGCCATTTTAATGTGTGAAGGTTCAATAATATTACTGTGCAAAAAAAAATCTTGGATAAGCCCCTGTAACAAATTGTGAAAACACAACGCCACTACTTCGGGCTTTAGCGCTTACTTAGCCTAGTATGATTCATAACTGGTATGAATATACAGTTTCACTCTTGTTTTTCCTTACCATACCTTATATATAATTTATAACTTTTTAAATTTTTCTGCTTATGGGCTTAACGACAATGATCATAGGGGAAGGATTAGTTCTAAGGATCACATCATACTAAAACAGCATAGAGGAGCTCTCTGACATTGATCTTCCTTTCAGAGCCTCCTAAAGCATCAACACACAGACAACATTCAGGGTGAGTGTTGAGTAAATCTAGATCGGAAATTTGTCTTTGAGAGGAGAGGAGATACTTGAAAACTGTTTACAGATAGGCCGGCACCGGGATTTGAGACCGTCACCTTCTGAATACGCTCCCGTGAAGTTTATCGACTAGGCCACTTCACTCGGTATAGGCTATAGGCTAATTTCACTCGGTATATAGGCTAATTTTGTCCACCGCTGTGGCTCAGGGGATGCGTCCAATCCTCTCACGCAGCGGGCCCGCGTTCGATTCCTGGTCGGGACAAGTTACCTAGGTGAGGTTTTTTCCGGGGTTTTCCCTCACCTGTGAAACAAATATCAGGTAACTTTAGGCCCTTATGGTCCCCGGATATCATCTGGCCGTCATTATCATCTTCATCCCCATCCTCGCCTTGTTCTGAGTGAGTGTGTGTGTGAATGGTGTGTATCGTCCTATGTGTTCGTGTTGTCTCGGAGGTGGCCCCGGCATTGGGCTGATCACTCATCCGGGGAGGCCCTCCATGTCCTTGTCTGGTCAAAAAAGTATGTCTGTCTGTGTTGTGTGATCCATAGTTCATTCCTCTCCCGACAGGTCGCGGCCCGGTAAGGCCCGGGCGGCGCGGGCCGCATAAAGGTCCCTACAAGGGAGAGGTAAAACTACGAAAGAGAGAGAGAGATATATAGGCTAATTTTGATAATATATTTTCACAGTTTGTTATCCATGAGTTAAATGCAATTTATCTTGGAATGTGGAATATAATATTATTACGATTCTTTAAATGTTTATTTTAAATGAACATTTAACCTAACGACAAGGGCTGGAAATACGTGAATAAAGTGTTGGAAAAGTCGTAGGAAGAAAAATAATAAATATTGTAGCCATCTATACAAATGTTTTACGGACAATACAACCCTTTCACGAGTTAAACGTAATGATGATGATGTAGTATATATTATATTATGAATTTGTAACATTGAAGAGATATTTTGCATTTTGTTTAGCGGAAACTTAAATTCATGGGTGCCTAAAATACGCTGTAGGGTTATAGTAATTTTACAATATTGTTAGGCCTAGTAAGTTATTATTTTGTTAATAGTATGAATCACTACTTTTGTATAAGTAATTTAGAGCCAATATTATTTTGTATTTTACAGTTATTTTAATACTTATTACTAAATTACCGGTACTGTTCGTATTTACTCTTGAAACTAAATAACATTTTTACAGGTAATTGGGATACAATGAACAGCTGGCATCGGGTGGATCCTTTTACTGAAGAATTACGGATCTTACCGAATTAATATATTCAGTAGTCTACATAATGAGTTAAATGCTGTCTATAGCATATTGTTTATTTTGTACTTTCAGTAGTAAACTCAGTGGTCCATGTTGAAACAAACAATATGGAACGTAAAGTTAGCAACCTTCAACAGGCCATAAAAGGATAAATAAATAATTATTGTATATACTATAAAATTGCCGAGGTGATGATGCCAGTTCAACTTAATAACTAGACACGTAAACCCGATTGCGTAAACCGTAAGTTGCTGAAGAATCTAGCTGAAGTTGCTGTTAAGGGTCAAGGGTTGTTTGTCCTGCTTTCCGGTAGGAGCAATCCGATTTCAACACAATTAACCATGACATAATTGACTACATGTGATAAACTTGTTACCTTGTATTATCTTCATGCTCAGTAGGTGTATAAGATTTTATACAAGCATATTTAATTTTTCTCATATTGTTGAAATCAAGGAAATGAAATAAAATTTAAATAATTTAAAATCATGTTGTGTTAAATACCGGTAGTAAGGAAATATTATGCAGAAATACAGTAATCAACTATTCTGCACCTGAAGTAGGTCATTGTGAGAGTGGGAGGAAATACGACAGTAGGATCATGATTCTTGGGTTCACGTTAAAACATGAATGCGCTATGTCTGCCTCTTACCATATTAAATATTCCTTCCCATCACTGAATATAAAATTTCCTAATGTATGGGAAATTGACCTATACACTTTATTTTTCAAGTTTCACCATAAATAATATTCACATACTGTTAGAAGAACTTAAAGACAATTGGTTGTATAAATAAAAGAAAGCCACTGCTACCTAGCCGTTGCTTATGAGAAGGTTGAGAATATAGCAACGGCTGGCTGTTTCAAATAAATAAAAATTTCCCCTCCCTGCATAGCCGCGGCTCAGGCTACTGGTAGCAAGTGCTTGAACACCTGCATCCCATACCGCTCGGCACATTGCAGCTGTGTAAATAAACATGCCACTTGACTGTCTGTGACCGATTTAAAATTTAAAGTTCAGTATATAATGTAAGTTATAAAAGTATTGAATTTAAAGAAAGAAAAGCTACTTTGGGAGAAAGGAAAGAGACAAGAGAGTGTGAACATGTCCTCGTAGTTGTTACATCTCTAGGCCTAGTATTAGAAGGTCCTGGGTTCAAGCCCCAGTGTCAGAGGAATTTTTCTCCTACAGTATTCTCTAGTATTCATGTTTTATTAGAAAACCTTGATTTTAGGGCACTAAAAATTATGTTTAGGCTTGTAAATTAATGAATTAAGCATTTAACTAAAACAGTAGACAGATATAATTTTACTTAATTTTAATAAACAAAAGTTAACATTTTATACTAATAAGCACATTTCGATATTTTGCTTACTTGTACCGTCATAGAAACGTATTATAGTTTAACATTTTAAATAATACTTAACAGAGTAGGTAATTGTCCTAAAATCACAAGTATACTTAGTACCTATTAGGTAAATAATTAGGATATTTTATAATCTTAGCAGTTTTAATAGTTTGCTCTTGTGCAGACTGTACAACTGAAGAGTCTAAAAGCTGGTGCTCTACCCCGTTTCTTTCATTCCCTCCAAGTATTTATGTTTGTTTGAAGAGGGGGCATAGTCAAATTGATAGCAAGACAAACAAACCCGGATAAGCTTTTAAGGGTGTGAGATTTGTTCAGATCAGCTTATTTTGTCCCACATTAAATAGCTTTGTAAGAGGATGGAGTTTCCATTTTTATTTCAATATGTTTTG
Source organism: Ectobius pallidus (assembly GCA_964059195.1). NCBI lineage: Eukaryota > Metazoa > Arthropoda > Insecta > Blattodea > Ectobiidae > Ectobius > Ectobius pallidus. Next base: position 143,724,880 of record CAXKWD010000003.1, on the reverse strand, counting down.
CTATTAGTAAAGAAGGTAGGTCTACATATATATGTAGTTCTTTTATTAATATTTAATTATTTTCCATAATTAATTCATAAAATACGTTCGTTTTGAATCTACTTGCTACATAATAGATTTGAAGTTATTTAGTTTACAGCATTACAATTTGAAATAGTGTTAAAATAATTATTCACGTTTGAAATATTTTAGTTCATATTGATAACAGTAAAATATGAGAATGTGTTAGACCTATAATGATGTATTATTTCATGATTATTATTATTATTATAATAAAGAAAAGTAACAAAGTTAAGTTACACATGTTTTACAATTTTATTGTACAACCGGTTCTTTACATCTGTGCACATCATAATCCATACGTTCCTTATAAATTACTCATATTGGTTAAAAAATCACTCCCATGAACCCCGCCAATACGATTAAAAACTTCACTTGAGCAAGCTGAGTCCGCAAATGAGGTGCCTCAGAAAAAAGGAAGCCGCTGCTACCAACAGAGAGCCGCGGCTTAGTTTTATTTATACCAAATCCTAAGCAGCGGCTGAGCTGTCAAGGTCGTTGAGCAACGGCTAGGCAGGTGGTTGAGGAAGCCGCTTTTTATTTATACCAAACCAAGCAGCTGCTATGAATTAGTGAGTTTTGAGCCGCGGCTTGGTCTTATTTATACCACCAATTATCACATAGGCCTATCACAAGAGAAATGAACTCTATCTCGGAAGCTGAACTTATGCGCGTGAAAGAAAGTTTCCTAAAAAGGTGCCTATATTGTGTGGATGCAAGAGGAGAACATTTTCAACATCTCTTGTGATGAGGTACGTGTTTATTTTCATTGTAATTTTAACTGTAAATGTGAGAACTTTAATCATTACACCGATCGCGGCTTTATTAGCGTAGATATTTCACCCGATCGCTCGGGAGTTGGAGCTGTGCCCGCCGCGCCGCAGCAACCCGCGCCATTGGCCAACTCTTGCGTGGGACTCACTGTACAATCAGTTCCGAAAACATCAGGCTATGCAAATTACTGTCAATTATTGAACAGGCGATTCTCAAACATTCACCTAGTTAGCCAAATATGTTGTAAATGAATTAACAGAGATATGCACAACATTTAAAATCGTCAGACATATGCCTTTAAAAATGTGACAAACTAATAAAAAATGCCTGTCAGTAATTTAACTGCTACATTTCGAGGAAAATGACAAAAGTTAGAAAAAACCAAACCTGGTAGAAATATGTCCAAATCGAAAATATACTTTTGTTCACTGCTGTGGCGTTCATGAAGCGGGCCTGGGTTCGAATCGTGGTCGGGACAAGTCACCTAGGCGAGTATTTTTTTCCGGGAATTTTCCTCACCTGTGAGACAAATGTCGGGCAACTTTAGGCCCTTGTGGTCCCCGGCCGGATATAATCTGGTCGTCATTAACTCCTTCATCCCATCCTCACCTTGTTCCGGGCTGATCGCTCATCCGGGGAGGCCCTCCATGTCCTTGTCTGGTTAAAAAGTATGTATGTGATTCAATAGATAATTCGTCTCTCAACAGGTCGCCGCCTTATAAGGCCCGGGCGGCGTGTGTCATTTAAAAGTCCCTGAAAGGGAGATGTAAAACTAAGGAAAAGAAAAAATGATTTTCTCACACTCTTGAATTACCAATTTCATTAGAATGCTAGGAACTCGACTAGTCCGTGACCTTGCTAATTGTGATTTTTTCTCCTGTTTTCATTTCTACCTGCGCAAATTAGTTACTCTGTCAAATTCAAATCATGGTCAGGAAACCTTGCAAATGACGTTTATTTACGTTCATTTCACGACCTTCATGATTGTGAAAGTTAGTTATCGTGGGAACTATCAAATGTTCAGTTTTAAGTTTATAATCTCACCCATTCCTCATAATCGCCCAGGCCTACATAGAGTGCACGTTTAGTTTAACTTTCCAACCGAGGGTGCAACTGGAGGTTATTTTAAGAAGCATTTTTGCGAAAAGTGTACCTAAACAGAATACCGCATGGAAACAAAACTTAATCTTTCGAAGATATAGGTGGAACTTTTTGTTTTTATTCTCTAACCCCAACAAGTAACTGTATTTAAAAAGCTATTCTAAAATATTCTTAATCAATAATCATTATTGTAACGATTTTGTTTAAGCTAACAATATAGACTGAAAGTATAAATAGAATATAATTGAAATTTTGTTGTTAAATTCCTCTGAAAATAAATTTTGAAGCTAGTTTAATAAATAATACTCACCCCGTAACAAGAGCAACAAAACTGGTGCCCCGCTGGGATGCAATTTTGTAATATCAGTGAGATATAAATTATAACAGTACAGCTAGTCGACCTCTGTGATGCAGAGGTAGCGTGCCCGCCGCTGGATCTGAGGTTCGAGGGCTCAGATCCAGCAGAAATCGACGGATTTTTCAGGATGTAAAAATCCTGGGAAAGACTATAAACTCGTGGGTGTCTCGTCGAACTAAATTTCGCGACATCTCACGTCTTCGTAATTCCTTAGTTTCCACCTAGAGGGTCGGCGAGGCGAAGAGTCTACCACATGTCACTCTGCCCTATACAATAAATAAATAAATAATAATAATAATCGTTAATAATAATAATAATAATAATAAGAAGAAGAAGAAGAAGAAGAAGAAGAAGCTTTATTAAATTCCTCTTCAAAATGAAACATTCTCCCGGGAACGAAAAGGATAACATATAACCTACACTGTCCGTCGCTGTGGATGTGTTTGTAGCCCGCCTGCCTTCCAGCCCGGCAGTTCGGGTTCGATTCGCGGCCGGGTTGAAGATCTTTGTTCAGGAATGGGTGTTTAGGGTTAAGTATTGAGGCAGTTTTCCACCAAGTGGACTAGTCTAGTTTTTGTTTTGTTTCCTAATTTTGACAACACCAACACAGTGAAACAACACACAAACTATTAAACAGGCCACTAAATGGACAGAAAATGGTCTAGGAGCTATCTCTGGAAAGAGAAGTTGTATAGCAAAATGTTAAGTAGTATCTGTAGCTCAGTGCTAGAATCGAAGTCTTGTATACGAGGGGTAGTGAGATCGAACCTGACTAGAGGGCTTACTCTTTATTCATAGAATATAATTATCCTGTAAGTTGCCAGAAAGAGTTCAAATATTTACTTGAATGAGTTTAAAAGTGTGATTTACCTTTTCCATGACCATATGTATTTTAAAATATTTAGTTTCTTTAGACTTCACCTTTGCGTATTTTCATTCCTACATGAATAATGGTATTTTGTGCATTCTTATTAGCGCCATTGAACCGTACTCCAGTTAAGTATCTTTAACAAAAACGAAAGCAAAGTTTTCTTGTAAAGTGGTAGATAAAATCGTCATGTATTCCCAGCAGACATTTAACTCATTGTAAAATGTCGCTTTGGTACAGTTTTTCGTTTTCGTTGATGTACAGATAGAGGAAAAAAAAGCGGACCGACTAAAATATCTAAGTTGCCGATATGAGCCACTGCGCATGCCTAGCGGCATTGACAGGATAGCAGGGAATGTATTGAAATTATTTCTAGTGTCGACTATTGACTATTGACTAATGCACGTAATTTGCATTGCTTGTGAAAACAAACGTTTCCGTTACATCTCTTACATTTGTTTACGTATCACAAGGCTCTGAAATCAGCAACCAGAGTCGGTCCGCTTTTTTCCCCCTGCCTGTATACACATTTTTTCTTCTTCAGGGGGCTTAAATCATAAATCATGTACACGTATTTATGGTGAAAACACACTTCGATATACTGCCCTTAGGCTACATTACCTACATCATAATATAGAAATGATTAATATAGAAATGATTTAATAACATGCATAAAGATAATTTCAGTAAACAGTAGTTAACATTAAAATAAATTATAACACACACGACAGCACTTTTCAGTACTAACCATCTTACCGTAAAATACTGTCAGTGCCTCTTAATTCACTACAATAATAATTTCTTTCGCGCTGTTATTGAAAACAGATAGGTTTTTTCCCCCCTTTTTCTTTCAGTATCATTGCTAGGGCTAGAATTTGTATGCCTTAGTATGTTTACTGCTAAGACAAATAATAGGCAAAGTTATTAAAATATATAGAGATGAGTTTCTCAGCACAAGTGCAACATTTTACAACCATATTGTAAACGCGAGTCGTTGGACACTGTTTTGAATAGATTTCTGAGTTGCAGTTGAGCGAGTTCAGGGCTTTTTTTTTTTTTCTTTCATTCTTTCTTTCTTTTTTTTTTCTTTCTTCCCCCACCAGACAGACAAAATGAAAACAAAATATAAACACGCTTCTTTCGCCCATGCCAACTCAGTCGTTCACTACTCTAGCCTTCTATTCCTGTTGTAGAGGACTGTCGTGTTTCTGTTTTGAGAGTCCTGATGGTATCGGTAAAGTCAACTGTTTTTACATTTGCGTAGCATAGCTCAGCATAGCATGAAACATGTTTAGTTAGGCAGACTTCAGCGCAGCAAAAATGGCCGATTTAAGAAAAAATGTAAATAATGAAAGGCATCATAGTCCAATCAAATTGTCACAAAAAAAGCCACATGGATGCAAAATTTAGGGTAGAGCTAATTTTTTTTATTTCTTATTTTTTGATGTCTGGGATAGTTTTGAGAGTAATTTTGCCAACAAAATTTTTTGCCGCCGGAGCCGCCATCTTGAAAAAACTTCAAAATTTTCGATTTTATTTCTGTTTTTGCCCATTATCTGCCAAAATACGCACCTGACAAAATGTTTTATTATCCATCCTAAAAGTAGACTAAATTTGCTACAGTTTGAGATCAAATTGAGTTTTCTACCATGAATAGTTTCGGAAATACAGCTCTCCGAAATTCAGCAACATTTTGCAAGAAATAAAAAAAATTGAACTTTTAACTATTTTTTTTTCTCGCTAGCTTCTAAATGACCAAACCTTCAGTAAAATTTCGAAGGATAACTTTTAAACTAGAGTAAATTTGCAACAAGCTGAGTATTTTAACGTTTTGATACCTATTATAGGTCACCAGATACAGAGGTATCTAGGCCTACAACTCCTCACATTTCAGAAAACTTATCGAAGGTACGAAAAGGTCTAGTTTTGCCTAGGATATTCTAAATGGCGTTTCTCACAGTAAAACCTGTGTTGTCTTATAGTGAAATATTAAATGGTAATTAACAACCAAACAGTATTCCCAAGAATTTATGAAGGACTTCTTCCCGAGTGTCATCAAACGACTGGAACAACCTTGGATAACTCAGGACTTCGCCACATCACAGTATCTAACGGGGCACGGATCATTGTTAGCATATCTAGCCTGATTTAATTTAGCAGAAGATTCATTATGTTGCTGCGAAGATGATAACATGTACCATGTTTTATATACGTGTGCCAGACATGAGGATGCCAGGAACATGCTCAGAGCGGCTGCGATGGCTGAAGACGAACCGTGGGCCCCGGACTTAACCTTCTGGACAAGGAAGAACAACTTCGAGGTATTCAAAACCTTTGCACAGAACGCTCTTGATGACAGGCGAGAGCAGGACGAGGAAGACTGAAGACTGAAAAACAAGGGTGAATAAGTGTAGTGCGAAGAACTGTATCATTTTTTTTTCTCACTTCTTTTTGTATATTCAGGGTTGTAATTGTGTTTGTAACAAAGGACGAAAGAAAAATTTCACAGCCAAGTGAAAAGGAACAGTTGATTAATAATTGTACACACAAATTGTAAATGTAAAACTTATAGCTTGTCTAGGGGAATAGCCTACGGCTCAGGAACCCTGGGTAACTTCACACTGGCCAATAATTAATAAAAAAAAATAATAAAAATAAAAATAAAATGATAAAAGACTAAAAACCAATGTAAAAAAGAAAATAACAAGAAAAGTTGGTGTACGTACAGCATTTTAATTTGGAAAGAACGGCGTTTTATTTTCGAAGAACACTTCGCGGTGTCCTCTGAAAAAAATTATTTCCTATAGCAGATCCAGTTCTCCGAAAATGGAAACATGTTATTAGCGGAGTGGCACTAAGAGGCTCTTTGTCACTGCTCCGCACATCGCTTGTGAAAGACTCCGATGGGCTGAGCGTTCATCTCCTGATGTCATCTTTGATAGAACTGCTGTTTTGAAAAGTTCACAAGAAACTTTTCTCGCCAATGAAAACAACAAGAGGAGCTTCGTAGAATTTCTAAAAAATGAATTGCCAAAAGCTATAATACAAGTGAAACAGGCTGTTGAAGATGCAGATGTCTTGACTGTTAGCACTGCCTTCTCAATGGTATCTCAATACGACACTGTCTTTGTAGTTGGGGAGGAATAGACCTCCTTATTCTCCTCACTGCATTACCATCCCCTCATATAAAGAATACATATCTCCAAAAGTGCGGAAGAGGCAAAGCTGCAGGCATCTTCTATTCAAGCCAGTTATTTCGCCACAGCTTCTCCAACATGCTGCTGTTCATCCATGCTTTCAGTGGTTGTGACACAACATGAAGTGGGCCAACATTTTTTGGTTCACTTATATGGAGGAGATCCTGCTACACAAACACTTGACGAACTTCGGCACGGAATATTTTGTAAAAGCTGCAGGAGGAATGAAATTTAACTTAGCGAGGCTGCCCCCAACCAGTGATGCGGCTCAACTTCATGCCATGCGAACATACCACCAAGTTCAGGCATGGTTCGGTGAATACAAAGACCCCTTGAAGTGGGGCTGTGTGAACACACCAAGGGGCCTCTTTCTTCTTAATGCCAAGAATGAGCCAGCTCCAGAATCAATTCTGAAAAGTATTTCCTGTACCTGCAAGAAGGGGTGTTTAAACGCTTGTGGGTGTCGTAAAGCTGGATTAAAGTGCACAACCATAAGCAAACATTGCAATGGGCAGTCGTGTGAAAACATAGCCTACTAACAGTCCTGTCCTTCGACAGTGAGGATGACGACAATCCTGATGAGCCACTTAATTTGTTTTTGGATGAATACGCTGTATATATAACTGGGGCGGTACAAGATGAAAGGTGGATGTTGTGGACTAGGATTTGTTCGGAAAAAGTACTCAGTTCAAATCTTCGTTGGAGTCCTCTGGTTTTGCACACCAAACTTCCACGGCTGCTGTTGCTCAGGGTATCACACGAATCATCTCAGGGATATTGTTATAGCTAGTTATACCTTTTGAAATGATAACCACACTATAAACTTTTAATTATCGGAATTTATTCATTTGAACTGTAAATTGTGTAACTGTCTGCGCGTCGTCACCACTTTTGTTTCACTTGTCATTTACTTACGTGAATTATGTTCTTCTTATTTATCACAATATAAAATAAGACTCACACGCTTATTTGTCTTGAATATGTTATGCTTCATATGTAGTTGTGGCAGTGAGAATGGCCATTGCTAGGTATAGGTTTTACACGACTTCTCCACGAGAGCAAGATGCTGAGGTCTGCCCTGTTTGGCGAGTGATGATGGAGTGTCGTTCTAGTAACGCTATCTTTCGCGGTTAAGGATGCTTTTCTCCCATTGGCTACATGTTTCGTTACGTAAATCGTTCTTATTGGTTAAGCCAATTCGCGGGTTAGAATTTATGAATTTAGTACGTTGTATTTTAAATACATACGTTTCTTTTACAGTTAAGATTTTGGAATTTGGAATTGCAAAATAATAATAATAATCGAATTTTGAATACATACGTTTCTTTTATAGTTAACGTTTCGAATTTGGAAACATAAAATAATAATAATAATCGAAATGAGAATTTTGATACCGAAAATAATAATAATAATAATTTGGATAATTTGAATAAATATTAATTAGCTATTGTTTTATAAATAAACCGAAAGGGTGGAATAATTCCAGTCTCAAATGCCCCTGTGTTAATTTAATTATGTCCGAAAAGGCAAATAATTAAATTAACACATCATACCCCAGAATATTTATTCTTATCAAATTTTGAATTACGCTTGAATTCGTAAAAACTCAAAATGAATATTTTAAAGTGGTGGATGACGACATATGAATTAGTGTAGCATAAGTGTATGTGTCAAACATTACAACTTCAATTTAAATAATTCTTACCAAAATTATTTGTATACAAACAACTTACATCAGGTTTGTATCACCTTGCATTCTTTTAACACAATATTTAAAAAATGAAAACTATTGGAACAATATATGAAAATAATATTAAACATTTTTAACTTGAAACAACTCCTTGAAAAATAAACATCGTTGGGCAACATATACAAAGTATGTTTATTTTAGTGATAAGAGAATTTTTTTTTAAACATTTTGAAAAGATATATATGTCGAGATTCTCTCATCGTTCATATTTGATATATATATGTCGAGATTTTTCTCATCGTTCATATTTGATATTTATGTCGAGATTTTCTCATCGTTCTCACAATATCACTCACTTGTTTATCTTACACAAATTCTCTTTCTTGAATCACTATTTAACATGTGCTTTCATCAGACATACTAATGTAACACACCATATATTAACAAACAAGTATACAATTTTACATTACGTTGTTCTTACATAACAACATTACCCTTCAAACAATAAACATATATATACAACATTACCCTCTTAAAATAACGAACAATTTTATATACATATATCACATTAATGTTCTATCCTATCTCCCTACTATATACAACATCTTAAACTTCTATATATTTAAATCATCTGTATTTATATATTTTATTTACAACATTTCCATATTCTCAGGGTTCGGTGTCGGATCATGTTCGCATAGTTCAGCAATTCATTCCTTTTATTTAATTTTTAATTTCAGCTTATTACTTATCAAACTAGAACCACTTATTTTTACATTAATTATTAATCAAGCATTACTTATTATCCATAATCCTTTGTATTCATCTTTTAACTTTATCAATATCTTATTTTTTTTTTTGCACAATATCACTGCAAAATACTTCTTGAATTATTAATTTTATTAGTGACACAACTATATGTTACTAAGCAAGGCGATCTATTCTTCTTGAATGTTCAACGTAACGTCTTTATGTACTTTAAAGTTGAAATTTCGATTACTCCTGAATCTAACATTTTCTGAATTGTCATATCTGCTTCCTTTTTCAATGCAATCGGAATTGGTCTACTCTTATATGCAAATTCGTCAACTGGTTCGATGTCAAACTTATGTTCGTAGATATTACATAGTCCTACGTTTTCTGAAAATACTTCTTTATTCTTGACTAGTATCGAAAATAATCTATCACGTTGGTTTTCATCTAAGTTATGAGCCATATCTACTTTTTCCTTCAAAATAACCATTGTCGTAGAGTTCGCGCTAGGGTCGGCTTCTTTTACTTCACTCGTACAGACATAACCTATTTCTACTCGCCCTATGTTGACATCCCCGTCAACTTTATTCTCATATCTATCAGCGCAGTCATCGCAATTCAATGTCTTACATTTAAATACTTCCTCATCATTATTTATATCATCGCAGCAAGGGCCTACTTTATGAATCATCATACCATTCATCTGAATATTTTCCACAATAAACGTCTCGTACGGAATATCATTGTCACCTATCTCGCTAGACGCGTCTCTCCTACTCAAATCATTATCGAATGGAATGCTCATCCTATGTCCTCTTAAGTTCAATACTAGATTGTTATCTTCAAAACTTATGATACTGTTGTACTCGGTAAACACATCGACTCCAATAATAATATCTGTTACTAATTTCGGGACTACTAAGAAAAATATTTCAAATTTTACATCACCAATGTTGACATCTAACATGCATTGAAATTTTACTGACTGTTTCGCTCTTTTTATCGCTACCGTGCATGATAATCCGCAAATGGGAATTGAAATTAACTTGACTTTGTTTTGGATTAGCTTGTTGTATAAAGATTCACTTATTACGCTATTAGAACATCCTGTGTCTACTAATGCAGTCGTTTCATAATTTCCTATCACTACTTTTATTCTAGGAGGATCCATAATAACCTCACTTTTGTTTGAATTACTCTTTTGTTCACTAGGCCTACTACTTGAAAAATCTCCTTGTGCCTGAATACTATATATGGGTTCTATTTGTTTGTCTGAATTAACTGAACTTGTGCCAACACCATCCGAACCCTCGAGATATTGGCTTTCTAGTTTAACGGTTGTGCATTACCGCCATTATCCTGGTCATGAATTTCTACTATGTCATCAGATACATTTTCATTACGTGCATTATTGTTGAATGGTCTGGCTCTAGGATTTAATGAATTTTGCTGAGTCTCAACACTTTTGACTCGCCATTTACAATTATTTACTGACTGACCTGGCCTAACTTGATTATCATCACCATTGTTATCATTACCTCTCCTATTGTAGTTACGATTCTGGTACCTCCTACGATAACCTTGGTTTCTCATCCATGGCATCTTTCTCCAAGAGTTTGGATTATTTCCATTTCCGCCATTCTGTCTATGGAAGGTAACATGGTTAATCTGGTTTCTTTCATTGTTATTCCTATTATATGGCCTATTTCCTGACCTGTTCTGAAAATATCTAGTATTATTCCTATTCTGATTAGGCATAGGGCCTCTGTAAGTATTTCTAGCATCATAACTTCTGTCACAATTGTTTACATTACCTTCTGCCCCTACCCCAGAATTTGTAAACCTATTAGTGGGTGGGTACATCCTATCACATGAATCAATATAGTTCTGCCTACCTCTGTAAGTATTTCTTTGTTCAAATGCAGCAAGCAATTCTAACATGTCTGCGAAGGTTCTGGGCTTAGCTACTATCAGATTTAACCTTACATTCTCTGGAAAGTGATTTACTACAGTCTCCAACAATTAGAACTCATTTAATGGAGGATCTACTTGCCTACCCAACTCGGCTATTTCTAAAAAGTAGTCAATCATTGTCTGACCTGATTCTGGTTCATAGACACCATTTGCTAGTTGCATCCTGATATTGTTACGTTTAGTTAAACTCCAGTATCTACTAATGAAATTGCGTTTAAATTCTTCGAATGTTGTGGTCTCGTTTGTGGTTAAATTAAACCAATTCAAAGATCTACCCTGTAATGCTTTCCGCACTATGATCATATACATATTAGGTGGTATGGCTCTCAATCTAAAATAATCATGAAGTTCTGTCAAGAAGTTCTGTGGATTTGTATTATTGTTTTCGTCGAAAACAGGCAACTTGATTTCATTCATCAAGTAGCTCGGAAAGTTGCCACTTGACTGACTAATTCCTGTGGACAAAGGTACATTGACATCTTGCATCTGGGAACCATTATGACTGTTAACCCTTTCATGACATCTGGGAGATCTACATGGTACATGTGAATAAGCTTCTTCAACAATATTTCTACTCATATTGTTTCCCAGTTGCGGTAAATTTACATCGTGATTTACAGGTGAAGTAACAGGTACATTTAATCTATTTTCTAGTACACAAATTCTACTTGTCAACAATTCTTCATCCTTATGTACTTTCCTACTTAATACAGTCAACTCCTCTTGTGCTTCAATGACTTGTATTTCTATGTCTTTCTGTTTAACTTTCAACAGCTGATTCTTTTTCTCTAAGTCGTTTCTAACCTCATCATTTATTTTAGCAAACCCTATTAATGTTTCATCAAAGGTATTTATCTGCATCTTCATAAGTGAAACACTACTATCTAGTTCCGAAACGTTAGCTACAATGACTTTCATTTCCTCACTTGCATTAGAAACATCAGTTTGCATTAGAAACATCAGTTTGCATTGTTTGCAAATTAGTGCTAACATTTGCAATAACCTCTTTTACTTCTGCTATGTCACTATTTACAATTGTTTGAATATTTTCTAGAGCTACTGTGACGTCACTATTAATCTGCTCTTTGAAGTCACCTAACCTTTCTTGTATCTCATTTACTACTTCTTGTTTTAAATCATCTTTCAATTTGGTTAAGTTCTCATCCATTTGTACCAACTTCAAACTAATGTTTTCATTTTGTGAATTTACATCTGCTTTTACATTTTTAATATCAGTTTTAACATCATTTTTAACATCATTGATGTCAGTCTTGACCTCATTCTTAACATCTTCAATTTTACTGCTAAGATTATTGAACATCTGTTGCATGAAACATTTAATTGAATTCTCTAACTGATCATCTGAAGATTCACTGCCTTCACGCCTAGTCACATTTTCATTTGAAATGGAAACATCTGTTTCTACCTGAACCTCCATGTCTGTTTGGATTTCATAAACTAACTGTAAACTATCATCAACACTTACATTGTTTACAATACCTTCAATTTCCGTGTTAGTTAGCAAATCTTGTTCATCCTCCTGCATATTTGAACTTTCCTTCTGTGATGACATAATTTCACGATTTCTTAGTTTCATTCGTAATCTTAAATATAACACCTTACTTGTTTGCAGGCTTCGCAGGCTTCGACAATTACTTTCAGGCTGGAAGTTGATTGTTGTCGGTTGTAGGATGAGGTGGACTGGTCACAGCTGCTACTGCATAATGTTGAACACCTGGCCGGTCTACTGATGTCGTGATGACGTGATGTTGATTGTTGCGCGTCGCGACCTAGCTTGCGATTTCTCACTCAACGTTAATCTGTATCACAATATTCTGCTCGCTAATGTCCTACTTAGCTTTTTATTCGCAGAGTCTTTATACAGTTCAATTGTTCTTATATATAGCCACACGTTGTTGCGCCACAATGTTGGGGCGGTACACGATGAAAGGTGGATGTTGTGGACTAGGATTTGTTCGGAAAAAGTACTCAGTTCAAATCTTCGTTGGAGTCCTCTGGTTTTGCACCCCAAACTTCCACGGCTGCTGTTGCTCAGGGTATCACACGAATCATCTCAGGGATATTGTTATAGCTAGTTATACCTTTTGAAATGATAACCACACTATAAACTTTTAATTATCGGAATTTATTCATTTGAACTGTAAATTGTGTAACTGTCTGCGCGTCGTCACCACTTTTGTTTCACTTGTCATTTACTTACGTGAATTATGTTCTTCTTATTTATCACAATATAAAATAAGACTCACACGCTTATTTGTCTTGAATATGTTATGCTTCATATGTAGTTGTGGCAGTGAGAATGGCCATTGCTAGGTATAGGTTTTACACGACTTCTCCACGAGAGCAAGATGCTGAGGTCTGCCCTGTTTGGCGAGTGATGATGGAGTGTCGTTCTAGTAACGCTATCTTTCGCGGTTAAGGATGCTTTTCTCCCATTGGCTACATGTTTCGTTACGTAAATCGTTCTTATTGGTTAAGCCAATTCGCGGGTTAGAATTTATGAATTTAGTACGTTGTATTTTAAATACATACGTTTCTTTTACAGTTAAGATTTTGGAATTTGGAATTGCAAAATAATAATAATAATCGAATTTTGAATACATACGTTTCTTTTATAGTTAACGTTTCGAATTTGGAAACATAAAATAATAATAATAATAATCGAAATGAGAATTTTGATACCGAAAATAATAATAATAATAATTTGGATAATTTGAATAAATATTAATTAGCTATTGTTTTATAAATAAACCGAAAGGGTGGAATAATTCCAGTCTCATAACATACTTTATCAACACTGGCCAGATTGTGAACATCACGGACGAAATAGCAGACGTCAACTGCCCAGGTCCCTCTAAGTGCCGAAGACTATGAACAAACAAGTCATTCAATGCAGTGTTTCACCAGAACTCCAGCTAAATAAATCTTTTAGTACCCATATATAAACGAATACCTCGGACTAGTCGTGGTCATCACCCCATGGCTTCGTCCCGAGTCTAGACCTGCCTTCGGGCAGAACACTCATTATCATCATCATAAACGAATGTTCTGTGCAGTTATTGCTCCTAACTTGTATGCACATGTAATTATACAATCGTTGCTGTATATATATTTTTAATCCTCTGTATCTTGTGACCTGTAAGACGTAGCATAAGCATAATGAATAGAATGAGAAAGTGTGATGACTTCGCCGCTAATACAATGGTGGGTATAGGGAGAGCGGCGGTCCACCGAAACACTGGCAGCACCTTCGTTTGCGTTTCAACTTCTCAATGCTGCGTCATGATAGTTTGGCATCTTATGATTAAACTCGCAATCTTTAATTAACCCTTGGTCCTATTTCTGTGAAATTTGTGCAGAAATAATCTGCACAACACAGTCCTTCTGATGGTTAAAGCAGAGACTTAAAAAATGCGGACATAAATGTTTTTATTTCATTATATAAACATCACCAATTACACAAAATTCATGGAGGGTGAAACGGAATTTGACTATGCGACAATTTTTTTCATTTTTGTGTCCCGTAAAAACTTCAAGCGAGAAAGTTTTAGGGAAATATTTCAACTTTATTTTAAATTCAGTACCACCTTTATATCTTGAATGGTTTACGAGTAATTGAGTGGTAATTATTCCGGGCGCTTAGCTCTCTGAATGATGTGGGACGATCGTGAAATGTTGAGGGTGAAACAAATTTGACTATGCGACATTTATTATTTTATTTTTGTGTCCAGAAAGAGATTAAGGGTGTAAGGTTTAGTGAAATATTTGGATCTTATTATAAATTGAGTACCACCTATGTATCTATAATGGTTAACGAGTAATAGTAATTACTCTAAAGCTAAAGCTATCAGAATGGTATTGAGGTATTAGCAGGCATCTTTTCCATAAAATACCAGCAATAACGTAAAAAATTTTACATAATTTATTCGTGGTCTCAATAATAATACTATATTAACTGACTACTTGTACCCATACTGCAAGATTGACCCGCTGAGGAAAAGGAGTGAATGAAGCTTTTTTCTAACTTAGTAAGTCTGCACTACTTTTATTTATGCATTTATTGGATTATTTATTTATCATATTTTCTGTTCACTTATGTTAGTAATTGTTATGCATAATTATCATAGCAAATGTCTTATTAGTTTAATATCTTGTTCCTCTTTTTAGTAATATAATTTAACAACATAAGATGCACATAATTTACAGCGAACGGCGAATGGTCGAGGGTTTGAGCAAATAGCGGGCTGTAGTTAAGGCAAGAGGATTTAATTTTTTTATGAAAAAATCAGGGAAAATGCTTTGAAATCTTGTGTGATTTATGTAGAATGCGTTGCAAAACAATTTTTGCGTATGTGCGTCTTTATCGGATGTTGAAACGCCAATTTTAAAGGTCACGCGCCCTATTTTTGTAGTGCTGCTTATGAAATTTTCCGTGCCCTGCAATTCACAAACCATCCCTTAGTTTATAGGGTATTATCTCTGTTCACATAATTTGTACACATATCTACACTTTTGACCGTGTTTCACCTACATAACTTACCCCATACAGCCAGGAGAAAATTAATATTATTATAAATAATATTACTATGAATACAATATTAATACAAATTAATACTCAGTAATATTCTATAAAATGTAATATTAATATTAATTTATAAAATATCCCTTAGCTGTTTTCTACCCTAATTATACGTTGTTATTTCTATACAAATGTACATTCAAAAACAAATTCTCATCAAATTATACTAACATACCATCTACCCTATTTTCTAGGCAACAAAATATTAGATAAAATCATCCCTTAGCTGTTTCATACCTATATTATATAATTGTTCATTGCTTGTGAACATCTTCGATTTTTTTAAAGATGTGGAACGAAATGTTACGGTCAAGCTTCTTGGAATCTGAGAAATTACTGTTACACACGGCCATGTTTATTTTTGGAAATGAGATCTTCCAAGACGTGTAAAGCAGCCCGAAAATTGTCAGAAGTATCTAACAATTCAATTTAGATAAGGTGAGTCATTTTGAAATAGATTAATGTATTATTTTGTTTAATAATGTTTGCAATTTTTCCTATACCGCCCGTAGTAATCTTGCTCCCGCGAATCTCAAGCAGAGTAACTGCTACCTAGCGGCGGAACCAGTGAACTACCTCAGTCATCACACTTTCTCCTCCATTCATTATGGCATAAGTTTAAATTACTCGACAAGTTGCATATTACCTCTAGTTTAAGTTCCCATACGAGGTTTTACTATAGGTTTGGTCATTTAGAAGATAGCGAGCTAAAACTAGTTGAAAGTTCAGATTTTTTAAATTTGTTGCAAAATGTTGCTGAAATTCGGAGAGCTGTATTTCCGAAACTATTCATGGTAGAAAACTCAATTAGATCTCAAACTGTAGCAGATTTAGTCTTGAGTTTTCAACGTAAATACACGATTTGAGGCCCATGAATCCTAAAATATTTTAAGCAGAATAAAAATGCGTGTCTATGAACAGTGTACATCAAAACGAAAAACTGTATCAAAGCGACATTTTAAATTACGTTAAATGTTTTATGTTAAAATGTGAGGATTGCTGTTCAAGAAATACAGCTATTCCATTAAATTTTTCTTCAAAGATTTCAAACTTATAAATTCACTGATATCACTTGATGAATGCTTATATTAATATAAATTCAGCTCTGAAAGGATTAAGATAATTAACTAGAGTGCAGTTCAATGACGATAATAAAAATGCACATGGCCTCATTATTTGGGTATGAATGAAAATACACGAAACGATTGAAGTCTGAATGAACTAAACAGGCCTATTTTAAAATCTATATTTGATAATGGAAAAGGTGAATCCACATTTTTAAACACATACATGTAAATATTGAAATTCTTTTTGGCAACTTATACCAGGTAGGATAATAATTATAATATATTTTATGACTAAAAGGTAAAAGCCTCTAGTCAGGTTTCACAACCCTCCGTTTACAAGATTACCACTCTGCCACTGAGCTACAAAGGCTATTTGCTCTACAACTATTCTTTCCAGTGATAGCTCCTAGACCAATATCTGTCCATTTAGTAGAATCAGTCTGTTTGATAGTTTATGTTTTGTTTCGCTGTGTTGGTGTTGTCAAAATTTGGAAACAAAACAAAAACTTGACTACTCCTTTTGGTGAAAAACCTCCTTTAGAACTGTTATTATCAGTTCGTCAATAAGAAGCAGATCTTTGGTAAGATACAAATATACAGTGAGTAGCAGATAATTGTAATTCTCTCTCTCCGTCTCACACATGCAACACACACATATATAGAGGGTGGAGGGGTATTTTTCCGATGGTCATTTCGGGAATTTATTAGAGTTTTGTTTGGTTACTGTGACCATATTTTCTGAAGCAGAAACGGAACACACCTCAATTGACTTCTTTCAGAACTAGACCTATAAGTTATTGCGATTAGAAAATCTAAGTGTGTTTATCTATTGATTATAAACATCAATATCTATCTATTGTTTATCTATTGATTATAAACATAAAGCATAATTATTATCAAAATGCTCTACATATTACATTACGACGATTAAAGACAATGTTAATACAATATACACCATATAGCATTACTATTGCTATAAATATAAACACCAAATAAAATTAACTTGTTATAGAGGCTTAACTCAAAAAATTGTTGGCTACTAGATATATTTTCCTGAAAAATGGATTTTCTTCATAAGTTTCTCATTTACTCAAGGCAATTGTATGTTAAATTTACTTTGGTACGGTAAGCAACAATGCTTGTGGAGTTAATATGACGACGTTCTGACTATTTCTTCGATATATATTTTTGGCCTATGTACCCAAAATCTTTATGGGTTCTAAATGCTCTTGTAAGCAACTTTCTCAAATTTCAATTTCGGCTGCCTGGTTCTTACTTCTTTCTCTTGTATCGATTATTATGCAAGTTTCATTTCCATTACTGTTGGAAACTGCCGTTGGTATGTTGTTTTAGTTTTGTTTCTTTAGGCCTACTTGTTTTCCGGCCTAAAGTTCTTGTGATGGTCTGAAATATTATTACTATAATATATTCCATCTTTTTCATCTTCCATATTAGATAACTACAGCCTGTATTATTGGAAATTATGTACCGATTCTGTACCTCATTTTCCGTACCGATAACGATTTTAGACCAGACCGGTACACTATTATAAATGCTATTGCATATGTTTTGTTTAAATTTGGCATGACAACTCTTACAGATAATTTTAGAGTAAATCATTTCCATTCTTACTTTACTGCTATGGACACAGGAGACTTAATGTGAATAAGTTTTAAGTAGTTGGATTTTAGACTCAGGATTACGTGAGAGTCCGCTGAGAACCTGCCATATTTAACTTAACAAATACAATTATGTTGGGTGGTTGGTTGGTTGGTTGGTTGGTTGGTCATTTAACGACGAGGATGTACTGCAGACCCTCGGGGGTCTGTTTAGGGCCTCTCTTATTCTCCGTATTCATAAATGACATATCCAGTCACATAAGACACTCACAACACCACCTCTACGCAGATGACCTTCAGATCTATATTCACTCACACCCAAATGCAATTAATGACTCGATGACATCTCTTAACGAAGATCTACAATCAATCGGTAACTGGGCACACAAATATGGCTTACAACTTAACCCAAGCAAAACCCAATTCATTGTATTAGGACAGCAAAGACTCGTATCACTGCCTTAATAAAGAAGGCAGTGCTCGTATCATCCATCAACAATGCTACATTCCTACCAGTATCCTTGAACAACACTACTATCCCGTACAGAAACAGTAAAAAATCTAAGTATCTATCTCGACTCAAACATGATTGGAATTCTCAAGTCAAGTATGTATGTAAAAAGGCTTTCTCATCATGCATGCTCTAAAACGACTGAAAAACTTCCTTCTTACTAGAATAAAACAAACCCTAATACAGACCCTAGTGATGCCTTATTTCGACTACTGCGACATCGTGTATGGAGATCTGAGTGATGAATTGTCACAGAAACTTCAACGTGTTCACAATGTTTGTATTCGCTTTATTTTTAACATCCGTTTCCACGATCACATCTCAAAATATTTCAAACAACTGTCTTGGCTTCGATTGCATAATAGACGTTTAGTTCACTCCCTGGGCTTATTATTCCAAATTCTTAAGGTTTCCATACCTCTTTACTTGGCTTCCCTATTTACGTTTTTGTCCTCCTACAACTCTCTGTTATCAATTCCTAGTCATCATACAACCTCATACTCTCATTCGTTCACCATAGCCACAGTCCGTTCTTGGAATTCCTTGTCACAAGATATCAGGGGTAGTCGGAGCTTGAAGTCTTTCAAGTCTGTGCTTATTAAACAATTATTGCCCACTGAACAGAACTAGCTCTTTGTAGTCACTCTATCTCATTGTACATTGTATATATTTTTAACCTGGTTGAGTGGAAGAGAAGGCCTTATGGCCTTAACTTTGCCAGGCAAAATAAATAATTTACTACTACTACTACTACTACTACTACTACTACTACTACTACTACTACTACTACTACTACTACTACTACTACTACTACTACTACTACTACTACTACTACTACTACTACTACTACTACTACTACTACTACTACTACTACTACTACTACTACTACTACTACTACTACTTCTGCTACTACTACTACTAGTACTACTACTACTACTACTAGTACTACTACTTCTAGTACTAGTACTAGTACTACTACTACTACTACTACTACTACTACTACTACTACTACTACTACTACTACTACTACTACTACTACTACTACTACTGCAACTTAGACGTGAGAGCATCGCCAGTGTGTCGGAATTTTACATGCTTGTAAATTCACAGACATGGGCCTGCCACTTTTATGCACACATAAATGTCATCGACCTCGGCCGCGATCGAACCCGCAAACCTTGGGTACAGAAGGCCACCGCGATACTGACTGCGCCACCCATGCCGATAATACAGTATTTTTTTTAAATTTAATGATCGTATTCTCATGCTCTATAGGAATGGTTAGCAGGATTATTTAAATGTTACAGTCCTTAAAATGAAATAACTGTTAGCTTGGAAGTACTAGCGAGCAACTAGATAATTGTTTGCACTTTCCTGGAGATATGACTCACACGGACATGGGTCACCTCCTCGTAATCCCTTCCTCACCTGCTGAGCGGTTGATGGATATCTTGTGTCTATGAGGAATGATCATTTTAAATTGCCACAGGTAGCTGCGTGCAAAGAAACGCCCAAAACGAAGTACGGCAACAGAGGATCGTTTAAGCTCCATCCAAACTGCCTAGTTATTATAATATTCGTTTGCTACTGTTAAAATGGAAGTTGTGAATACTAAAGCCTACCACATTACAAACTGACACCAAATTACCCATAACAGTTTCGCTGAATTGATCAGATCCTCATTGATTCCAGATTAAATAATATTCCAATTTTTCAGAAGTATTCTTCAGTTTAAAATTGCCAGATTTTAAGGTGAGAAGAAGAGGACACATAAAAATTAAAACCTCAGGTTACAAAACAGGAATCTCATAATATGTGTTTATTTATAGGTTGTAGTAAACCAAAAGACCATAAAATAAGAGCATGAAGAATAATTTTGCACTAACACTGAAAAAAGTTAAAGAAATTCTTCATTACAATCTTTCCGAAAAAGAACGAAATTGTTAATTGAAGTCATAGAAAATTGTTAATACCTTTGAGCACCTTAACATCAATTATCTTACATTAGGTATATTTCTCTTCAAAAAAACTGTTCTGGAAATTACTGAACAATAAAACGATATACATGTGACTGATACTATGCTAAAAATGCTCATTAAGGGATGACAGAAGTGTTGATCTTGCCATTTTGTTTAAAAATTACATTTTAGGACTTTAAGGTAAAAAAATAAAGAATGCATTAAAGTTGGCTATAACTGCGCAAAATACTTTGTCGTTTGGGCGCAAGGAATGTGTCAAATGCTGTTGACACAATTTTAAACATCTTTGCACTTCAAACTGCCAGTGCATGCAAACTTTAATCGCCTGTTTTCTCAATTTCAATTTGCATGTTATTTTGATATATTCAGAATCTATATTTTTACCACAAAAATAGAGATACAACTATTACATTTTTTCACAATGTCCTTTACAATGTGTGAAATAAAATGTAATTTTCTGTATAGGCCTTAGTTCTGTAAAAATATATTTAGTATAGGCTAGTCATAGATCAGTTTTTTCTAAACTTTTCAAATTTCTGGATAAATACTTTTTAAACAAAAAGATAAACAATGTCAAACAATCCATCAGTAAATTTCTAATGCAAGCATCAAAGAACCGCACATAAAAAAATTCAGGTTCATATTTTAATATCTGTCGGAGGAGATAAATTTCAATTTTCATTTAAGAAATCAAATAAATTAATTAATATTTCAAAAACGAATTGAGACATTGAAATCAAATTCTGAAATTTCAATTTCTTTTTACATTTTAATTAAGTCTGCAAAGTTTCAAATTACTAGAAATCACTCCCAACACTTCGGTCATCCCATATATAGCCTACAGTATTTCCAGTAATTTTGCACCCAACTACCTCCTCTCTAATACGACGAGACTAGTATACAGAGTGGATGTGTATAAATGAACAGACCAAGGTGGCAGTAGATAACATAAATGTAAAACCTATTTTTTTAATAAGATAACTACATGTAATTAGGTTGAAAGATTCCGTAGAATGGTAATAGCACACTACCACATAACTCTTCCAAATGGAAATGCCTTCTGTCACGCTTATAAAAACACACTACGGGACGAAGACACTTTTGCATCGACGCTGCCTTATTTCGTTTATTGTGTAATCCACATAATAAATGTTGTATTTAATTTGCACGAATTATATAGGCCTATATAATCAGTGCGGATAATACGTATCGAGTAAAATACGATCAAATTTTAAGGGCAGTTCTTTTTTCTGGGTAAATGACTCATTTAAGTCAAATTGTTGCTTGAATGTTTTTTAGTTAATAATAAGCTGTTAATATCTTCACAGATCCACACTATTGTATTTTCTGGGTTTCCTTAATTAAATTAAATTAATATTTTATCTTCCCAGAAATGTAAATCATTAGATATTTCCAGCTTTTCTGCATTCTTATGTAGACGTTGTTGCAAGTTTTCGTACTAAAATTTCTCATTAATTTAATGAATAAATAAACTTCCTCTAAACTCTCGAAGTTGACCATTCACTCTTACCCTCATGCCACACTGAATGGGACATCTTAATATAATTTATGTGCGTCTAACTTTAAAACTGCCACTGATTTCCAACGCTGTGCTTATACTTCAGTAAAATAGTCATATAATTATCTTAAAAACATATAATATGCTATAATCTTAGCTAGTAGACTGAATTGATAGTGTTTATGACTCCCATTGGAAGGGCTCACGTTCAAACCTTTCTTATATGAGTTTAGCATCAGGCAACTAGGAGGGCCTTTTTGCAATTTTACAACAAAAGCTATCACATGCTTTCTCACACAAGTTTGAGAAAGTGCGCAATTGTTTGCCATTCTCGTATTTGTCAGAGGCTAATGGCACAAGCTGGGAGCCACTACTCACTATCTAAACCCGCTTCGCTATCAATTCGTGCATCATCAAACGCAGTTACATGAAATGCCTATTATGTCCTCATGGGTCAACACCCGCAACCAGTATACTTGCTGTACGGTAAAGAAGTCAACATACTCATTTCGTCAGTGTACAGAATTCGAAGAATTAGATTTCAAATCTAAACACCTGCATGGTGCAATAAAAATACTTAGACCACATGCTAATCTATGATGAGTATATATGTTTTTTGAATAATGAAATGTAATTTTTTGTACGATAGTGTTTTTTCATCCATTTCCTATTCATGCTGTCATGTGGAAACTCGAACTTCCAACACGCAGTCGGTAACTTGAAGTACCTGCTCTTTTTTTCTGATTGACCGAACTACTTTCCACACATTGTAGCAGTTAATATTTTAGTATATAACGCCACAGTTGGGTGACTGTATGTAGCAGTTAATATTGCCGTGCTTTTGCTACTCAGTTTTGTTGTATAACAGTTTTAATCGTCACACGGTTAGTACGATTTAATTGTTTAACAGTGTTATCAATTAGTATGTTGGGCGCCATAGGTTATCATAACCTAAAATGAATCTCAGGGTCCGACGAATCTCAGCTAAGCTCTGGTAAAGCACCTACCTCTCACCTCAGGGTTACAGCTATATACATACTGATAAACTACGGGAATTGCAGAGAAGTACATTATGATGCAAACACTTTTATTTGAATAAGCTAGTTGCATGATACTATGTTACAATTGTCCTTAGACTGGCAAATGTTTATTGACGTGGGTTTGTCTTAAGCAAGCCAATAGTCCTGTATTTGGTCATTATTAATTATGAAGTTAGCTGTATTTCGCGGTTAGTATACAGAATGTCATTATTCGTTCATGACCGTGTGTACGTCTTAGTTCCTGATACACCAACCGTCACAACAGTACTTACAGTTTTGTAGATTGAGGTCACGTTATATCCCATGTTCGTATGTGCACTGGTTATGAAATCAACTATTGAATTAAACTGATCGATGACGACTGATATCCATAATAGCACTAGATCGACTGATCTCTGTGAAAATAGCAGACGGACTGATTGAAGGCGACTGTCTGGAATCAACTACTTAATACAACTCATTGAAGATAACTCAGTACATAATATATAAAAACTCTAATATGTCTAAGTGGCATATTAGCTGATTTCTTATTGGTTATATTCCATTGGTATATTTGCCTAGGAATATAAACACTAAGTTCCTATTGGCTCGCAGAATATAAGGCTCGCCCACTCTAGTTAGGCGGGCCATACACGTTACGGTATACCGGTGAGGTTTACCTGTACAGGTGACCTGTACAGGTAAACCGGAGCGTGTGTGCCAGCCGCTGCAGGTCAAACTGCACAGGCGTAGCGACCTGCGCAGACGACCGGAGAAGAATCGAAATTCAATTCTTTCTACCTGCGCAGGCGTGTAGACCTGAGCGTGTGTGTGAGTCACTCCGGCACGCCTGTACAGTAAACTCAGTCGAGAGATGGCGAGCAAACAAGAAGACGCGATCGCTTTAGTCGGTTTGTTAGTGGCCATGAAGTGTAATGCTGCGTATACATATGCGCTCTGCTCCGCACGCGTGCCGCTCGCGTGCTCCTCGTTGAAATTATTTT
The DNA here is from genome assembly GCA_964059195.1 of Ectobius pallidus. Lineage (NCBI taxonomy): Eukaryota > Metazoa > Arthropoda > Insecta > Blattodea > Ectobiidae > Ectobius > Ectobius pallidus. Next base: position 143,700,787 of record CAXKWD010000003.1, on the reverse strand, counting down.
CACAGCGCTCCTCCCGCGTTCCATAGGAAAGCGACAAACCTACTGCGAACCACTAGCTTTCATCATTAGGCCTAATATTTTGTGTGTTATCTTGCTAATATGTTCAACACTACCGTGCTAGGCAAAAAAGCCTTAATTCCAATTTTTGCCGAAAATGAGCTACATGCATATCCACCATGTACATGTTGTTCAAAATCTGCTGAAATAATAAAATCACAGATTTTACATCCCTAAGCCCTTTTTGAGGCCTATCTAAAATGTCTCAACTGTTAAATACCGTCTCAACAGTATTTAAGGTTTTGTTTTTTTTGTTTAGTGTTTCTTATATTCTTTGCTTTTGTTTCAAGTTCTGTGATCTTTTTCGTTCTCTGCTGCCGAGCATGCGCAGTTTCCGTGTTGCATGCTGGGAGGGGATGGACACGTCAGCCATTGCTACTTTGCCTCAAGTGGCACATGTACACTTTCTGTAAAATCATTCTACTCTGCATCGCCATCCAAGTCGGATGAAGTCATCACTTGAAGCTGACGGAAATTGATAGTTACGTTTCTGTCTATATACTACAGCCTTAAAATATCACTACAGGACGTCATGCTGAGATGCAGTCATTGTTCAAGACTTCCAGGCCGATTGCATAATCAACTCTTCTATTCCATTCGACGCCATTATGGTAGGCGTTTTCTACGTAATTATGAAACACTAAAGGTAAAGAAACTTAGTTTCTTACATTGAACATGCTTTTTTTTGTTATTGACAAATGAAAGAAGCTTAAACTCATATTGAAATCTTGCAAATAGCAATATTGAAAGTCTATCACGTTTACTCCTGTAAATAGTCTTGTAAATACTTTTGTAAATATAATCAGTGTAATATCTTTGTTCTGTATATAATTAACTCACCATTTATTTCAAAGGAAGACAGTGTAATATCTTGTTCTGTATATAATTAACTCACCATTTATTTCAAAGGAAGACAGTGTAATATCTTGTTCTGTATATAATTAACTCACCATTTATGTCAAAGGAAGAAAAGGTATTATTTTACATTCTTGCAGAGCCTGCAGACTCAGGCCGTTGGTTTTGGTAAGCTGTAAAACTCATTTAATTGAAGATTTCATTTAGTCAAAGAGTAATCCTTATGTTGAAAGATTCAAGTTCAAGAAATCATAACTAAGCTCATGTATTTATATTTAATTTGAGCTATTTGAATATTGTTCACAGATCATTTAAGAAATCAAGTGTAAAGATTATTTTATTTATTCATGTACAGAAATTTTCATTTTTATTGTAATGTGAGTGAGAAATAAATGTTCAAATATTATACAAATTCATTTCCTCATTCAACATTTTTTGGAGGTCCCACCGAGATTTTTACTTCGTGTACTAATGCTGGTCTATATTTTTGTATTTCATGTAATACTGTACTGCTTTAAATGTGTATGGAGAGGAGAGGAACATGCAATCAGAGAATGGCCTGGGACAACAGTCAGTCAGCTGTCCATCCCAACATGCAACTCTGAAAAATATGGGTCATCTCAGCTTACATCAGCTCCTGTCAAGGTCGCAAGAAGACAACAAACGCAGCCCTACGTGCCACCACATAAATCATTCTTGGGACCATTGAACGCTGATAGTAAGGTTGGTCACATTAACACTGAGGTGAGTCATAATCAGAATTGTTTCCTCTTCGTCAACAAAGCAGTGTATCATTACAAGCTGAAAATGTCTGATGAAGATAAAGCTATTAATCCTGGTGGTAAGCAAGTTACAGATCCAGAAACAGTTACACAATCTCTTACATCACAAGCGATTGCGAACATAGCATCTCAAGTAAAGCAAATCAAACAAAAAAGGGCTCAAGTCAAGGCAAAGTTAACAAGATTTAAACAGTTCATTGAGTCTAGTGATCTTTCCCAGGCTAGTATAGATGATGTAACACAAAGATTGGAACATGCACAACTATATTACAAGGAATTTGATGAATTGCAATCTAAATTAGAACATTTTGATGCAGACCCTGATTGTGAATCAGAGAGGCTGGAGTTCGAAACAAAATACTATGCAGCGGTCTCTTTCGCTAGAAGGTTAATAAGAAACTTTGAAGAGGTTAATGCCCCGGCTCGCGTGTCTCAAACCACAACTCCTGTTGCTAGAAGTGATCGTGCTAGTTTACCTAAATTAGAGTTACCAGTATTTTCGGGGAAGTACGAAGACTGGATCCCATTCAAAGAAATATTTTCTTCTTTAGTACATTTAGAAGAGACATTACCACTTGTTCAAAAATTTCACTATCTCAGGTTATCTGTCACTGGTTCTGCGGCAAAGCTTATCGACTCACTGTCACTAACAAATGAAAATTACAGCATAGCATGGCAAATGCTAAACGATAGATATGAGAACAAAAAATTACTTGTCTCACAGCTAGTCGCTTCACTTTTTGAATATGAGAAAATACGTAAAGAATCTGCAATCTCTATAAGACACTTAGTAGACCATTTTCAACGGCAAACTAGAACATTAAAAGGCCTTGGACAACCAGTTGATTCATGGGATGCGTTATTGGTCCACATGGTAATCTCAAAATTGGACGCAGTGACTTTTAGAGATTGGGAATTAACATCTCCATCTACTGTACCACCAACATTTAAACAGTTATGTTTATTCTTGGAACAAAGATGTCAAACACTAGATGCTATAGCTAAGGAGGGAGAAAATGTTTTAAAACAAAATAAGCTAGGCCTAGAACATAGTAAAAAGGTTACATATTCTAGTCGACCAGCTATATCTAAAATATGCCTTAGTCGTGGAGTGGTCAAGTGTTCGTTCTGTAACATGGATCATTTCTTACAATACTGTTCTAAATTTAAAGAAGCAGATATTGCAAAACGCCATGAACATGTAAAAGACAAAAAACTTTGTTTCAATTGTTTGCGTGCAAACCATTTTACAAGCAAGTGCACAAGATCTAAGTGTCGCATTTGTTCTAAATCACACAATACACTTTTGCACTCAGACAGTAATAATAATTCAGTGCGAAAAGTAGGGTTACAGTCTAAAAACTCTAAATCTTGCAACAAAAATTCTGCAAAAGGTGACTCAGAGCGGGATCCACAAACTCAAAATTTAAAAAGTGACTCTAAAAACTCTTTAGTGTGTAATCCACAAACTCTCGCCAGTTCCACGGTGACGCCGTGTTCGCAGCAAGCTATTCTATCTACAGTTAGCTTGTTGGTAGCTGGGTCAGATGAGAAATATACTCAATGTAGAGGCATAATTGATTGCGGTTCTACGCACACGCTCATAACAGATAAGTTATGTGATAAGCTAAAACTGAAATGTAGAAATACAACTATAACGATATCTGGTATAAATTCACAAGTAAGCGATGCAATTAAGACTACTCAGATATCTATAAAAAGCAAATTCGACACTAACTTTCAAGTGAAACTAACATGCTTAGTGTTGAATAAAATAACCACTTCACCAGTGCCGTCTATGGAAATAGACTGTACTAATCTGCATATTCCTTCAAACATTCAATTATCAGACAACTGTTTTGATCAGCCTGGTGATATTGATATTTTGCTGGGAGCCGATGTTTGTTGGGACATTATACAGGGTCATAAAATTGACATGGGATGTAATAATTACGCATCTTTGAAATTGCAAGAAACAAAACTTGGTTGGATTGTCATTGGATCCACGTTTATAGAAGATGACATGACACATTTGAATTGTAATTTAAGCATATCACAACAAACATATAATCAATTAGAAAAATTTTGGAAGTTAGAGGAACTACAATTTAATGAAAGGACACAGGAGGAGAAACAATGTGAGCAATTGTTTTCAGAAACTACACGTCGTGACCAAAGAGGAAGATATATAGTTACTATGCCATTCCGAGAGGGCTCTACCCCCCTTGGTGCATCTCGCCTTCAAGCTCTTCGTAGATTTTATGCTATGGAAAATAAATTACATAAGGATGCTTCTCTATTGCAACAATACACTGAATTCATGGACACTTATCTGAAGATGGATCATATGGAAAAGGTAACATGTGACTTTGAGAAAGATGGTCCTGAAGCATTTTATCTGCCACACCACCCTGTATTAAAACCAGACAGTAAAACTACAAAATTAAGGGTAGTGTTTGATGGTTCAGCGAAAACCTCATCAGGTAATTCTCTAAATCAAAATCTCTTGACTGGTCCAGTTGTGCAGCAAGATTTATATTCTATATTGTTACGGTTCAGATGCCACCGTTATGTGTTAACAGCAGATATAGAAAAAATGTATCGAATGGTGCTTGTGGAATCAAATCAAAGAGATTTCATGAGGATATTTTGGCGTACTGAGAGGGATAAACCAGTGCAAATTTTTCGCTTAAAGACAGTTACTTATGGCTTAACTCCTTCTTCTTATTTAGCCACAAAAACATTGCAACAAGTAGCTGTAGATGAAGCACAAGATTTTTCTGAAGCAGCTAAAGCCATACAAGAAGATTTTTACATAGATGATTTGATTTCAGGAACATCCTGTATAAACGATGCTATATCTTTACGTATTAACATCACTAATATACTTTCTGCTGGAGGTTTTAACATAACACAGTGGTGCACTAATTCAGAAGAAGTGCTGAATACGGTACCGGAACAGCAACGTTCAACTCAAACGCTTCTTAAACTACAAGAAGACGACACTGTAAAAACGTTGGGATTACATTGGAATCCTCGTACTGATAAACTATTATACGAGGTGAGGCAGTCACCTACCAGATTTACTAAGAGGCATATATTGTCAGATATTGCTAAAATATACGACCCTTTAGGTTTGTTATCGCCTGTAATAGTGAAAGCAAAACTTATAATGCAGGAGTTATGGAAGATTCATTCAGGATGGGATGAGCTAGTTCCTGTAGACTTACAACATGGTTGGAATAAACTGTACACTAGTCTTCATGTACTTGGTGATGTTCGTATTCCTCGTTATGTGTTAGCTGACTATTTACAACCGAATCTACAATTGCACATATTTTGTGACTCCAGTGAATTGGCGTACGGTGCGGTTGCTTATGTACGTACATCTATGGGTAACAATACAAAGGTTAAACTTCTAACAAGTAAATCTCGAGTAGCCCCTTTGAAGAAACAATCAACTCCTCGTCTAGAATTGTGTTCAGCACTCCTTGCTAGTGAACTCTATAGTAAGATAAAAATTTCTATGGACTTGACTAATTATCAAATATATTGTTGGAGTGATTCATTGATAGTTCTGCAATGGATAGCTCAACCATCACATCATTGGACTACATTTGTTGCAAACAGAGTTAGCAAAATACAGTCTAATACAGAAATTTCAGTATGGAATTATGTGCCATCAGATCTCAATCCAGCGGATTTGTTAAGTCGTGGTGTCTATCCCACTCAATTAATCAAATCCTCAATATGGTGGAACGGACCTGACTTTTTGTACCAATCACGTGAAGAGTGGCCAAAAATCCCAGCTGGCACTTCTATTAAATTGCCAGAATCTAAGCCGATTGCCAAAGCATTGGTAGCTACAACAAGTTCGTTTGATATTCTGCACAAGTACTCTACATTTTTCAAACTGTTAAGAGTGATAGCTTGGTGTTTCAAATTTCTACGTAGCAACAAACGGACTGTAAAAAATTCTACATTATTGCCAGAAGATATTGACTCTGCACACGTTTATATCGTAAGACAATTACAGCAACAATCTTTTCCCGATGAAATAAAACAAATTGATGCTAAATCTGAAGTTAATAAGCGTAGCTCTATCGCTTTGCTCCACCCTTTCTTGGACGAAAATAGGCTCCTACGAGTTGGGGGACGACTTCAGAAATCTGAGTTAAGTTTTGATGCCAAACACCCTATAATACTGCCTGCAAAACATCATGTAACTAATTTAATTATTAGACATTATCACTTCAAGTATCTTCATTTAGGCCCTCAAGCATTGCTGTATGCCTTAAGACAAAAATTTTGGCCTATAAATGGACTGAGAACAGTAAAAACTGCGATACGAAATTGTATTGTTTGTCATCGCTTCTCACCAAGAATGGGAACACAACTCATGGGATCTTTACCAGTGGCCCGAGTAACACACAACAGAGTATTTTCTTCAGTGGGTATAGACTATGCAGGACCAATTATGTTGAAAACTGGTCTGCCTAGGTCTAAAGTCAAGATAAAGGCTTATATAGCAGTTTTTATTTGTATGGTAACAAAGTGCATACATTTAGAACTAGTATCATCAGCATCAACTGATGCATTTCTTTCAACATTGAATCGATTTGTGGCTCGACGAGGGGTCCCACAGCATATATATTCGGATAATGGATCGAACTTCGTTGGAGCAAACAGAGAAATACAGACTCTCTACAAGGTTCTTTGTGAGGAAAACACCAAGAAGAAAATATCAGATTATGCTTTATCTAACCAAATCAAGTGGCATTTTAATCCGCCATATGCTAGCCATTTTGGTGGACTCTGGGAAAGATCAATTAAGTCAATTAAAGCCCATTTATATAAAACTATGAAAAACACTGTCTATACATTTGAGCAATGCTACACACTGCTATCTCAAATAGAAGCTATATTAAACTCTAGACCAATTTCGCCTATGTCTGAAAATCCTGAAGACTTAATGCCTTTGACTCCAGGACATTTCTTAATTGGTCAACCATTAAATGCCTTACCTGAACATTCTCTTGAGCAACTTCCAGACTCTAGATTATCATGTTGGGAATTAATTCAAAAGCAGCGTCAATGTTTTTGGAAGCGTTGGTCCCAAGAATACTTAAACACTTTACAAGCAAGATCAAAGTGGAAAATGGAAAAGCCTAATTTCAAAGAAGGACAATTAGTGGTAATAAAAGACATGCAATCACCACCACTGAATTGGAAATTGGCACGTATTATTAAACTGCATTCTGGAGCTGATGGTTTAGTAAGAACAGTTTCAGTTCTCTCCTCGAATGGTGTTTTTGTACGGTCTATAAATCAACTTTGTATACTTCCTGTGAAGTAATGGCCTTCTTGTCCTCCCCCCCCCCCAGTATGTTAAATACCGTCTCAACAGTATTTAAGGTTTTGTTTTTTTTGTTTAGTGTTTCTTATATTCTTTGCTTTTGTTTCAAGTTCTGTGATCTTTTTCGTTCTCTGCTGCCGAGCATGCGCAGTTTCCGTGTTGCATGCTGGGAGGGGATGGACACGTCAGCCATTGCTACTTTGCCTCAAGTGGCACATGTACACTTTCTGTAAAATCATTCTACTCTGCATCGCCATCCAAGTCGGATGAAGTCATCACTTGAAGCTGACGGAAATTGATAGTTACGTTTCTGTCTATATACTACAGCCTTAAAATATCACTACAGGACGTCATGCTGAGATGCAGTCATTGTTCAAGACTTCCAGGCCGATTGCATAATCAACTCTTCTATTCCATTCGACGCCATTATGGTAGGCGTTTTCTACGTAATTATGAAACACTAAAGGTAAAGAAACTTAGTTTCTTACATTGAACATGCTTTTTTTTGTTATTGACAAATGAAAGAAGCTTAAACTCATATTGAAATCTTGCAAATAGCAATATTGAAAGTCTATCACGTTTACTCCTGTAAATAGTCTTGTAAATACTTTTGTAAATATAATCAGTGTAATATCTTTGTTCTGTATATAATTAACTCACCATTTATTTCAAAGGAAGACAGTGTAATATCTTGTTCTGTATATAATTAACTCACCATTTATTTCAAAGGAAGACAGTGTAATATCTTGTTCTGTATATAATTAACTCACCATTTATGTCAAAGGAAGAAAAGGTATTATTTTACATTCTTGCAGAGCCTGCAGACTCAGGCCGTTGGTTTTGGTAAGCTGTAAAACTCATTTAATTGAAGATTTCATTTAGTCAAAGAGTAATCCTTATGTTGAAAGATTCAAGTTCAAGAAATCATAACTAAGCTCATGTATTTATATTTAATTTGAGCTATTTGAATATTGTTCACAGATCATTTAAGAAATCAAGTGTAAAGATTATTTTATTTATTCATGTACAGAAATTTTCATTTTTATTGTAATGTGAGTGAGAAATAAATGTTCAAATATTATACAAATTCATTTCCTCATTCAACATCAACTCCAAAATTAGCTGCGTTAAGAAGGAAATCAGCCTTATGTCCATTATGATAAAGGAAAATACCTTATTTCCTTCTCAACGTGGGTTTAAGGTAAATTTCCTTCCTATTAGTAACAAACAAACCCACAATCAGAAACAAAATTACCCTATGTACCGAGAAGCTTTGAGTTAAGGTAGAATGCCATCTTTATTTGAACTGAAACTTAACCTGATCCAACAATACATTTTGAGATCAAAGAAACAGATCAAGAGAAAAAAATCCCTTTAGGCAGCCTACAGGCTGAGGTAGATTTCAAAGCGCTTGTGGTTTAATTTACTGTCACTGCGTAGCACTCTTCTTCTTTAGCCTTGGCATGACAAACCCGCAATAATAATTGCAAAAAAGAGGAAAGAGCACTTTTTCAAACATTCAAATCTCGCCTTAAATGAGAGCTATCGAGAAACGAGTTATTGATTTGTAGAGTACTCATCAAGAACTTTTCAATGATACCCCACAAGACGTGGTTTCAAAAATTTCGAATTTCCACCCCACCCCCACCCCCTCTCGTACCCCCAAAACCTCCGAATCGTTGATGTCACTGTGAACTCCATAGGGAGTACTCTAATTTCTTTGAACAAAGTTTCCCTCTATACTTCATAGGGGCCAAGATATAAAGTTTTCAAAATTTCAACCCCCTCCCGCGACATCCCCCTTGGGCAAATTTTGCTCATTAAGGAATATGTTTGAACTATTGGACCTAGAAATAACATAATACAATTTGGTTCAAATATCTGCAAAATTACGGCCGCTAGAGTGTAAAGATATACTGTATATATATAACAATTTGAACGGGCGGTGGTTTCGTACTGAGGGAAGCATGAAACGTAAAGATAGGAAAGAATTTTTCTAAAATCATGACATGGTATCGATTGCAATAGGTAGCCTAAAAAACCATCCCATATCTGAAGGAAAAATATAAAGATCAGCAAAAACATCAAATATTTATTGTCTAGCGTTTTATGCCCAGGGTATTATTTACAAGGATATTGTGCATTTCCTTTGTAGGTTTGTGAGAATATAGTTAACACTCCAATGTAAATTGTATTTAGAATTTTTAAATTTATAAAGAGATGATAGCATAAATGGGCTATTTTGATTGGATGTTAGCAGTTTATGATTTTTCAAGATCGGATGGATCCAATCAGTGATATTATCTTCATTGTTCGAATGTACTTTTAACCCTTCAAGTCTGACATTTAATTGTTGTTAAGGTGTTGTTGGAGGTGTTAAGTTTCAGGAGCGCAGGAGGAGCGCGAGCGGCACGCGAGCGGAGCGGAGCGCAACTATACTCTGGTTATTTATTGCATGGCCAGGCGGCTTCCTTTCGTTAGGAGGAAAAGTTTGCCGACAGCTCAACCCATGTTCTTTAATTTTACCGCACCAATCAGCTAGTTACCCCAGCCAATCAAAATCTAAGAATGTCCTGCGACAGATATGACAGCTACTCGTCAACTCCACGTGGAGTGGAACGCGAGGTTGCAAGATCTAGTTACAGTAAACGATAACACGTGTGCATTGATTAAAGCGAGGGAAGAACTGAGGTCAGTGATAACAATGAGGGGATATTGCAACGTTGCTTTTGTTTTGGAAAGCGGAAACCAAGCCCGATATAGTCAGATCAATTAACATAAAGAAACACCGACTTAATGGTTTATCTCTTTGAAGCCGCCTGGCCATCCAATGAATAACTGGACTATACCAAAAACACGTCCCAATGTGAAATCAGAAATCCTTTGTGTTCGTCGAAAAAACCGACAGGGGACGGATCGCGGCGAGCGGCACGCTAGCGGTTCGCGTGCACCTCAGAATGCCGTACCAATCTGCCTTCCGAGCGTCACGCGTGCGGAGCAGAGCGCAAGAGGAGCGCAGATGTATACGTACCCATAGACACAAATGTTATTTATTACATTTTCAAAAAACTAACAAGTATAATAATAATAATAATAATAATAATAATAATAATAATAATAATAATAATAATAATAATAATAACAACTTGGGGTTTGTATTTTTTCCTCAATCTCAAAGGCAAAAATGCAGGATAGATTGAGATAGAGCCGAACAATAGAAGCAAATGCTGCACGAATGAGTTATTATAAGAGTTTACTGGTAAATTTGGGTGGCCACGAGGTTTGATTTGAACCCAGGATCTCTTCCCTATTACCCTATACCACCTCGCTCTAATTGATTTTGGTGTGTTCATTACGACTGTGGTAAACTGACTACATTTCACAACAATATCTAGATTATAGTATTCTTGTCACTATGGGCAACAAAAGAATTTTATTCATATTTTAATAAAAATGTATGTTCTGAAATTCACATTTCAGTCAAGTTATTTTGTTTTTATCTTGATACCTATTCATTTTATAAACTAGCATGTGCCCAAGGCTTCGCCCGCGATAATTATTTCAAAAATTAAAAATTAAGAGCATAATAGTTAAATCATTATATTTATTAACACCTAAATCACGTGGACTACATACCACGATTAGATAGCGTCGCCTGGTAAAAGCGACCTCAGATTCGATTTCCTTGGCCCAGAATACCCCTGTACAGTGAATTTCGTCCAAATCGAACAATGTTTGACCATATTTAGGCCTATCCCTCTTCCGTGTAGGTTGAAAATTTCTTATGTCTACGGGCCTTGACATTCTAAACAAATGAATCGACCAGCGTGGGCTTACAACAATCTAGCGATCGCGATGCTTTTATTACCACGGTATGACAAAAATAGCCAAAGCCAACTGCAATTGATTTGACATTGAAATGTATTACTGAAATCTGATGCTTCGACAGCGCTAAAATCACGTTTTCTGCCAGTTTTTCACTCACAACTCGCGAACGAAAGCTAAAATTAAAAACCGGCTTCGATGCGCATTCGCCCACCTTTCAGACCATCTATGTTTAAAATTTCAGATCTCTGCGTTCAGTAGATTTCGCTGGGCATCGTGGACAGACAGACAAACACGTCCTTTTATTATTTTAAGATAGCATGTGCCCGCGGCTTCGCCCGCGATAATTATTTCAAAAATTAAAAATTAAGAGCATAATAGTTAAATCATTATATTAACACCTAAATCATGTGGACTATATATCACGATTAGATAGCGTCACCTGGTAAAAGCGACCTCAGATCGAGTTCCTTGGCCCAGAAAACCCCTGTATAGTGAGTTTCGTCCAAATCGAACAACGTTTGACCATATTTAGGCTAATATTGATTATCCCTATAATAATAATAATAATAATAATAATAATAATAATAATAATAATAATAATCCTCTTCGGTGTAGGTTGAAAATTTCACATTATGTTTGCGTGCCTTGACATTAAAAACAAATGAATCGACCAGCGTGAGCTACAACATTCAAGAGATCGCGATGCTTTTATGTCGAAGGTTTGACAAAAATAGCCAAAGCCTAGTGTAATTGATTTGTATTACTGAAAACTCATGCTTCGAAAACGGAATAAATACACGTTTTCTGCCCGTTTTCCACTCATAACTCACGAACTAAAGCGAAAATTAAAATTCCGGCTTCGAGGTGCACATTCCGACCCTTTAGTCCGCCTATGTATAAAATTTCAGATCTCTGCGTTCAGTAGATTTCGCTGGGCATCGCGGACAGACGGACAGACAGACAGACAGACACTTCCTTTTATTAATCCTTTTATTAATATAGATAAATGTATTTAACAAAAAAAGTTCTTTATAATCTTCTCTACAACTTTACTGTGGTAGGTTTTCATGTATCTACTGTAATGGAGATAATCTAGAAAAATTGAAAATCGATACGAGTAAAGTCATTTTTGCAGAGAAATGGATATAGCTATTTTATTAGCCACAGATAAAAGTTTCCAATTTTACATTTTTATTAAAATCGTTAGAGCCAATTTTTATAGAATCAAAAGTTTAAAAAAAGTTTTTATGAAAGTCCTCTTAGTATTTCAGTTATAAAACCGAAATTCTGGGCAGTTTGATAAAATTTCGAAAAATTCATTGATTCAAGAAATGAAGTAAATACAATAGACCGTTTATCCTCTGTGCTTGTCCACAGACGGACAGACGTCATTCCAAAAAAACTTTTTTCGGTTTCGAGGCATCGTGAAACATGCTTTCCCGGTGTTATCTCGATTTCGATTTTGATTTTTTGTCACGATCACAATACTTGCTCTATACTACGTATATGCGAGAAAGTAAAACTGTACAGGCGTGCCGGAGTGACTCACACACACGCTCAGGTCTACACACCTGCGCAGGTAGAAAGAATGGATTTTCAATTCTTCTCCGGTCGCCTGCGCAGGTCGCTACGCCTGTGCAGTTTGGTTGGCACACACGCTCCGGTTTACCTCTACAGGTCACCTATGCAGGTAAACCTCACCGGTATATCGTAACGTGTGTGCCCGGCCTATACATACCTGAAGATACACTTTTTTCAGCACATTGTAGATGGCTTCATAGGCGTACCGAGGGGGGGTTTTGGGGGTTTGAACCCCCCCCCCCCCATTGATTAAAAAAAGGAAAATTGTATCATTTTTTAAGTCTGCCCATAAATTACTTAATACAAGTATAAAGCGTGGGAAGCTTAAAACTCGTTATTTTGCGTCTAAATTTTTAAAATTTTCCGGGGGGACCCATGGAAGCTTAAAACTCGTTATTTTGCATCTTAATTATTAAAATTTTCCGGGGGAGAACCCCCGGACCCCCCTTTCCCTGGGGGGGTATCATACCCCCCCCCAGACCCCGCGGATGTTATAACTCCCCCATATGGTCGGCTTCACATGTCTCCGGAATTATTTTGCCAAGAGCTTGGGGTGATATAGTAGAATACTTGAGACATTCGTACGATCGACCCGTTGCAAGAAACCTCAAAGTAGCTGTCAGTCTTTCATGGGGAGAAATAGAAGTTCTCATAACTGTATTTTTCTTCTGTATTAGAGTGACAACAGTGTTTGGTAGACTTCTTCATTTATCCGCAAATAATTACGGTAATCTGTAGGATCTGAACTTAACTGTTTTAGTAATCTTGTATGAGTGTATTCATTTCTCTTTGTAAGCCAATCTTTACACCAGGCTGTGCGTTTTCGCTTCTTTTTACACTTCATGGTCACTAACAAATCTACTAGAGCGATCGCGTCGTCTTCTTGTTTGCTCGCCATCTCTCGACTGAGTTAAAACCTTCCGGTTTACCGTAGCGTGTGTGTGCTCTAGCCTGCACAGGTATACCTTTCCGGTTTACCTGTGCAGGTAAACCTCACCGGTATACCGTAACGTGTATGGCCCGCCTTACACTCATTGTCATTTTTCACATAATATTTTCAAGGTTCCTTCAAGTTTCTTACTCTCATAGCTTGGGGACGCTACGCTAAAGTTCGTTGCCTCTAACGGTACCCTTAATCCCTAATAAATCCATACATAACAAAACTGTCTCTTGTATTTCGCCACTTTATTCTTCCTTCAGTTTCGTGTTTACTTTTTATGACCCTACTATCCCCCAAAATTACTCTCTGCTTAATGCAATACTGGCATTAGCTCTCAATATGTCAATGTTTTATATCTACTCACTATTTATTTCATACATATTAAATCTAATTCCCTCTATCAATTCTTTACACTGGTAATAATCCTCACAACATGTAGCCTACTTCGTTATTTCAAAGCCTGTAATTTTTTATGTATCTGTTATTGCAGACATCAATCGCCAACTTGTAACTTTACTCAAACTGCTTGCATGTAATTAATATAATTATAATAGACGCGCGAGGAATCACGTCGCAAGTTCATTTTGGAATTCAGAAAACAAATTACGTTTTCGCTAGAAACAAAACAAAATTTTTCTTCCCATTCATTCTTGAATGTGCCAAGTTTTTAGTTTTAATGAGCCAAATTTTTAGTGTTCTTTGACACAGACATTTTATCGGTGTGCCACATACCATAGAAGGACTGAGTGGACTTCAAACCATTGTCACAGTGGTAACTGAATTCTCATTCAGGGGGTTGTAATCGCGATCGCACTTTTGGAATGCCTGGATTCTAAGGGACGGGTTTTCCCCTTGTCATGGAATTGCGAGCAAGTATATCATGCAATTGGATCAAGTGAACAGGAGAAGAACGAACATGAAGGGGGTCAATTTGAAATGAATATAACACGAGATCGACACCTGGATCTAGATCAGTCCCATGAAGGGGGAGGGGAACGACCCTAAACACTTCTGCCATTCGGCCCATTGTGCCAACCTCCGGTAATGAAATTATGTACATGCCCAACGGTCCCTCGTCAACAGATCCCACCGCGAGCCCCCATGGAACTCCCCTACATCCAGTGGATACCTTTACCATGCCACGTGTGCCGCTGCCTCGGAACCTCGTGGGATATAGAGCCCCCAGGTTGGCGGCACATCAGCCAGCAACTTCATGACCACAAGCCACGGGGAGGACGGGGGAGACCCACACCAGGTGCTGCAGCGAGGGCATACCGGAAACCGGGAAAGGAAACGGGATGATAATAAGGGGGAGTTCGAATATGAAATTGAGAGTTTTGGTGGAATGAGAGGGGGAAACGGGAGGATCCCCGAGGAAAGAAAAACCCCAAAGGTCACATCATCGTCCACCACGAATGACACGCCCGCCTGGCCCGGGGTTTGAACCCGGGACCGCTATCATGATAGGCCCACGCGCTAAGCATGAGCCACCGTGACGGCAGATCGTTAGATATAAATTATTGTTATTAACATATATCTATGTTATCGCTATATATATACAGTATATACATACACACACATTATCCATTAGACATTGCAAGTTCAAGCAAGCAAGAGAAAGAGCAAACTAATCAACAGTAAAACGATTTGTCTTGGATAATTTATTAAGTGCTTGAATGGTACTTTCTAAGATTACATGGTGTCTGTACGTGCGATAAATCGATTGCGCTTTATCAGATTTTAATGGAATTTAGTAACGTCCATAGGAAGAACGCTATTGATTTTGGACCAAATCGATTGACCAGTACTGGAATAACAACCAGTTAATAACTGCTGTACTTCAAAGCCACGTGGTTAACTCACAAACTGACATATTTGTTTGCTCACTTCCAGATGAGCCAGAAACTTGAAATCTGGCACACTTATTGCTTATAGCTGTAGCTGTAACTATTGTAAAATATTTAAAAAATCCCTTTCATCCGTTTATCAGCCACGGTGATGTAGAGCTGGTGTGCCCGCCTCTAAATCCGAGGGTTGAGGCATACCTTGATTTTTCAGGATGTCAAAGTTTTGGGCATGGACTCCTCCTGGAGGGATTTTAAAGACAAACTTACACTCAGCAGCGACGTGACCGTACGTGCTTCTACCGGCGATCCTGAAAATATTCTTTTATGAAATTGAGTGGTGGTGTTCGTACTCGCCCAGCGCCTGGCCGTAACAGTGCTCCCGCCGTCGCCTGACAGTCAGGTTAGTCCCCACCGATATTTTTCTCATTTCACAGACATGCCACTGGCTTTTCAAAGTTAAAAAATTAATTTATTACTATAGAAAAGACTGACTTGTGCCGATCATGCCACGTTACAGTGTGAATGGAAATCACTGTGAGATTACGGCGGTGGGATTATCTGCCTGTCACATCACGTTCATCTCGCTGCTAAGTGTAAATAGACCTTAAGTCGGTGGACACGTATCATAGATTTACGGCACGCTTGGAGAATTCCAAGCCTAAAATAAAGCCTCTGGACAAAATTCCTCGGCCTTTTCACGTCCACGTAATATATGTTTTGCGAGGGTTGTGAAACGATGGCTTACTACCTGTCGCGCTCTCTCTCTCTCTCTCTCTCTCTCTCTCTCTCTCTCTCTCTCTCTCTATCTCTCTCTCTCTCTCTCCGAAAATAAGCGGAATCAAATTAATCTGGGTATAGAAACCTTCACTTGGATGCCCTATGCCCCCAACCCGGGGAGGCCACAAGGATGGACGAATACAAATTTCCTGCGTTTATGAAATGTATTACATGCATTCATCCACCGATTTTTAGAATATAACATCTTGTGTTTCTGTTAACTTACCATTTCTTTGTAGGCTATGGAAATTTAGTAAAAAAAAAAAATAATGTAAACACTTCCTCTTAGCACGGGAAGTGAACCTACCTGGAGAGATTCAATTAAAAAATCTTTGCAGCACATCATGCAGAAATGAAAGTTAGCATCGCCACAGCCTTCCTTTCAGTGCGGCACGAATCATGCTTTGGTGGAAATTAACATTTTCCAACTTGATTCATGCCAACTTATTTATGAAAAGAGTTCAAGGCGTGAGGAAACATAGACGAACAAATAAGCACATTCAGGGAAAGACTTATTGCGTACTCGAAAGTAATCACTCTGGAAATTAAACCTCTGCGGACTATTGAAATAAGTTTAGAGAAATCTACCAGTACCCTCAACTAGCCTTATTTGGGGAAAAAAACAGTCACAAAAAGTATGGGCAGAAAGAATACATTTGAAGTAGGCCTAACGCGAAATCGTGTCTAAACTTTCTTGGGAGAATTTTTAACTTGCAACTTGTCTAGTTGAGTCTTTTTGCTAACTAGTCTATTTAGTATGGCGCTTTTTCAAGTTTTATTACGTTATGGCATATTTAATAAAATGAAGCCTTAGCTAGTAATAATTCTGAGTATGGGTGACTATAACCAATTTGGCGTTCCACCCCACTTAGCTCCTGTCTTTCCTATACTGTATAACACATATGCTCGTAAGTTCAGCTCACTTCTCCCAGAAGGCAGCGGAACAAGGACCGGAAGTTAATGCTTTATGAGAAAACTATATTAGCAATCAAATATGCTCCAGAACCAATGAAAAATGTTCTTATAATTTAAGTAATTTTAATACTTTACGTTCTCTGGTTAGCTGAATTATATAAAAAACAAGGTAGATGAAACGTATTTTAGTAAATTTAATTAAAATGAAGTAAAATGTCTCTTTCGTGTTACACAACCAGTTCCAAGAACATTAGTCTGTGTACTTCAATTATTATACAGTCTGTTCTCAAAATATTCAGTTAGCCAAATAGGCCTATACTGTAGAAGTTTGATATAAAATTATATAGCTTTAAGTCATTTATTTTTATTATTATTTATTGTATGTATTTGTGTTTAATATTTTTTGTCTCCTTTTTATAAATTTGTCTTTTCTTTTTCTAGCTCTGTTTAACATTCTTCACCTTTTTTATAAGTGTGACTTTCTTTCTCACTTTGTTTTTTTGTTTCTCCTCTTGCTCCACTCTGATGTTCTGAATCTACACCCGAGCACGAGCAGTTTGCTCATTCGGATGTATTTCTAAATAAATATTTGGTTCTTTTCTTTCTTTTGTCTTTTCTTAAAAAGTATTGTACTTTAATTTTGGAATTTGTAAATGTTTTTTGTTTATTTGTGTATTTTTGTATTTGTATTTGTACATAAGTTTGTAAATGTAATTTAAATAAAATAAAAATAAAAAAATAAAAACAGAGATAGGCCTATACACAGTATTTAAAATACGTCAGGAATATACCAATAAAATCTTCTGACAAGTTAATAAAATGTTTAACAAATATTTTAACATTAAGCAAAAACGATGCATTTTAGGAAAACTAACAAAATAGGCAACCATATGCAAAATGATACCTTCAATTTTCTGTTTTTTTTTTTATTCATTCATTCATTATTATTGTTCACATTTTAACATTAGCCGCCGGCGTGTTCTTGTGGTTAGCGTCGCTGACTACATATTCGTCGGCCCGGGTTCGATCCCCGGTACCTCCTCGAATTTTTCTGAGGTAGTGAGGTCTGATAGGGGTGCACTCAGCCTCGTGATTCAAATTGAGGAGCTACTTGATAGAGAAGTAGCGGCTCTGGTCATAGAAACCATTAACGACCGTTGGTATCGGCATGCTGACCACATGCCCCCAATCCTGCTTTCTGCCTATGGCAGATGAAGCAGCGGTCGGGTGGTAGGCCTTGTCCCTTCAGGGATGTAGCGCCACGGAGTTTTTTAATGTAATATAGTGTATTATTAAAAATAAGATTTTTCGTAAACTTCCGGGCCCTACATATAACCGTTTTCACATCATGGCGCCTAAAGTGACTGCTCTATATTCAGGAAGTCAGAATTCCACAGATATTTAAGGTAGATAATGCGGTTGACAGGTTTAGGAATTCCGCTGTTTCTTCTACCTACTGCCCTATTATCATGGTTGTCGTGATACTCATGATATGGACTTTGAATACTAGAAATACTACAATAAATTACGTATATAGAAAATTTAGGTATTTAGGTTGAACACGGACAGAACTAAACTAAACTCCATGGCGCTGCATCCCTTAAACGACTAGACCTACCATCAGACCGCTGTGTCATCTGCCATAGACAAATGGCAAGATTTGGGGGCATGGGTAGGATGCCGACACCCACGGTTGTTAATGATGGTTTCCGTGGCCGGATCCACTGCTTCTTAATCAAGTAGCTCCTCAGTTTGAATCACGAGGCTGACTATAAGGTATCAGACCTTTCCACCTCAGAAAAGTCCGAGGAGGTACCCGGGCCTGTGGACCCGTAGCCAGTAACGCTAACCACGAGACCACGCAGATGGGTTTGACTTTATGCCCTATTAAGATTCTGGTCTCTTGACGTAATCAATTCACCATAAAAGTAATTCAGTTTTAAATAATTTATACATTTGTTTATACATGTCTTTTTTACGACTGACTTTTAGGCTAGATATGTATGTCTGCGTTGGAAATGTCTGGGTCCCCAAAAACAGTTAGTAACCATGAGGTGTTATTGTTTTCGCTGTTGTGTCTCTTGACAACACAAGTCAAAAGATCAATTAAGTTACGATATAGAGGGATGGAAGAATCACGATGGTAGAAGAATAATGTTTTCAATGGAATGAATATCAAAAGTTTATGACATATACTGCAGTCTTTTACTATTAATCTGAATAACTTTTTGGATGAATAGATACATGCCCTCTATTCAAGATTTCTACATCTAGGGTAAATATAATATATGTCTTATGAATGGACGTTTAATTTCTTCCCAAGACCTGACTTTCATTCTGCCGATTAAAACTTTCTAATTAAATCATTAGAAAGGTGACGTTACCGTTCTGCCATTGTCTCCTGCTTCCTGCATATTCTCTCAGCAGTCATAAGGAATGTGTGAATTATTACCAAGCTTCCTAACTCTTCTTCCGCAAACAGTTAACTGATTTCTCGCCTCTTTACGGTATTACCTCTGTAGAACAGCCTTGAGTGTTGTCAGCGTTTTTCCTTTGAATACAACGATTGCTGGAAACGATTGTCGAACGATTTATTCGATAAAAGAACTAATTTAAGAAGTAGCTAGCAGGGCCATTGAAAATTAGAAATTAAAAATTAAAAAACATACTACCAAGAAAGAAAGGAATACCTCAATACAATGAAACCAATCTAGAAGAGTAATTATGGACAGATTTCTCATTCATTCCTTGCATTAATTCATTCAAGCATGTTCCATTGCGTTTTCCAGGGCTGTAAATCATGTTTTAAAAAACACATATTCAAGCATTGAAGGAAACAGTCATTTTCTTTACGGATTTTATGGAGTGGTTTGTTAGGTCAGCGTCTTAAAAGAATCCACTGAACAGTTTTTTCGGAGCATTCAAAATCGTTGAGTTTTCTGCAAGCTTGTAAAAATTACCAGTGAATAAAGAGCCCATGCCAAGAATCTTGTCACTGCATGAAATGATTTTTTCGTAGTCCTTTTCTTGGATTTCTAAGGCTCATATACCATTCTGTAAATCCTCAGATCTTATTTTCTACTATTAGAAGGATATAGGCTATCATCCAAAATATATATTTGGAGATTTAGAAAACGATCGAAAAAATGAATAAACATTGCTTATAGTAGTAGTATTCTTTTTTAATTCAGTGCTGTCAGAAGTTCTGACAATGGTGTCTTTCAGGCTATTTAGGCCAATGCAATTAGTGATATATCGACGCATAAAAGAAAAGCCTTCTTGTGCGTTTAATGGTGATGTTAGATAATTTTCCGCTTTTAAAATTCTTTTTGAATCTGGTTAATCGAATTTTTAACAAATAATCTAATTGACTTAATGCCAACGGTAGTGTAGTCCATATGAAACCTATCAGCTGAATATAAACGTTCTGGTTTGTATGATCTCAACGCAATAATTTTTTTAAAAAATGAATAGGCCTATTGCATTTGTGTACGCCTACATAAATTATTTG
The DNA here is from genome assembly GCA_964059195.1 of Ectobius pallidus. Classification (NCBI taxonomy): domain Eukaryota; kingdom Metazoa; phylum Arthropoda; class Insecta; order Blattodea; family Ectobiidae; genus Ectobius; species Ectobius pallidus. Next base: position 143,680,338 of record CAXKWD010000003.1, on the reverse strand, counting down.
CTGGGCCTCTAAGGGGATCTTGTTTTCTTCAGCTTCAGGCTTGTGCGTGGCGACCTTCGGTATATTCCTTGCATTTTTTCGTTCGCATGATGCTGTGGATATTACAGTAAGGTTGGATATTGCTGTTATATTGGTATAACTATCTCCATAATGTTAAACTATTTGAGTTTGTTCTTCACAATGGTCTATAGCTTTAACGTAGAGCTGGATTTTAATGTAGTTTCAGTTGGAAAAATATGTAGTGAAATATGATTGAATATGCTGAAAGATAAAAATATGTATAATAATATATATTTAATACAATTTATTATTGTATTTAAGAAAGATTCATGAATGACACGTGAACAATTACACATTTTCTAAGTTCTCTTGGATCATTGATTGCCATCTGCCAGAAACAATGTCCTTAGACATTACGATTTATCGCTTTATTAATGTGTTCAATTTTTCAGCACAGAATTATTAGATACTTTGTAGTCTCTGGGGTCTTTGATTGAGTCTATGACAAAAATGTCACGAATTTGAACACCATTAAAAAAACAGTTGTTCAGTAAACATAGCCTTTGCTTAATTTCAATGTGTGCACAAAATAATTGATTATCCCCAAGGGCGGATCCAGAATTAGTTTACCCCAGGAGCTGTTTTTTATTTAATTTAAATGGAATTTTACAACCTGTGTTTGCTAAAATACAATGGAGTGGAGTTGGAGCTATCAAAGCTGTCAAAGTTCCTGAACAAGAGCTTGAGCAAAGAATTTGAACAAGATTAAAAGTTGATATTTGAATCAAAGGTATATTACACAGCATCGAAGATCTTTGACCAAATCCTGTTTTCATGTTTTAAGCTGCCCTTCTATATGGATCATGTCACTCAGTTTTATTTTTGAAAAATCAAGGCATAAAGGCCTTGTGCCTTGGACTGTACACACACTAATACACAATGATGAAAAAACATATGAGCCGAATATTACATGTTATGTTACGAGATGCAAGATGAAACTTTTATTTCTCTCCTATCCATCCGAATTTCCCTCCGATTGTAACCACCACGCCTTCCCAGGATCCACTTCTCGGACTTTAGTAGTCCAGTGCACAGCAGAGTGGAACGTCGTTAAATAAACTAAATACTGTACATACAAAATACATCAAATAAGAGGTCCTTTTCGAGATGCTTTAAAATGTACACTCGCCCACGTGCACTCGAAAGTGACGTCAGACAGTTGGTTCCAAATGTCTTCCAAACCGAGTGCAGGTGTAGGTACGAGCATGGATCGAAGTACATTTACTTCGTGAATTTGATGAAACTTACATGTACAGAACTAACCATTCTGCAATGTTTTCGACCATATTTACCAGAGTAAATGCTTCTGTAAAGACTTTCACGAATTAAATCATTGATATTTATCCACAAAAGTCCATAGGAATGTTTTATGTTGAATGTGGTTCAATCTAACCTCCACACCTGGTAAGGTAGTTCTGACAAAGATTACGATTTTATCATGCGATACCTAAAGGCCAAAACCAAAATCACGATTTGGGTGGGGGGGGGGGGGCGCACCAACTGCAAGTAGGAGGGAGAGTGGGCGAGAGAAAATGGAATTTGCACACTTGCCTTATGGAATCCAACCTAAATCTTTAGTAAAAATGAATTAATTATGAAATAACGAGGGAAATGTGGCAGACATGCAACAAGAATCATGGCCCAAATAAAGAGAGGAAGAAGTGATATCCCCGGCCATATAATTTAAAAAAAATCACTTCTTATACAATTGCTACAGTTGCAATGGTCCAGTGACCGTGGAAGTTGTCCACAAAGCGATTATCCCAGGTACGAAACGAAGGTTAGGCCTAAAGGTAAAGTATTGAATCTCCATCTTAAGGCTATCGATATGCGGAGTCGGCAGTCGGCAGTCTTGGTGGTAGGACGTGTCTTGGTAGTGCTCCGCTTGTATTCACCAGTGTAAAGTATGGGTGGAAATGATAATGGCGGTAATGTACCGGGAACTGCAACATCCTTGATTTGCAAAAGATGTAAATCGAAGGTTGTAACAGGTTTGAAGTGCTGTGACTGTAATAATAATTTTCATGCAAGTTGTGCTAAACTTACGAATAATGTTAAAGTACTGGACGAAAATACCGTTAAGTGCTGTGATAGTGAGTATGTTCCTACATATGTTGATTCAGCTTTCTTTGATGCATTATGTGACATCTCTGGCACAGAAAACAAAGTAGACATACGTATTGTGAATTACATAATTAAACAGAAAGGCTGTATAATTAGTGAATTGCACGAAAAGGTTGAAATTCTTACTAAGAAGTTGGAATGGTTTTAGAAAAAGGGGCATTTAGTTGATATGACGATTCAGAATGATAAAAATTCTACAAGTGCTGTGCAGAATCAAGAGATTGAAGACACAGTTCGGATTGTCCCTCTGACCAGACAGCACAGAAATAGTCATTTAATTTCTGAAGACAAAAATGTAAACATAAGAGGGAAAGTAAGTAAGAGCATGCAAGTTCAGTCAACAAATCAAAGTTCAAGTTCACAGATGACAGACTCTGATCAACAAGGTCCATCCTGGACTGAAGTAGTTCGTAAAAAACCACAAAGAAGAATTATTGTTACTGGCAGTAAACCTAACAGTGAAGGAAATGTCAACACGCTGAAGGGGGTTCCGAAATTTGTTCCCTTACATGTCTTTAGACTTGATCCGGAAACTACAGTGGACAAGTCAAACAGTTCTTAAAACCTTCTTTCCCGGAAGTTACTGTTGAGCAGTTAACATCTCGTCATCCAGAAGAATATTCATCCTTCAAGGTGAAGGTATATGAGGAACATGAAAATTTGGTAATGAATTCAAATATGTGGCCACCAAATGCGCAAGTGCGACGTTTTTTATACCAACGAACAAAGATCAGTTGAAACAAGATCAGTAACCAGGCCAGCTAAATGTAATAACTATATCAGCTGTTCAGATGATTTTAACTTTTTTTTTTTAAATTCAATCTCTGAATCAATCTGTCATTCTAGAAAATTACTTTGATGAACATAATTTTCACTTTCTATGCTTAACAGAACACTGGGTATATTGATATCAGTGGGTACAACTTAGTTGACTATTACCAGAGAACGGAACATGAACACGGAGGATCAGTAATTTATGCATCCAATAATCTTTCGTGTGAAAAAATTGATATTAGTGGCCTAAATCAAGATTTTGATTTTGAATGTGCAGCAGCTGTTCTTGTGCACTATAAAATAATTATTTGTATATACCATGCTCCTCGAGGTAATCCAACTACTTTTCTAAAGAAACTGAATGAACTTTCTTTCTTTATCGTAGTTTCACCTCTCCCTTTTAGGATTTAAGCGACCCAAGCCGCCCGGGCCTTACAGGGCCGCGACCTGTCGGGAGAGGGATTATCTTTGGATCACATACATACTTTTTTGACCAGACAAGGACATGGAGGGCCTCCCCGGATGAGTGATCAGCCCAACGCGGGGCCACCTCCGAGACAACACGAACACATAGGACGATACACACCATTCACACACACACTCACTCACTCCAAACAAGGCGAGGATGGGGATGAAGATGATAATGACGGCCAGATGATATCCGGGGACCACAAGGGCCTAAAGTTACCTGACATTTGTCTCACAGGTGAGGGAAAACCCCGGAAAAAACCTCACCTAGGTAACTTGTCCCGACCAGGAATCGAACCCGGGCCCGCTGCGTGAGAGGATTGAACGCATCCCCTGAGCCACAGCGGTGGACCTGAATGAACTTCTTATAAAAATTTCTCAATGGTCGGCATACAGAGTAGTAAGTGGTGGAGACTTCAACTCGAACTTCGAAGCTATAAATAATGGAAAAAAGACAGTTCTAGATCTTGTGAACTTATTAAAATAATATTATTATTATTATTTCTGTAACTTTGACCCCACAAGAGGTTCATCGTGTTTAGATAATGTATTCACCAATGCATGTAGAGACAGCTTCGACATAAGTGTAATAGATTTACTATTTTCGGATCATTCAGGTTTAAAGCTAATATTATCAAACATTGTTACAAATGAAAATTTGAAAGCTTCAGTGACGGTAAGAAATGTTACTCAAAATGGAATTGAATATTTTTGTGATATTTTATCTGAAATTGACTGGATGATTATTTTATTTGATAATTCTTCAGATGTAACTTCTGCTTTTAATACATTTTTTAATACTTTATTGAATGTTTTCAATCAGTGTTTTAGTTTTAAGGCAATTAACTGCTTAAAACAAAGTTAAAACAAAAACTTTGGTAGTCTATACTGAGGAACTGAAAATTTTAAAACGAAAAGTAATGACACTTCACCTTATTTACAAAAGCACTAGCTCATGTGAAATAAAGAAAGAATTAGACAATGCACGAAGCCAATATAAAACTAAAGTTTACCAGGCAAAACGTGATTATTTTTCAAAGCAAATTGAGAGCTCAAACAATAAATGTAAAACTGCCTGGTCAATAATCAGACAGTTTTCTGATATAAACAAGTGTAATTCAAAATCAAGTATATCCTCATGCGAATTTAATGAGTTCTTTGTGAAGTCAGTAAGTGATATAAAACTAATCATTGGTGAGACTAATACTAATCCACTTGTTTTATTAAATAACTTTAAAATTGATAAACAAAGATTTTTTGGAGGAATGTAACTTGTGATGATGTGTTGAATGTAGTTAATAACATGAATAATAGCAAGACCAAAGATATTTATGATATGTCATACTATTTTATTAAGAAGGTTATACATGTTATATTGGTTCCACTCGCAAATATAAGAAATCTTTCACTTGCTGAAGGTGTTTTTGCAGATCAACTAAAATTATCAAAAGTATGTCCAATTTATAAGAAAGGTGACCAAAAGAATCCTGGAAATTATAGACCGATAGCTATCATCCCCGTAATTTCTAAGATATTTGAATATGTAATTCATATGCAGATATATGAATATTTTTTAATAAATAACTATTTTGATATTAATCAATTTGGTTTCAGGAAGGGAAAATCAACCATTCATGCAATTGATATGTTATTAAGTCAGAATTAAGTTATGTTATTACGTAAGTTAATTACAGAAGTCTTAGAAAACAAACCTTCATCTAAAGTTTCCTTCTGTGACTTAAGTAAAGCTTCCGATCTGGTTGATCATAATTTGATTTTAGACAAACTTATGTATTACGGCATTCAAGGTAATGCGTTACAGCTTTTTAGGTCTTACTTAAGTTTCAGACGACAGAGAGTATATGTTAATGGTGAATGGTCGGATGATATGTTTTTGAATTATGGGGTGCCTCATCGATCTGTGTTGGGACCCCTATTATTCTTAATTATGGTAAATGATCTTCCGTGTAATATGTTGTCACAGTCTATAATGTATGCTGATGACACCACATTTCTCTGTAAACATGAAGATCTGAATTTACTTAATGAATTTAGCAACTTGACAGCATCTGAATGGCTCAATGCAAATACCTTCCTACTCAATGAACAAAAAAGACATAAGATTTTTAGTAATAAGAAAGGTTGTAAGGGTTTTAATTTCATGGAACCAGTAAGATTTTTAGTAGTTATGTTGGGGTTGCAACTTAACATGGACAAAACATGATCATATTAGTTCAAAATTGTCGAGGGTTTTATTTTTATTACGTAATTTGAATAATTTTATCACTCCTTCATATACTAGATGTGCATATTTTTCTTTTTTCAGTCGGTATTCAGATATGGACTTATTTTTTGGGGTAATTGCAGTAGAGCTTCTGATATTTTAATATTGCAGAAGAAAGCTATTCGCATTTTATCACATGCTGGCTTTTTAGATTATTGTAGGCCTCTATTTATTAAATTAGAAATTTTAACTGTAATTAACTTGTACATATTTGATGTTTTAGTATACACTTTGGATCGTTTAGATAATTACATTTGGGTTTCTTCTACTCATGGACATAAGACTCGTCATAATGGCAATATTATGTTACCCTATTTTAGGTTAAACAGTACACACAATAGTTATAAAGTCATTGTGAGACTACTTGTGAGACTACTAAAGTCATTGTGTGACAACTTAACAGTTGTGAGACTAAAGAGTAGATTTTATCTATGGTTACAACGCAATCCATTTTATTCACTTGACAAATTCTTTAATAAGCCTGATTCTGATATTTTATTTTAATGTGTGTGTATTTGTGACTATGTATTAACAAAATATTGACGAAGCCGATTGTAATTATGCTTAAAGGCCAATAAATATTGTATTGTATTGTACTGTTTTGTATTGTATTTTCATGAAGTCACCTTCACCAATGGGCTTGTAGTTCTTGCACAAATTATAAAATTCAATGTTTCAAATATTTTGTATTGTTAAACAAGGCGAACTAAAGGCATTTGTTAGTAATGAAATATCACATACTAAATGCTCCCTGAAATGTATATAGCCTATGTTTATGTGCTCGCTTACTTTTCCGAGATCCTTTGACCTTTCACCACACGTTTCCCATGACCTAGGAAATATCTATCTCAAATTTCATTGAATTTAGGCTTATGAAATGGTATATGCAACACACCCTCGTTTTAGGCCTGGAGCTGCGAATGATATTTACACAATTTTTACAAGTAACAAAAAAATCCATGGCTTTTAAATATAAATTGTGCCTTTATTATCGTACGTATCGTATTATTAATAATGATTATATTTATTATTAAAGGAGATTTAAAATGCTTCTTCACCGCACATGTAGCCTAATAATTATACAGTACATTTTGTTCATATCTTCTTTTAGTCATGTTCAACACAATCGCTGTGTTCAGTGATTAATTCTTTGATGAAAAAAGCTACAGGCATAAAGATGTTTCATTGTTCAGTCCCTCTAAATTTACATTAAAGAAACAAGTGTACCTAAGTGTGATAAAAATGAAAGTGATAAAAATAAAGTAAAAAATATTGTGGCGTTGGACACTTACGATTGATTGGAATTCCACTGAATTGGCCACTGATTCATGAGCTAAATTGCCAGTAAAAATAATGAAGGGCGAAAGAAACAATGCTGGGGAGGGGCATACGATGAAGTTGGGGAAACTGATTGCAGTTATACCCATAAATAATTTCAGTTATAATAAGACATTTAAGAGGAATAAATTCAGCTTTGCCGATTGGAACTGGTAAGGCACATACAGTAGTATTTAGCATAAAGGAGTGTTAGTTTAATTTCTGAATAAGAACGGAAGGAACAGATGCCCTGGGCATCATTTCCGCTGCTTACCCTGTTGTTCTTCCTGACCTTGATAAAAATATTCCCCTTCTTCCAGATGTCGTTTAATTGTCTGAGCCTTTCTTTTCATAAAATAATGCTTTCGTCATGGTTATGGGTTTGTGCATTGCAGAAGCCATTATAAACACATTGACTGTCTTCGGGGCTTTACTTCCTATCTCTGTAGTTTTATATTGTAAACTACTAGGAGGTGCCCGCGGCTTCGCCCACGATAATTAATTGAAAAATTAAAAATTAATAGTATAATAATTATTAAAGCATTATATTTATTAACACTTGCACGCGAATCATTCTTAAACTAAACCATTAATAATTAATGAAACAGCTAAAATTCCGGGTTTAGAGTACATTCCACGATTAGAAATCGCCACCTGGAAAAACGATCTCAGATTCGATTATGCAGTTCCAAAGATAACTGTGAACCACTGCCTTCTAGACTGTATAATTCTCGTGCGTAATTCTCGAGACGCGGTGGATAATACGTATCGTTTCTCAACTGTTTGTTGACAGATGAATGTGATGTGAATTTTATTTGATAAATTCAGTGTAATTTTCAGAAATTATATAATTTTTCAAGAGAAGGAGTGATTGATTTGGATTTTTACTGTCCGCGATACTTCGAGGATTAAAGTATCAATATATTAAACCTGATGCCCGCGGCTTCACCCGCCATTATTATTTGACTCCAGGATTTTAAAGAAATTTACACTGGCAGTGTATTAAAAATGTTTGTGGTTCAGAGCTATGAAAATTGTAAGTAAAAATAAAATTAGAATATTTGTTCATTGTGTTCATTTCACCTAGGCCTTATATAATAAAGAAACGGTTTTACTAATTTTGTATTCTTCATGAAAGTTTACACTGCGAGAGACGAACATCGCCGAGTGTACCCCGATGTCTCACGAAGCGGGCGAGCGAGCAAGCACGCTATTTAGGGCCGTTGAATTGTATAAGAACTAGGAGGTGCCCGTGGCTTCGCCACGATAATTCTTTTAAAAATTAAAAATTAAGAGTATAACAATTATTAAAGCATTATATTTATTAACACTTGCACGCGAATCATTCATAAACTAAGCCATTAATAGTATTAATGAAACAGCTAAAATTCCTGCTTTAGAGTACATTCCACGACATGAAAGCGCCCCCTGGGAAAACTATATCAGAATCGATTATGCAGTTTCCAAAGAACCTGTGAACACATAATACGTATTGTTTCTCAGCTGTTTATTGACATGAATAGGCCTATGATGTGAATTTTATTTTATCAATTCAGTGTAATTTTCAGAAATTATATAATGTTTCAAGGGAAGGAATGGTTTGTTTGGATTATTATTATCAGCGATATTTCAAGAGATAAAACCATCAATATTTTACAGCTGTTGCCCCCGGCTTCGCCCGCCATTATTCATTGACTCCAGGATTTTTAAGAAAATTACACTGGTAGATTATTAAAAATGTTTGTGGTTCAGAGCTATGAAAATTGTAAGTAAAAATAAAATTAGAATATTTGTTCATTGTGTTCATTTCACTTAGGCCTTATATAATAAAGAAACTGTTTTCCTTCCTAATTTTGTAGTCGTCATGAAAGTTTACACTGCGAGAGACGAACATCGCCGAGTATACCCGATGTCTCACGAAGCGGGCGAGCAAGCACGCTATTTAGGGCCGTTGAATTGTATAAGAGTAGATGGTGTAAGTTTTCTAATAAAAACAGTTTATTCTGGACGTCTGATTTTACTTACTCATCAGTCATCGCTCATCAGTCAATTTTGCCGAAGCAGTTGGTAAGTTACTGGGTCCTCATTCTCAAGTTCGCAGGTTCAATTCATGCCAGGTCGATGGGATTTAGCCTATATGTGCTAAAATATGACAGTTTCATACCTGTAAATTTACCAGACATGGTGGACAGAATTCCAGAAAATCGGCATGGCTTGCCTAAGTAGCAGTACACAACCGTTTTTGAATTGTCGTTATAAATAAACTTACTTTCTAAGCGATTAGTGTTCGCACCGGTTCAGCTAATCGAAAAATAATATCTGAATCTCTCAACTTCAAACTTTGGTTAGGTAGGCCTATTTAGAAACCTAATAGTGATAATTTCCAGGGTTTCGCTCTAAAAAGTAATATACTTTGCTCAAAATTGTATTTTATTTGGTATAGGTAAGCTGTAAGAACGCCTTAATAGGCTTGCTATTGACGTATAAATGCTTTACTTCTAATAATTGTTTAAGCTGTAAGAACGCCATAATAGGCTTGCTATTGACGTATAAATGCTTTACTTCTAATAATTGTTTAAAACAGTGATGTAAGACTAATAGAGTAACGTATTATGAATAATATGAGGATTTTATCCTCATATTACGTTTATTATTCGTGGAAGCCAGCTTTTTCTTCTGAATTTTCTTTCATTGACTCCAAACTTAGAGCCCATTGAGGATTTCTCTTGATGAATTTATATAATAATAGACTATAAACTAAGCAATCATCAAGTGAAATCTTTGTGGACAAGTATAAAATCAATAAGAAAAAATTCAGTGGAATTGTTGGTTTCCATTAACTTTCAACGGTGATACGTGGATAAAATCCTCATATACATATTGCTTTATACAATTTTTTTTAGAGCAGAAACAGTGATGAGGTTAAGATCATTTCGCCATACAATTATAGTATTAGACTATTATTATTATTGCTTGGCCATCCAGTCTATATTTCCAGAGCCCCCGACCATAGGCCACACTCTGTGTAAGTTCTGATTTTGCTTTGATCTGATTCACTTATTCATTCTGAATTTCATAAGTTTGTGGCAAATGTAATTGCATCTCATATAGTCTTTCTCGATATAATTTCTGCTGTTTGTTCATCATTCTCAGCTTTCCGTTCTCTCTAGCTGACTTTCGTTCTGAGTTAACTTTCGATCTGTTTGTTCATCTTTCTCAGTTTTCTGTCTCTCTCTATTGGATTCTCATCTTTCTCAGCTTTCTGATTTTACTAGATCTTCGTAGAATTAAAACAAAACCATGACTCTCAAGATGTCATACCTTTCTTTCTTTATTCCCTCTATTGCCGTTCCGTATGTTATCCTTCTTCCTATCTATCTCTCGGCATCTGCTGGGGAGAGTCGAGCTAATCCAGTAGAGCCCTGGTACCCTTAGTAGGGATCCTCCCGGGGCATTTAGTCGCCTCCGAACCCCGAAGCGCCATGCACAACGATCTGGTATCTAATTCAGTGTAGGATTTAAACACCAACCACGGTTCGCCAGAGGCCAACCCAACTAAATTTAGTAGACTACCACGCGCAAGCACGTGGGGGGCTAACAGCCCACTCCCTGGCTACCTCTCCGCGCCTCAGGATCACCCTTTACGACACGGTGGGCGAGGCCGCGGATCGGGTGGATCCTGGTGCGCCAGGACGCTTACCTGAGGTACGTAGGACGCCCTATATGGTTCCGGGCCGTATTCATGGCCCGAACTTCAGTCTTCCGCTCTCACACGCGCCCTTTCACATACAATGGATCGGGTGGAGGTGTGAGGCCCTAGATTGTTCCCAGAAGTACAAAACAACCCTTCACCTTTGGTCCTATCCAAAAAGGACAGTACTTCAGTCTCCGCTTTCATCCTTTGCCACGATGCCATGGATCGGATAGACAAATGAAGGCCACCATTAACGCCTTCCTGAAGTACAAAGAACGCTCCCTGTACGTGGATGACTACGAACCCCCACGTACCTCTGTCTCACTGCGCACAGCCCCTACCCCACCACGCCCGACCCCCAGAAGCGTGGCAGGGGGGGGGGGGCGAACGTGTGCGTTAACTGTCGCTAGGTAGTCTCCCAGAGGTACAGGTCCCCCGGTAATTTTTCAACCGGAACTTCGAAGTTTGACTGCTGGGGTTATTCCTTTTGCCCAGATACCTGGGATGGGGCAATGATATCCCAGCAACTGTGCACCCTGAAGTACTAATACACAGCCCCCTTGCTGCCCGGAAGGAGGTATTCGGCACATACAATTATAGTAATACAATCTTAAGGAATTTACATTGAATCTCCATTATAGCCTAATATTCCAATTTTTTTCACAGATGTCTTCTCACTTCGCATCGCAAACTGAACAAATGCATCGTATTTCGAGAATAATTTTCATGTAGATCTAATAGTGTCGTGTAGCCTATACGGTGATATCCCAGGTTAACAAATCGCAAAGCATACAGGATCAATTGAATGTATATTATACAAGTCAACTAATTAAAATATGAAACATTGAAAAGCAGAATTTAATCTTAAAAATATAGACCATGTTATTAATTCAAGATGTGCATGCCCTCTAGACGAAGCTTGAAGGAAATTGTAATCTACGCTTTAATGCTTCCTTTTTATCTTAGTTTATCCCCTTCTGCCTTATAAACTAAAAAGATAACCATTTATCGATGTGGGGAAAACATAGAACATATATCACATGAAGATTGACAGGCTATAGGAATTGATCCGGCGACCTCCGGAATATGTCTCATGTGCGAGGGTCATTCAATAATATTAAAGAGACAAATTGGTCTGGGGAAAAGACGGTTTGTTAAGACAAGTTTGATACATTTAGGATTTTGCGTTGGCATCACTGGGATTAGTTCTAATCAGCTGATGGATGAACATTGCTCTGTTTGTAACCTCAAAATTAAGTTTAAGGATATCGGGTCTTATTGAAAATTCCACATTAGTTGAACAACGTTCTGTGATTCGTTTTTTGATTGCTGAAGGTGAAAAACCAGCTAATATATACTCTAGGAATTACTAATGTGTACGGTGAAAGTTGTATGAACCGTGGAAATTTTTACAAGTGGGTAGAACAGTTCAAATGTGGTCGAGAATCAGTGACTGACGAACACCGTTCTGGCCGGTCTGTTGAAGTTGCGATTTAGCACCCTCTGATTACCATTTGTTTGGTCCACTGAAGGAGGCATTACATGGGAAGAAGTTCCAGGATAACGAGGATGTCAAGAAATTTGTGGGAAATTGGCTCCGACACCAAGACAAAGAGTTCTTTGCAACCGGTATAAAAAAGCTAGTACACTTTGGGACAAGTGCATAAATGTTGATGGGGAGTATGTTGAAAAGTAGGAAAAGTCTTGTTTTGTAATAAAAAATAAAATAAAGAAATTCTCCAGGTCATTTTGTCTCTTTAATTATCGAATGGCCCTCGTACATTATCAATTTTTTCAACAGTCAGAAATAATTCTGTTATCACATTCAAGTACTCTATTTTTTAACTATCTGATATCATTCTTCAATATGCAGAATTCATCATTTTTTAAGGAAATAATTATTTTGAGTTACCATTGTTGAATTCAAGTAGCGACTGGACAAAAAAATAAGTTAGAAATTTCCTCTGTGGAACTGAGGGTCTCCTAAAAAGTTCTATTATCTGAAGAACACTTATAGCTCATCTTAATCAGGGGTGCCCACAGGAGGGGGGGGCTAAGACGCAGGCTGCGTCATTGAAATTTCTGGGGGGGGGGCAAAATATTATCGTTTTATGAATTTTCTGGGGGGGGGCGGGTTGAAAATTGTTGCAAAATAAGCGTTTTATATGTTAAAAATAAAAACGGTCAAGTTTTATAACTTCAAAAGGTCTCTTCTAATTCTTTAGAAGTGAATAGTCAATAAATTAGCGAAACGCATTTGCTTGTAAACAACTGCCGCGCCAACGAAATCGATCACTCTGTGTCGATAGCAGCGACTGCGAATGAACCATTGTTGGTAGAATTATTGGAGTATTAGTTCTTATTGGGTTATTATCAAGATAAAGATGAAGAATTTCGACAGCCATGGGCGCCCATACCCGGGGGCGGGGGCGCAAGAAAAAAAATGTATATTAATAATTATTATAATCAGGTGTTTTTCTTTTAAGACAATTATTTGAAAGTCAGTTGAGACATAAAAAGTTTGCAGAAGTTATACCAAATCGACAACATGGAAGCAGAATCCATAGTGGATTAGGAAAGGGGGGTTCAGGGGGTTTGGAACCCCAAAAGTCAAAACTTAAAATTCTATATTTGTATTAAAAAACATATTTATTTAATTAAACAAGATTTGTTGGTGTGCTGTCAAATATGTTATAGCAGTTATTTTCTTTTCGTAATATAATGAGTAGGCCTATTATGTCCACTGTTCCATGTGTTATTCTACTTTTCTTATAAATAGTAATAAGTATTATGACTTAGGTAACAATTTCTTGTTTAAGTTGCCATGTCATAGAGTATAGGAGGCCTAAACAAATTTGCTAACAAGTTTTTCAGTGCTAACATAGCGTAAAATGTGATTTTCATTAGTTCAATATTTAAAAATTTCCCGGGGGTGGACACCCGACTTAGGTAACATTTTCTTGTTTACATTGGCATGCCTTAAGAGTATGGTAAACAAATTTCCTAACTAGTTTTTGAGCGCTAAAATAGTGTAAAATGTGATTTTCATTAGTTCAATATTTAAACATTTTCGGGGGGTGGACCCCCACTTAGGTAATGATTTCTTATTTACATTGGCATGTCTTAGAGTATGGTAAACAAATTTCCAAACTAGTTTTTCTGTGTTAAAATAGCGTAAAATGTGATTTTCATTAGTTCAATATTCAAACATTTTCTGGGGATGGACCCCCGACCCCCTATTTTGGGGGGTATTCCAAATCCCCCCCGGCCTTTTCGGCCCTCCCCGTAATAATTTCTGGCTACGTCATTGTTGCACTTATTATATTATTATTATTATAATGTTACAAAGTGGCCCAGGAAGTTAAAGCGACAAAAAGTAAATTAATTAAAAAAATTGCCCCCCCCTTAGAAAATATCATATGGGCGCCCTTGTCGACAGCCAGTCAGGTTTGGAGGGGTGACTCATGAAGCTTGGGGGGTGGGGTGGGCACCCCTGTTCTAATGCACCGAATTTAACCTGGACTTATTCTGTCAAGACCAAGGTCGCGGGTTCAATCCCAGCCCATGTCGATGGCATTTATGTGTGCATAAGAAAAGCTCATATATGTAGATTTACATGCATGTAAAGACAAACTTCCGGCACATCGAGGACGTCACCTGCCTAAGTTTCAGTACTCCCGGCGTTAAGTAACCATCAAAAGCTCAATAACTCAACCAAACGTTAAATAACTCAACCAAAATTAATTTTTAATCCTTTACTCCATGCATTGAAATCACCTGCTTAATCCGGTGACGGTGACGACGTTCGGTCGGGCTTATAGCTTGTTACTGGTTCAAAAAAAAGTGTCAGTACATACTGATTATTAAAGACTGGTTATTGATAATGTACTGTATGTTCTGAAAGGCAAGAAAATTTAATGCTACACTTTTTTCTCCAAATGATAATTAGTAATTACTATTAGTAATTAGTAAGACTGGTCTATGTCAGATATGTAAATAGCCCGCTGCCGTGTGTTGGAAAGTGAAGGAAGAATATTGAATCCGGCGGTAAAAACCCTCGTTAAAGTATGTATTGTAATGTATTGTATTGTATTGTATTGTATTGTATTGTACGTATATCCGTGAGAGGGAAAGCTGTCTCCAATCTTAAATAATGGTTGATTTCATTACCGCCGTCGCGTCGTCACAGCAAAGTGCGTAGGCTGAACACAATGGTGTGAGTAGGTGGACAGGTATTTCTGTCGTGGAGGAAGGCTTCCAACATTTCCTGTCTTGTGTTCTCCATGATTCATACTGTTCATTCATACCGATGAAGATATTTATTATTATTATTAGTATTATTGCTTTTATCTTATTATTATTATTATTATTATTACTGATATTACTAATATTGCTTTTATATTATCATTATCGAATACTTCACATGCTAAATTAATTCTTCGTTCTCTGTATGTAGTGCAAGCTTGTCTATCGTGAACTTTTCATTAAGTCACCTCTTTTGCCTCATTTTAAATCCTATTTTCTAATAGCAATGTTCCATTTAAACCTTTAGCATGACTGTGGAATACTTCGTACATAACACTGCATTCTTAAATTTAAAAAAAAAAAAATGTATCCCATATCCAATATCCGATAGGAAATGGCGTCTAAAATAATGCAACTAAAGGGTCATTCCATGTCAAACCAATAAAAGAAGTTATATTTACAATTTGACCATTTTTAAAGTCGATGAAATTTGCATAATTTTTTTGTTTATAACGTTTGTTGTAAAGGTCCCACAGTCTTGATCTTGAGATCCCTTTTAGCTCTTTAGAAAAAAAAAAAATATACATATATAAAAAACTTTTTTGTATTTTTTTATGAAAGTATATTTTTTAATTTTCAAAAAAGTGTATGTTATTTTAGTGCTTATTACCTACAATCCCTGAAAATTTAAAAGTGTAACCTCCATGGGTTCATTATATTGAAAAAAATATTATTAAAATAGATTCTTTTGAAGTAATTTTGTTGATCTAATAGTTTGTTTCTTTTGTAACAAATTGTTTTGACAAATCAATACAGAATTTAGTTTTTTATTTTTGTGAATTTACAGTAGGTTTACTTCAGAGCATTTGTATAAGTTCTCAGTCATATAAATTATTTTAAAAGTTTTAAAAACTAAATCACAGCGTGTACTTAATTAAAAGTGTTTTGTTTTTCTAAAAGACAAATAATATACACATTTAAACTGTTATATATTTTTACCTTACAGATAGCTCTCAAAACTTGAATCATAAATTAATAATAACATTTAGCTGTGTAGATATGCAAGTCTCAATATAATAATTAAGGAATCGCGCACAATGTGCATTATCTTAACCTAAGACTTAACCTACCCAGTCCTGAACCCGGGGAGGGGATCTTTCACTACTGAAAAATCCTCTACCCGGCCGGGAATATTTAGCTGTGTAGATATGCAAGTCTCAATATCGTACTTGGTTCTTGTCATCGCAGTCAAACGGTCATACACCAATATTTGTGCGTCCTAGCAGATTATGTTGTTATATGAAGGTTATTTTTATATTCAGGGACATATTAAGAAGACTGCATGGAGAATACTGTATGATGTAGGATAATTCAAGGAACAGACGTGCAAATCCGAATCTTAAAAGACCGTTAATTTTGTTCCAAATCTTACTGACTTCTGCTGAGTCATAACCATGGCCACTTGACTCACCGAAAAATTATTACTCAAATTGGTATAAAATCACAGATCATGTCAAGCTTAGAACCTAGGTATATGCCACATGCCTAGCTTAGGCAAAATTAAATTCACTGTGCATGCTGTGCATGTTGAAGTAGCAGCCAAACTCGCTGTATGTTTTGCACCTATAAAAAATGATTAAGGCTAATGGCCTTATTTTCCAACCGTTACGGAATCTTTCTTTTCTATAATTTCTAAGTTATACTGGCTGGAAGTACACCAGTCCTATACCAGCTCAATCCTCAGAGTTATGGTTTGCAATGAGAATTTAACCTCAAAATATTGCTAAAAAGGGTGTTTCTAAATAGCTTCATCGTTGAAGGGAGTTGCATTTAATATTATTAAGATAAGAAATTTGCCAGGACCAAATAAAAATATTGCTATATAAGGGTTTATCGTTATATCGATCTTCAGAGGTTTGACTGTACATGAAAGCCTAGCTAGACAGGTCAGCTTCAGTGTTCAGTTCACTTCTGTTGCTTTTCAGTCTTACCGATACAGTTTTAGTGAAGTTGCCAATCTTAGTGTTTTTGGATTTATAAATTCAGGTGACTATCATTGGCTTATTGTTTGTATGTTTTTAAAAAAATGGTTTAAAATGTTTACGAAATTTTGTTAGTGGTTTTATCATAGGTAATCCCACGAGAGTTGGATTTATGAAGACTATTCCATGAATAAAACGTAACGGATTATATAAATAATAATTACTTTCGTGCTTTGTTGAAAAAAAAAAACAGTTGTGAGATCACGGCATACTGTGAATCAACCATCCATGAATCGATTCGAGCTACCGTGGTGTAATCAGAGCTACCAATGGTGCATATAAGACATAGTTAACTTCATTCAGGTAAGCTAACAGCAGAACAGAATGAACGCACACAAACTGACTTGCACCGAATCGAAATTGTGTTCTTAATCAATGTACATTTCTATTATTTGAATTTCCAAACAAGTTGTGTTGTATAAAATAATCTGTTTTCGTGCCGCTTAGTGGCAGCATGTGACTGTTTAATCACTGCACACTGATACTCGCGTCTCCAGTAAAGCCGGGCGCAAGTTGAGACGCAGTTTGGTGAGGTGAGGTGAGGTGACTCACCGTGAATTTTGTGAAACACAGAAATAAATACAACAGCGAATGTTCGCACGCAGGGTGAGGTGACGCAGTTGCAGCGCGTCCGTGAGCTGCGAAGGTCTGTGACCATGCTAAATTTCTCACTAGTGACCACGACCTGCGGGGGCTGAGCGCAAGTTGAGACGCAGTTTGGTGAGGTGAGGTGAATTTTTGTGAAACACAGAAATAAATACAACAGCGCAGGCTCGCACGCAGGGTGAGGTGACGCAATTGCATCACGTCTGTGAGCTGCGAAGGTTTGTGATCGTACCACAGTTTTTCACTAGTGACTACGACCTGCGCGTGAAAAGTTGTGTTTGTCCACCATGGAGGAGAAATTAATCGAAGCAGTGCGAGCAAGAAAGATTTTATATGACACGTCCCATGCTGATTACTTGAAAGCAAAATTAAAATTGCAGATTTGGGACGAAATTTCTAAGGAAATTGGATTGAAATGTGGTAAATTTTTATAATTTTGTTTACGTAAACAAGATTAATTAATTAATTATTTATTTATTTATTTAACCTGGCGGAGTTAAGGCCATAAGGCCTTCTCTACCACTGAGCCAGGGCAAAAACATGAAATACATAATGATAATAATGATAATAATAATAATAATAACAACAATAATAATAATAATGATTAATAATAAATTAATACAAGAATACATGAATACAAGAAACGTACATTAAATACAAAGAAAAAATTAGAACATAAGTACTTGAATAATACGAATATGTAATACAAATGACTAAAATAAAAAGATGAAAGAAATAAAATAAAATAAATAAAAAAGATGAAGTCTAAACAAATACATTCTTAGTTATTACAAAATATAATGAAAATTAAAATATATATTACTAATTAGCATCAATTCCTAAATGTTATTGTTATTATGAGGGTACAAGGGAAATCGGTAGTAGTCCGTGTTATTTGACTTTGACTTCTAGTAAATTTGTAATGTTGGAATTAGTTTAGGGATAAAGTGACAATATTATAGGTAAAATAAATTATATAAAGGATCGTATTCCATGCAGTTGTAGAGGTGAAATATTGATGTCCGCTCTTCTCTTCAACTCATCATATTTATTGTTTATCAGTTTGTTTTTATGGTCTTTTCAATCAAAAGCGTTTCTTGCACTAATTTCCATACAATGTGTTCAATTTGTTCTTCTATAAATGCCTCTTTTTTTACCACTGCCGTTTTCCGCTGTACCCTTTATCTGTTTTAGAAAACATTTTATATACAGTAGACTTCCTGCGAAGATATATATATATATATATATATATATATATATTCTAAACAGATATATGTCATAACTAGTATGAACTGTAATAATGCATGACAAGAATTAATTAGTTGGGAAGTTTCAGATTTGTAAGTAAAAATAAAATAAAGACATATTCTTGAAATGTATTTTCAACGTTTATAAATGTTTTATAATTATGTACAGTAAAATAAATACATTTCTCCATGTTAAGGAACAGACGATTTGAAATGATACATTATCTCAGAATGATTTTATTTACTACGAACTACCAATTAGTTTTATCACTTTATCATGATTAACTTTTTCACGATTTTCCGTTCAGAGTTGGGGTTTAAACCTTTCCTTAAAGAAACTTAGTATCTAACCGGAATTTGAAAAGTAACTTTAATTGAAATTTCAATGCTTGAGAAAAGAAATGGTGTTACAGTGACGTTACAAAATAAGAAATATTAGACAACGTAAGTTATTACATTTATTAAAAAGTATATATGTATTATGACGTCTTAAAGATGAATTTTTATATCGTCATTATTATGAGACATAGGATCCGAGGCACCTTATGATTGGAACTAAGTTAGGTTGATGTGGCATGGAGTTGCGATGAGTCATCGTACTGGATACAGTCTCGTTGAAGACACAAAGAAAAACTTATTACCGCTTTAGGTAAAACCGAGGCTTCTTGTATAACGGTAGCTCAATCCCTGATTTCGAAAGTTATTTGAAACTTTAAAGTTTATAAAGGACAATTTTGGGTGTGTAAACAGAAGTTATGCTGTGTTTTGATACAATATAGTGGGCTAAAAGCGATGCGTTACATAGTAAATAAATTTAAAAACATACAACAAATATCGTACTAGCAGTCGAAATATTTATGTACACCATTAACATCCTTGCGATGTCGAATTCGTCCTTAAGGATGAATTCTCTTTTCTTTAAATAATTACTTTTTGGAAGCTTTTCGTGTAATGTTGAAATTACTTGTTCTTCGAGTTCATCTGACTCTGATTCTGAACTTGGTAATGATTCTATGTACATGGCAGCCATCGCGCACATTGCTCACTGTCTCGTAAACACGCAGTTATGATAGAACTGCTTCCCAACTTTCGCTCTTCCAGCGCGCAGTTGATTGAATCCTGCTTCCCGGCGTCACTCTGCGTCACCTCACCTCACCTCACCTCACCAAACTGCGTCTCAACTTGCGGCCGGGCGCAAGTTGAGACGCAGTTTGGTGACGTGAGGTGAGGTGACTCACCGTGAGTTTTGTGAAACACACAGATAAATGCAACAGCGAATGTTCGCACGCAGGGTGAGGTGACGCAATATCAGCGCGTCCGTGAGCTGCGAAGGTTTGTGACCATGCTAAATTTCTCACTAGTGACTGCGACCTGCGCGGGCTGTGCGCAAGTTGAGACGCAGTTTGGTGAGGTGAGGTGAGGTGTCTCACCGTGAGTTTCTGTGAAACACAGAATTAAATACAACAGCGAAGGTTCGCACGCAGGGTGAAATGAAGCAGTTTCATCGCGTCCGTGAGCTGCGGAGGTTTGTGATCGTACCACAGTTTCTCACTAGTGACTTTTCACTGCGCGTGAGAAGTTGTTTGTCCACCATGGAGGAGAAATTAATTGAAGCAGGTCGAGGGAGAAACAAATTGTAAGACACGTCACATTAAAATTTTAGATTTGGGAAGAAATTTCGAAGGGCATTGGAAAGAAATGTGATAAGTTGTTTATAATTTCTTTTACTTAAATAAGATTAATTTATTTGAAGGGAACAAGGGTAAAGCGGTAGTACTCTCCCTTTTTATAGACTTAGAGATAATAATGCCTTCTAGTAGTGAATTTGGAATTTTGGAATTAGTTTAGGGAGAAAGCGGTAATATTATAGGTAAAATAAATTATATAAAGGGGAAAAAGGATCGTATTCCATGCAGTTTGTACTGGTGAAAGATTAATGTCCGCTCTGAAAGTAAACAAACCTCTTCTCTTCCACTCTTCATATTTATTGTTTATCAGTTTGTTGCTATGCTCTTTTCAATCAAAAGCGTTTCTTGAATTAATTTCTATACAATGTGTTCAATTTGTTCTCCTATAAATTCCTTTTTCGTTTTCCGCTGTACCCTTCATTTGTTTTAGATAACATTTTATATGCAGTAGATTTTCGACGAAAAGAAAAAGTTGCATAAGCAGGTATAAATGTGTATATTTTCTATACAGATGTAGCCTATATCATAACTAGTATAAACTATAAGAACATATGACAAGAATTAATTAGTTGGGAAGTTTCAGATTTGTAATTAAAAATAAAATGAAGGATTCATCTTGAAATTTATTTTCAATTTACTTTCATAAATGTTTTATAATTATCTACAGTAAAATTGCTCCACGCTCCGTAACAAACGTTTCTGAAATGAAACATTTTCTCAAAATGATTTTACCAATTAGTTACGTTTCGCTTTATAATGTTTTCCCGTTCTGAGTTAAACTTAGTATCTCACCGGAATTTGAAAAGTAAATTTAATTTAAATTGCATTGGATGATTGAGTGTTATAGTGACATTAAAAATAAGAAACTAAAACGTATTATATTTATTAAAAATGATATATTAATTATGTCTTAAAGATGAATTTTCATATCATAATTATTAATTATATGTAGTATATATGATCGCTGATTGTAAGTATTCGCAACATAACATTAAAAAAATTAAATTTGTAGGAAATTAATACATTCCTCCCAGTGTCGACTCGTAGCTAAAATTAGTGTGGGTGCTGCTCCAAAAAATGTTTAGCCTTCGTTTTAAATATTGTGCAAAAGGAAACATACATATTTAAAAAGAAAATTTATTCAGAAACTTGAAAAGACCCTAAAAGAACAAAATCAAACTTTTTTACTGTAATTTAAATTTTTACAGCTCAAGCTTGATCTATTCGTTTAAGAATTAAATCGATTATTCTTGTTTTAATTTCCGCGAAAAGATCAATAATTTTCTCCTTGATCTGCCATGTTTCAAGTTTTCTGTTTATTTCTGCCGAAATAAATGAATCAAATAGAATAGCTGGAAACAAGATAATTATCTAATTCTACACTTTATCACATTCAAGAATATGGTACATGGTTTTTAAGCCCAACACATGGTCACTGTGGAAATGACAGTGCTCTCTCTCTCTCTCTCTCTCTCTCTCTCTCTCTCGCAGCCTTCGCGCCAGCCGCGGCATTCCCCTTCCTATATGGGCATGCGCACAACAGTCAAACACCACGCCGCTGGAACTTTGGAGCGCACTGGGGAATGCTACTGTCATTAAGCTGAAGGATTATATATTCTACAACTATAAAGAAGAATTAAAGAAAAAAGGACTCATTATATAAAATGTTATCGATAAAATCATGTAGAAATAGGGGTGCTGCAGTTCTACAGTGCCTATACACGAGTCGCCATTGTTCCTCACCATAAAAATGCGGCTATACAGTTTTTCTTCAGTTCCAATAGATCTTGACGCATTGCATCCTTCAGCATCTTCTGACTCATTGACGAAGCCATGCAACTCAGAAAAATGTTCAGGGTTACATGGTAATAATTCCTAAATTTTTCATTACAAAAATCGTCCTTAAGGATAAATTCTCCGTGCGTCTTTCTTTTCTTTAAACAACGCTTTTCGGAATCTATGTTGAAATTATTTGTCCTTAGAGTTCATCTGACTATGATTCCGAACTTTATAAAGATTCTATGTACATGGCAGTCATTGTGCACATTGCTCACTACCTCATACACACGCAGTCGTGATAAAACTGCCTATCAACTTTCGCTCTCCCTGCGCGCAGTTGATTGAATCCTGCTTCCGTGCGTCACTCTGCGTCACCTCACGTCACCAAACTGCGTCTCAACTTGCGCCCGGCCTAACGAGCAGACGGTTTTATCACGATAAACCACCATCCAGACCAGACCAAATAAGCTAACTGAGGTTCCTATCTTATAACTTAAATTTGCTTACGCTGACGGTGTTTCGCATAGGACTTGAACCTATGCAGGGCAACTGCAATGAGTTTAGGGGGTTCGGACGATAATATATTCTCACTTAAAAATTGTGACGAAAAAACAACACATATATACCAATTTACGTCCTCTTCTTCGCTCATTTCACTTTTTCAAGATCTTTCTGACGTGGGTTGTAACTTATCTTTCTTGATTGTCTTCCTTCAGTAGTGCATAAAACAGCATAAGCATAAAACAGTAGTCGGCCATGATGTTAGCATTCCATCTTTCCTGGTATCCTTTTCCATGTCTTTATGTCCTGGTGGAAACATTCTCCTTGCTCTTCACTGACATGGATGAGATTTGCAGGGGAAAAATCAATATGTGAACATAGGAAGTGAAGCTTCACACTCATGTTACATCCTAATTTCATAAAACTCTAGAACATTTTTTTAAACTATGGTTTTGTACTTTGGATGTTTGTTGTTGCCAAAACAGTTGGCCATAACTTCTTTAAACGAGACCCAGACCCTTTTGTCCACAGGATTCATTGTACTTTCAAACAAATTGTCTTTCATTAACTTTCTAATCTGCGATCCCACAAAGATCCCTTCTGTCCGTTTCTCGTAAGATATTTTCGAAAATGTTGTAACCAAGTACTGGAAGCAGTCACCTTCTTTTGGAAGAGCTTTAGTGAACTGCTTCATTAATCCAAGTTTGATGTGCAAAGGAAGCAATAGTGTCTTCCTTCGTTGAAGAAGTGGTACATTTATTATGGTCTGTGAATCGGGTTGGAGGGTTTTTCTTTTGGGCCAGTCTGTCTTCTTCCAATGCTTGTCTTTGGCTCGGCTATCCCATTCACAAATGAAACGAGGCATTTTTGTGTAACTGGATTGTTGACCAAGTAACATGGAAACTACTTTTAAAACTCCACAAATTGTCCAATAATGTTTTTCATAGTTTACATATTTTAGTAGAGCTTTGAGATTTTCATACATCTTTCATACATCTTTCGTGAGATGTACTGAACGTGCAATGGGTATTGAACCAAACAAATTCCCAGTATGTAAAAGTAAATCTTTGAGGCTACTTTTGAACGAGTCTATAAATAATGTCCACTCTGATTGTAAGTGACGTTAAAGAAATTCAATAAACCCACAACAATAAACCAGAGAGTCATTTTCTTTAAAGAATTTTATTAATTCCTTCTTTCTGGTCCTACAGCAAGAGAACGAAACTCCGGATAGTAGAAGATTTTTTCTTTCAATCTTGATCCAAGCAATTGTCAGATTCAAGTCATGAGTTAAGTCATTAAGTTCATTTTCACTGAAAAATTTTGGTGCAGAATGTTCTCAGCATTATCGCTTTCTTTTTCTGATCTGATCTCCGGTGGCACCAAAATAAAATTCCCCTCGAAATAAAATTTCCCTTTGTGAAATTTACGTTTAAATAAAAAATTAGTTCACTTGATTTGCCCCCCTCCCCCAAAAAAAAACTGTAGATGATAGGAAAAAAAGAATTGCAGATCTGGAATCAGCACAAAAAAAATTTTGGGAACACCTAATACTACAACATCATATAAATCATGTTGCATAGTGTACCGGTAAGTAATTCACTGAAAGTCAACAGAACTATCCTCCGTCACACTTTTCTGAAGCCACGTTCTTTCGTAGATAGGAACTCTTTGATCACACTTTCCACTGCTATTATCTTCATTTTCAGTGAGGAGTAAGCCATGGCACGGCGCAGATGTTTTTATGAATTTAAGTTTGCTGAATGATCACTCGTTGGATGCTATTGTGTCTGGTAACGTGAGATAAAGTTGTAGCAAATAAGGGATGCTACTGGCAGTGGCTACTGGTTCGGTTAGTTATTTTACAATTCAGAAGTTTTCCCATAATTATATACCGAAAATTTATAATCTGTTCAGAAAGGATAGGAGATAAATCAGCTGAATGATATTTAAAAAAGTTGGTTTGCTATCTTCACAATTTCCCTTTCTTCTAACCTGATGAGCGCTGATGAGGGATAGAGTAGGCTTAGTGAAAAATCCGATATCATTCATATTTTCAATAGTGTGCTCCAGCCTGCTGGATTATTGTATCCAGGCAAGTGTTAAATATAAATATTCGGAACCTTTCTGTGTTTTATATTCTTTCTCCAACTGCCAACTCGTCATATAATAACAATAATAATAATAATAATAATAAGAATAATAAGAATAATAATAAGAATAATAATAAAATCAGGTAAACTGATGTAACAAAGTGCCAATAGCCTATGCTTTTGTTTAATCAGTAAAAAGTTAATTGGAATTATGATTTGCAGAGAATAAGTTATTTTTGTTATCGATTTCCGAGTTAAGCTGCAGATCGATTCATTAAGCAGGACTTACGCCAGAACAAAGGTCTCAAGTTCGATACTTAACTTTAATTCAAACTCGTATACACTGATATAAGATGTTTTTAAAATAATGATGTCAACATTTCACAAAACAGACTGGCGAAGAACTCCATTTAATGTATGTAGGCCTAATTATTTCAGAGTTTATATCTTCTGTATAACAAAATTCAACTTGAGGAACGAAATAAACACTGAATAGTTTGATAATTAAATCTTCCAATTTGCTTCGTTATTATCACCGTACGTCTCAGCTTAAATGCGAAGGAATACGTCATGGCTAACTATTCCAAAGCCGTATATGAAGTATGTAAAACGATATGTTGTCAGGATAACAGATTTGCACTTGTTAAATTCTTAATAATATATTACCTTAAAATAGACACTAAATTGGGCATTACTCCGATACCGGTCAACCGATTTTATCCAATACCAATAGACGTCTTCCCATGGACATTATAAATGCGTATATAAAGTTTCATAAAAATCCGATAAAGCGTATTTGAGTTATGGCGCGTACAGATACACAGACAGACGGACAGACATTTTCCCGTTCCCCACACAATCTCATAAAGTACCATACTGGCACTTAATAATAATCACAGTATTAATAATAGCAATCATAATACTGACAATAATAATATTATTAATATATTAACAAACCTTGACACATTTTGTCCTATTAATTCGTCTAAACCAGTGGTCTTGAACCCGCTGCCTGTGGCTTAGTTTTGGCGGCCTGCAAACAAATACTAATTTTAACTATAATGCCAATATTGACAATATAGTGACAAAGAAACACTGTCAGGTCTCACATGAAATTCAAGAATGTTACTGTGCTTTGTGTTATTCATAGCATTGCAAAGTAGAAGACAACCTACAAAACACACACATACAAATATGTTATTAAATCTCTGCAGACATTGTATTATAGGCCTAATTATTGATATATTTGTGTTGTGTAAGTATCATGTTATTAATAATCAATAAATCAATGCGGCCCGCTAGTCTATCATCAAAAAAAAAAAAAAAAAAGTTGAAGACAACTGGTCTAAACAATTCTTTTTGGGCCCCTTGAACCCGCGGGCTCCCCCGCATTGCAGACCCTGCGAGCCCGTTATTTACGCCACTGAAAAGGACACATTCATAGCCTTTGAGGGCGGAGCAACAAACCTCCTTTGTAGGAAACAGGCTCGAGAATCTAGCCTAAAATTAAGTGGTTTGTGGCAGTCTGTACTTCAGAATATTACGAAGATACGAGTCTCGTCTGATTACACTTTGTTATTGCTCCCCTCTTTTTCTTCGAATACACATGGGACTGAAAGTGAAACAAAAACAAAAGAGACGATATGTTAGAAGATTGTTTCTTTTCTTTCGAGCAGATACATTCCCCGTGCAATGCGATGTTAATATGATCTACCCGTGAGAAAAATGTCTAATTAGATTTCTCATAGTCCACACTGAATCACGGAACTGCAAATTTAAGAGTGCAGAGGGGTTGTAGAAGGGGTATGGTGACTCATGTCTCATGAGACATTGTAGCATTGTCTTGTCCAGTTAGATCGAAATTATCGCATTAAAAACCGTCATAATATTATTAGCAAGAGACTGTCCTTGAATTAGAATTTTAATAACTAAATGAGGCCCAAGTTTTCTTCAATTCATCGAAAATGTTGTGTGCCGTAATATGATCATTGAGTGTTATGTTCTGTTTAAAGATAATTTTCCTGCTAGCTCTTCCCCCATATTATCAGCTATAGGATGACATATCGTTTTCCATCAGATCCGAGAAATAATTCAGTCGATGAAGTTACAGGCGCTATTTAAGTTCACTAGTTAACGAATAACTACTGTTATCAGTATGTTTATGTATTATGCTCAAGAATGTCGAGGGTCCATGATACATGACGAATAGAATGTCGCACCGGTATCTTGAAAGAAGATCGGGCAGGCTCACATGTGAACGACTGGTTGAGGTAATAAGATTTGTTCTGTTTCGTTGTATGCCGGCTCTAGGCTATGCCTTACCTAGAAAAAAAAAGATTAAATAAATCGCACCATCCACGACAGAAATGTTCTTCATGGGCTGAAGAAATGCATGGTTACGTTACGAAATCGATATTAGTTTTACTTATTGTTAGGTGAATTCAATCAGGACGCATTTTGCAGCACCTGTGGAAATAAACCATCTTATGCTATTTGATTTATAAATGAACAAAGGGTCACAGAAATCGTTATTACTTTGCATATTATACGACCTGTTAATAGACGTTTGGTTGTTTCTCTGTTGACAAGGGATGTCCAGCTTTCCAGAAGGGTGGGAAGTAAAAAGTTCATATTTTTTCTATGCTTATTGTAAATAAAATATTTAATAAAATAAACAAGACAGCCAACATGTACCTATAAAATCATCATAATCTATATACGAGGGTTATTCAATAATTAAAAAGACAAATTGGTATGGGGAAAAGACGGTTGGTAGTACAAGTTTGATACATTTAGGATTTTAAGTTGGCATCACTGGGATGAGTTCTAATCAGCTGATGGATCAACTTTGCTCTGTTTATTACCTCAAAATTAAATTTAACGATGTCAGGTCTTCTTGAAAATTCCACATTTGTTGAACAACGTTCTGTGATTTGTTTTTTGATTGAAGAAGGTGAAAACCAGGTAATATATACTCTAGAATTACTAAAGTGTGTGGTGAAAATTGTATGAACCGTGGAAATTTTTACAAGTGGGTAGAACAGTTCAAAAGTGGTCGAGAATCAGTGACTGACGAACACCGTTCTGGCTGACCTGTTGAAGTTGCGATTTAGCACGCTCTGATTTCCATTTGTTTGGTTCACTGAAGGAGGCATTACGTGGGAAGAAGTTCCAGGATAACGAGGATGTCAAGAAATTTGTGGGAAATTGGCTCCGACACCAAGACAAAGAGTTCTTTGCAGCCGGTATAAAAAAGCTAGTAACCCGTTGGGACAGGTGCATAAATGTTGATGGGGATTATGTTGAAAAGTAGGAAAAGTCTTGTTTTGTAAAAATAAACAGTTTTTTCTCCAGGTCAGTTTGTCTATTTAATTATTGAATAGCCCTCGTATAAAAAACGAGGTACATTAGAGTTTTGACTATTCGACCTTCGGTCATTCGATATTCCGCATTATCCGTCACAGTTCGTGACAGTCGAAAAAAGTTCTTTATGGTATTTTTGATGAACTTCACAAACGTACACTGTACTATCCCGCGATGGCGAACTGTGTCAACAGTACTAGAGCAAACAAGATTATACACAGTTAGATGGCGCTAATTTACCTGGAGGCTAAAGCTATGAACATATTATAATATTTCGACGTTTGATTACATATTTCTGTGTTTTTCTGCAATATCCGACATTTTTAGTGATCCGACGTACTCCAGGCCCGGTTCAGTTTGGTAATCGAGACTCTATTGTAGCCGGGAACGAACTCCTGTCCCTCTAGACAACAACCACAACTAAAGAGATTTCACGACGAGAGGCTTACAGCAGGCCTACATGTCGACGTCATACAGGACGAACAGGTTCTGTCGCAAAGCGGAGAAAAGAAGCGTAGCCTACTCGTATGAATCGCGCTCAAGGAAAATCTTTCCCATCAAGTAAAACGTAATTATTTTTGTCTTAGAATGCTCCGTGAGGTAGGCCTATGTCTTTCTTTAATTTTGTAGTTTAAACTTTGATAAAATGTCAATGGTGCGGTGAATATCGTTATATAACTGTCACCATAAATGTAGGATCACCATCGACCAGACTCAACAATGCCAATTTTCCTAACATATTATTTCAAAGCTAAACATACGCTATCGTTGGCAGTGGCGGCTCGTAGCTATTCGATCAAGAGGGGCTGAAATTTTGCGGATCTGTCTGTTGTCTCGTTAGCAAGAATAGAGACAAATTCGGCTTCCTTAAACTCCGATAATATTTCCTGTCAGAATACATCCGGCATACATTCCATTAGTTCATTTTGTCCGCCGCTGTGATTGAGGCTGTAACACGCCAGCCTTCCACTCCTGCGGCCCGGGTTCGATTCCCGGCTGGGTTGGGAATTTTTAAGTGTTGAAAACACCTTACCTGGGTTCAAGACTGGGTGTTTGTGTTGTCCCTAGGTTTAAGTGTTAGGTAGGGGACTGGCGCAGCCCGGAAACAAATCCGCCGTGAATATCCCCTTAAGGGATCCCCAGGGGTCGTTCGCGACCCGATAGGAACACCATCACAGCTCATTTTGAATTGTTTTTGTAGGCCTTTAAATGGCGAAGAGCTCTCCAAATGTGACTTGAACATGGGTCATGGAATCTATTTCACTTGTGTAGTTAATCAAGGAGTAGCCTATTCCATGTTTATGAGAATCTGTCTTTTCATCATGTCCTCGTAATGCAATCTTGTTTGTTCCGCAGTCAATAATAATTGTATAGCTTACAATGCTTCTCTAATCTTTCTCACGTCGTTATTATGATACTCAATAGCTTGTTTATAATCTGAACTTAAACCCTCCTGCATGTTTACTCTTCCCAGCATGGCAAGTTCAAGATTCTATTTGAATGTTTCGTCGGATTTGCACGTTTATTATTATTCTCATTGAGCTCCGTAAGTTCGGTTATGTCTTTCTGAGTCCAGCTAAATCCCCCCCCCCCCAAAAAAAAAACGTGGATAACAATTTGTGCTTTTTTCATGTCGCAGTCGATCAACCATTCAAACTTTCAGGAACTAACAGTTAAGTCTGTTTAGTGCACACTGATTTATATCCAACACTATACTTAATTTTACATTTATCTGAATTATTAACTTATGAACTGAAGTGACTGCAAATAATGAATAGAATTTTCACGCATTTTAAACTTACAAGTTATGACACAAAAACTGCAAGCACTTAGAAGTTATAAACTTATAACTGCACATAACTGTACAAAACGCAGCTCTATGTCGCGTGAATTCAATTTCGGGAAAAGGCAACAACGCATTGTGGGTTGAGATTGTCTCCCCAGGGGAGGAAATTACTGTACATCTCTTTGCGAGCACTCTGTTTCGATTGCATCGAATGTAAATGAGAACGAAGTTTTTAAAATGAAAACAGCAAATTTTCTGGTAAATATTTGGCAAACACGATAGTGCTTGGAGGGTGGGGGAGGCTGTAACTACGCAGCCCCTCTTCGCGAGCTGCCCCTGATCGATGGATAGCGCCAGAGTGCAAAACCTTCCTTGAAATATTTTCCGGTTCCGACTTTATGACATGACCGGTAGTGTTAATATTACTGCTATATCTATTCAGAACAAAGTTTAGACATGAAAATCGATCTCTGCAGCTGAAAATCATTTCAGAATTGAACAAAATCCTAAACTTTCTATTCTCCACTATGGAAATGGGAAAATTCAACTCTAAAGATATGACCTATAGCCTATTCCATGTCAACCATAATAAATACTTTAAAAGTTAGGAACTTTGACATTATGACGCACATATATGCTGCAAAGAAGGAAAAGACACGGCTAGGCTAGGATACCGACAATGCAGGAATCTCGAGTTTCCGCCATGATAGCATCGAATGGACATGGGTGAAAAAAACAGTCAAAAAATAGTTTAATATTGCACCTTAAAGCCAAGATATATTAAATTTACAACATCAACCAATGATACGCGTACCCCAAGTTGAAAACACCTGAACGGAGTAATTTTAGCGATACGTTATTACAAACTTACCCGTCCTTTGATATAAACTAAAGTCGAACTGGAGTAAACTCTCTCCATTAATACTTGAGTAAGGCAAACAACTGTCCGGTAGAAACGCTCGATGAGTTCAAAGAACAGTCTCTTATAATGTTTTAGAGCATCAGTGAACGACGACAAGGATTGAGGGATCCATCCGACTTGACTATTAAGGGACACCTCGAGGAGGTGGAGATGTCAATTGTTGGGGCCAAGTAAGACCTTTAAAGCATAGAGCTTCTCAGGGTCAGAGAGTTGTAGCAAACTCATCAGCCCTCAGTATTTGGTTGAAATAACAAGCGGGTTTTTATAGTATGATTCGATATTACACCTGGTTTAACCCATGGCTATTCACAAAAGTTAATCCGCCTCTCCACCATTGCTACTTTGAAATGTCTATGCCAATCTAATTACAAGATGATTTAGAAAGCAGAGATGTTGTCATATACCAAGCACGAACTCTGCCCATCACTGGTTTTATGTTTATTTGAGATTAACTCGGTCAGTATGACGACTGGGAACTGAACTAGATGACCTTGGTTTGATGCCCGACACTGGCAAGTCATGTATTGCATAGACCTCCATATTGGATTCTGTACTGCGCAGCACATTTACTATAGCATTTTTTCTGTAATTTTATAATTTGTGTATCCGTGCAAATTTGTCTTATCTTTAATATCGTATATTCATTTAATGTATTGCAATAAATCATCCATCCAAGATGTTTCTTATTTATTTGACAAGCTACTAATTACGTATAACTTAGCAAGTAAATATAAAATAGTACTCTTTTATTGGCTTCCTATGTACCAGAAATTAATTATTGTTCTTCTTTTTCAGGTAAGTTATCCTTGGTGATGCTTTGTCATTCATCACAGCACTATGAAAGTAAGAATTATAATTGTTTGTTCTTAATTATTAGTTGAATTCATTTCATAACGTCCAATGTGAGACATATCCCTTTTCCAAACAACAGTTTTCTTTAACCATTTGAACTTTTCGGCGAATGTTACTGGGGCCCGGATTTTTAGGTTTTTATAAACCCATTATTAGTTTTTTTAATGTACGGTATTAAAATACTTTCATTTTTTACCCTTTTCGGTTGTTTTTTTTTAAGTTTCACATTAATCAATACAATAAAAACATAACAAATATATTAAGTAATTTTACTTTTACTTAGGATTCCATCGCTCAGAACCACAAAACTATGGCAATACTTTTGCTTAGTTTTCAAACGTTATAGTTTATTATAGAACACAATTTTAGAACTACCCCCGTCATTTCCAAGCCCACTACATAAACTCAGCAAGAACGTTTTTCAATTAATCAACCAATTTTTAGAATACTTAACTTTCGGCGTCTTGCTGGTGCAAACATTGTGAATAAACTGCAAGTGTAAGCTTCTAAGGAATGTCTTTAATTTGCTTCTAAAGAAACCGGGGATCTCGGTTCACGAATAATTTCCTTTAACGGGACAATGGGGTACAAAATTACAAATTACAAAATTCAATGCTTTATTTTCTCTTACAAATGTACTGGCAACAAAAAGCAACTTATGTAGGCATATATTAAAAAGGTAATTTTAGTATGACAATAATGATTAGATTAATTACTTATTATTAGTTTAAGAATAATCGTTTAAATTTATCGTGTTTTCATTTTAAAAAACAAATTTAGCCATTTTTAGTTATAACGTCTTATTTAACCGTTTTTAGGTTTTTTAGCTAGCAAGGAACAAAATAGTTTAAAACCTAGGAAATCCGGGCCCTACGGCGGATTAACTTTTGTGAATACCCATGGGTTAAACCAGGTGTAATATCGAATCATACTATAAAAACCCGCTTGTTATTTCAACCAAATACTGAGGGCTGATGAGTTTGCTACAACTCTCTGAAGCTCTATGCTTTAAAGGTCTTATTACTTATTTACGGGCAACCAGCCGATTTACAACAGTGCTGAAAAACTCCTCCTTTCGGACTCTGAGCTAGAGAAATAGTCCCATAAAGAAAATATGCTACAAGGTCGATATAATTTATCATAACATGAATAAGCAAACCCAGGCTTTATTGAGGGGCACTGTTGTTAGCAGAAAAATTACCGCTGCTGGCAATTAGTAGAGGTGCAAGGACGTATTTAGAAATCAGTTTCCGGGGGGTCCTAAACTGATCAAGCATAAACTATTGACACCTTCCCTTCTTAAGTGACACAAAACATTTATTTTTTATAACTAATGCTTAAATCTCACATTTTGGAGGAGAACGGACTCCCCTTAAATACGTCCTCGTAGAGATGATTTTTAACTTCTTTTCTACTGCTCTAAATTAAAAAATGCTTTAATTGCGAGAAACTTCCAATAATTACAATTAAGTTACTGAAAAATAATCATTATAGAGTATGCCTACAGTACCTTCATGGTCTCGTCATGTACTAAAGTATGTAAGATTTAACTTGGCAGAAGTAGGCCTACCTGGCTTACTATTTGGGTTAGGAGAGATAGGGTTTCCCCTCAGCAAAATACCCTTTAAATGGCTCACAACTTCCTTTTGTTAGATATATAAGCATTCATGAGCCACAGATTATTGTCTCTGTTGGACACTACATGAGAATATTATAGGAGAAAAATTCCTCCGGCTCTGGGACTTGTACCCAGGACCTTTGGCTATTCGCGCCAATGCTCTACCAACTGAGCTAAGCCGGAGCTCAATTCACAGCGCCAGATGGAACTTCTCTCCTATGACTGATTGCCCTAATGGTCTACCTCACAGACAGACAAGTTATGTCATATGTCATATGCATTTTTCTCCTATAATATTCTCATGTACTGTCCAACAGAGACAATAATCTGTGGCTCATGAATGCTTATATATCTATCTTGAATGCTAACTGTACAATAACAGTGGGAGCCCGGTCACAAAAATCACTACTTAGTGTGCCTCACAGTACTGCATATGACATAACTTGTCTGTCTGTGAGGTAGACCATTAGGGCAATCAGTCATAGGAGAGAAGTTCCATCTGGCGCTGTGAATTGAGCTCCGGCTTAGCTCAGTTGGTAGAGCATTGGCGCGAATAGCCAAAGGTCCTGGGTTCAAGTCCCAGTGCCGGAGGAATTTTTCTCCTATAATATTCCTTTTGTTAGCTGCCAATAATCTGCTGCCACAAGCTGGTCAGTGGCGGGCTGTCATTGCTACAGTTGAAAAGTATTCTCGGTAAGGAACATTAGTGATCACATAGAATCAATCTGCCACTGATTCTACGGACGACATGGAAAGGATTTTCAGTTTGCCGTCAAGTCCCTTTAAACAAAAGAAAAGTACGGTACCTTTCTCTCTAAAAAACCTTGCCAAGTAAAACCTCACAGACATTAATATATTGTACCTATTATTATTATTATTATTATTATTATTATTATTATTATTATTATTATTTTCCCCCTTTCGATTAGGCCAGCTTAGTACCACGTGAAACAGTTGTCTTCTTCTTGTCTTCCCAAAACTTCTTCATTCTTTCGCGATGTTGCTGTTTCCGTTCTTCCGTCCATTTACTTCCCGGTTTCTTCTTAGCTTTCTCTGGAAATTCGCCATCAGATATTGCTTTCCCAAACTTTTCTCTGTTTGCAATATCCTCCTTTTTGATATTGAATAATTTCAAATCTTCTTCAACTTCCTTGAAAAATGCTGGTTTAGTTTTTTTACTTACATAGTGATCAAAAATTTGTTTGGTAAGTCTGTCTCTTTCCATTCTGAAAATATGACATAGAATCTTAATCTTCTTTTTCTGAAAGCATGGCCTATTTTTTCTGTTTGTTTGTAGAACTCCTTTTCTGGCCTCAGTTTGTATATGTTATTCTCCCAAATTGGTCCCATAATTTTCC
Source organism: Ectobius pallidus (assembly GCA_964059195.1). Taxonomy (NCBI): domain Eukaryota; kingdom Metazoa; phylum Arthropoda; class Insecta; order Blattodea; family Ectobiidae; genus Ectobius; species Ectobius pallidus. The sequence continues at coordinate 143,645,517 of CAXKWD010000003.1, read as the reverse complement.
TTAAGATTCTCTTCTCTGTTTTGCTTATTCTTCTATCTGAGAAGTTGTTTATACACTCTGTTGCGTACAGAGCTTCTGGTAAAATTACAGTTTTATAATGCCTCAATTTAGCAATTTTGGATAATGATTTTTTATTATAGGAGTGTAGTGTATTTATTTCTCACAAAAAATTCTTACATATAAACCACATTATTTACATTAACCGGCGCACGGGTAGGTTTTTTATTATATATATTCATTGTTGCATCGTATGCTTTTTCCATTTTGTAAACTCGTGCTTTCATGCCCTCCTTTTCTATCGCTGTTGCCGTTATTACTTCACCAAAGTATTTGAACTTATTAACCCTCTTGATTATTTTATTTTGAGATATCGTATTTTCTGCAGGTGCATTTTTGATATTGGTGATCCATTCTGTTTTTTTTCGTAAGATACTTGTAACCCAATTTTTGCAGCACTTTTTCAAGTTCTTCTAGTTTAATATTTCCTTCTTCCGGATTTTTAGCAAGTATCACTAGATCATCAGCAAAGACTAAGTGATTTGTTACAATTTGTTTCTTTGATGGTCCCATTACAACTGAATTATAGATTCCTTTCTCTTCCAATATTCTGACCCATTCCCTCACAACTTTCTTTAGTGCACAATTGAATAGTATTGGGGAGAGTCCGTCTCCCTGTCTCACTCTAGTTCTAATTTCAAATTCTTCTGACATTTCCCCTAAGAGTCTGACTTTTGAGAAGGTGTCCGTCAATGTTTCTCTAACAATGTTAATAGTTTTGGTGTCTACGTTGAATTCATTTAGCATTTTAAAAAGATACTCTCTATGAATGGAATCGTAGGCTTTTTTGAAGTCTACAAATATTGCTACTATATCTCGTTTTGTGCCTCTTGTATTGTTGAATAAAATTGATTTTAAATTGAAGATTTGTTCAGCGCAGCTTCTTCCTGGCCTAAACCCTGCTTGGTACACTCCTAACTCTTTTTCTATGGTTGGTTGGATTCTGTTTAATAGTGTTTTACTTAATATCTTTTATACCTCAGATACGAGTGAGATCTCTCTGTAGTTGTTCGGGTCTGTCCTATCTCCTTTCTTGTGGAGAGGATGCATTACAGCATTTTTCCAGTCACTTGGGATTTTCTCACTTTTCCAAATTTGCTTAAACAGTTGTTCAAGTTTGTCTATTAGACTCCCTCGGGCCAATTGTTACATCTCTGCTACTATGTTATCCTCACCAGTTGCTTTGTTGTTTTTCAAGGAACTGATTATTTCTGTAATTTCATTTTTGTCTGGAGGTTCTGATTGTTTGTTATTAGATTATTGCTAGATTGTTATTATTAAGTGCCAGTATGGTACTTTATGAGATTGTGTGTGGGGACGAAAAATGTCTGTCCGTCTGTCTGTCCGTCCGTGTGTCTGTACGCGCCATAACTCAAATACGCTTTTTCGGATTTTCATGAAACTTGGAAAACACATTTGTAATGTCCATGGGAAGAACCCTATTGATATTGAACCAAATCGGTTCACCGGTACCGGAGTAATGCCCAATTTAGTGCCTATTTTAATAGATTATGGCTCTTTTCTAATAGAAAGGCGCCATAACTCAAATACGCTGTATCGGATTTCCATGAAACTTGGTATACTCATTTATGCCGTTCATGAGAAGTGCCCTATTGAATTTGAACCGGTACCGGAGTAAACCCCAATTTAGTGTCTACTTTAAAGGCGCAATAACTCAAATACGCTTTATCGTATATTTATGTAACTTCGTATACGCATTTATAATGTCCATAGGAAAACGTCTATTTATAATGGACAAAATCGGTTGACCTGTTTCGGAGTAATGCTCAATTTAGTGACTATTTTATGGTAATATACGTATTCGAAAGAATTTATAAAAAAAAAAAAATGAAAATCAGTTATCTTGACAACACTGCCTATTGTTTTACTGTGATATTATAAGACCTTGGAAATTAAAATACAGGTAGCTATGACAAAAAACACTATTGATTTACATGCGCTTATCCAACTAGACCGTTAAAATGACCCCGGTGGCCGAAATGGTAAAGTCTTGGCCTCACATTCTGGAGTCCATGGTTCAAAAGCCGAAACCGGCCAATTTGATTTTTTTTTTCTTTCTTTCTTATGTAAGTGTGCGATTGTCATATCACAAATCTGCACAGTTCAGCTGATGCTGGAAGATTTTAATCTCATTAAAAAAACTAGACCTTTGTTCTTCCGTAAGCCCTGCTTAATGAATAAATCTGGAGTTTAACTTGGAAATCAATTTAAAAAAAAATATATTCTGCATATCATAATTGCAGTCATAACTGATTAAACAAAAACATACTGGCACTTTGTTACATCAGTTTACCTGATTTTATTATTATTATTATTATTATTATTATTATTATTATTAAGTGCCAGTATGGTACTTTATGAGATTGTGTGTGGGGGACGAAAAATGTCTGTCCGTCTGTCTGTCTCCGTGTGTCTGTACGCGCCATAACTCAAATACGCTTTATCGGATTTTCATGAAACTTGGTATACGCATTTATAATGTCTATGGGAAGAACCTTATTGTTATTGAACCAAATCGGTTCACCGGTACCGGCGTCAAACCCAATTTAGTGTTTTTATTTAAAAGCGCCATAACTCAAATACGCTTTATCGGATTTTCATGAAACTTGGTATACACATTTATAATGTCCATGGGAAGATGTCTGTTGATATTGGACCAAATCGGTTACCCGTTACCGGAATAATGCCCAATTTAGTGCATTTTTATGGTATTATATAACAAATGGCCCCATAACTCAAATAAGCTTTATCGGATTTTCATGAAACTAGGTATACGCATTTATAACGTCCATGGCAAGAAGCCTATTAATTTTGGACCTAATCGGTTGACCGGCACCAGAGTAACAACTAATTAAAGGCCACATGTTTTTTAATTTTTGTCTACCGGTATAATTTGACAGTTAACACTATTCCTTCACTTATGCTTATCAAAGACACCGAAAAACTGAGTTGGCCAAATGGTAACGCCTTGGACTCGTATTCTGGAGGTCCCAGGATCAAATGCCGGAGCCGGCCGATTTGACATGGATTTTTTAAATTTTATTTTTTATTTTTATGTGAGTGCGCGATTGTCAAGGTATCACAAATCTGTAGTTCTGCTGACGCTGGTCGATTTTAATCTGATTAGAAAAACTTATTTTCTGCATATCATAATTGCAATTGTAATTGATTCAACAAAACGTAGTTAGGCTATATCAGTTTACCTGATTTTATTATTATTATTATTATTATTATTATTATTGTTATTGTTATTATTATTATTATTATTATTATTATTATTATTATTACAGTATTATTAACTAAAATTTAAGGGTATTTTTCCTGGGACAAAGTAGAGTTTGGGTGCGCTTGCACTGAATTTAAGATGCTGTAGGGCATAGCACTCTTCGCAGAGGGATGCATTTCGGTCTCAACAGCGATGGGTACTGACTTATCACATCTCTGACATAATATTATTCTCTATACATTTATTAGTTAAAAATTCACCCTTTACACTCCCCCACTCAAGTTTCGCTGTACTATATGCCATGCAGAGTGTATCTTTGTACGAAATCGGTGGATACCCATTACTGGTTTACAAGTTCGAGATTACAGTGTTATTGTTAGTTTTAGAATGTTTATACTTGGCCTTGATAGTGTATCTTCTCTCTCTGTATCTGGTACCCTATGATCCCCAGGTGGGGCGAAGGGGCCTCCAATGGAGGTTTCATTACCTATACTAATTTTGATATGCTTATTGTCCGAGAGAGGGTAGAGGGACAGGTGGTAAGCCCATCGCCTTGCAACCCCCCTCTGGAAACTAAGTATTTCTTGGACGTGAAAGGGCCGATAAATTTCGTTCAGAGGCTCTAAGTTAGGCTTGGAGTTCTTTTACGTGGCGTAAATCTACGACACGGGACCCCCAGCTTAAAGTCCCTCCCGGAGGACTCCGTGCCCAGGATTTTTACGTCCTGAAAAATCCATCGACCGCGGCCGGGTTTGATCCCGCGTCCTGCGGATCTAGAGGCGGGCACGCTACCTCTAGACCACCGCGGCCGACCCTTGCTAGTGTAGGGACTGATAAATAAATAAGTCATGTTACTGGCACAGCAGTGCCAAATACCAGCATCAGGAATTCAATAACAGAAAAAAACTAATAAATATGTAGGTTATTAGGTCTAGGCCTAAGTTGTATAAAAACCAGTGGCAAAGGATAACCTCACGACCCTCTTTACACCAGTATAGCATTATCGCTATTGTTATTATTGTATCATTGCTATTATTATTATTGTTATTATTTTATTATACCTTACTGTTAATGAATGAACATCCCTTGCGTTGTAAGGTTTCAAATGCGAATGCTATCTTTAACTTCAGGGATACTGAAACGGACAACCCAAGAGACGTTCGTTCATACTCTACGCTACAACCCGAGAGACGCTCATTCGTATTCTATGTAAGGAAAACTTTCAATTTTGGCACCAGTTAGTCTCCTAACTTAAAAATATAGTTTATGTTTCTTCAGACTTATGTTCTTTGAATTTGAGTAACTAAAGATGTTGTGCGGGGTACGCCTAGCGTAGTGGTCAAGGCGCTGCGCTACAAACCGGAAGGTCGCGGGTTCGATTCCCGATGAGGTCGTAGTTTTTCAATTGGCCTAATCCTTCTGGTGGCACTATGGCCCTGCGGTCGACTCAACCTCTAACAGAAATGAGTACCAGGAGCAATCCTGGGGGTAGAGGCGGCCGGTGCGTAAGGCGTCAACCTTACCATCTTCAAGTGCCGAATGTATAAAATCTGGGAGCCACAACCTCCTGGAACCCTCTGGGCCTCCATGGCCTTTATAGGGATCACTTTAACTTTAAAGATGTTCTGCACTTAAATTAATCGATAGTTTATTAACTTATTTTATAATAATATCTATCAGTGCAACAACTATCACTAGAATAAAACAAAATCTGAATAGAAAAAAGTGATAATATTTTATGGTTGTGAGACTTATCTTTTTGATAAACTCGCTGGCAGATTGTTGACATGCTTATATATCTGTCTAGATCGTTGACAGATAAGAAGCTGTCGAACTGCAATTGACCTAGATGAAATCTACCAAGGTTAAATCTACCAAAGTATTTCTTATCACATTTTAAACATGCATGTTGTTCCGTAATTCCTATTTAAATTCCTGGCCAGGCCATTGGTGTTCAATCCCTTGAAAAACGGGTGAAAATTACTCGTCAAAGTTTACATAGGAATATGGATTGTGATACTTTTAAAATAGGATTTTCAACCTCATTGAAAACAGCCTTACGAGACAGTTTCACCCGAAATCCAAGCGGTTGAACACCACTCCTCTTGACTTAGTAAGTTATTAATAAATAGTCACATGCGACGGTATAAAGTAGGACTTATTCACTGTTATTTATGGGTAAGCAATGCTTGCCTTGCTTGTTCCGAATGTTGACCACCGTTAGAAACTGTGACTGGTACGATCGGATCATGGTCATTATCGCATTACTTTGATTGGTATTCCAAATGTTTCAGCTGCTATCAAAATACAATAGGCATATAATTTAAAACCTATTGGTATAAAGTAGGATAAAACCCTATACGTAGGGAATGAATTTCATTCACTGCAGAATCTGTTTAATGGCTTTGTTCTTTCCTACATACTATCTCATGATGCCGGTCTCATGCATGTCACACAAAATGCACACACTTCAGGTATATATAGCTCTGGGTATCCTCTGGTCTTATTTTGCAGAGAGAGCCATGCACTGCGAAGCATGTGATTAAGTGCACGAGGTCGAAGCCCGATTTCTTGTAAGAACTTCTTTAAGAAACGGTCATGCAGGTGCTCAAACTACTGGATTGAAAAGTAAATAATATCATGTAACTTCTTAGTAGTGGTTTCTTACCTGTCAAAAAATACCATTTTAATAGTAAGCTATGTGTCTATGCTATTGAGCATAGAATAACGTAACTACATATGCGTGTGCTTTGAAAAATAAACGGTGCAAAATATATTGCACAAACTTTCTCACATATAGGCTACGTGTTAAAGGCTAACAGAAAGATGAAAAAAATAGAGACAATTAAATTTTATTTATTACATTTTCATAAAACTAACAAGTGTCTAGAACGGAAAGCATCAGGGCCGATCTTTATGTTCAGTGCTTTTACCGTGAAATATAATAATAATAATAATAACAACAACAACAACAACAACTTGGGTTTGCATGGTGTCCTCAATCTCAAAGGCAAACAAGGACGAGACTTTGAGATATAGCCGAACTATAGAAGCAAATGCTGCACGAGTGAGTTATTTCAGGAACCTACTGGTAAATTTGGGTGGTCACGAGGTTTTATTTAAAGAACCAAGGACCTCTTCCCTATTACCCTCTGCCACCTCGCTCTAATTGATTTTGGTGTGTTCATTACGACTGTGGTAAACTGACTACATTTCACAACAATAATTAGATTGTAGTATTCTTGTTACTATGGGCAACAAAGTATTCATATTTTAATCAAAATGTTCTGTAAATCGCATTTAAGTCGTGCTATTTCGTTTTTATCTTGATACCTATTAATGTTATAAAGAAATGTATTTAACAAAAAATGTTCTATTTAATTTTCTCTACAACTTGACTGTGCTAAGTTTTCACGTATCGCCCAATGTAATGGAGATAACCTAGAAAAATTGAAAATGGATACGAGTAAAGTACCCCTAAGTCATTTTTACAGAAAAACACATATAGCCATTCCGTTAGTCGTATATAAAATTTTCAGATTTTACATTTTTATTAAAATCGTTAGAGCCATTTTTTCAAAATCAAAATTTTGACAAGTTTTCATGAAAAGCCTCCTTAAAATTCCAATTATAAAAACCAAATTCAGGGCGGTTCGATGAAATTCCGTAAAAGTCCTTAATTCAAAAAATAAAGTAAATACAACGAACAGTTTACCCGCTATGCTTGTCCACGGACGGACGGACAGACGTCATTCCAAAAACACTTTTTTCGGCATCTAGGTATCATGAAACGTGTTTTCCCGGTGTTATCTCGATTTCGATTTTTTTTTTCACGATCACAATACTTTCACTATACTTCGTATATGCGAGAATGTAAAAGGCAAATGATGAGAAGTTAGAAACATTTTTAATGGAAACAAAGCAGCCTATTAATAGTGCAACAATAAGTGAAGAAAATTTCAGAAATGGTATTTTCATTGCTGATAAACATGCGCGTATTTACGATTTTTCGTGTGCAGTAACCTATCAGGCTATCACTCACCATCTGAGCGAGTCCCTTGCTGTTAGCTTTTTTCCATATTCAGGGATATTTTAAGAATGATCTAAAATTCTACTCTTCCATGTAGCCTATAAGTATAAGGAAACCTGGCATTTTCAGCCCAATTTTTCATGTACGGTACTTTGGTTAGGTTGGTTGGTTTTATTATACACTGCAAGAAAAGTATTAATGCTAAAAATTTCGAAGCATCAGGTAAATATAGGCCTACTGAATGAGACTCTGTTGTCGGCCGCGATGGTGCAGATGTGACTTGCCCTCCTCCGATTCCGAAGGGTCGAGGTTTCAGATCCGGTCCAGGTCGATGGATTTTTTTTATCATAAAAATCTTGGTCGTCGAGGCTCGTTGGAGGCTCTATTCTGTACGATAGAGATTATAAATCATGGGTCCTGTGTCATAGATTTGGGCACGTTAAAGAATTCGAAGCCTAAGTGAGAGCCTCTTTTTTTTTTTTTTATTGCATAATAAAGTATTGCACATCCTAAATTTTCACAATTGCATGATAAAGAAATTCATGACAAGTTTTCATAACAATTGCATGCCAATATTCCCTTTCACTGATATACATCTCTCCTCGAGAGCAGAAGTTTATTTCAGTAGCTCATGAGAAGAAGGTCATTAAATAAAGTATATTCACCAGTCAGAGATATTGCTGTTTCAAAATCCACATTTTCTTAGCTGTGTTTATTCTGTCATGAAAGATTTCACTGTTCCATAATACGCCATATTCCTTGCCCTAACTCCAAAATGACAGCCGTATGAATATTTGGAGGTCGAAATTTGAATGTAGGCCATTGTATGTATCTAGTACCGAAAGTTGCTTGTTGTATGTCGATCATGTGCAGAATGTTCGCTCGTGTGCTCATCCATAGTTGGCTATTAATACATTGGTCAAAACGATGTGTAATTGTATCAGTCTTGCCGCAGAGTTCACACAGGGCAGTTGGCTTGATCTTCAATCGGTGTAAATGTTCAGCTGTGGGATAGATATCGTGAATGATCTGGAACCAGAGACTTTTGTGTTGAGTCGGTAGTTTCTTATTATGGAGATTTGCCCAGATGCGTCGCCAATTATAAATAGGGTTGCGTATCATAACCGTCGGAAGCGGAAGTTGCTGAATTTTTTCGGTGTATATGGCTCTTGTGGTAAGATGATGCGGTGTACGGAGTAGGTTACTATAGCTGACACATTGAATTAACTTCTGCAATTGCGGGGCCTGTTTCGGGAGACGCCGAAAATCCGGCGGATTCATGGTGCGATAATCTGGAAGCCATTTAGAAAGGAAGTAATAGCTATAAGGATCACCTTTCTGGGTTAGATGTTGCCAGTTTTGTTTGAGAAAGAGACTATCTGCTTTAAGTTGTGGGTCTATTGCCTGTAAACCGCCCTGCGAATATGGTAACGCTAAGTGGTCTCGACGTATCCGAAGCATATGACCTGCCCATATAAACCAGCCTGTAACAGATTTGAGTTTGTAACCATACATTTGCGGCAGGGGTAAGACTTGACTGGTATACCATACCTTTGACAGTGCATAGAGGTTGACATAATGGATGCGCTGTATCAGGTTAAGCGTTCTGTGTCGGTGATCAAAGAGCTGCTGTCGGATGATGTTGATAATCCTGGTCCAATTTAACTTCACCATTTGTGTCATGGTAGATGAAAAGTAGATGCCCAAAATTTTTACTTCTGTCGTGAGCGTAAACCAATGTGGCGCATGTATGCAAATTGATCCAATGGTGATCGCTTTCGTTTTCAAGGTGTTAAGCTTCGCACCCGAGGATAGACAGTAAGATGTTATTATGTCGTAAATCCTCTGAAGGTTGGAGGCTGGAGACAGAACCATTGTTACATCATCAGCATAAGCCCGAACAAAACTTTGAGGATGTGGCTGGAGGTAAGTTTGTATCTGACGTAGGAGAGGTTCTAAGGAGAGTACAAAAAGATGCATTGACAGGGGACATCCTTGTCTCACAGAGCGTTGTATTTGTACCGACGGTGTGAAATATCCATTTATTAATATTCTGGATTGGGCAGTACGCATGATCTTTTGGAGGGTTATAATATACTGAACAGGGATGTCAAATCGTCTCATCGTCTGAAACAGGTAATTATGGTCTACTCGATCAAATGCATGGTCAAAGTCTAAGGAGAGCAGTATTTTTGACTGGCGAGGGTGATGTGCGTCACTGATGGCATCACGAATTGCACAAAGAGCATGGAGGATATGTCCGTTTGACCGAACACACTGCTGAGCCATTGATAAAATGTTATCCACTTCCGGGTGTATTCTCTTCTTTAAACTTCGCATGAAGATTTTGTATTCACAGTTTAACAGAGTAATAGGGCGGTAATCCGCAACCGTCTTAGGGTTCGGAATTTTTGGAATCATCACCATTATACCATTTGTAAACTCACTGGGCACCGAATCACAGTGCAAGATTTCATTATAGAGATCTGTTAGGTCTTCCTTAATTACTTCCCAGAAGTGTTGATAAAATTCTACGGTAAGTCCGTCTTCCCCCGGAGATTTTCTGTGAGGACAAATCGTTAGCGCAGCGTAGACTTCGTCGATTGTGAAAGCCACATGAGGAGGTATGCCTAAAGAGTCATGGTTTTTTGTGTCGACCAGCTTTATGTTGGGCGAACAATAAACGGCCGAAAAATAATTATGAAAGGCCGTACGTATTTCCAACTGTGTATGAATCACCTACCCATTCGGTTCTTGGAGTCGATGTATGTATTTCCGTTGCCCTCTTTTTCTTTCGGTTATAATATGCAATGGGGACACTCGTTCATCAGGAATGTGAGGCAGTTTGGCACGTACCTGGTGACCTCTCACATCTTCTAACTGTATTTTAGTCAATTTCGCTTTCACTTGTCTGATGGTGTTGGACTGCTCTGAAGACGTTGTTGGTTTATTATACAGTTCATGTAGAACAGTATACAGAAAATTTCGATATTCTTGCGTAAGTTCTCGTTTCCGCCAAGAATACTGTTGGAATAAACTTTTAATCTTGCTCTTCACGGATAACCACCATTCCAGTTTGGAGTCGTAGTACTGTTTGTGTTGTCTCCATTGCTTCCAGCGAGTTGTAAAAAGTGAATTTAGTTCTTGATCTCTTAAAATGCTGGCGTTCAATTGCCAATATCCTCGGCCATGTGGCGGCGAGTCTAGAGGCATGACCAGAGAAGCAACATAACCGCAATGGTCGGATATTACGGTGGGGCAAATTGCGACCGTACGTAGTTGCAGGTTCTTAGAAATGTATATACGATCTAGTCTGCTACCAGTACCGTTCCTCTGATACGTGTATATGGTTTGGTTGTGGTGCGTTACGTCCCATGTGTCTCGTAATTGTAAGTTGCAGACTAAGTGTTTCAGTGCTGGAGACGGCGCACAATGGCCGGTTTGATCTTTAGACGACAATACCGTATTAAAATCGCCTCCCATTACTAAATGGCTAGTGGTGTTTAACAATAATGCTGTTTCTTCAGCAAAGAAATGCTCTCGTTCTTTGCGTTTATTAGTCCCAGAAGGAGCATACACATTTATAAACGTTACATCATTGACTATCAAACTAATACCTCTGAAGTCAGATGTCATTTTAACTGTATTATACTGGATGTGATTCTTCAGAAGGATGGCCGTGCCACGAGTTTTGTAATCTGTGTTAATTTCTGCGGAATATCCCGTTATGTGAAGAATGTTTGGCGAAGAAACTTCTTGGAGCAAGGCAATGTCAATCGTTAAACGATGGAGGGTTTGACTGAGTAACTGATATTTTTCTGGTGACTGAATGTTGTTTATATTTAATGTCAACACGCGTAATACACTATCCACTATGACGGTAGTAAGTAGGAATAACCCACATAGCCAAACTGAGATAGCATTCATAGCGTGGTTTGGAGTTATTTTTCGATGCGGTCAAATTTAAGTTTGGAGCAAGTTTTGTCAGATGGCCCCGGATCGAGCTCTGCTCCCTCATCACAAGGACGCTCTACAATGTCACTTGCTAACTGTGTCACTGGCGGTATCACTGTACTGGTCTTTGCTAATTTCTGAGACCGCGTCCTAGGGTCACGGCGGGTAGTGGTCCTAGGTTGTGTACATTCCCCTGCGTCGCGAACTGGCAATTCATTGCGATTTGTGGACTCATCTTGTTTTATTTTCACCTTTTTAGGAAAAGGTTCATCGGACTGTTGTGCAGGAGCGGTAAACAGCGAGTCTTGCACTTCCACAATGTTTACATCGAGTGAGGGAGATGGTGTAGACGTTATAGGATCTTGCCGTTCCGGCACCGCTTCCTCAGGATGAGAATCAGGGCAGGCGGGTTCATCATCACTTAAAGCTAGTTCCATACTGTCCGGCATAACCGGGTCTTGAGCGACGCGGGGCTTGAGAAGATCACTCATCATAAAGGTAGTACGAGGTTGCACTGTGGTTTTCAACAAGGATGGCTTATATGGACACATGTCCTTTAGATGATTACGTTCACCACATAGATGGCAGGTTTGGATTTGGCCAACATAGGTACAGTAAGCTTCATGCCCTCCAATGGTTAGGTTAGAAAGGATGGGTTTTAGAAGTTCCATTGAAACAACACGGATGCCATTGGGAACACTGTATTTGTATCTGTTGGACCACGTTTCATTGTGAATATTGAAAACGTTACCATAAGTTAATAGGCTTTGGTAAATTTTGTCGTTTGGTAGCTCCGGTGGGAGATTAAGCACACGCACTTGAATACATTCCGTACTTGCGTCAGTTATTGTGACCGTTGTTTTGATGTCATTGTCCATTGTATACTCATGTTGTCCTTTATGTAAGTTCAATAAGCGTTCAAAGGTAACTTTATCACTGAGTTTGATGAAAACTGCATTATGCTTACCAACTAATTGTAAAGCTTCAAGTTTATCCGCAGGCACATGTAAGACCTCGTCCATCCAACGGTGAATATCAAGTGCCGATGGCCTTGGCTTATCTTTGTCAAAGGCTGCTTTCAGGGTATTCTGTCGAATAACTTTATTCATCTTAGTACTTTCAAACTGCTGGTAGTATCACACCAGTCACACAATAAACTCAACGTATGAACTGTAGTTCCCGTCCGCGTACAGAGAAGACACAAATAACTTACTCGATTACACGATTAATCCTCGCAACGAACCGTACTCTAGCGCAGCCAGAGACGAACTACACTGGACCAAAGTCCCCGGCCTTTCACTTCCCTGCAATAGTTTAGTTTAGTTTACTTCTTGACAGGACAATACAGTATGCCAAAGTCAACGTCCATATTACAAATTTGGTGCAATTTTAACAGTTTAAATAAAATTATGGAATAATTTGGTGCAATTTTAACAATTGAGATATGGGGTAATTATCCATTTGCTCAAAAAAAACCTTTACTTTTGAAAAAAATATATCAGACTGATTTTTTGGTGGTTTAGAATGAGTACTTAGCAACTAAGACTTTTTCTATTGGCAAAATCTAACTTTTGACATAATTTTCTTCTAATTTTTTAGTTTAACCAGTTGGTCATTATGTAATAACGGAATAATCACGCATTTCACAGCATGTTTCCTTGTGACAAATACTCTTCTTATAACGGTATAACCTGTTGAGACCAAACGAGAAGTTCATTATCATTATTCATTCAATAATTCAGTTCTATTTTTCTTTGAAAGCATAAAATAATTTGTGGGACAAATTGCTGTAGGAGTTTTTATACCGTACGTCATGTGGATCACTACCACATATCCCACAACAAAGTCTGTGCTTTATTTATTTCATTCTATTTTGCTAAGAAATATAATAACCTAAATAATACGAGTATAAGAAAGAGGCTACAATATTATAAACTGCAGTCGTAAAGAAGGGCGCGCACACACGCACGTACTGTATAAATCAAAGCGTCACATGGAAGATACTATTTTCCATTAATTTCTAGGACAAATATTTTAAATCTGTGCACAGAAAATTTTCCTCCAAGGATTTATTCCTAGAACTATTATCTCCCCTGAAACATAATGGACATTTTTCTAAATATTCTGCATTTCTTACCTAATGAAGAAAGCGAATAATCTAGTTATATAAGGTATTGTGATCACTACACACATTATAAAAAATATATTCTAGTAAGTAAAAATTTATTATCATCATGTCAGCCTCGGTGATGCATGCCCGCCTCTGGATCCGAAGGTCGCTGATTCAAACCCGGCCGTGGTCGATTAATTTTTTCTGGACGTCAAAATATTGGGCACGAACTTCCTTCGGGAGGTATCATAAATAGTGGGTCCACGGCACATTAAAAAACTCAAAGTCTAGAAGCCTGGGGACCAAATACCCTGGTCTTTTCACGTCCAACTCTAACCTCTGTAGGAAAATAAGCGTAACTAAATTAGACTCCTATTTAAACCTCCACCAGAAGGCCCTTTGCTCCTTGCATGGAGTGAAAAAGATTCGATCCTTCCCAAGCCATTCATTTCTAGGGTAGGCCTATATAAAGTCAATAGGATTAGCATGATAAACAGAAAGTAGAATCTTAATAATAAGTGGAATGAAGAAAAATATATTTCAGGGAATGCTTTATATTGTTTTCACCTTCCGCGCTATGGTAAGAATTAAAGCAAAGGGGAAAATTCACCAATAAAACAGATTATATAACTGAACTCATGTAATGTGCACGAGTACCTTGACTAGAAATTAGTTTCAAAGACCGCCACGCAAGACTTTCAGCCTGAATTTGTGCAAACGATATCTGGCTTATAACTACCCTTCAGAGAAACGTTACGAAGAATTATTGAAGTAAAAGTTTCAGCTCATTCTACTGTACGAAAATAAACACGAGCAATATTGCAAAGAATGTAATGGCCTAATAGAATAATATAATAGAAGTTATTGTTCTTTCGGGTTCACAGTTATAATTTTAATTGACTTACATGTAGCCCACTTACATTTAATTTTTATTTTCTAGGAAGTAATATATTTATTTTATATTGTTCTGTTCCTGTATTTAATAAACTTTAAATAAACTTAATAAACTGTAAACATTGTTAACGTAGCCTATAGTCTTGGGGCATGAAAGATAAACTTACAATGTTTAATTTTAATAGGATATGCCGTAAATAAAACCAGCCTGGACAAAAATAAGGGATTCTGTGACAACCAGGTCTATGTACAAGGATGAGGCGTTTAATGGGTGAATACAATGGATTACAGTGAATTCCTATTAAGGAATCGATAACTGCATAAACAACATGAGTCCATTTTTGTTGTTGAAATTGAGTTAAGTGTGGTGCAGCATTTGTACAGCTTGGACGCGTGGGTGTGTTTGTACTCCAGGTTAAATTATTCCTTGTATAAACAACCGTCCTGGAATCGTGTGAAGAAGACTAATAAAATAATGTTATACTTTGGTCAGTCTTCAGACAATGGAATGAGTAGATATTTTCCGCTCTAGAGTAAACAAGTAAGTAAGTAAGTCTGTCAGGGGGTCGGGGGTCCATCCCCGGAAAATTTTTAAATACTGAACTAATAAAAATCACATTTTACGATATTTTAGCACTCAAAAACTAGTTAGGAAATTCGTTTACCATACTCTATGACATGCCAATGTACACAAGAAATCATTACCTAGGTGGGGGGGTCCACCCCCGGAAAATTTTTAAATATTGAATTAATGAAAATCACATTTTACGCTATTTTAGCACAGATAAACTAGTAGGAAATTTGTTTACCATACTCTAAGACATTCCAATGTACACAAGAAATCATTACCTAGGTGGGGGGTCCACCCCCGGAAAATTTTTAAATATTGAATTAATGAAAATCACATTTTACGCTAGTTTAGCACTAAAAAACTAGTTAGGAAATTTGTTTACCATACTCTAAGACATGCCAATGTAAACAAGAAAATGTTACCTAAGTCGGGTGTCCACCCCCGGGAAATTTTTAAATGTTGAACTAATGAAAATCACATTTTACGCTATTTTAGCACTGAAAAACTAGTTAGCAAATTTGTTTACTATACTCTAAGACATGGCAACTTAAACAAGAAATTGTTACCTAAATTATAATACTTATTACTATTTATAAGAAAAGTTAAATAGCACATGGAACAGTGGACATAATATGCCTACTCATTATGTTATGAAAAGAAAATAACTGCTATATCATATTTGACACACCAACAAATCTTGTTTAGTTAAATAAATATATATTTTTTTAATTAGTAATTAGTAATTAGCCCATATGCATCCCTGTTGGGCAAGGGCCTCTTTCATAGAAAGGTGGCTGGGTACTGCAGTCCCGGTTAGCCATTCCGGGAAAGTTCAGCCTAGTTTATTGTCCTGAGAGCTGCGTTCACAAGTTGTTTCCACTCTCTTCAGTCTTTAGCTCTCGTTGTCCATCTGTTGCCAAAGGTCCTCCTAAGTTCGTCTTCCCATCGATTTATACAAATATAGAATTTTAGGTTTTGCCTCTTGGGGGTTCAAACCCCCAGAACCCCCCCTTTCCTAATCCACTGTGGATTCTGCTTCCATGTTGTCGATTTGGTGAAACTTCTGCAATTCAAATAATTGTCTTAAAAGAAAAACACCTGACTATAATAATTATTAATATACATTTTTTCCTTGCGCCCCCCCGCCCCCGGGTATGGGCGCCCATGGCTGTCGAAATTCTTCATCTTTATCTTTATAAAGAATTAGAAGAGACCTTTTGGAGTTATAGAACTTGACCGTTTTTATTTTTAACATATAAAACTCTAATTTTGCAACAATTTTCAACCCCCCTCCCAGAAAATTCATAAAACGATAATATTTTGCCCCCCCCCCAGAAATTTCAATGACGCAGTCTGCGTCTTAACCCCCCCCCTGTGGGCACCCCTGCTGTCTCACTCTTAGGTCATATGAGTAATGTGCCAGAGTGAGACATATGTACTGGTTTTTGTTTACTTGAGGATTCCTTTTTAGAAAAGTAGGATTACTCCCACAAAGTCTCTGGCCTTGAAGACTAACCCAGCCAGCGAGCTTCTCGTTACGTCTCGTTACCAAGATGCGCGGATTCGTTGCGCGTAAGATCAGTGAGCTACTGCTGGGCAGAGAGTAAAGATCATGCTGCATGTTGCCAGTGGTAGAAAATACTGTAATAGTTGAGTGGAGGGATAATGCCGCAGAGACAGAGACAGACAACAGGGTGCTGCTACCTCCCCTAGGCAGGAACTCTACGAACGGTGAGACTCGCTCCTAAGGTATATACATAAAAACCCAGAGACTTTGTGGAGGTAATCCTACTCTACAACAGATAGACTTACTTACTTGTTTACTTTAGGGCCAGTTCTAGGGCGCACAATACCTACCCATTCCACTGTCTCAAAAGATTCTGATCAAAGTATACGTGAAATCAAGTCTCTTATTGTTAGCAACTAAAATTTTTGTAGTTGTCAAATATATATTAATGTAAATTAAATTTATAATACCTTTGCCTGATTTAAAGTGTTTAATGTTCATTGTTGTAATCCCAATATTAACAAACTATCCAATCATTGAGATGTAAACTATAATAATAACATGCTTAAAAGTTAAAACACGTGTCCTTGTAAATACAGCATAAGTCCGTAACATTTATTACGATACAGAAAAATAACAATAAAATGTATCATCCTGAACTTTTATTTAAAAGTAGCCCAATGAAGATACTTTAAACTGATTAAACTGATATTTTCACCATTTAGGATCAAAACTATTTTTCCTTGTTCTGTAAAATTTACTTTTCAGGACTATTGTTGTTTATGCAACTACCAATCCTAATGAAGTTTACAAAACTGCCAGCAAGGATTCTGGATGGATTACTTCCTAACGGCATTTTCGTACATTTCGCAATCGCAATCGTTACGTTACGTGCCTGAATCGCTGTAAGCTATTTTGTCTTATATAAGAGAAAACTCCATGTGCTCATCCATTTCTGTCATGTCTGATGCGATAGCCTGGTTTAGTGTTGAGGTGGGAGGCGCGAGATGGCACACGTGTTTCAAGACGGAGCAGTGACATGTAACACATGAGATGGTGGCATAATTAATGTCCCGCACGAGAAGTGTTGCACTGTCAGTTCCAGGTGTAACAAATTGCTTCTGTTGCACACAACCAAATAACAAAACAATATAATAGACGTCTCAGAATACTGGCTCGCACTTAATTGTGTATTCTGTAGAGTAAGTTTGTCCACTAGAATATGATACATATTCTTGCAAATTATTGAAGTATTGTACTATAGGCCTAATAAAGAAAGAGGTAGGCCTATCACAGATCTAAGTTTTTAGAAAGCAAAATACTCTGTTTAATCAATATCATGTCAAAGTGAGGTTAGATCGAATTGTCACCATGGCTGAATTTTTCCCCCCGCATTATTATCAGTGTGCCATTCATAAAAGTTCCAATTTTACAGGTGACAACTTTACAAAAATGTTATGACAATTTTGCAGAGTTGTATAGGCCTAACAAATTTACAAATTGTTATCTCTCAATTCATTGGAGTTGACAGGTAAAAGTCTTACACATCTATCAAAATCTTAGGATACCTACCATTATAAAACTTTTTTGTTAACGCATTTACAAACCAAACAAAAACAAAAAAGTAGAATTATTATTATAGAAGTGACAGACATAGGCCAAGTAATATAAATGTGTGGCATAAACTGGCAAATTGTTTTTATGATTTAAGCTTTCTTGTTAATAAAATTGCTAAATTGTTTTGTTAATAATGAACACTAGTAATAGTGAAATTAGCAGTATTCAAAGAGAAATATAATTCAATGGTAATAATCAATTGCTTATGCATCACATTAATGTTGAGATCAATTATTGCACGCGTTTATGAGAGCCATCTACAATGTATTAAAGTAACTTTACGTTTGACATAAGATTGTCGCACTTATGAAGTGCTCTTTTTAGTCTGACAATTACATTAATTTGCCTGTCGTGTAAGGAGAAGTAATATTTATGAAAAATACAATTGTCATAACATATTGACAAATTTGTCAGACTTGACATAATTGTATTTGTCACACCTCTAGAGTTTTATGAAATAGGGCTCAGATTGTAAACCCAAGAAACCAGGACACCTTGCTGAACAATACAATATTCGAGCTTTTTCAGAATGTTCTTTATTTAAGACCATTTACGAATGAAGCATTTAATTGTTGCAATTAGAATAATAATATAAAGCAAATAGAAATAAAATATGTTTATTAATTACTCGGAGTAGGGTCGTTATTATTATTATTATTATTATTATTATTATTATTATTATTATTATTATTATTATTATTTTTATTATTATTATTATTATTATTATTATTATTATTTTTATTATTATTATTATTATTATTATTATTATTATTATTATTATTATTATACTTAGTTTGTCTTTTCTGGATGTCCTGATTTTTGTTTCCCAAGCTTTTCTTATACAAGGACAATGTCTTCAGTGTATCACTAACAAATATATTTGCATTTTCAATGCACTAAACTACACTAGTGTAAAATCTAAACTAGTAGGCAGGAACAGGCACAAAGTAAAAGGCAAATTTTCTCGGGACACTGGGACAATATGCTCAAAACAGGGATTGTCCCGGAAAAACCGGGATTAGCCTATCCAATAGTCCTGAAAAAGAATTTTACAGTACCGACAGGAATCGTCTAATTTAGATGTGATAAAACTAGTAGTTCTGTGGTCAATAGACCTTTCGTCCATTCGTTTAATTTACGCAATAAAACTGGCAACTCTGTGGACAGTAGACCTCGCGTCCAAAACATTTTAAGATCTGCTCTTCAACAGTTAAGGAGAGATCCAACGAGATCTAAAAATAAAAAATCTTTAGGCTATACATACGTCGTTTTTAATGACTTCATGTAAAATTGGAAGAAAATCGAACAACGCGTTTGGTCGTGACTGCAAAAGAATCACATTTTCAGACGAATTGCCGGTAAACCATTAGAGTTACGTCAAAGAATGTAGCGGAACAAAATTTTAGAAAATTTTACACTCGAGAGTGGAAGTGGTCCTTAATATATTTTGCGAGGGTCGCCCAGAAAGTAAAGAACGATTTGACATAACTAAATAATAACGAAAGATATCAACACAAAACTTATTTAGAAAGATACAGTACCTTACTCATTTCTCAACGTAATCGCCATTGCTGTCAAAGTATGTATTATAACCAGGCTTTAAAACTTAGTGCCCGAACCCACAGAGGGAGATGATTCCGGTTACCAACAACCTGAGTATAGGGGGTGGGGGGTGATTGCGTAGGCTGATAAGACAGTCATTGATAGTAGTACTGAGAAGTGAATGCGCTCATAGTACGGTGGCTCTCAAATTGGTCAACAGTGTACCTTGTCATTGTGTGTGTTTATAAATTTATAATACGTGTTCGGCATGCCGAAAGTAAATTGTTCTAAAACGCAAACATATATTGAAACATTTGGGAGGGACTATTTTACACAAAACGCACTTAACGCATTGTAACGCACTTAATACAAATACGGAAGGAGACATTGAGCAAACAACATAACCGTAAGTTGTACTAAGATATTGATTTATTGTAGTCTGTATAATAAAATAATATTATTATGTGTATAAGGGAAAACTAAAGCGAGTCTTATTTTGTGGTTGTAGGTACAGTATCGTCTTGCATGCTTGTAATGTGAGTTTAGAGAATGAGAAATTATTTTGTGGTCTTCCTATACCTGTATTCTGGTTTGTTTACTATCACGTGAACTAGCATATGGTAGCTAGCGCATACGCCGAGCAAAGTCTGTACAGTACGGTTGCTGTTAACATATTCGATCGGGCACTAAGTTTTAAAGCAATCATGAGCAAACCCCTATCCATTGACACGCAACCCGCAAACTTGGTCAACTTACACATAGTTCGAAAAGAACGGATAGATGGAGACACAAACAGACAATAAGTGCAGTGGCGGTTGCTCATTCTTAGGGAAACACTAATTTCACTTTATAGTATACATTACAATATACAAATAATACAAACAATTTCGTATTTTAAATTATTCTTTTACGTGTGCAATTATTTCATCATACAAAGGCTTAGAATGTGCCATAACGCCTTTCCAATCGGAACTGTGTGGCAATCCGTCACTGCTTGCAAAGAGATATGATTCATGCACGGGAATAATCCACCACGTACCCCGAATGTCCGCAATGCCATCTTGTGTCTTATGCGGGAAGGTCGAGAACCACAAGTGGTTCGCGAACCAGTAAATGCCCATGTATGTTTTAAAGCCTGATTATAACGTGGTGCCAGTTTTTGAATGCCGATGTTATATAACTCTTCATGGCAAATGAAGACACTTTTAAGTAGCAATACAATAATTATTTTTATGGCATGGGTACTCCACTGGAGTAATTGAATACATTTTAATCTAGGCAATAAGTTAGGAGAATGAAACGAAAAATAGGTTTCAGCTTGTCATATTTCAGGAGTTTCAGGAGTTTATTTTTTTATTTTTTATTTCTTTCTTTCTTTCTTTCTTTCTTTCTTTTTAAAATCCTCATAAACGTCTCTGTGGCCTTTTAGGTGTTGTGTTCATTGGGTCAGGCTGCGGTCTTCCTATGAATTTCTACACCACGAGGAACCGAAGTATAATAGGGCTTCTCCTACGTCCTTTGCTCCCCCCCCCCCTCCCAAAGAAGTTGAATGTTGAGTACCCGACTTCCAAATCTTCATTCATATGCCCAGTTTATTAGTGACTTAATTGTTTACAATACTTTATTGCAACGTATGTTACTGTTGGATCCATTCTCGCACCCACATGGAAAGTTTCTTCTTCTTCTTTTTTTTTACTGAAAGACTGAAAATAATATTCGCGGCAACTTTCTTCTTTGAACACATGATATCAATTGTAGGCAAGACGGAAGATAAATGTACTGAAGAAGTACATTTATCACTTGATAATGTATTTCTGACACTTCTGTACTCTTCTTTTGAGACAAAAATGTGAAAAATTTCACAATAGGTGTAAACAGTTCTTTCAACTTAGTGTCAAATAGAAGACACAAATGTGTCAAACTGTCTAATATAAACGTACTCTATACGCGGCCTCTTTTTAGGCTTTAAAGAAAATATAACGCCGGTAGAGATAGCATGGATCCGTGCTTCTCAATTTCCAACTTTGCTGTGTTTGATTATACTTTTAATGATAGCCTAATATGTGCACAATATGCATTGTTTTGATTAGACTTTTCAGGCTGTGTTTTTTATGAGTTAAAATGCATTCCTTATAACTTTTCGACGTTTTAGAATGACCCATTTTGGAATGCAGTGTTAAACTGTACAGCATCTTTCAAATAGTAGGTAAACACCAATTCCGTAGGTTGAAATAGATTATTAAGCATTCTCACAGCTTCCTTTGTTTACTCCGTTAACTAGAGCAAAACCTTCACTAAAACAAAAGAAGGACGTTCCCTCGCGTTAGTGACTGGACATTGTCCGTTTCCTTGTTTCTAAGAGAATAAAGTATGTACATATGCAGCTTTCATGCCATGGGTAAAGGGAAAGTGGGTGTTAGGGCATGGTTCCCAAACTTTTCGATCACATGACCCTCTTTTGGTAAATTAGATTATTAGCGACTCATTTCCACCCATATTGTTGCTTCATGATCTTTTCTTAGAAACTGCGCGCGCAATTCAGGCCGCCCGGGGGGGGGGGGGGGATAACATGGTGCAAGTTACGCCATTAGGTTTTTTTTTGTGTATGAGGTTGGAAGAAATCCATAATTGGGGGTATGTGAAAAATATTGAAGTATTTGTAAAATAAATATTCATTATGCTTCTCGAGAAAAGTTAGGCCTACGATAGATAGAAGATGTATTTTGTTCGACCCTGAAATTCGATCTCGAGTTTTCAACATAAACGCATGTTTTGAGGTACCCTGAATAAAAAAGATTATTTCCAAAGACGTGTCTGTGTTCATGTGATCACCATCGCTTGAGAAAAAAAGTTATAGGCTATATAGACCTATATATATATAGCCTACTAAATTTTATATAGCCTACCTTAGATATCTTTTCGGGGTGTTACACAAAGATTGGCGGCAACTTCTCTGATTTTACTACCTCTTTTTTTGTTTGTTAAAATGGCTCTAACCGGTTTTATAAAAAAAAACTGTACATAAGGTCCTTAAGCCAAGGCCTCAAGCTTTTATTTGAAACATTTTTAGTAATACTTTCTGAAGAGTAGTTTTAACTGATCAGATGAAACATGAATCTGCGCGAGAATTCCGCTTCGAAACCACTCCACAAGCTTATATTGTTACCGCGCATCTTCAAACCAAGCTTCTTGTATCACTTTCCCTGTTCAAGCCAGTCATAGTCTGTACAAACTCAGGCTTTAATTCTTGCATGGCGAACAGTAGGCATACATCTTTGCTCCAGGCTGAAACAACTGAATACGCTCTCTCCAATACGGGTTTTTTTTTTAGGTAGATTTCGAAGAAAAATCTACCTATTGCAATGGATACCATGTCATGATTTTCGAAAAATTCTTTCATATCTTTACGTTTCATGCTCGCCCGTTCAATTTTTTTTTTTTGTGATATTTATATATATATATATATATCTTTACACGCTAGCGGCCGTAATTTTGAAGATATTTGAACCAAATTTTATTATGTCATTCCTAGGCCCAATAGTTCGGACAAGTTCGTTAATGAGAAAATTTGGCCCAAGGGGGTGGTCGGGGGAGGGGGTTGAAATTTTTAAAAATGTATATCACGGCCCCTATGAAGTATAGAGGGAAACTTTGTTGGAATAAATTAGAGTACTCCCTATGGAGCTCACAGTGACACCAACGATTCGGGGGTTCGAGTGAGGGTGGGGGATGAAAATTCGAAACTTTTGAAACCACGTCTTGTGGGGTATCGTTGAAAAGCTCTTGATGAGTACTCTACAAATCAATAAATAGTTTCTTGATAGCTCTCATATGACGCGAGATTTTAATGTTTGAAAATAATAACACTTAAAAGAATTATTATAATATCATAATTTTGTCTTGTTTAGCGGCTTTGCTAATTTTATTCATTGCAGATCTTGCGCACGGCCTTCCAGAATATTATATCCTATTCTTGTTTTCAAAACAAATGATTGTAGGCTTTTGCTCTTTACCGAATTCAGTCCTTATTATTGCGGGTTTGCCGTGCCAAGGCTAAAGAAGGAGAGTGCTGCGCAGCGACAATAAATTAAACCAAAAGCGCTTCGAAATCTACCTCAGCCTCTAGGCCTGCCTAGAGGGATTTTTTAATTTTATATCAGATTAAATGTAAATTTACTGTTACGAGCCTTTACGATTTAAACAGTTAATTTTGATCTATCTGTATTTTAAGTTCTATTGTATTTATAATTTAATAATTTTAATGCAATTAATATTGCACTGTTGTAACAATAGTCTGAGCCTAATCGAGACTCAAATGTACTATAATTTTTAACGTTTAGTTTGTTAACCCGACCGCCGGCGTGGTCCTGTGGTTAGCGTCGCTGACTATAGATCCGTTCCTCCTCGGATTTTTCTGAGGTAGGGAGGTTTGGTAGGGGTGCACTCAGCCTCGTGATTAAAATTGAGGAGCTATTTGATAGAGAAGTAGTGGCTCCGGTCATAGAAATCCACCATTTACAGCCGTGGGTGTCGACATGCTGACCACGTGCCCCCAATCCTGCCATCTGCCTTTGGTAGATAACGCAGCGGTCGGGTGGTAGGCCATATCCCCCAGGGATGTAGTGCCACGGAGTTTAGTTTAGTTTTTTTTAGTTGTGCTGTATAAAAGAAATTAATTGAGGGATCAGCGCACCAATGGTCTATCCCCTCCAACATTGAAAATTAGTGATGCTATCTGCATGACTAAAGTGTGGGCTTTCTTATCATATTGAAGTTGAACCGATTACGTCCAGTGTTGGTAGCTTTGACGATGATAATCTATTCTTTGAAGCATAATATTCTTCTTGTATAAGGGCAACCAAAGTTTTAATTTTATGACAATCTGATTTCTGTAACTGAGGAAGGTGCTGCACGAATGGCAGTGAGCTTTTTTATGTACTTCATCTTTTGTAGTACTTAATAATCATTGCAATTTATAAATAAAACTAATACAAGTGGCGTCCCTCTTAGAATAATGTTCCATTACATGTAAAAATCCAACATTTATTGAAATATTTTTCCTCCTCTGTCAAGTAGAAATAAGTATCCGTGCAACAGTGGTCTAACAAAAAAATAAATCCCTTTAGGCAGGCCTACAGGCGGAGGTAGATTTCGAAGTGCTTTTGGTTTAATTTATTGTCGCTGCATAGCACTCTTCTTCTTTAGCCTTGGCATGGCAAACCTGCAGTAATAAGAACTGAATTCGGTAAAGAGGAAGAGCCTACAATCATTTGTTTTGACAACAAGAATAGGATATAATATTCTGGGAGGCCGTGCGCAAGATTAGCAATGAATAAAATTAGCAAAGCCGCTAAACAAGACAAAATTATGATATTATAATAATTCTTTTAAGTGTTATTATTTTCAAACATTAAAATCTCGCGTCATATGAGAGCTATCAAGAAACTATTTATTGATTTGTAGAGTACTCATCAAGAGCTTTTCAACGATACCCCACAAGACGTGGTTTCAAAAGTTTCGAATTTTCATCCCCCACCCTCACTCGAACCCCCGAATCGTTGGTGTCACTGTGAGCTCCATAGGGAGTACTCTAATTTATTCAAACAAAGTTTCCCTCTATACTTCATAGGGGCCGAGATATACATTTTTAAAAATTTCAACCCCCTCCCCCGACCACCCCCTTGGGCCAATTTTGCCCATTAACGAACTTGTCCTAACTACTGGGCCTAGAAATAACATAATAAAATTTGGTTCAAATATCTTCAAAATTACGGCCGCTATCGTGTAAAGATATATATATATATAAATATCACAAATTTTTTTTTTTTTAACGGGCGGTGGTTTCGTACTTAGGGGAGCATGAAACGTAAAGATATGAAAGAATTTTTCGAAAATCATGACATGGTATCCATTGCAATAGGAAGATTTTTCTTCGAAATCTACCTAAAAACTAGGCCTATTGCAGGGTCTCATAAAAATGATATATCTGAAAAATCTGAACAACAGACTTTGTAATAATGTAGTTAAGTTGACCAAGCAACGTAGAACACCCCACTACCAACAATACTGCATTCTTGAGATTGTATGGAAAGCTTAGAACTTAACTTGCTTTTTCTTGCTTAGACCACTGTTGCACTGATCCCTCAATTTGAAATGTAATTCACAATCCACTAAAAATGTGGTTTATTAAATGATGTTTTGGAATATTCATAACATAGACCTATATCACTGTTACAGTTACTGTATTAGACTCTTTATGCAGCTACAAGAGGATACATTGAATTTCAAAATAATAAAATACATCACTTGCCAAAGTTTTGTTTTGTATATCGTAATTTTAAATATTTTGTATTTTTGATTGATTTTAACGTTCCGATTACTTGCTTAAGATTTTACTGTGTGACGTGCAGATGTGCTGATAATGGGTGACACAAACATAGACTTGTTAAAAAGAACCAAGAATAATGTCTCATATAGTACCCTCATCCAGAGTTTTGGTTTAAGGCAATGTAATACAATATACCCAACAAGAGAAACTTTAAGAAGTGCAACTCTAATTGATCATATACTAGTTAGCAACTATGAAAATAATTATAATATATATAATGTAACAAGTGACATAAGTGACCATTTTATACTAATTTGTGAAATAGAGAGCACTGAAAGCAAGAATGATATCTATATAAAAGAAAACAAATGCCTAGATAAAAAAAATTAATTACAGAAAGTTGAATGAATGGGTTTATGGTCCGTGAAAATTACAAAGGACTGGCCTTCTAAAAGATGCTTTAAATGTTTAATGGCGCTATATATTGCTAATAGTTCGCGATCATAAGCACTGTATCTGGACTGTGCTTTAGTGAGAGTTCGTGAGAAGAAACTGAGAGGTCGGGCTGCGCCGTCAGTATCCTGTTGAAGAACTCCTCCTATTGCGACGTCCGACGCATCTGTTACCAAGGAGAGTGGAGCACCGGGAATAGGATGTACCAGGGCCGCTGTGTTACAGAGGGCTTCCTTCATTGCAGCAAAAGAGGTTTGTGCTTCTTCGTTCCAGTCCAGCAGTTTTGTGCTGTTTTTCTTGTGTCCGCTAAGTAATTTTGAGAGGGGCTGTTGCAGCTTGGCGCATTCTGGGATGAATCTGTGGTAGAAATTCCCAAGAATCGGCGCAATCCAGTGGCTGACTGTGGCTCTGGAAAATTCTTAATGACACTAACTTTCTCAGGTAGAGGCTTCAGACCTTGAGGACTGATTTCGTACCCTAAGAATTTGATCTGCTGCACACCGAAAATGCATTTGGCAACATTGATGCATAAGCCGTATTCATTTAGTCGTTCACAGAGGATGCGGATATGTTGAAGGTGCACTTTATCGTCTGGAGAAGCAACCAGGATATCGTCTAAGTAACAAAAGACAAAATCTAACCCTTTGAGTACCATGTCCATAAATCTTTGAAAGGTCTGTGCTGCGTTTCTTAGTCCAAAAGGCATGAATGGAAATTCAAATAGTCCCAAAGGTGTTGTGATGGCCGTCTTCGGTATGTCCGCTTCTTGCACCGGTATCTGTTGGTACGCACGTACAAGGTCAATGGATGAAAATATGGAAGCTCCATGTAGGATGTGGTTGCAGTCGGTTAAAAAAGGTATAGGGTATCTGTCGGGTACTGTGATATGATTGAGTTTCCTATAATCCCCACAAGGCCTCCAATCACCAGATTTTTTCTGAGTTAAGTGCAGAGGACTAGCCCAACAACTTTTCGAGGGTCTACATAACCCTTGCTGGAGCATGAAGTCAAATTCCTTACGGGCTGCTAAGAGTTTTTCAGCTGAGAGTCGTCTAGTTTTGGCAAACACTGGTGGGCCTTTCGTTTCGATGAAATGTTCAATGTGGTGGCTTGCGATTTTTGTGTTGAGAATGTTAGGTCGCAGAATGTCAGGAAATTCATGTATAATCCGCTGATATTGGTTATTAATTTCCGTTAGCTGGACCTGAAGTTTGTAGTTGTGAGAAGAGGTACCATACGCGGTCAAGTGTGTGTTCCCGTCTATTAAGCAATGTTTAGAACTGTCGACGAGTAAATTGAAATGCGACAGGAAATCGACTCCTATTATAGGTTTACCTACTTCTGCGATTATGAATGGCCAATTGAATGTTCGACGTAAACCAAGGTCAAGTGTCATAAGTCGTTGACCATACGTCTGGATCCTAGTACCATTCGCTGCAAAAAGTTCAAGTTTATTTGGTGACTTCTTTTCACTGTGTGTTGGTGGCACTACAGAGACATCTGCACCGGTATCAATCAGGAACTGGGTTGCTGTCCCTTTGTCACTAATAAAAAGGCGACTCAGCTCTAACCCCTGGCTCCCTGTCGCCGTGGAGAGTAGGGGAACTAGTTTTCCGGTCCGTTGTGAGGTGTAGCTCGGAGAGACATGCTGCATGGCTGTAGACATCTGTATGCCTCCTCGCCAAATTTAGTGTGGTAGTAACATTTCCCTACCTTTGTTGTCTGTCCTGTTTCTGCATTCCTACCTCTGGATCTGGACCTAGACTTTGGTCTACCCTGTCGGCGGCGGTCGGCGAAAACATGCTTACTCAACTCTGCAACATGGAGTGAGAGCTCAGAAACTTGCTTCCTCAGTTCCTCTATTGAGTTGTTCATTGGTTGCGTAACAGCAATAGGAGCAACATGGTACGAGCTTGTGGGTTTTAGCTCCCAAATCTTGTCTGCCATGCTCGACAGTTTCGTCAGATCGTCACTACTCACTGACAGGATAGCATGCATTTCTCTTGGTAGCCACTGTAACCATAAAGTTTTAAGAAAATTCTCGCTTACCTTGTCTGAAGCTAAATTTCTCATTTCACAAAGTAATTGCGACGGTTTACGATCCCCGAGTTCCAAGTCTGTCAATAGTCGCTGTGTTCGTTGCGTTTCACTATCTGCGAAAGTTGAAATAAGACGCTTTTTGATTGCATCATATTTACCGGAAGACGGAGGATTCGTGAGAATATCGGCCACTTGTGTCAGAATTTCTGAGTCAATTGAACTCACCACAGTGTCATATTTAGTTTGGTCCTGGGTGATCTTCGAGTTACGGAATTGTGCTTCAAGTTTAATGAACCATATCCTCGGATCAGGCTTCCAAAACGGCGGAACTTTGATAGATACGCGGGCTACTACGGTTTCTTGGTTTTCCTGAGCAGTTCCAGCTGTAGTCTGCTGTACTTCTTCCATCGGGTCACCACTGAGGTGCCGATGCATCGGGGTCACCACTGAGATGTTATTGGTAGTATAATAAATAACTACTAAAGTTTTACACTCACATTTATTTGTGTTCTTTCGTATTCAGGCTACTGCGACTATCTTCGCCGTAACTTTATTTAACAATGTCAACAGAGAAAAAAAAAAAACAAAAGAGGGAAACAGAACACTGAGGGCTGAGTTTTCATTATAATTTTCTGTTTCCTTTATGAGAGTATATTACACAATACACTACAATACCTTAGTAGCAATGTATTTTGTATAGAAGACACTGATACTGATATAAATAATATATATGAAACATTTTGTAAATATATTGCAAAGGGGGTTAGAAAATGTTATCATGAACAGATGAATAGACCCTGCAAGAAACAACCATTAAAACCTTGGGTTACCGAAAAATTACTTAAACTCATACATGAAAAAGATACTTTATTTCAGAAAAATAAAGTTAAAAATCCTTCTAGATATGTATTACTCAGCTCTAACCCCTGGCTCCCTGTCGCCGTGGAGAGTTGGGGAACTAGTTTTCCGGTCCGTTGTGAGGTGTAGCTCGGAGAGACATGCTGCATGGCTGTAGACATCTGTATGCCTCCTCGCCAAATTTAGTGTGGTAGTAACATTTCCCTACCTTTGTTGTCTGTCCTGTTTCTGCATTCCTACCTCTGGATCTGGACCTAGACTTTGGTCTACCCTGTCGGCGGCGGTCGGCGAAAACATGCTTACTCAACTCTGCAACATGGAGTGAGAGCTCAGAAACTTGCTTCCTCAGTTCCTCTATTGAGTTGTTCATTGGTTGCGTAACAGCAATAGGAGCAACATGGTACGAGCTTGTGGGTTTTAGCTCCCAAATCTTGTCTGCCATGCTCGACAGTTTCGTCAGATCGTCACTACTCACTGACAGGATAGCATGCATTTCTCTTGGTAGCCGCTGTAACCATAAAGTTTTAAGAAAATTCTCGCTTACCTTGTCTGAAGCTAAATTTCTCATTTCACAAAGTAATTGCGACGGTTTACGATCCCCGAGTTCCAAGTCTGTCAATAGTCGCTGTGTTCGTTGCGTTTCACTATCTGCGAAAGTTGAAATAAGACGCTTTTTGATTGCATCATATTTACCGGAAGACGGAGGATTCGTGAGAATATCGACCACTTGTGTCAGAATTTCTGAGTCAATTGAACTCACCACAGTGTCATATTTAGTTTGGTCCTGGGTGATCTTCGAGTTACGGAATTGTGCTTCAAGTTTAATGAACCATATCCTCGGATCAGGCTTCCAAAACGGCGGAACTTTGATAGATACGCGGGCTACTACGGTTTCTTGGTTTTCCTGAGCAGTTCCAGCTGTAGTC
Source organism: Ectobius pallidus (assembly GCA_964059195.1). Lineage (NCBI taxonomy): Eukaryota > Metazoa > Arthropoda > Insecta > Blattodea > Ectobiidae > Ectobius > Ectobius pallidus. The sequence goes on along the minus strand of CAXKWD010000003.1, from coordinate 143,615,383 downwards.
TGCTGTACTTCTTCCATCGGGTCACCACTGAGGTGCCGATGCATCGGGGTCACCACTGAGATGTTATTGGTAGTATAATAAATAACTACTAAAGTTTTACACTCACATTTATTTGTGTTCTTTCGTATTCAGGCTACTGCGACTATCTTCGCCGTAACTTTATTTAACAATGTCAACAGAGAAAAAAAAACAAAAGAGGGAAACAGAACACTGAGGGCTGAGTTTTCATTATAATTTTCTGTTTCCTTTATGAGAGTATATTACACAATACACTACAATACCTTAGTAGCAATGTATTTTGTATAGAAGACACTGATACTGATATAAATAATATATATGAAACATTTTGTAAATATATTGCAAAGGGGGTTAGAAAATGTTATCATGAACAGATGAATAGACCCTGCAAGAAACAACCATTAAAACCTTGGGTTACCGAAAAATTACTTAAACTCATACATGAAAAAGATACTTTATTTCAGAAAAATAAAGTTAAAAATCCTTCTAGATATGTATTACTCAGCTCTAACCCCTGGCTCCCTGTCGCCGTGGAGAGTTGGGGAACTAGTTTTCCGGTCCGTTGTGAGGTGTAGCTCGGAGAGACATGCTGCATGGCTGTAGACATCTGTATGCCTCCTCGCCAAATTTAGTGTGGTAGTAACATTTCCCTACCTTTGTTGTCTGTCCTGTTTCTGCATTCCTACCTCTGGATCTGGACCTAGACTTTGGTCTACCCTGTCGGCGGCGGTCGACGAAAACATGCTTACTCAACTCTGCAACATGGAGTGAGAGCTCAGAAACTTGCTTCCTCAGTTCCTCTATTGAGTTGTTCATTGGTTGCGTAACAGCAATAGGAGCAACATGGTACGAGCTTGTGGGTTTTAGCTCCCAAATCTTGTCTGCCATGCTCGACAGTTTCGTCAGATCGTCACTACTCACTGACAGGATAGCATGCATTTCTCTTGGTAGCCGCTGTAACCATAAAGTTTTAAGAAAATTCTCGCTTACCTTGTCTGAAGCTAAATTTCTCATTTCACAAAGTAATTGCGACGGTTTACGATCCCCGAGTTCCAAGTCTGTCAATAGTCGCTGTGTTCGTTGCGTTTCACTATCTGCGAAAGTTGAAATAAGACGCTTTTTGATTGCATCATATTTACCGGAAGACGGAGGATTCGTGAGAATATCGGCCACTTGTGTCAGAATTTCTGAGTCAATTGAACTCACCACAGTGTCATATTTAGTTTGGTCCTGGGTGATCTTCGAGTTACGGAATTGTGCTTCAAGTTTAATGAACCATATCCTCGGATCAGGCTTCCAAAACGGCGGAAATTTGATAGATACGCGGGCTACTACGGTTTCTTGGTTTTCCTGAGCAGTTCCAGCTGTAGTCTGCTGTACTTCTTCCATCGGGTCACCACTGAGGTGCCGATGCATCGGGGTCACCACTGAGATGTTATTGGTAGTATAATAAATAACTACTAAAGTTTTACACTCACATTTATTTGTGTTCTTTCGTATTCAGGCTACTGCGACTATCTTCGCCGTAACTTTATTTAACAATGTCAACAGAGAAAAAAAAAACAAAAGAGGGAAACAGAACACTGAGGGCTGAGTTTTCATTATAACTTTCTGTTTCCTTTATGAGAGTATATTACACAATACACTACAATACCTTAGTAGCAATGTATTTTGTATAGAAGACACTGATACTGATATAAATAATATATATGAAACATTTTGTAAATATATTGCAAAGGGGGTTAGAAAATGTGTTATCATGAACAGATGAATAGACCCTGCAAGAAACAACCATTAAAACCTTGGGTTACCGAAAAATTACTTAAACTCATACATGAAAAAGATACTTTATTTCAGAAAAATAAAGTTAAAAATCCTTCTAGATATGTATTAGAGGAATACAAAACATGTAGTAACAAGGTAACAAAATTAAAAAGTTAACCAAAAAAGGCATACTTTTCAAAAAGACTAAGTAGCAATAAGCCTAAGGATATGTGGTGTGTTGTAAATGAAGTGCTCAATATTAATCATACACATAAAAATCACATTACTAAACTTGAAGACAATACCACTGACATTTACCACTGAAAATGATATTGAAATTTGCGATACCTTTAATAGGTATTTTGTTAATGCAGTTCATGATTTATTGAAAGACCTACCTGATTCCAATACAGATAACTGTGTAAGGTTAAGGGAGAATAGTTCTATGTTTTTAATGTCCACTGAACACAACGAAATAATGCGTATTATTAATTCATTACGTTATAATAGTAACATAACAGAAGATGGTCTCACCAATATCCTACTAAAGAAGTGTTCGGAAGCTCTTGCTTCACCAATAGTAAATATTGTAAATATGTCATTTAGGACAGGTGAGGTTCCAAATTTGTGTAAAATCGCGAGAGTTGTACCAATTTATAAAGCTGGTGACCAATTTAAACCTTCAAATTACAGACCAATTAGTATACTTTCTGTCATTTCAAAAATTTTAGAGAAAGTTTTTAAGGCTAGACTACTTAAGTTCCTTAATAAAACATCTTTTTTTGTAAAATATCAATATGGTTTTTTATCAAATAAAAGCACGGAATGTGCAGCATTTGATGCGGTAGTTGACATTCAATCTGTTTTGGACAGTAATAAACTAGCAGCAGGCCTATTAATTGACCTAACAAAGGCTTTTGATACGGTAAATCATAATATCCTCATTGAGAAACTAGAAGAAACTGGTATAAGAGGTATACCTCTACAATGGATAAAAAATTATCTTACAAATCGACAACAGTATGTATGTGTAAATAATGTAAAAGGTTCTAGCTTACCTATATCAATTGGGGTACCACAGGGTTCAGTTTTAGGTCCTTTGTTATTCTTAGTCTTTATAAACAACTTAGCAAAACTTGACTTAATAGGTAAAATTAAACTTTTTGCAGATGATATATTCCTACAGTATGAAGGTATTTCTGAGAATGAGATAATGAATAATATGAACAGAGATTTGACATGTCTATCTAAGTGGTTTATCAGTAACAAACTAATAATTAGTATACGTAAAACAAAATAATTTTTTTTCCACAAACCATCTTATAGAGTAGTATCCATGAACAATGTCAAAATTGGAAGTCAATTAATTGAAAGAACGAACTCAGCAACCTACTTAGGACTTACACTAGATAACACGCTGTCTTGGAATACACAATCATTAAAAGTCAATCATTAAAAAAATTACACCAATTAAAGGGATAATGTCTAGATTGAGATACTCGGGATTTGTCCACTCGCACCTAAGAAGTATTTATTTTGCACTAATACACCCGCACTTAGCCTACATGAATATTGTCTGGGGAAAATGTACTAAAGATAAACTAAACCAACTTGAAATTCTACAAAAGAGAGCAATAAAATTCATGTACAATTATCCAAAGAATTATTTTTAGAAACTAACATTCTGCCTCTTAGAATGCAAATCAAGCTTTCTGCATCCCTATTTATCTATAAAATGGAAAAAGAACAAATCATATCAAATCTAAACTTAGTTCATATAAATGAAGTGCATAATTATAACACAAGAAATTCTGACAAAATATTCTTGAAGCACAGTAACTCTAGTAGATATGGACTAAATAGTTTAATTTTGTCTTCTATTAAAGATTTTTATACATTACCGTGTTATATACGGCAATGTAAAACTCTGACTAAATTCAAAAGAGATGCCCGGTCTTATTTAATATACCAATATGCAGATAACTCCTTGCAATAATATTTATGTTAACTTCTTTTGTTATTTTGTCATTATATAAAATTAATAGGTATAAATCTCTGTAGTTCCTGTATGTGTTTATGTTGGATTTATTAATTGTTTTATATTGCCTCATTGATCTATTATAATTTATGTTCAAAAAATGTAAAATTTGACTGTCCCTGTTAACGAGCGTGAGCTCATTGGGACCTTTGTAAAAAAAAAAAAAAAAAAAAAAAAAAAAAAATGACTACAGTCTTGCGAAGTTTTTCACCTGACGAGGGAAAAGAAGAAGTAAATAGCTGAAATGAGCTCTCAGTAAAAATTGATGGGGGAAGAGCGATGGTGTTTTATTTGGGGGGGGGGAAAGATGGACACCCCTCATTTCAGCAATAGGACGATTTGTTGTCAGCTACCATAAATTTCGCGCAAGCATTGCAAATCAAACAATGAGACCGTTTCTTATTAGTGCTAACAACCGTACCTGCCACTAATCATAATAATAATTAATGTAGTCTTTTCGAATTTTCAGGTTTTTTTGCTTATTGTTTTCATGATTGGACAAAGTGCAGCTTTAATTATTGGGTTCCTGCAATGTGATGATTGATGAATAAATGATACTTTTTTTAAGTCATCTTTGAAAGATATTTTACCAGTGTTTCATGCCCTGTTTTCTTTTAATTATACCATTCGTGAACTCCTCCCGAACTTCTGGAGTAGTATTGCAACAAAGTATTTTCAGTTGTTTGTAAACAATAGAATTGTGGTGAGCGAGCGTTTACGTAATGAGGTTATTGAATTCAGCATTTTATAAGAAAGCATCTTCATTACTAAGTCAGCGTTAAAAGAATTCGCCATTGGGAAACGCGGTATGTAAAGTTAGTCAGTGAAATGAATGCAATCTAAAGGAATTTAACTGAGAGAGTCTGTTCTAGTATATTATATACCAATCTTTTATTTTCAGTCGTTTAAATGTTGCAATCTTATCATCTACAACTCCATAGAAGTTACAGAGAATGAATGCAAAATGTACCGGTACCATTAAGAGAGAGTTGTTAGAGTGTTTTCGAGCACTTTGTATCGCGATTTTTCGTGGGCGAAGTTTTAAGGCCGGATCGAAACACTTTGGAAGTATTTGAATGTCTTGACGATTCACTTAAGACAAAAATGTTACTCTAAAAATGATCAAGATATATGAGTAATGTCGTGCTTACGGTTGAGAAGTGATGCAATATTATTTCGTAACGTAGCTAATCGTTTAAATGGGGGGGGGGGGAAAGAGGGAATATCACAAGTTGGACCAATTCCAACAAATAAAGTTTCATAAAACAATAATAATCTTACAGTCTGTAATTTTATTAAAAGATCAAGCAATGCTTTATTTGGGGGAACCAAATTACGGGGAACTTAGCTCTCCAAATGATAGGGGAAAGAAGGGCAATAGTGCTCAACTAATAGGAAACAATCATTATTAATTCTTTTTCGGATAAACATTTAACTAGTCTGGATACTTCATTATTAAACATTTGTTTTCATAGAAGCCATATAGTAGAATCTTTAAACTTTAAAATTCCATTATGAAAATGAATGAAAATGCATAACTAGCACCGAGCGGCATTGTCCGCTGCCGTAGGGCAATACCGCTCTCTAATGATAATCTATTACAGTAGAAACATATGTTGTCTTCCGCAGTGTCATCTCTTCTACTGTGTTTCTGTGTATCATCCTCATCGTTCCCAACGTAACCACAATAATTAATGTGCCAAACCTTTCATATACAGTACTGCGCATAATTCTCCAAAGTGCAGTGGCAAGGTGTACTGAACAATCACCTGTTTGTAAAAAATATATTTGATAATTATTAATTGAGTGTGTTGAATCAACAGAACATTTTGCAACGAGCTTATAATGGTATTTATTAAGACACGCTTCGCTCGTTTCATAATTTTCATAAGTGCCTTAATTACCACTATAGGCAAGTTCCATACGACTGTTTTTGTTTGACCATAATTTGGCTAAATGTTTAAGTTTTGAGATTTTAGATTCATCAAACAGACGGATATGGCTGACCTCGGCAATCAGCTGTCTGAAAGTTCTAATATTTTGCGATAGATAGCAGCTGATGGCGTGCGGTCAAGTCGAAGCTTTTATTAACCTTTTAACCTGAAACCAATGAACTTAGAAATAAACTCAGTTTAATATAAAAATAAAATTAACATGAACATGATTGATTTTATTTTAAATACAGGTTGTTCATTACAGGTTGTTTATTGTTGAAGGTTGTTCCGTGTGCGATATCAATCTATACCACACCAGTGTTGAAAATCTGTACTTAATGGATATCATGAAGAAACTGAACGTTGCGTCACATATAACAAGCGTATTCTATATTTAGTATGGTGGAACAAAAATACATTATTAACACTTAGAACGGAAGAATGAATTGCGGAAATGCAGTTTTTAATGTGCATTCCAGGGCTCACCTAAGGAGTGAACTCCAGCCAACCTGACAGTAGGCAGGAGCCCTTAGCCCTGAGGGTCATCACCTGATTTTGCCATCTTTGTTAGAATGTAAACTGTGGCTTGGTTCTAAAAGGGCCAATGTCAGTTTCTTGCTAAAATGAGATTTATGCATTGGTTACTGACCTCGGCTAGTATTTATCTCTCGTATACTTTTCGTGCCAATGTCTGTTGATATTAATAGACATAATACAGAAACCTTAGAGGCGAATGTCGGAAGTTCTCAGCAAAAAAAAAAAAAAGTCACTTCTATAAAGGCTTCAAAGTCAGTTATAATGTGAAAAGCAAGTTTTATGACATTGGCCTTTTTAGAGCCAAGCCACAGAATTATAATCACACTGTTATGTCCGAGTGCACCATTCTCCGGTTTTCTCAGCTGTTTCGCAACCGGGTTGAAAGTAATATCGGGGTATTCTAAGAAAACCTGTGCACCATTGCTACAATACCGCGGTTTCTAAACGTCCGAGTATATCGCGGTTACTCTGCTACGAATCCATTCCCATTGATAAATTTTGTGTTGGTTTCATCCATGGCCGCTAGTTTCTCTCTCTCTCTCTCTCTCTCTCTCTCTCTCTCTCTCTCTCTCTCTCTCTCTGCACGTCTGCCAGTCACGGTGACTCGTCTATTGACCCAATTTCTTTTATTTGTTGCCTTATTGTTCAATAATAAATGTTCATAAGGATAAAATGGAATATTATATTGCGTATATATGTCTGACTTTGAATTCAAACACCATAGATACTATAACAGTTGTGAAAATGAGTTGGCTACGCCTACTACTGGATGGACCTGGTTCGGTTGAGGTCATTTCACTCGATGTTACATACAGTATTTGTACAGATATGTACCATCGTTCATTCTTCAAATAGATCCCACCTGTCTGTACATGTCAATGAAATAATATTTATGTTTTAAAGAATAATTCTCACACCTGTGCAATCCGAGGCAAAGCACAACCACGAAATCTCTGTTCTGAGTTCGACATAGCCTCGCTTTTATTCCCGGACGACTAGTAGAAATTTTAGGTGCAAAATCATGTACATAGCCATGAAAGGGCTGTTTAATTATGTTCGTGTACGTGCATGTATGATAAATTTATTACATACCCTATATACCGATACACAGGCTATATCGTGATGCATGCAGCCATTCACTGTAAATTTGGCCTAGGCCTACTGGTTTTCCATATTTCATTTATTTGTTGCCTTATTGTTCAGTAATAAATCTTCATAAGGATAAAATTGAATACTATGTTGTCTGAATTAAAACTTTGAATTCAAGCACCATAGATACTGTACCAATCGTGAAAATGAGTTGGTTACGCCTACTACTGGATGGACCTGATTTGGTTGAGGTGAGAAAGGAGGGTTATTTCAATCGATGTTACAGCACAGTATTTGCAAAGATATGTACAGTCAGCAAAATGGATAGCTGGAAATCGTCAACAAAACGAAACCGGTCAGACGTTTAACATCCCCCTACAAGTACATGATCGGTTATCCCACCCATCTCTGTAAGCTGGCAAACGTAAACAGTTGCGGTCAAGTACTTCCTCGTGGCGGAATGGCTCAAATTATATCGCAAATAAATAGAGGTCGCATTGTGGGTATGTGGCAGGCCAATATGGCTAATATGTTGCAATCTCTTGAGGTGTCATATTAGCCTGTCACATACCCACAATGCGACCTCTATTTATTTGCGAAATGATTGCAGCCATTCCGCCACGAGGAAGTACCTGAGCGCAACTGTTTACGTTTTCCAGCTTACAGAGGTGGGTGGGGTAACCCATCATGTACTTGTAGGGGGATGTTATAGTAGGGCTGTTTTAAGTTGGCACAGAATACAGCAGGTAGCTGAAAGTTACTCACTCCACTACCCCCCACTGGCAGAGTGGTAGAGAAAGTTGTGGGGTAATACAGAAATTTGTAGTCCAAGTATTTCCAGATGTCATTCAGTTGTCGTTTTAAAAGCAGACGTGGCGGCTTGTTATTGTGAAGAGTGTTGTACTAAATATTTATTTATTTTATACTAGCTGAAAAGGCCCGGCGTCGCCCGGGCTTTGTATTTTTTAATTTGAAATTAACTTATGGAGAACTTTCGATTTTGAAACTCTAGGTCCTTATATAATATGTACGTATGTAGAACTTGAAATGAAGAAAAAGATTTATCACACTCAAACTATTCCATCAGAAAACGCTAGGTATAGCTTTTTATGGTTCATAGAGGATGTCGAATGCTGCATTCCGTTGTTTCTACACATCATGCTTGGGAGGGGTTGAAATAAGAAGAAACATAAATTACAAAAGATTGTACTGACTTGACGGAAAATTTTACTTCTCATTCTCATGTTACCATACAATCGTTTCGGGGCTGAAATAAAAGAGAAATGAGAAACTTTCATACTTTCCTCCCCTAAAACCCGGGACATAATATACTGCGAGCATAGGACTCAAAATGTTCCATCCCATGCTTAGGGCCTATGATAAACATCCCTATTTCTCAACTAATACAAAGCCTACAGCTATGGATAACGTATCAGCGGAAAGGATTATTTACAGACTTCTGATATAGCATACTCACATACTTAAGTTGTCCCTGCAATACGACCTCTTATTCTACATCAAAATGTGAAGTGAGAAAATATTTCTTATGTCAAGGGTAGAGAAAGTTATGTGACTGCATCACAATGTGCTTTATTTTCGTGGATTTTATACTTCAAGAATTATTTTTACAAATGTATTACATCGATAGCATCAAAATTCGTTAAAGTCCAATATTATGTAGTGTCCAAAGCCCCATATGAACTGTGTAAACAATAAACTTTTGTCTTGACAACTGAATGGGATTTCATTTTTTTAGTATAATATTCTCACAAATTATATAATTTTCAAGGGAAGGAGTGATTTTCTTCAATTTTAATGTTGACCGCGTTACTTCCCGGGCGTAACTGGGTATGTGTGCAAAATTTCGTGTAATTTGGTAAAGAAATGTAGATTTGTATAGGGAACAAACATAAACATACACACTTTCGATTTTATATATTAGATTTCCAAAATGTATTATAATATTCATCTTTATTCGATTTAGCTTTTATTGCGTTTTTTATTTCATTGACATTCGTAATAATCGTGTTTGGTGTTGGTAAACGAGGAAAACCCTTACAATCAGATGTATGCAATATACATAAATTCTTTGAAGAAGAGTTGGACGCTCTTAAAAACGGAAGGCCGACCATATCAGTGACAAATGTTATTGACAGAACTTCTGCTGCTACTGGTGTTTCTTGGAGAACAGTGTACCGAATATTAGACGAGAAAATAAAATCGGTGGAAAATGGAAATGTTCTACGCACACCTGGAAAAAAGCGACCTGATAGGACTCCTGTGAAGTCTACAATTGATCCATTCAATGCTGCTGCCATACGCCGTGCGATATATGATTTAAACTCATCACGCTTTCTACCGGCATTGGAAAAAATACGCGTAGCACTAACACAAGGAAATCTGTTTAATGGAAGTAAATGGGCGCTGCATAAGATATTAGAACAATTAAAATTCCGATATGTAAGAAATAGCCAGGGACAAAAAATGTTAATGGAAAGATCTGATATCGTTGTCAAACGGTTCAAATACTTACGGGAACTGAAAGTCTTACGCAATTCTAACCGTCCGATTATTTATTTAGACGAAACGTAGGTTAATATAAACCACACCAAAGGCAAGGTTTGGATGTGTGAAAACTAGGGCTGAAAATCGATTAAAATTTCCAATCGAGTTAACGCTTGACTTTAATCGATTAATCGACTGATTAATCGACAAATAGGTCGGTATTTTAGACGAAACCAAAGTGTACATTTAATATTGTTTTACACGTTTACTACAGATAATCAGAAGAAATCCTGAATTAATGAATACCATTATTAGTTAACTAGTGAAAGAATATATACAAAACTTACATTTCCGGTTACTTTTTCAGTCAAGACTTGAGACATACGAGTTTGTTGATATTTGAATGTTCAAGAGACGATCTTAGCTTGTTTACAATAATACCGGTAGCACTAAAAACTCTCTCACTCGGCACTGAGACAAGAGTTTGGTCATTTGACCCATTTCTCGAAACACGTTTTTCAGAATTCGACTAAACCGATTAATCGGAAAATGTAATTGATCGACGATTAAATATTTAATCGATTAATCAGCTCAATTAATCGATTAATCGGTACAGCCCTAGTGAAAACCCTGATGGCGAACTTGAACCACCTCTGCGAGTGCCCTTAGGAAAAGGACAAAGATTTATAGTGGTGCATGCGGGATCTGAATCTGGTTTTATCCCCAATGCTCTATTATGTTTCAAGTCTAAATCCACCAAGGATTTCCATGAAGAGATGGATGCAACCGTTTTTAAGAACTGGTTTGTTCAAAATTTAATTCCTAATATTCCTCCAAATTCTGTAATAGTAATGGATAACGCTAGCTACCATTCGAAAGAACTAAACAAACCTCCAACATCCTCCACGTTAAAGGCAGACATGCAAAATGGTTAAGTGAACGAGATATCAATTTTGATCCCATGTCAACAAAACCAGTACTGTACAGGGGCGGATCCAGCGAGACATTTTGGAGGGGGGGGAACCAAAGTAGAGAGGGAAGTTTTTACTCATAAAAATCAATTATTCCCAGTACACAATTGAAAACAAAATGAACATTTCAGCATTTTCTTACAAAGGTATTTCAAAATAATGAATGTCGTTGCTTTAATTTAAGTATTTGGGTTATGTTCTAATCAATTTTGAATAATTTTTGCTTAATGTTACAAATTTGGGGGGGGGGGGGAATTTCCCCCGTTTCCCCCCCCCCGTGGATCCGCCCCTGGTACTGTATGACATAATTAAATCAGTAAAAGATAAGCACAGGCATTACGAGATAGATTTGATAGAGCAACAACATGGGCACACTGTTGTACGTCTACCGCCATACCATTGTGACTTAAACCCTATTGAACTAATATGGGCACAGGTTAAGGGTCACGTGGCAAAAACGAATATTAATTTTAGAATTAGTGGCGTAGAAAAACTGTTCAGGGATGCAGTGGAAAAAGTTAATTCAGTGCAGTGGAAAAATGCGTGTGATCATGTAAAAACAATTGAGGAATTTTATTGGGTCAAAGACGGTCTTGTGGACGAGGTGTTGGTCAAATTCGTTATAAATTTAGACGATTCAGATTCTGATGAAAGTGACGTAGGATCAGAAGATGAAAATAATCTAGACTCCTCAACTTCACTGACCACCACTGCTTCTTGTAGTTATACACGGATGGTGTTTCGCCCCTTCCACCCTCGCCATAGTGGCAGCAGCACATTTTTGGAGCGAGTAACCTTTTACAATAGTATCTGTTTCTATCTCTTTCTTTCCAATACCTGACTTCTGCCAAACATTTTCTGTCTCTTTATTCTGAACTGTGCCATCTTAAGACAGACCTACTATAAAGCGTCTGATCGGTTTCGTTTCGTTGACAATTTCCAGCTATCCATTTCACTGCCTGTACCATCGTTCATTCTTCAAATAGATCCCACCTGTCTCTCATTATTCATTAGGCCTATATTCAATTAGTTTTTGGCCTAGATATCGAAAATGTGATTCATTACGCTGATCTCCATCTTGGAAAGAAAACAGCGGTTTTCTCACTTTTTAGCTCCTTCACGGCCGGTTAGGATCTTACGGCGGTAAAAGTCGAAACCGAGCACGGTGCAACGAAATTATGACTTTACCGGGGTAAACTAAGCAACTTTATCGCGGTTTTCTGAATACCGAGGTTTGTGCACTCGGTCATTAACATATTATGGCTGTAATGTAAAACGAATATGTAGGTAACTTAGTAAAGGAATGTGCATCAGTATTAGGACAGAGCCAAATATGTTTCACTCTACAATCTACATAAACCTTTTCGTAATATTCTCTAAATGTCAGCATAATTTAGTTCCACTACGTTTGCATTTTTTTAAAAGCATTTGAGCTCAACCTTTCTCCGAGCGCTTACGGGAGCTTTTAGATTAAAAGGTGTATCACCCGCAAATATGTATGTCAAATTCAGTTATCTCTTTTACCGAGTTGGAATGGAAAATGGACTTACTATACCTCTACATCCCTCTATCTAGAGATGGTTGATTGTTTTTTCGGTTATTTAACGAGAGGCGAACTGCAACATAAATCCCTCGATTTGGGGCGGGATCGAACCCGCGACCTTGGGTACAGGAAAACCAATGGCATTTTGACCACTACCCAGGCCATCCCTCTAAGTCTAGGCAAATAGGTCACATCCCAAGGATGATAGGCATATGCCACTAACTTTGTCTTCTGTTTATAAAAATGAAGCTCTGGCTACGAAACTGCACGATACAGTTTATTTTCTGATAGAACATTCAATAAAAGCTGAATACTTAAGGTCCGATTCATAATTTAAGTGAACAGTGGCCAGCTTTCCTAGAAGAACGTTTGCAGGTAGATACTAGAGAAAATATTTCAGACAAGTACTGTAATGTGTAATTGAATTGAGTTATCTGTTCTCTTTTTAAGATATATATATATATATCTCTGGAAATGTGTCATCTATAATCTAATGACTACATGGGTGTAGTGAAAAATGTTCTGAGGGCATTATTAATCACCTCTTGCCTTAGAGATAACACTATCAAAACATATTTACTTCATAATTAATATTTAGCTATTAAGCGATAATTATCACACAATTTGGGAATTTCGCTGGTCTATATGACCATTTCACTCATGCAATATCTTTTGATAGCAGTTGATAAGGCACCGACTTTCTGTCTTCAAGTTCTAGCCCAGGTTGATATTATCTATATGTGGGTAAATGTGATAGTCTCGTATCTGTAGATTTACCGGTTTCTGAAAGATTTTGTGCGAAACAAAAGTCCGACTAACCAGCCACGGTTATAGATCAAAGTAGCAATACACAACACATTTAATGATGGGGTCTACTATACAGCGCACTTTTTTAGAAGGCATATGATCTGAACCAGTGTGTGTTTTGACAGCTCCACTGCTGCCGAATGTTGCGTTCTGAACGAGTAAGGCGTGTAGATAGAGGTACATTAATCGCGCCACTTTTTTTTTTAAAGTGAAACTTCTTTAGGCGCAGTAGGGGTAAAACGAGAGCTTGTGTAACGCTCAAAATCGTCACGAAATTAGTGAGGTGTGACGAACGGAATGCACAGAAAACAATCAACTCGATGATTAGGCTTATCCAAAATTAAAAAAAAAAAAAAATTAAAAATCCAAAATTTAAAAAATCTAAAATTAAAAAATCCAAAAACATAAAAATTCTAAGATCCAAAATTTAAAAGATACAAATTTCCAAAACTAAAAAATTCAAAGATCCAAAATTAAAAAGTCAAAAAATCCAAAATTTAAAAAATTAAAAATTAAAAATCCAAATAGGCCTATCCAAAATTTAAAATTTAGAAATTAAAAAAATCAAAAATACAAAATTTAAAAAATAATAAGAAATCCGAATTAAAAAATCCAAAATCCACAATTTAAAAATAAAAATTAAAAAATCCAAAATTCCAAAATTAAAAATATTAAAAGATCAAAAATTAAAACACCAAAATCCAAAATTAAAAATGTCCAAAAACCCAATATTAAAAAGTCCAACAATCCAAAATTGAAAAAATCCAATAATCCAAAATTGAAAAAAATCCAAAAATTAAAACAAGTTTCACTTCTGTCGCGTGACGTTGCCACGCACATTTTTTTTTTTCTTCCTGACACGATAAATTGAGAATATTGATGCAGAAATGTGGCGTTTGGACAGGCTGCTTCCAAATTTCTTTCCGCTTATAGCTAGGACACATTAAAACTACTAATTTCCAATAGTATTTTTGGGCGCAAGAAAAATAGGAAATTATGTTGCTTACGCTTGGGCCGTGGGTATCCGAACTAGGCAACAACGCACGAGGTGAGCTAGGCCCCCTCCTGGTCCCGCCTCATATTCCTTCTAAAACTGTGCAACTTATATTTATATAAGAGGGACTGTGGGGTTTGGTTTTATGGTTATTCAACGACGGGATGTACTGTAACTTATACCTGTGACCGTGTGCCGAACTTTTGTCTACAGGCATGAACCTGTTACATTTATGCACACATAAACATCATCGACATGGGCCGGGATCAAAGCCACAACCTATGACAGGGTCTGCGAGCTGGTACTCATTGAGTACCTAAAGCATTCCCCTTGCCTTACCCCTTTCACGACCCTTCATGATACAGCGCACCTCTTGCGTAACATAACTTACAGAGCGTGGAAGCAACCAGTGGCGTACGTTATCTTTTGCTAACTGCTAAGGAGTATGGCGCAGCAAAAGAAAAATTATTCTTTCCGTCAGGACTGGGGATTAGTAGATACAACATAACAAAACTGAAATTATACTAAATGAAATCTCGTTTTGTTTGATATTTTGTGTACCAATTCGCTTTATTGTAGGCTACATTTCAACATCAGACGAAACTTCAATACGAAGCATGCCAACTAGTATGAAATTAACTTGTCATTAATGTTTAGCTGCGACAAATAATTGCTTCCTAATAAATGGCACGATCAGCTTAATGTGACTTTGTATTAACATTAGGATTTCATATGACAAAATTGGATATTATCTATTGCAGAAGACGACAGGAAATAGTTGTTAGAAAGTCTAAAAAGGCAAAACAAACCAATTCAAACAAGATAGCAAAATCACAGCAAAACAATCCACCCCTCGCGGCCAGATTAAAATCCACCACTACCGGAAATAGAGCCTGGGCCGCCAGGGTGGAATGCAGGCGAGAAAGAAAGCATTAATCGGCATTGATGTGTTCATTTTGAAGCAGTGAAAAAAAGCGTCGATGAATGGTAAAACCAACCGAAATGAAATAAACCATTTTCTTTGGTCTTAGCACAGATCGAAATGTAGGCATATCGATGATTGTTTTTGTATGGTCTACAGTCCATCTCCGGGAAAGAAGGCAGTGGCAGTGCGAAAATTCCCTCCCTCTCGTCCCCACTACTCTCTTTCAACAGCAGGTAGAAACAACTAAACCGATTGATTCAGGGTCTCCTCACGTAACAGGTAGAAAGAAAAATGAAGATGGTGAACGTAGAGGTAGAGCATTTCGTACTTCCAGTGCCTTGTTTCCCGGCCGTAGAAGCGTACTTCAGCCTTCCTTATATTTCCTTCACTTTTTACTATAGTTCTTGTGGTTAGCGTCGCTGACTACAGTTCCGTCGGCCCGTGTTCGATCCCCGTACCTCCTCGGATTTTTCTGAGGTAGGGAGGTCTGGTAGGAGTGCACTCAGCCTTGTGATTCAAATTGAGGAGCTACTTGATAGAGAAGTAGCGGCTCCGGTCATGGAAACCACCACTAACGGCCGTGGGTGTCGGCATGCTGACCACATGCCCCCCAATCCTGCCGTCTGCCTATGTTAGATGACGCAGTGGTAGGCCTTGTCCCTCTTGATGTTAGCGCCACAGAGTTAATTACAATTATATGTATACAGTGCACGCCGCTTATTGTGATCACTTCGGGACGCAGCTAATCTGATAATATTAACCGATTGATAACAGTTAGCCGAAATAATTAAATGAAAGTTATTTACTCTTAATATAGACTTAAAATAATACACTACAGAACAGAATTAAAAGCTATTTATTCATAACATAATACGTAACTGTGAACCATTGAACCACTCATAGGCTAATGTAGTAATAGATTGCAAGCAACTATTTTGTCAACCAGTAACAAACGTTTTAATCTATACTAAGCTTACACGAATTGCTGGAAGTTGTAATAAACACTCTCCCTTCGTAGGGTATCCACTTTAGTCCAGTCATTAGGTGGTTTGTTAAAACAAATTTTGGAGGAGTTCTGATTTTATTGCTCCTTTATGTTTTTTTTTTTTTTTTTTTTTTTTTATGCTGATTGTGAGGTTAGCCAACAAAAATGTTTGTTGGAATTTTAGTTATTAAAAGATAATTTTTAACCCCGGTTTTTTTTGCTTATAACGCAAGAACTATCGACTTTAGGTAGAACGTAACTAGGCCTATATACTAAGCTAAAATAATCTGAACAAAATTGCCTAAAAGTTAGGTCCTTAAAACTGTTTTTGCCATGTGCACCGTTTAGGCGCAATTGCTAATTTAAGTTTGACAAATGTTTTAGTTATAGCAACAACAAAAAAGTGAAAAAAGGTTTTCCCGGAGTTTATCTTATAACTCAAGAACTGTCAACTTTGGGGTGAACGGAACTGCATATAAAATAATTGGCACAAAATGCCCTATAACTTAGGTTCTTACAACTTTTTTCGCCGTGCATACCGTTTAGACGCAATTGCTAGTTTAAGTTCGAGGAATGTTTCACTTACCAATTAGCGTTGCTTGAACAATCAGAAACCATCCTGTCTGTATGCGCTAAAGTTATTTATCTTACTAATAAATTTCTGTTTTAGTTATAACATTTCTTCTCTAAAAAGCATGTTGATTGATATGTAGGGCCACTTTCACAATAAGAGTTTATTGTCGAACAACTAAAAGTGTTCAAGTTTCCGTACTTTTTAATGATTAATTTCCATTAACTAACTTAAGTAATTAGATAAGTAGTAGGCCTATTGTTAGTTACCAAACAAAAAGTAATGAAAAGAGATGTTAATAATCACTCAAAACTGTACTAATCTTAATAACCTAAGAACAATAACACAACCTACTGTCCAATGCAATCACTCTAGGGAATTCTATGCCGATCATTTCAGTATGTACTTTTGTTCTCCCCGAAGTCGATAGTTCTTGAGTTATAAGCAAAAAACGGGGAGGAAACTTGTTTCGCGTTTTGTTATTTTTATTTTGTTTTTGGCTAACTTATAAGTAAAATTCCAATGAAATTTGTTTGGCAAACCTCAGATTCATTATCAACATCCTAAAAACGTTAAATCGGAAGTACTCTGGGGACATATCACTTTTGTTTTCGTATTTTTGGCAATAACTAAACATTCGTCAAACTTAAACTAGTAATTGCGCCTAAACGGTACGCATGGCGTAAAAAGTTATAAGAACCTAAGTTTTAGGAAATGTTATGCCAATTATTTTAGTATACAGTTCTATTCTACCCAAAAAGGTATTTCTTGAGTGATAAGCAAATATACCGGGGGGAAAGCTTTTTTTTCCTTTCTTTCTTTCTTTCTTTCTTTCTTTCTTTCTTTCTTTCTTTCTTTCTTTCTTTCTTTCTTTCTTTCATTGGCTATATCTAAAATTCCAACAAGTTTTGTTGGCAAACCTCAGATTCGTAATCAGCACCCCCAAAAAAACATAAAGTAGTAAAAAATCAGAACTCCAAAATTTGTTTCAATGCTCCTTTTTTCAACACTAATAGCTGAACTACTTATTATTCACTAGAAGGTCGCTTGTAATAGATACTTATGACCGGTTAACAAGGACCTAGACGGCGATTTTTTTGCTGCATGTCTTTGTCCCGTCGTTTTGTTGTATACTAGGAGGTGCCCGTGGCTTCGCCCACGATAATTCATTTAAAAATTAAAAATTAAGAGTATAATCATTATTAAAGCATTATATTTATTAACACTTGCACGCGAATCATTCATAAACTAAGCCATTAATAATTAATGAAACAGCTAAAATTCCTGCTTCACAGTACATACATTCTGCGAAAACTATATCAGAATCGATTATGCAGTTCCAAAGGAACCTGTGAACCACTGCCTTCTTTATTTCTTAAGATATAGAAGGCAGTGTGTGAACACATAATACGTATTGTTTCTCAACTGTTTATTGACATGAATATGATGTGAATTTTATTTGATCAATTCAGTGTAATTTTCAGAAATTATATAATGTTTCAAGGGAAGGAATGGTTTGTTTGGATTATTATTATCAGCGATATTTCAAGAGATAAAACCATCAATATTTTACAGCTGTTGCCCCCGGCTTCGCCCGCCATTATTCATTGACTCCAGGATTTTTAAGAAATTTACACTGGTAGATTATTAAAAATGTTTGTGGTTCAGAGCTATGAAAATTGTAAGTAAAAATAAAATTAGAATATTTGTTCATTGTGTTCATTTCACTTAGGCCTTATGTAATAAAGAAACGGTTTTCCTAATTTTGTAGTCGTCATGAAAATTTACACTGCGAGAGACGAACTTCGCCGAGTATACCCGATGTCTCACGAAGCGGGCGAGCGAGCAAGCCGTTGAATTGTTTAAGAGTAGATTGTATATCTGTTTTTGGAAGCTTTAAGTACAGGTAGGCCTATACCAAAAATAAATTTTTCAAAGTAAGAAATTTTTACCAGTCGACGGAAAAAAATACGGTTTTGGTTAACCTGGGTTTTGGTCGAAGTTCGGATAAGCGGAATTCTACTGTAACTGCCAACAAGTGGCTAATTCTGGCGGTATACTAAATTTGGACTGTTCAAAGCCCTTCTTATGAAATGACCTCCAAAAATGTTACAGAATAGCCCCCTATCCAGACTCCATCAACTGTATAGACATAGATCCTGAACTTCTGATACGGCCTCATAGCTGAAAGGAGTATAAACACAGCTGAATTAAAATAATAATAATAATAATAAATAAATCTGGTGCTACCACTGATTACCCTAGTAGCACAAATCGTTGGGCCAGTGTTGGGAAATGATCGCCATTTTTCGTTGGTCAACGGTTAGGAATGTCCGTCGAGGTTCCGTTGCCAAAGAGCGTCCCACCCAACCAATTGCCAACTGTAGTCAACCAATATACAACAAAATCCCAACAGTTGGGAATGTTCGTTGGTGATCTGCTGGGCCATCATTGTAATGCCAACAGAATGCCAACTGTTGCCATCCGAATTCCAACATAATTCCATCGATAAGCCAACCAAAATCCAACGATTTCCTTACATTCCTCCATTGGGTTCTGCTTTTTGCCTTGGTTTCATGTTTATTTTGTCACAATTAGGTAGTTGATAAAATATTTACCCCAGCAACTGCAATTTAAGAATGACTTATAAATCCATGCAAATGTTTCGCACTTCATCCCTTTTGATAATAGTCCAAGAAAACCAAGTATTTAGCTAACTAATAAATTCACTCATACAGATTCACAAAACACAGTACAGTGATACCTCGAGATACGAGTTTAATTCGTTCCGTAACCTTGCTCGTATCTCAAAGCAATTTTCCCCATTGAAATTAATTGAAATGCCATTAATCCGTTCCAACCCCAAAAATGCTACCCCCAATTGTTTTTGTTACGTGTTTCTTAATAAGAAAAATGTATTTATAAATGACAAATATTGTATAAAAACATAATAAAAGAGAATGTAAATGAAAAAAAACTGGTTTTATAAAGTGTACATACATATTTGTTACACTTTCTTCGGACCCATGGTTATAAAAATAAATGTGATAAAGTATGTAAATGCACAAAAAGCTCAAAACCCTAGAAAAACTTAGCAAAGATGCTTCGATAGCGAGGTAAACAAGCACAGTAAACTGGTGGGCCGTGTGCAGCGTCGCAGCTGGCCGTTCCTCGTATCTCAAATGTCGCTCGTATTTCAAAACAAAACTTCGCTCGCTCGACAGCTCGTATCTCAAATAACTCGTATGTTAGGGCACTCGTATCTTGAGGTACCACTGTATACAGTTCATATGTTGCTCTTAATTCAACCGTATACTGTATTTTGTGAATGTATACGACTGTATAAGAATGAATTTATTAGTTAGCTAAATGCCTAGTTTTCCTGGTCACTTATCAAAAGGGGCGAAGTGCGAAAGATTTGCATGGACTTGCTAATCATTCTTAAATTGCAGTTGCTGAGGAAAATATTTTATCAACTACCTAATTATGATAAAATAAACATGAAACCAAGACAAAAAGCAGAACCTAATGGAGGAATATGGGGAAACCATTGGATTTGGATGGCTTATTGATGGTTATAATACTAATGGTCGAGAACTACATCCCATGAAGGGACAAGGTCTACTACCCATGTTGCATCTTCTTCCTCCATTCTTCTACATTGGCAGATGGTGGTCTTCATGACTGAAACCGCTATTTCTTTATCAAGTGGCTCCTCGTCTTCATGAGGCTATGTGCACCCTGGTCCAGAATTCTATACCTCAGAAAAATGGTGATACATGGTATAACATAAGGAAAGAATCTTGGCTGTAGGCTAAATAAAATTCAGAGAAATGAATAATGAATAGTTTATTGTTATTGCTGCTTTACAAGTTATGGATAAGTCAGATATATATATATATATATATATATATATATATATATATATATTATGAACTACATAACATGTATTAATAAACTTCATTTTTATGCAATGTGAGAATAGTTGATTTATGTAAGTTGATCTTTCCACCTTATGCCCTCAATATAGTCTAAGAAATCCAAGAATGTTACCATTAACGTTTACAATATTATATGGTGTTAATCTTTATATTCTCATATAAGTAACAATGTTCAATCTTTTAGCCTACTGTGATTACTTAATGTGTTATCCAGCTGTCTTGTGACCAGTTATAGCATCACCATTATTAGGCCTATACGTTAGAAATATAATCAACTATATCAAGTAACTTCCATTCTATTTGCCTGTATAATTTAAAAACATAGTTCATAACAGGGTTAAAAGGCGTATTTACATTATGTTTGAAAAACAGTCTAATCTGATTAGCTTAACCTGTATGAGCTTTATTTCTAAAATGCTGTTCCATCTATTCCTATTGGCCTATGCACTTAATAGATTAGCTTATAGGCTTAAAAAAGCTTTAACAATTTGTGTAAAATCTCTTCAAAATTTCTAAATAATTCTATGTAATATATTCTTAATTTACATTCAATTACAATTTTGATTGTAAGATACAGTTTGTAACATAATCTGAGTGTGTTCAGAAACAGGGTGCTTAGGAAAATATTTGGGCCTATGGGAGAGATGAAAATGGGGACTGGAGGAAACTGCATAACGACGAGCTTCATAATCTGTACTCGCCACCAGATATACAGTAAGGGAAATTAAATAACAGGGAATGAAATGGGCTAAACATGTTGTGCGTATGGGGGGAGGAAAGACATCTCAAAAATGCTGAGTGGGAAACCCAAAGGGAAATTACCACTTGGAAGACGCAGCCACAGTAATAGACAGTACTCAGATCTCATCTCAAGAGCGTATCACCTGAGTAGCTCTCAAGTACGCATTCTCATCTTGAGATGAGGACAGAGTAATAGTCCCGTTTCAAGCTCTTCTCAGCTGATAATTTACTCACGCGATACGAGATCCGGTACTCAGGTGATACACGATCTGATGCGCTGTTTTTCTATAAACCTTGAGCACGCGTGTTAAGAAGCTGAGAATAGAAGGCAGTGGAGGTAAGTTACAACCTTCGCCGACAGATGGTGCTACAATAACCGCCCCCTAGGCTTGTTTGGTTGGTCTGTCGTCTGCAATTTCGGAACATTCGTTTGCAATAAGGTCTTTCCTTTTTGTATCTTTGTGCATAGAAACTAGTAAAATGGAAGATATAAAGAGATTAAATGGAATACATGTTAAGATTTTTCGCAAATATCCAATTCCAATTTTAAATTATTATGAATTTGGACAATTATATTTAGGCCTATACTATGGTCGGGACTGAAATATTAAGGAATTTAGGAACGGAAATATACTTAAATATAATAATATAATTAATTAAGGCATTTGAGAATAAAAAAATAATACAAGAAACATAAATAAACATGGTTGTGAACTGTTATATAATTATAAGATATTTGTT
Organism: Ectobius pallidus; assembly: GCA_964059195.1. Lineage (NCBI taxonomy): Eukaryota > Metazoa > Arthropoda > Insecta > Blattodea > Ectobiidae > Ectobius > Ectobius pallidus. The sequence continues at coordinate 143,593,279 of CAXKWD010000003.1, read as the reverse complement.
TATTTAAACCAAATAATATAAACAATAAATGTTACAAGAGCTGCAGATTTATTTTCGTCTTTTAAGTGAATTTGGTTTAAATTACACTTTGTTAACAATAATAAGGTGTTTTTTACATATAAAACCTAATAAAATATTCAATTAATTTTAATAACTAATCTAATTACTATTTCCTAGGCTTAGACTTCTTAGGTTGTATTTAAATTATTCTGTTTTAACGTGGTTATAAGGTGGAGATGTTTATATCTTAGCTAATTATTTTTGTGTATTAAACAAACGAGAATGACAAACATTAATAATAAAAATAAACAGTTCGACAGTTGCTGATATTTACATCGAATAGGACTATCTGCAGTAGTTGGCAAGTAAGCGGTTTAACTTAGCCATTTCTAACTTTGAAAACATAGGCCTAACATATTTATTTAAGTCACAGTTCTAACTTATTTTTTCCTTAAACATTAGCTTTTCACATTTCACATTGAATTATTCCTTTTTTAGAATGACTTTATTCTCTAAATTATCCTATTTTTTTTCAGTGTGTAATGCAAATAAAACAGAAACAAACAAAAAAACTGACCCACTGACTCTATACAAACAATTTTATTTTATTGTTGTAAAATATGTGTACTAGTCGTATTAAACTTGTGTCAGAGTTTGTTAGTATTAGCATAATTCATTATGGTATTAGGTTTATGTCTGCTGGTGAAACGGATTGTATTTTAAGCAAGGAAGCTATAATTCCAAGTAATCTTACTCAAAATTTTAGCTAAAACAGGAGTAAACCCACATATAACTTAAATAATATACACCTGTTTTGCTTAATTTTTTTTTAAATTGTAAAGGGATGCAGATTTCGAAAATGATACCCAAGAAAAAAAAATCTTACCGGTGAGTGTTTGAACTCAGGACCTTCGGAATATAAAGCCGGCACGCTACCACAGAGCTAAACTTTCTACATACCAAGTTGCTGCGCTTGAACGTATTACCTGGGCACAAACGTTACTGTTAGGACGCTGCCTACGGTTGAATCGCAGAATTTGCCTTAATTAAGGTGATTTCTTTATTGTATGTGTCTTGTGTTTATTAGTTTCTGAATCCTTATCGACCAATGCATCTAATGACTGCCCCCCACTGTCGATTAGGATTGTATATTGTGTACAACAAGGGTGTTAAGCTATATATGCTGTCAATAGAACGCCATCTTGAGTTGATCTTGAGTCGTCCCCAGACTGCACTTGCGTGAAACGAGATTTTCCCTACTTCAAACGGCTCTCAAGTCTAGTTCCAGCGACTATTACTATGCACGCTGGGAATCTCGACTTGAGACTGGACTATTACTCTGCGTGATACTGGTCTCAGCTGATCAGCTCTCACGTGATACGTTCTGAAGCGAGAGGCTTCCGGCAGTACTCAAGATGCGTTTATTTCTCTGCACGGCGTCTCAAGTCTGATTTTACGTAAGTTTCTCAGGTGAAACAGGACTATTTCTATGGCCCTTAGACGTAAGTGGAAGGAAAATATTAGGATAGATTTAAGGGAAGTAGGATTTGTGGGGGATAGTAGGGGCCATAGAAATAGTCCTGTTTCACCTGAGATATTCACGTAAAATCAGACTTGAGACGCCGTGCAGAGAAATAAACGCATCTTGAGTACTGCCGGAAGCCTCTCGCTTCAGAACGTATCACGTGAGACTGATCAGCTGAGACCAGTATCACGCAGAGTAATAGTCGAGTCTCAAGTCGAGATTCCCAGCGTGCATAGTAATAGTCGCTGAAACTAGACTTGAGAGCCGTTTGAAGTAGGGAAAATCTCGTTTCACGCAGGTGCAGTCTGGGGACGACTCAAGATCGCGTTCTATTGACAGCATATTTAGCTTATCACCCTTATTGTACACAATATACAATCCTAATCGACAGTGGGGGGCAGTCATTAGATGCATTGGTCGATAAGGATTCAGAAAATAATAAACACCAGAAGCATACAACAAAGAAATTCTCTTAATTAAGGCAAATTCTGCGCTTTAGCCGTAGGCAGCGTCCTAACAGTAACCTTTGTGTCCAGGTAATACGTTCAAGCGCAGCGATCTGGTAAGTAGAAAGTTTAGCTCTGTGGTAGCGTTCCGGCTTTATGTTCCAAAGGTCCTGAGTTCAAACACTCACCGGCAAGAATCTTTTTTTTCTTGGGTATCATTTTCGAAATCTGCATCCCTTAACAATTTAAAAAAAATTAAGCAAAACAGGTGTATATTATTTAAGTTATATGTGGGTTTACTCCTGTTTTGGCTAAATTTTTTAATAAGATTACTTGGAATTATAGCTTCCTTGCTTAAAATACAATCCGTTTCACCAGCAGACATGAACCTAATTCTATCAAACTCTGACACAAGTTTAATACGACTAGTGCACATATTTTACATCAATAAAATAAAATTGTTTGTATAGAGTCAGTGGGTCAGTTTTTTGTTTGTTTCTGTTTTATTTGCATTACATACTGAAAAAATAGGATAATTTAGAGAGTAAAGCCATTCTAAAAAAAGGAATGATTCAATGTGAAAAGCTAATGTTTAAGGAAAAAATAAGTTAGAACTGTTAAATAAATATGTTAGGCCTATGTTTTTAAAGTTAGAAATGGCTAAGTTAAACCGCTTATTTACCAACTACTGCAGATGTAAATATCAGCAACTGTCGAACTGTTTATTTTTATTTTTAATGTTTGTCATTCTCGTTTGTTGAATACACAAAAATAATTAGCTAAAATATAAACAACGCCACCTTATAACCCCGTTAAAACAGAATAATTTAAATACAACCTAAGAAGTCGAAGCCTAAGAAATAGTAATTAGATTAGTTATTAAAATTAATTATATCTTTTATTAGGTTTTATATGCAAAAAACACATTATTGTTAACAAAGTGTAATTTAAACCAAATTCACTTAAAAGACGAAAATAAATCTGCAGCTCTCGTGACACTTATTGTTTATATTATTTGGTTTAAATAAACAAATATCTTATAATTATATTACAGTTCACAACCATGTTTATTTATGTTTCTTGTAATATTATTATTATACTCAAGTGCCTTAATTAATTATATTATTATATTTAAGTATATTTCCGTTCCTAAATTCCTTAATATTTCAGTCCCGACCATAGTATAGGCCTAAATATAATTGTCCAAATTCATAATAACTTAAAATTGGAATCACAATATATGGCGATATTTGCGAAAAATCTTAACATGTATTCCATTTAATCTCTTTTTATATCTTCCATTTTACTAGTTTCTATGTACAAAGATCCAAAAGGAAAGACCTTATTGCAAACGAATGTTCCGAAATTGCAGACGACAGACCAACCAAACAAGCCTAGGGGGCGGTTATTGTAGCACCATCTGTTGGCGAAGGCTGTAACTTACCTCCACTGCCTTCTATTCTCAGCTTCTTAACACGCGTGCTCAAGGTTTATAGAAAAACAGCGCATCAGATCGTGTATCACCTGAGTACCGGATCTAGTATCGCGTGAGTAAATTACCAGCTGAGAAGAGCTTGAAACGGGACTATTACTCTGTCCTCATCTCAAGATGAGAATGCATACTTGAGAGCTACTCAGGCGATACGCTCTTGAGATGAGATCTGAGTACTGTCTATTACTGTGGCTGTAGGTGACATGCCAATCGCAAATACGCATTGCCGGCGTTGAGCAGCGGCTACAGGCATGATGGCATGACCTGCGGGGAAGCGGGGCAGGCGGGAAGCGGGAAGCGGCCAGGCGAGTGGAAAAGAGAACGCGTGGGGCGCAAAGTTCCATTATTCCCATTTTATTCCATAATCTAGTAATATTTTGCTTTTACAAAGACTGATGTTAAGATCATTAGCGAAATTGATTAGGCCTACACACAACATTTTAGACTTAATTTTAAATTTAATTCTACAAACTGTAGCCTATTGGGGTTATAACCAAAATTGTGACTGAATGTAGGCCTAAATTAAGAATAGAACAGATAGAATTCTTTAGAAATTTGAAGAGATTTACATGATTTGGTAAAGATGTTTTAAATAACCTAATCTATTAAGTGCACATATAGGCCTATAGGGATAGATGAAGCAATTTGATGGAAAAGCATTCTAGCAATCAAGTTAAGCTAATCAGATTTAGACGGTTATTCAAACATAATGTAAATGCATTTTTTAACGCTGTCATGAACTATGTTTTTAAATTATACAGGCAAATAGAATGCAAGTTACTTGGTAGAGTTGTTTATATAACTAACGTAGGCCTAAAGCTCTATCCACAATGTGCAGTTGGCAGTCTGTAGTTGGTAGTCAAAGTAAAACGTGTGGTGAGTAATGTACGCCATTCTCAAAGTACAGTTGCAGTCAGCAGTTGGTATTCGGCAGTTGAGAAATTCATCTTCAACTACCGACTGCAAGTTACATATTACGAGATTGAAAATTATTTACTAGTGCAACGAAATAGATTAGGTTACTATGAAAAGCAAGATGTGTTTATTATAGCCTACATGTTGTGCACTATAAATCGATTCCTTCCCATTATTTGTACTGTAAAATCTTTCCCTAACCTCAATGTTAACTGCATATTGTGGGCAGCTCTCAAGCGGCCAACTGCACATTGTGGATAGAGCTTAATAATGATGGCATAACTGGTCACAAGACAACTGGATAACAAATTAATTAATCAAAGTACCGGCAATTAAAGGCTAAGAGTGCACATTATAACTTATATGAGAATATAAAGATTAACATCATATTTAAATGTTACTGGCAACATTCCCTGGATTTCTTAGAATATATAATGAGGGCATAACGTGGAAAGACTTACATAAATTTATATAACATGCGTTTACATGAAATACTAATAGGCCTACGGTAACATGCACTTATACCCATATAAGTAGGCCTACAGGAAATTGGGGGATGAAATTGCTACATTTTAATAGTAAATCGAAATACTTGTTGCTGACACATAACTGCATGCTCCATATGCAGGTTTGAAATCTTGAAAATCCCAATTGATCTTGCGAACTCTGCTTTGATTTCCTTCTGCCTTGGTTTCAGTAAATCATCTGAAACAAATAAATTTGCAATTTACAGCTCAACCTCTTCAATTATAATGTAAATTTAGAATAGCCTATAAATGATAGGTCTACTTATTTTTTAGAGGCTGTATTTCATGCAACACTCATAATACAGTATTGTGTAAAAAAGATAACGTTATAATCAGAGAACAAATAAAGGGCTTATACCTAATATTAATAGAAGTAAAAACACCATTCAGGATTCTTCAACATATCAAGATGGCGAATAACCGTTGCAATATATTTCGTCTATGTGATGACCTACGAACTACGCCGGAAATTGCCGAAGACTGGCGGGAAGAGGTGGAGAAGTGAATTTTTAGCATGTAACGTGCACAAAGAGCTCGAATAATTAATGAATTAACACTGTTTTATTATATAGGAAATAAAAATTTAACGCTTATAATGTTATTTCAACACTTTTTGATTTTAACATAAATGCGATTATATTCCAACGAAATGTATTGTTGGGCCAACAATCCTGTCGGTTGGTAACGCCAACGGAGGCTTAGCCAACGAAATGTATTGTTGGGCCAACAACCCTATTGGTTGGAAACGCCAACAGTAGGGCGAGCGCGCGAGCCAACCAATAAATGCGTTGGCCCAACCGAGGAAATTACAACCAACCTTTTCCCAACATATCCCTTCCATGCCAACCAAATCCCTCCGGTGGGCCAACGAAGTGTGCTACTAGGGTACAGTCTAAGCTTATAGAAAGTTATCAGTGTTGAAATTGTTTATCCATGTGCACTGTAGGCTAATATATTTACTCTCTTTGTTTCAGCCTCAACTTGCCTTACGACTTTGGCCTTACTGGTTCTGCACTCTCGAACTACTGAAGCTCAGCAGAGTGAAGGTTTCTTCAATGGCTCATCATATGCACGACTCTATTCCTCTGTTTCCTTGCAAGGTCACACAGGACTTAGTTTCAGGACATGTGTTGGTGGAGAATTGTTCTCACAAACAAATGGCGCCAACTCAATATCACTAGAAGTTAGAGTTGATGGATTAGTGTTTTCAGTGATAATCAATGGACAAAAATTTGAAACTCGACTGAGCATGAGACTTCTGGACAACATCTGGCATACTGTAAATCTTCTTTATAGACTAGGAAATCTCACCCTTTCAGTACAAGGACATTCTCAGGTGGGTTTAGTCAAATTATTACATCTTTCTGCTTACTGACCTGATTTGCAGGAAGTAGGTGATCTCCCACTCATAAGTCATAACTGAAGCCCAGAAGTTCAGGCATTTATTTTGGTTAAAATAGCCAAGCAAAAAGGCACTTAAAATACCGAAAATAGACAGTAATATAATTAAAATATGCATTTATTAAAAGTCAAAACACATAATGAATTTCAACATATGAAAGTGAAAAAATGTTACACAAATAATGAAATGACACATTCACGCCACAGAAATATTTACTGAGGATCTTGTTCCCTATAAAGGCATTTTATTTAAGTAGTCAAAAACTTACCTTTTCAAACTACTTAATTATGCTATTTCTATGAAAGGAATCCAACTCTTTATTAATGAAAATAGCTGTCTAAAGATACTTATGGGACCTGACTCTCCTCCCTTTTCCTGTCTGTTTAGTGGTAGGCCTACTCATTGTGTCCAGCGTATCCTTCACTCTTTTCATAGAAAGGAGTCGTTAGAGATTGTAAGTTCTCGAATGCATTTATAGGGAACAAGATCCTCAGTAAATGAGGAGTGGACTTTCAAAACGCAGTTGTTGCACAACTATTTGTTTGTCAGAAAACGCAAAAAACTACTGTACAAAAAAGCGTTTTGATTGTCAAGCGGCGAAGGACTAACAGGACTAACAGCGTTTTGAATGTCCATACTAATTTCAGACCTCTGTAACTACGAGAAAAATAGCATTTTGATGCTGTAGTCACGTTCATAATGTAGAGAGATACATGTACAATGATATGCCACCAATAACTCATTTTTGAAAAATTGTGGACAAACAGCGTTTTGAATGTCCACTCCTCAAATATTTCTGAGGCGTGAATGTGTAATTTCATTATTGAGTGCCAGTATGGTACTTTATGAGATTGTGTGTGGGGACGAAAAATATCTGTCCGTCCGTCCGTGTGTCTGTACGCGCCATAACTCAAATACGCTTTTTCAGATTTTCATGAAACTTGGGAAACACATTTATAATTTCCATGGGAAGAACCCTATTGATATTGAACCAAATCGGTTCACCGGTACCGGAGTAATGCCCAATTTAGTGCCAATTTTAATAGATTATATTAGAAAGGCGCCATAGCTCAAATACGCTGTTTCGGATTTCCATGAAACTTGGTATACGCATTTATGACGTCCATGAGAAGTGCCCTGTTGAATTTGAACCTAATCTGTTGACCGGTACCGGAGTAAAACCCAATTTAGTGTCTATATTAAAGGTGCAATAACTTAAATATCCTTCATCGGATTTTTATGAAACTTCGTACCCATTTATAATGTCCATGGGAAGACGTATATTCATATTCGACCAAATCTGTTGGCCAGTACCGGAATAATGCCCAATTTAGTGCCCTTTATGTTAATATATAAGAAGTCGCGATAACTCAAATATGCTTTATTGGACTTTCCTGAAACTTTGTATACCCATTTATAATGTACATGGGAAGATGTCTACTGATATTGGACCGAAGCGGTAGACCGGTACCGGAGTAAAACCCAATTTAGTATCTATCTTAAAAACGCGGTAACTCAAATACGCTTTACTGGATTTTCATGAAACTTGGTATACACATTTATAATGTCCATGGGAAGACGTCTATTGATATTGGATAAAATCGGTTGAACTGTTTCGGAGTAATGCTCAATTTAGTGCCTATTTTATGGTAATATACGAATTCGAAAGAATTTATGAAATGCAAATTCAGTTATCATGACAACATAGCCTTTTGTTTTAATGTGATCTTATAAGGCTTTGGAAATAAAAATACAGTTAGTTATGACAAATAACACTATTGCTTTACATGTACTTATCCAACTAGACCGTTAAACTGACCCAGGTGACTGAGATGGTAACGTCTTGGCCTCATATTCTGGAGTTCCATGGTTCAAATCCCGAAACCGGCCAATTTGACTTTTTTTTTCATTCTGCATATCATAATTGCAATCATAACTGATTAAACAAAAACATACTGGCACTTTGTTACATCAGTTTACCTGATTTTATTTGTACAGTATAACATTTTTCACTTTCATACATTGAAATTCATTATGTGCTTTTTAAAATGTGAAAATAATCGTAGAAAACATCTAAACCAGGCAAAAAAGACTTATAAACCTTATAATAGGTAACAGGAGCCAAAATAGGCAAAAAAGAAAAGGCAAAATAAGAACTGGCCTTACCTTCCCTAAATGTACGGAAACATGTTTATCTCTATCTATGTCTATGATATATCCACCCAGATAGAAAAGGTATTTTGCATAGGCTAACGCCCGGGCCCTAGTCATAACAATACTATACTTGATCCAAGATGTGTACGGAGCAAAAGTGAACAACTGAATGTGAAAGTACTAACCACAGTTCACAAGAGTTAGTTTTTGAAACTGATTACATACAAGTCAATTTGTGTCAAACTTGTGATTTACTGGTTAGTATTGCTAGATACACCCCCAATATGTTGATTTCATATAGTTAGGGATATCAGAGTCATTAAAATTCGTCAGAATTTTTTTTCAGTTGGTATTTCGTTATTGAAATAAAATGTATTCTCCTTTCTTCTGATAGCACATTTAATCCAGTTTTCTGTGTCATTCACTATTGTCTTTGACTTTGGTCTAATTTTGACCTGTGACTTGACATCTCCTGTAGATCTGTATTCTTTAAGGACTTTGAAAACCATACTCGAAGCTACTCCAATGGATGATGCCACTTTCACTCCTACATCTCGCACAGTTACTTCAGGATTTTCTTTTCTTTTTTTAATAATGTGTTGTATTTTTGTATCTTCTTGCTGCTGGACAAACCTTTTCCTCGCACATGTTTCTTTATTGGTGGTGTAAGTTCTGAAGGCCCCGGCTCGTAATTTTCTTCCATAATACAGAATTACTGGAGACTATGCTTATCACTTTTACTTACAAGATATTGTGGTGTACTTCAACCCACATTATGTAAATGAAAAATATGAAATAATTAATAATGTTACAAAAAACATCTTGCATTCAGTACCTCCTGTCACTTGTTTTTCTTCAGAACCAACAAAGTTGCCACTGCAATGATAAAAACAAATGAAATTTTGTTTGCTAGAGATATTACGCAAAACATATAAGCCTATGATATAACTAGGAAAACAAGCAATTTATGTAACAGAACTTATGTTCTCACATAAGGAACAAATAATTTCACAATTCGTACGGAATGGAAGCATTCATCTGGCTGAGCTTGTCGCACTATAGTGAAGTATGTGCTGGTGCGATTAACCAATGAAACGAGAGGTCACAGTTAGTCAAGGTAAGTCTGTAGTTTACAATTGCTCTGTACACATCGTGGACCAAGTATAGTACAATTTATGGTAGAAGAAAAATAAATCAACCTGTATTATTGTAAATTTAAGTACCAGTATTATTAATCCAAAATAAGTGTTAATGCTTTCAGCTGTTTATATCCATTTAATTTTTTTTTATTATTTCTTCTGTGAAGATAATTATTTTTTAATTACTGATTTTCCATGTTCCCTTGAAACCACAATATATTATAAATTGTCCAGTTTTTGTAGAGCAATATGTCAAATTTGTCTTAACAGTATTTTTGTAATTTGAAATACCTATTATTACATTTATATCTTTACTTTAAAACTTTACAACTAATAAAGAAGTTATGTTTTGATGTAGTTCATGATTGTACAGTGGACAGTAAGTCTTAATGATTTAATTGCATTTTTTACAGATTGTAGCAAATTCAACATATAATTCCGAGATTCTTCGATATCCAGAATTGTCGAATGGCAATTCTGTACTGATCGTTGGCAAAGATTTCCATGGGTGTCTGCTGGAAGGTCCCAGTTTGGTGTTCAATGTTTCGACAGTACAGTCTCACAATGTGGAGTGGGGCAGATGTCCACTCACCATTAACAGTTGTAAGTACTCTGATTAAAACCATAATTTGTAATGAGGGCACATTATCTTTATTAGTTTTGTAGCAATGCATCTCCTTACATAAAGAGTACTATTAAATTACTGAAAAGCAAGAAAACTGTCTTACTGTAGAGATTAGATTTTAGAACTGTAGTAGTAGAAGATCAGTAAAGTTAGATATCTAAAAATTACTTATAGATTACTTAGTAAAGGAGCAGTCTCAATCATGTTACCCAGGTGTCTAATTTGCAGGAAGAGGTTTATGCCTTGTTGAAGATGCATATACCTTATTTCATAAGATCATAAATTATTTCCTATAGTTATGAACGTAGGATTGTCATTGTGGGTTTCTTTGCAAAATGTCTATTCTATGATTGAGTCAGTCCATTTCTATTATAATACAAAGACCTATACTTTGGGACATGCCTTAACAAAACTAACCCATCCCACTCCACTACACAAGACTCAGCTCTTATTTCTTTTTTGAGAAGAAAGTTTGTGTTAAGGTATCTCCCAAACTATATGTCAGGACAAACTGTTACCTGACAGCAGTAAGGGTCAATTTTTCTTCTTACTTCTTTGTAACAGACTATGTAGGAATGAATGAAGTGAAATGGTTGTAGATAATCTGGATTTGTTGTATTGTACAAGGAATTAAAAATTACGGTAAGTTTGAATTCTTTAATAATGTTAATGTCTTGATTGCAGCTTTTGTTATGATATATTTTTGTGATACTATTGTACTGTGTTATGATTAGTAATACGTGTAGATTGTAAGATTGCTTATTTTGTGAACTGGGCAGATTTTTTATATTCTTTTTTATTTATTTATTTTTTATTGTGAAATTTGAAGCAACAAAACTTGGTAAAAATCTCATGGTTACCAAATAGTATAAGGAGGAGATTTATAGTCATCCTCTGGGTATGTTATAATGCTTAGGTAGCAACTTGATAGCTGTTTCAGAGAGTCAATCAGGAAAATTATTGAATAATCACACTAAAGGTGGGTTTTTCTGGTAAAAATGTTTGAAAGTAGTGATAATATCAAATCTACTGCATTGCATTGAACTTGTGTGTTGATCTGGAGTGTTTTCCTCCAACTCATAGGGCAACTGCCCATTGCAAAGTAGGTACTGAAAATGGACTTACCGTCTTCAAAGAAGATGCTGAAATTTTCCATGTTCTCTGCAAGGGAGGAACTATAATACATAAACTCATTCTGATTTACTTGTTGCAGTACTAGAGTGCTTCCAAAGTGTATGCGATTTCTACTTATACCTTGTTTTACGATTCATCCAATATTCAGGGATTTTCTCTCTGTTAAAACATATTTTCTTGTTCAACACTGATCTTATTGCTTTGAATTTAACTACTAGGGCAAAAGTCTCCTTACAATCACTGTGCAGTAGATACAAATTTAAAGCACGTTAATTACAAGATTTGTTTAAAGTGAAAACAAAATGACAGGCGCTTTAGCCAATCACAGCCAAACACATGAAACACATTTTCAGTCATCTGTTTGCAAGCTGCTGTGATTTTTTGGTTCAGATGGTCAGATGGTAGACCTACCAAGGGCTTTCAGGTGCCCCAAAGATAAAAATCCCCTAGACTGGTGACCTAGGCAGTCATTCAATCAGACCATGTTGACCAATCCAATGATGAGGAAACTGTTGGTCCAGCTCTGCACTCTTGGATGCTGTAGTGAGGTGGTGCTTTATCTTGTTGGAAGAAAGCAGGGAAGTCCACATTCTCATTCAGGATTGACATGAAGATCCCATCCAACAGATTCAGATAACCAGCTGAGTTCAGGTTTCCTTCAATAAAGAAAGGACTGATATCCCTGTTACCACAGATCTCACACCATACAATGATTTTCTCTGCACCTTCCATTTTGCATTCCTACACCCAATCCAAATTGGCATCACTCCAGTGTCTCAGATTCTGGCTGTTAGCTTCTCCGTTAATGCAAAAATTTGTTTTCTCTAAGAAGATAGTGGTAGCAACAGAATTTGGAACATCCCTTAGTGTGTTCAGTGCACACTCACAGAACTCCGCCCTGCAATCAGGATTGTCCTGATTCAGATATTGTAGCAACTTTATCTCCAATGGGTGCCACTTGTTAGAGTAAAAAATGCAGAGGACACTTGTTTGGCTAATTATGATTCTACAGAGATGCATAGAATTACTCAGTTGGCTTTTGGCCATTGCTGCCAGCACCATTGTTGATATACCTTCATCTATTGGGGATTGTAAAGTCAGTTATATAGAAGTTTGATAGCTGGGGATGAATCCATCTATGACTAATTGACTACAGATATCATTCTAATACACAAAATACCAACGAATATTTCTTACGACTTATTTCTTCTTTGATTTCTTGCTACTCCTAGACTGTCCATCTGTCTAAATTGTAATTTGAGACTTTATTTGCTCGATTCTCTTGTTTGCTATTCCAGTGTGCCTGAAATGTAGCTGTAGCAAATATACTGTAGTTCATAAAGTGTCCAAAAGTCTGTCAAGTTCATTAAATCTGCAATTTAAAAATATGCACAGAATATGATTGATATTTTGAAAATTATGTGGCCTGTGAGCAAGCTCTTAATTGTTCTTATAAATTCGGTTCTTGTTTATTTTTAAAATAAGCTGTCAGTGAAGTTAAAGAATATATTTATTTCTTAGGAACAATATTAAAATAATATCTGTTGATTGATTCTTTGAAGCCGTGATGCAGCGTAAGAATTTATTATTTTAGTGTAAATTTAGATTTTTTAGTTGATTATTATGCTTTATAAGAGCAACAGACCACATTTTGATATGAAACTGAGATAGAAGTGTTCAATCTAGGGTGCATTCTCTTCAGTTGAAATATTATCAACTGTGCTCTATTATGAGGCTATATGTGTATGATATCTATGCATGTGTATTATAGTTTCATTTCCCTATGTCAAGTCAAGTTGTAACATAGCATTATGGTTGTGCAGATGTTGTTTGTGGCTGCTGTATTCCCGTATTCTTGAAGCAAGTCTCAAGTGTTTATTCCAAATTGGGCCATGAGAACTCTTAAACTTCAGTGTACTGTGAGCCTTTCAATGTCGTTTCACTGATTCTAACAATATAGCATTCCAGTCACATAGGTTACAATGAACCTTACTCAACATTGTGCTATAAACTTTGCACCTGAACAGTCAATTGAGCTATCAGGGAGAATTGGGTAGTCCCAGTTGAATAAGTCTGTAATATAATACCATATTCGTTTTCCTCATCATTATTTCACTAAGGCAATAACTAGTGGTCTGGTATCAGCTGGAGTCTTCACTTTCTCAACACCAGCTACGTATTGTTCTCATTGTTCCGAAGAATATGATTTGCAATTAAAATAAAAATTCATACTCATTCTTCTGCATTGTTTTATTGCAACCTGATGTAAATTTATAAATGATTCTTATAAATTTATTGTACCTGGAAATATGTGGTCAGTTACAACCGTTTTAATTATATAGTTCCCACAGTTTAAAGAGATGTGAATCTTTCATATATGCATAGATATTATTTCTTTAAAGAAGTATTCCTGACTATGGCAATATTTTGCAGAACCAGTTGTTGATGGAGATCAGTACATTGTTCGAGGCATAACTGTTATGAACATGTTATTGGGACATGTGAGTCAGTTGGAGAATTTAGTGGTCTACCGGCATGTTGCCATGATAGCTCAGTGGAAGAGCAGCGGCATGGAGAGCCAAAGATCCTGGTTTAAGTCCTGGCTATGGCATTGAATTTTTCAGTCTGACTCCACCTTTCCACCTTAGCCTACACACAGCCAGTGTGAAAGAATTATCATTCCAGTTATGAAATTTGACAGCAAAAATGTACATCTCTTATGATCTAAAATTTTGTAGCCAACCATCAGCCAACTAGTGTGCCTCCTCAACATTATTGAGTGATAATATTCTTTGAACTATATTGATTGAAACTAGTTGTCATCTCTACCAAAGAATGACATCCTTGAAAATAATCCTAGGCCTTAAAAACGTAATATACAACAAATTTTGATCATTCTTCTAGGAGAGTATATTCTGCTGTTTTCTCATTATTGTGCAATGTAGATACTGGTGGAATGCACCCTAGAATATTTGACACAATTAGAGGAAACAAGGCTCCAGAAAAGACAGGTGAGGTTCTGCATGCAACTAACTGAAATGTATGTGAATTTGTTTGTCAGGATCACCTAGCAGTTTCAATGGAAGTAGTGAAAATGACAAATGCCATGTTTTGCTACAGCAACGTTGCTCACAAACTAGTGAAGCCTATACCTTCCACATAGGGCTTGTACATTATTAAATGTCATAAACATAATTACATAAAGCTTATTAAACAAATGAAGCACATAAATAAAAACAAACAATTAAAAAAAAATGTGTATGAAATGTTCAGGATATATTAGAAACTAAAAGAGGGAAATAAAAGTATCAGACTTCCTGGGTCAAGTGTTAGGATGGGAAGGCAAAGGTGAGCTGTTGATGATACCAAAGAGCGAGCAGCATTTTAGCATCATCATTTACTATGAAGAAATAAACTGTGAGTCCTGAAACAAATTTTACGGGTGAATGGATATGATAATGATGGTGATGATGATGATGATGGTGATGATGATGACGATGACAATGACGATGATGAGTGTTCTTCCTGAAGGGAGGTCCAGTTCTGGAATGTAGCCATGGGATGATGACCAAAGCTCATCCAATGTTCTTTCCATAGCCTCTCGCAGGATGAGAATGAACACCTAGTCCTGAACATGAGAAGGAAATTTTCCAAGCCCCAACCCAGTCAGGAATTGAACCTAGGATGCTGGGGTAGAAGGCTGCCAAGCTACCAACTCCACAGCAGATATAATCACAACTAACCTCATGCAGGAGCGCCAATTGTTGTCACACTAGCAGCAGCGCAGTGCAATTTTGCTACCAGTTCTGATTTTTTTGCTGAACTTCTCACAAACTGAAAAACAAACTGATATAGACATATTTATGAAATATAAACCAGTCATTATAATTTACCAGGAATATAAAAATATATATAGATAGTAAAATAATATATAGCAATGATGCACAGGAGGTATTCAATATTTAATAGCAATATATATGCACTGCAAAACTATGGTTAAGTCTATAATAAAGCAGTACAGTTATTTTAATAACATTATAATAAGCAGAATATATATTTTTTCTATTTCAGTTTGTTTTTCGGTTAGATAATAGTGTAGCACAAAAATAAGACCTGGTAGCAAAATCGCACTGAGCAGCTGCTGGTGTTACAGCAATAGGTGCTGCAGTGCGAGGCCAGACAAAAGGGAGATAAGGATACTCAAAGTAAAAGAAAACTTCCTCCCTGCAACCAGGAATCAAACTCAGAGCCTCTGAATTTATAAATCGCTTCATTTCACCATAAAAACTAGTGCAATTTCACTTACATGACCTGCAGCATGGTGCAAATTTGCTCCAGTTTGCATCGTCATAATAGAACTGCATTTCAGTACACACAACTTTGCACTATGAAGTCAGAAATGGTACTGAAGGCATATTTAAGGATCAATAGAAGAATAGTTAAAGCGGTAATATGGTACAGTCTTTGAAGTGACAACAATGAAGAAACAAATGTTGTTTGTAGCCAATTTGCATCAGGGCAGCTGCTCGAGAGTTAAGAGGCACTCCTAAAAGGCCCTTATTTTATACCTCACAATCCATTTTGGGAGAGATCCAAATCTGGCAGCTGAAGTAGTTGACGATAAGAAATCAGTCTATGAGCCATGCATTTTCTGCCTTTCTGAAAAATATAAATGACCCAAGAACATCAGGCAGTTATTGGTCTTCTATGTAGATGTAGGGATTCAATATACAGGGTGGACCGCTCGAATGTCCCTAATTTCAATGGGTGAACGATTGAAGATAGAAACTTACAACAACGTTTATATGAAAGAAAAACTCAACAAGTTTCGAATTCTGTCGGTAGATGGTGCAATGATACGGTTTTCATTCTTAGATTTTATCGTTTATCAAAATGGCGACACCGCAGATGAAAGCTCAAACTGTTTTGTGGTATACGGAGTTTAAAACAATTGTTAGAGTTCAGAGGGAGTTTCGGCGAGTCTTTAACCATGATGCTCCAACTGCTAAAAGCATAAAGAAGTGGTACGATACATTTTTAACTACTGGAACTGTGTTAAAGAAGCATGGTGGTGGTCGCAGAGCATCCGACGAAATGGTTGCAAATGTTCAAGCCGCATATGAGCGAAGCCCACGGAAGTCATTAAGAAGAGCTTCGCGGGAACTTCAGGTACCAAAATTCACATTGCAACGAATTGTCCACAAACGTCTCAAACTGTATGCATACAAAGTGCAGGTAATGCAACGTCTTGAGCCGAATGACAAGCCCAAATGAGTGGAATTCGCCAATACGGTGCTAAACCGTCTCGGCGTTGATCCTGATTTCATGTCCAAGATTTTCTTCTCGGATGAAGCCACTTTCCATGTATCAGGCAAGGTAAACCGGCATAATGTGCAGATCTGGGGATCGCAGAATCCTCACGCCACACAAGAGCACGTTCGTGACAGTCCCAAGTTGAATGTTTGGTGCAGTTTGTCGCAGAATAAAGTCATTGGACCATTTTTCTTCGCCGAGAAAACTGTCCGTGGTACCACATATCTTGACATGCTGGAGCAGTTCTTCTTTCCACAAATTGAACAACTGCAGCTTAACATCCTTTTCCAACAAGATGGCGCTCCTCCTCACTGGTTCAATGAAGTTCGTATTACTTTGGACAACATTTTTCCTTGCCGTTGGATTGGTAGGGGAGGACTGATCGCATGGCCCCCGAGATCTCCTGATCTAACACCGCTTGATTTCTTTCTCTGGGGCTATGTCAAAGATAAAGTTTACGCCACCCCAGTCAATGACCTTCGTGATCTTCGGGAGCGCATCATAGAGGCTATTGAGAGCATTTCAGAAGACATACTCCAACGTACTTGGCAAGAAATTGTTCATCGGCTTGATATCGTCACAGTGACTGCTGGAGCTCACATAGAGATGTGGTGACGTGGATATCAAAACTTGTTGAGTTTTTCTTTCATATAAACGT
The DNA here is from genome assembly GCA_964059195.1 of Ectobius pallidus. Classification (NCBI taxonomy): domain Eukaryota; kingdom Metazoa; phylum Arthropoda; class Insecta; order Blattodea; family Ectobiidae; genus Ectobius; species Ectobius pallidus. The sequence continues at coordinate 143,575,949 of CAXKWD010000003.1, read as the reverse complement.
TGTTGTAAGTTTCTATCTTCAATCGTTCACCCGTCACATACAATTGAAATTAGGGACATTCGAGCGGTCCACCCTGTATATATATGTTCAAGCAGAACAAACTTAAATTCTTGGAATTTACAAGGACATTTTAATGGATCTTGCATCAACTATACTAAACTAAACTTTATGGCTCTACATCCCCAGAGGGACTAGGCCTACCATCCAACTGCTGCATCATCTACCATAGGCATATGGTAGGATTGGGGGGCATGTGGTCAGCATGGCCATTATTGATGGTTTCCGTGACCGGAGCTGCTACTTCTCAATCAACTAGCTCCTCAGTTTCTATCACACAAGGCTGAGTGCACCCCATTCCAGACTTCCCTATCTCAGAAAAATCCAAGGAGGTATTGGGGATTGAACCCAGGCCTTCGGATACGTAGCTAGCAACACTAAACCATGAGACCATGCAGGCGGTCTCATCTGTACTAAGGAATTCTTAAAAATATTACATCATCAGTATTTAATTTTGATCTACTTATACATTTTTCTGCATATTTAAAAAAGTTTATGATTTCAGGACTCTGAGGTTGCTTACAATTTTGTAAGCTGGTGTGTCTGGTGAATAAATAATAAAAATATTTCCAGTTGATATTTGATGCAAGATGATATTTTAATGATTTAAATCAAACTGATTAATATATTGTTTTTTTTTTAAATTTGTTACTAATGTAGTCTGAATGTTCTTTGTCCCATGGGCAAAACTTATGGGAAATATTTTGAATTTATTAAGTTATTATATACAAATTGTTGGTTTTTATAAGATTAATGCTTACTTCAAACGAAGTTATTAAGAAATTAGCTGTGTCATAACACATACCTGTTTTGAATGGAAATGTGTATTTCTTGTAAGATATCCATTGACAGTTGGGAGTAGCATTGCTGTATCAAAAGTGTGCTTGAGTTAATTCTTCAAAGTAGAAGTAGAAATATCACATTGCACTTTGTTGCACATTAGTCTTGATACTAAGCTCACATTTCAAGTCAACATTAAAAAGTATTCAGAGGGACTCTTCATGATGGGGGGGGGGGGGAGGGCACAATTTATAAAATGAATTCATGATCCATAACCATCGTATGAAAGAATTGGAGACAATGATCATGTGTGCACAGTTCAAAGACAATATTAAATGCAACGACACATAGCTATGGCTGGTTATACCTTCTTAACTCAAAGTGATTGGTCATTCTGAGTTGCTCTTTATTGAATTAAATTATATACAATTGATAATTTTTAAATACTGAATTTTAATTTTCTTCCAGACATTGTTACAGCCTTATTATTATTTTAAAGTTTGGTACCAGTTCACTCAAAGATATAAATTATAACTTACTTACATTCCAGTCTGTATGTAAATGTTCTAGATTTATTAGGGAAGGAGATGGATGAAATTAGCAGTATGTCAATTTTTCATTTTTTTGAGGATTAAATATGAATCCTTTAACATGTTGAGTCATTTTTTTAAGCCCTTCAGCCCTTTCAGACATAGTAAAATTAAAAAATCTGACTTTTTATTTTTTTCTCAACAGATCAAAACTCTTATAGAGATAAATTAATATTTACCATATTATTTAAAATTTCTATGAGTAGTAGTGTTTTGAATGTATTATGTTATGCCTATTAGAAAAATCTAAATAACACAGAAACTATGGACAGTAGAGATACAAAATTTAACAATATCTATAGTGAAGTAATAATGTCCACCTAAAACTAGAAAATATAAATTCACCATTTACTTCCCCCTTAAGGAAGATGAAGTTGGGGGTACAGCCTCCCTTGCCCCATTGATGTGATGCCAGCATTTAAAGAGATCAGTGATTAAACTGATGGTTGTAACAAACGTACTTGAGTTCGGAGTATTTAATAAAAATTAAGTAATAGTTAAGAAATTGATGATAGTATAAACCAAAAATTTCAGAATCTGATATTCTAAAATATAATTTTTGAAAGAAAAGCTATGCAAAATTCACCGAATGGGTTTTACAAGCACAGAGTATGCAATTAGGATTTGGAATATTTCAGCAACACTAATCAGCAGTTATGTAACATAACTTTCGGTGAAAATGGCACATTGCTTTCCATCTATACTGTTTATTAGCAATGAATTTTTACAGTGGGATATATAAAGTTTGAGACTACCTTCGTACTTGAAATTTGAGCTGTATCAAGGTGTTTAGAATATTTGGTGTCAACAGGCGCAAAAGTGGATCACTGCTTCCATGAGCCGTGCATGAGGCATGGTGAATGCATCAACCTACCAGACCGCTACGAGTGTGTGTGCGCTGCCCGTTATTCTGGCAACAACTGTGAGATAAACAATGGTGAGATTCTAGTGTGTTACCCTCTTATTCAAAAGACTTTCAATATTTTTAACTTGGTAGTGAAGTTTACTAACAGCTTCCTTTATTAGTAGATATAGAACTAATAATTATTATAATGACTCAGTTATAACTGAAATTGAAGTTTCCATTTCTTATGTCAAATCTTGTGAGTAATAAAAAGTATAATTTAAAATTTGAAAATTTGAGCTTAAATGTTTTAAGAAGTATGGTGCTATAGGATCTAATATAATGAGAAGTCTACATACAATTTATCAGAAAGGAATTAGTAATATTGTAATTTATCTTTTTTATGAATGAATCACAAATGAGCTAAAATCCAACTACTCATTCTGTGCCAGCACTATATAGTATAACGTAAATATTTGATCTTATTTTTATGACAATGTTATACACATAATTGTGTGAAATACTGAGAAATATTATTATTATTATTATTATTATTATTATTATAAAATGAAGATTATAAAAATACAATTAGTTCAGTTTGTCTGAAACAAAAATGATCAGTTATGCCTAATTTTATCATGTTTTAATAAAAACTAAGTTATCTGCTATTTTTACAAGTATTTTAAAATGATCGTACAAACTAAATTAAAAATGTATTTAAAAACAAAAAGTTTTCCTAAGGGTTGTTATTGTCTCTTCATTAGAGATGCATATTTTGAGACAAATCAAGAAATAGCAGAATAGGAAATTCTGTAACTTATGGATGGAAGAAAGATATAGGATGTCATTTGGATTTAGATTCATAACAATTTGATTGCTAAATTAGATAGATTAGGCAGATGAACAGGCAAACAATTGGATAGTTGTTGCTTGGCCCTTCCAGCCAGGTGAGTAGTAGTATTGCTTCTGAGCTTTCAGCAGCATGCTTTGCTGCCATCTTCTGGGAGAATTGGAGAGAGCTCTTCCCTGCCATAGCCAACTTGTACACGAGTCTTTTGAAGACCTGGCCCTCATGGCACATGGCACATGGATGACACATTCGTAGTATAGCACCTGGCATAAAAAAATACTGAACACATTTCTGTACTTTCTTAACAACTTTCACAGACATGAATTTCTCTATGGAAATAAAAAAAGCTGGCACACTGCCTTTTCTCGATATTCTCATTAGAGGAAGATCTGATGATACCCTAGTGCACAGCATTTACTAGAAACTATGCACACAGACATGTTCCTCAATGCCCACAGCCAGGGATTAGTTGGAAAGTTAAAACTACCAGTACTCATTTAACTCTTTAAGAATTTCCAGACTGTCAGTGCATATGGCACATTTCAGAACTTCTGGTACTCTTTTCGGACAATTCCATAACTACCGGTATTGAGTACCATTGAGTACCAGTCCAACTAAAGTCCTGCTCACAGCCATCAACATCTGGCACAGAAACGAGTCTATACACAAAACCCTCTTCTAGAGAGCCAGAGTAATATAGTGCAGACTTTTTCCCAACCAGCTCACTTCTCGTAAAAGATGGCAGGGGAGCAGGCTGCTGAGAGCTTGGAAACCGTCCTCTTATTCACCCGGTTGGAAGCCTGAGAAAACATTACTGGTATCCATTCTCAACCACTGGAAAAGTCTCAAGTCACACAGGCAGACAATTGTTTTAGCCTCATAGAAAGCCGTATTTTCATGAAGCCTGTTTGAACATTAGTGAGGTACTTAACTTATAATTAAATGAACCTTCTGTCAAATTCTATGAAGAAATGTTATGAATAATTTTAAACTAGTGATATGAATAAATACAAGCTATTAATGGGAAAATTAAAAAAAAAAATCATTAGACCCTAATTCTTTAGGGGGAAAAAATGGAATTTAGCTTACATTTTCTTCATCTTAGTGTGTGATAAGCATAAGAGGAATTGTTGTCATGTTATGGGGCATATCCCTTGGAAATACATATCTTGAATATAACATTTTGTTTTCACTTCATTACTCATTTGCAAGGCCACACTGTTCACAGGAAGACTGGTGTACAGGCATAGGTACATTATTATTATTATTATTATTATTATTATTATTATTATTATTATTATTATTATTATTATTATTACTATTATTATTATTATTATTATTATTATTATTATTATTATTATTATTATTATTATTATTATTTGTATTATTATGTTTTATAATTATTATTATCACCATCATCATCATAATACCCTTATGCCCTAGTACTTAAGTTACACTGTCTTAATTCATAAAATTTACATGAAACTATTACATTGTATAATACACAGTGATAAGAAGTAATTGAGTAAAAGTAATCGGATTATATATAACGATTCCATTTTTGGTCCCATTTCCTTGTAAACATTACTTTTTTTACTCATAATTTACTTCTAAAAATACAGTGTGTTTCACGTAGGAGTTGGCCAATCATATGGGTTGTGTAGCAGTGGCCACAGCTCTAACTCCCGAGTGATCGGGTGAAATATCTATGCAAATAAAGCCGGTAATTGTCTAATGATTCAGGTTCTCACAATTACAGTTAAAATCACAATAAAAATAACCACATACCTCAGCACAAGAGATGTTGGCAACATTATTTTCTTCTACTCGCTTGCTTGCTTAACAATTAACTAAATGTTCTATTGTGCCTTATATTTTCTGCACGACTTAATACTTAATGAGGAAGTACAGGACTGCATAATAAAAGCATGCATAGAAAATATAAAGGTGCCTTTAACAGATATATTTAATGCATCTCTATCTTCAGGTATATTCCCAGATAAATTAAAGTGTACAAAAATTAAACCAATATTCAAAACAGGAAAGAAAGACGAAAAAGAAAACTACAGACCAATATCCCTTTTGTCAGTCTTCTCAAAAATCCTTGAAAGACTTACGTATAACAGACTAATTTCATAGAAAACAAATCGTCGTAGAAATCCGTTGTAGAACAAATCTGTTGTAGAAATCAACGGAAACAGCAATATTCAGCCTTCTGAATCAAGTACAACAGTCAATAGACAATAAGATGCAAGTAATTGGATTTTTTCTTGACTTAACCAAGGTCTATGATGTGTTAAACCATATTCAGGGCCGTCGCGTGGGCGGGGCGAGCGGGGCGATCGCCCTGGGCGCTGCGGCAACGGCAAAAATAAGACAACAAAATTTGAAAAAAATAAGTATGATGTACATAACGTATTTTTTAAAGTTAGGTATAACTGAATTTTGAATATTGCGTTGTATGTTTTTATTGAACAAATAAATATTTGACAAAAATAACTTTAGGCCTATATTTGCTAAGTTATCCCAAAATAAATACTTGCTTATAAAGACATTTACGATCAACTACATCACAGGAGAGACTGAATTCTCTGGCCATCTTGTCCATTGAAAACGATGAAGCACGAAAAGTAGACTTGATGGAAATTCTAACGACATTTGTTCGTGCAAAAACCTGGCGAATGCCATTTAATGTTTAGTACCTTATCTTAATTTGATAAACGCGGTTCCCTTTTCTATATTCTATTCAGTGTATGCAACGAGGTTTCCCACACTATTAATTTGTAGTCCATTAATAACGCCTGTAGTATTTTTTTTATGATTGTTAAGATTTTCTTAAATTACTAAACTCGTATTAATTTGAGTTTCAATACAATCTTATTAAAAATTTAAATAATTTTATTTCTGGTATTTTTGTAAGGTAATCCGATTAGGTGTCTCTTTTGGGCACAAAAACACAGACAGCGACGCAACCCGACGCGCAACTTTGCTAACGAGCGACTGGACGCGATGCGGCTTAGAACTTGTCAAGTCCACGTCGCCCCTAGCTGTTTGTTTGTGTTTGAATCCCTACAGATAGGTGGAATGTCGGGAGAGTGCACGTGGGATTGAGTTGGGGGAGGGGGGGGCTGACGAAATCTTGCCCCGGGCGCCAACAAACCACGCGACGGCCATGACCATAGTATCCTACTAATAAAACTGTTAACCTATGGAATTAGAGGCATAGTGAATGACTGGATAAAATCATTCTTAACAAACCATAGTCAAATTGTAGAAATACAGAGTGAAGACAATCTACAATACATACATACACATCAAGTAAAAAAGAAGTACAGCATGGTGTTCCACAAGGATCAGTCTTATCTCCATTACTCTTTCTGCTATATATCAATGATCTACCATTAAATATTAAAGTACAGATATCATTCTGTTTTGCAGATAACACAAATATTTTAGTTTCAGGGGAAAATGAAAAAATAATCCAAGAAAGAAGTAATACATTGTTAAATGATTTGTATAACTGGTTCCAAACTAACAAACTCATTATAAATACAGATAAAACAATAGCAATGAAATGTCAAAGTAGGCAAAATAAAAACCAACAAAAACCTCAATTACAATTTAATAAAGAGGAAATTAAATACAAACAGAATTTCTGGGCATTCATATAAATGAATCCTAGAAATGGAATACACATATAAAAAATCTAGCTCTCAAACTTAGTTCCGTCTGTTATATGCTCACCTCTCTCAAGGACAAAATAAGTCATCACATTCTAAAGAATATATATTTTGCTCATTTCTAATCACGTTTGAAATATGGGGTGATATTTTGGGCAAACAACTGAGAAAGTGAAACAGTCTTTAAAGTACAAAAGAGAGCAATGAGAATAATGAATGTTTATGTTTATACAACAATAATGAATGTTTATAAAACAACACATAAATAACATGAAAACAAATTCAGATATACATGAATACATTACACGGAACAAGTTTGATTTACACTTTCAATACTGTAGAACAGATATCTACAAAAACAATGTACTAAATATAGGAACCAAAATTTTTAACAAACTACCATACCAAATTAGAGAACAGAAATCAATTATGAAATTTAAACATGATGTCAAATCCTTACTACTACAACATGCCTTTTATTCAGTAGTTGAATATATGGCCTACAATCACCAATTGAAACATTGTCTGTTCACCCCCCCCCCCTTGCTCTGTAATTAATTCTGCTATAAGATCAATATCATCTGCCTTTTGTATGCAGTCCATGCTTCTTTTATTCATTTATATATTTTATAGGCTAGCTAGCAATGTAAGATATGACATGTCCAACATCATTTGTACACTGTTCGTGTATATGATATAATGGACTAATAAAAATTATTATTATTATATTATTCAATATATTTTAAATTACAACAAAGAAATACAATGGATTGTTACAATAACAACAATTAAAATAAATACATTTCGTCAAGGGCTGAAGACTGAGGAAAGGTTCTCATCACACTAGTGGCATTCCCCCTTTGTATAGCAATGCTGATTCGTTGCCTCAAATATTCACCAGCCCTAGGATCCCCTGTTGCAGTAGCAAGTATTCTACCTATTTCCGAAATTAACTTCTTGGCTTCTGCACACCAAGTGCCAAGTGTCTCAACAGCAAACACAACAAAATGATACTGGTCAACTATGTGAGAGTACTTTTTTAACTTTAAAGACACAGCAGAAATCGCAGCCGAGCCAGAATTTTTGCAGGTGACCGGCAAATGTGATGAAGCTAGTGTGTCGACACAGGTTGCATCCCATAAAAGTGATTTACCCCTGACCCAAGGGATCAAGGTCAATCCATCGGGTCTCTTGCCATCTGATCGACTAAGGCCAACTGGTTCTAAGATAGTCGGGACACCAGCAGAGACTAAGGCTCTTTTAATTAGGTCATTGATCATGGAATGCCTGGAAAATCTTCCTGTGTTCTTAGGACAGCTTAACCCATGATGGCCGTAAGGGTCAACTCTGGCACCGCACTGGCATAGGTGTGGTTGACAGATTTTGCTACCAAGCCGCAAGCCTACAGCGATCCTGAAAGACACATTATCCATTAGAGTACCTAAGTTAGATGAAGGTAAAGCTCTCAGCCAGGAGCCAGCCAAATATTGTTAATCTTGCGCACACCAACTCCTCCAAACGTAATAGGTAAACTCGCCAGTAACCAGCTTTTATCATCAAGAGTCAGATTAAGTATGGATTGTAAGCAATTTCTCACAGTATCATCAGCTTCGTTGACAATAGATGGATATAACCACAAAGGGGTGGTGCGAAGAAAGTATGTTAATTTGGGAACAAAAAAAACTACTTTTTAGGAGAAAATACGCCGTGTGAGAATGAAGCGAATGCAAACAGTCAAACATGTTCTTCATCAATTCCAAGTTCTGCCTTGCAGTATGTTCCACAGCATCAAGCATGATGGGAGAACCAAGTAGGTTTAACTCAGAACTAAATACTATTTTAATTCCTGGTGTAATTTTCTGAAAAGCAGAAACAACGTCATCATCTCTGGCAGAGCAGAAGTATAGCTCACATTTATTAGGATTAATTTCCAATCCAATAGCCCCACATTCATCAATGATCTTCTGAAGATCATCAAGTACAATATTAGGTTCGTCTCCTAGAGTTCCATCGTCCAAATAGAAAAAAATTAAACTTACTCTGTAAGTGTGAAATTGTGGGATGAATTGCAAGACTAAAAACCATAGGGCCCTTGGGATCACCTTGTTATGCTCCTCTCTGAGATGGAATAGTTTCGGAATTGAAGAAAAGGTGTGATGGTGTCCTATATGCTTGCCATAGAAAGGGGAATAGGTTGGAAACTTTCTCCTTAACCATTGCTAACAAAGAATCTCGTTCGATACAATTGAATGCATTTCTGAAATCAATTTTAAGGAGAACCTTATTACTACCTGCATTCTGGCTAAGATATGTGCGAACGGTGTGAATAATTTTTTCGCATCCCTTTGGAGTTCCAAATCCTAGTTGATTAGGGCGAAAATATTGTAGATGTACAAGCCAATTTAGCCACAAGCCTCAAGAAAGTATTTCCAATTGCAATTGGACGGATGCCACCATCTTTCTTCTGAAGTGATATAAGTGAAGCTCCAAATAAATAAGGTGTAATGACTTCGGGAACAATACCTTCTAAGATGAGGTTACATAGTTTTGTTATGCTGTACAATAGTCGTCTACCAGCATCCCCTGCAGATAGAGAGGTAAGATCTTTCAGATGTTGAGGCCGTATGCCCTCTAACCCAGCAGTAGAACCAGATGGGAAACTTCTTATTGCTTGCAAAACACTGTCTTTGGAAACTGATAAATGGGGATCTTCAGAAGAAGGGGGATCGGGAAATGACAAAGACCTGGAAGGAGAAGGATGTTTTTTAAGAAGTGCCTCAAAAGTCTCTCTGCTATTATTCGCAACACCTAAATCAGAAGAGAGGAGTCTGATGGCTCCTCGAATATCACCATCTAAAACTTTGGCTTCAACTATGCGGGGAAGGGACAGTTTTGTCCTAGGTCTATTAGATGCAGGTGTCAAAGTTGATTCTCGAAGATTGTCTTTAATTTTTGGAACCAAAGACTTTTCAGGTCCTTTATTTGTTTTTCCTAGAACGCGGAAGGCTATGTATGCGAATAACAGGAGATCTTGCCAAGTTTTCTCTGAATTTTGTGATTTTGTGTTAGACATAGTTCAATGAGATTATGTAATTTATCTGCTGCACAGCTTCTTGCACCCTTAGGTATTCTTCGTAAAACCTTGATATTTGTTTTAAAAGTCGACAAATTAGCGTGAAAACAGTTTGTGAAAGAATCTGGCATAGGTATGTCCCCATGGATAAAAGGTTCATTAGGGTGGGTCCTTGCCCAATGAATTTTCAGACCCTTCAAACCTTTGAAAGATTTCTCATTCTCAAAACAAAGCGAACAGGGTACTTGTTCAGTATTGGTATTATTATTATTATTATTATTATATATCTTAATGGTTCTGCAATAACATCAGATATTTTTAAAATTGAATTAGAATAACTATGTATTTATTTGATGTTGAAAGATTATGCATACTATGGTAAATCATATCTATATCTTTCCATTTAAAACTGTTTTCGTTAAATGTTTTCAAAATTTAGGAACATTTCCTAGCAAAGTCTTTGAAACTTGCTTATCATTCTTGCATGCTATATCGTCATCATTACTGTTTTGCCAACTAATATCCAGGTTAAAGGTAATATTGTCAAAAAGTTACTCAATGTGTCTGGAAATATTGGTATTGATGTGACCTTTTGTTCTTTCATTAATAATTTGATACTTGGTTTCGTTTGCTTTGATTTCATTCAGTCTATCAGAACATATTACATGTTATGGAAAACATCAATATAATTACAAATAAGAATATAAATTCACAGTTATAAGACATATGAACAATTACAAAATGTACAACATAAACATGAACAAATTATTATATTAATTTACAACACAAATACAACATTTATAATACAAATATGTAAAAATATAAAAATAAAAATACAAATACAAAGGTGGTGAGTTATCCTGTTGAGTAAGTAGTTATATCGATAATGTTCTGATGTTATATATATACAGAATTATTTCTTCTAGCAATAAAAATGAAATTCTAGGAAGAGAATAAATGCATGTTAATGTACTATACAAATAGAAAGTAATAATAATATTGCAATGTAACAGAATCAAAGTGAAATAAATAAATATAAATGTAGAACAGGAAATGCATAAGAAGGTTTCTCTAGCCTTAGCCAGCTCACTCCATCTTTTAAACCCTAGCAACAGGGAGGGGAACCAGAGTCAACCAAGCCACTCTCCGAAAGGTTGAGCCAATCCTAACTGTTGCATGACCCTATTACCAAAATAATTTAACACCTGTCCTAATTGTACAGTACTGTACATGGAAATTTTACGTACCAAACAGCATTACCACTGAATGGCCCAATAGTTTCTAGCCTTGTGCCCAAAAATTAAAAATAATTAAATAAAACAAATAAAAAAACTTTTAGGTACTGCCAAAGGTTCTATAAAGTAATTGTAATTTTACTGATTACTTATTGAACAAGTAATTTGTAATAGTAATTAAGTAAAATGCCTCTCAGGTAATTGTAATTCAGCGTAATGATTTCTTCTTATTTCCCATCACTGCATTTATACATAGGTGTTATACATAAGAGCAGAAACAGTATGAATTAATATACATTGTCAAATGCTTAAATGAATTCAGTACTCTCTGAACAACTGTGTAAACTGCATCCTAAGGGCTGATGACTTATGTCGAAATGCATACCCTGCAGTAAATACAAAAAGGGACAACATCAATTTTTTATACTTTTAATTATTATGGTATTTTATGTAACTGATGCATAGCTAATTTTAGTTTTTAAGTAGTTGTCACTGTATATTAATATGTACTGTTTTCACTACTGACTATGTACAATACCTGTGTATAATATAATGTAATAGTTTTATGTAAATTTTTATGAATTAAGACAGTGCATGTACGTGGGTGTAAGTTGTATTTGAGAATCATAATAATATGAACCCTCTACAGCAATGAAGTTCATTAATGATATCAAATTATTTTAAAGACTGTTGTTTTTGGGAACCTGTAAACATGATATATTAATTGCTGACAACTCTATGATGGTTTTCAGAGTCAATTACAATATTTCTTCTACCCATGGTACTTCTACTTTGAATAAAAAAAAAACAATGCAGTAGTAATGGAATGGAGCATTTTTTAATGATCTCAATAAAAATTAATAAATAAGACTTTATTCTAATTCTCTGTCTAAATTCTTAACTTGAAGTGGAACATTGTCATTTATTAAGTTTATGTCTTTATTAAGAGTGAACTCAGTATGCTTGTTGTATTGTCGGCCTTGGTGAAGTAATCAGTAATGCTCTGGCTTTCTGTTCCCAAGTTCATGAGTTTATTCCTGGCCCAGGTTGATGACATTTGTAGAAGTTCAGGCATGTAAAAAGCTCCTGCAGAACAAAATTACAGCACACGGCAATGGTTACATGGCTAAGTAGCATCAAATAAATATGAAAAACAAAGACTTATAGAGTAATAGTTTTATTCCTCTAAAAATGTCCCTTTTTATTTAAATTACTAGCGTGTGCCCGCGGCTTCGCACGCGATAATTATTTCAAAAATTAAAAATTAAGAGCATAATAGTTAAATCATTATATTTATTAACACCAAAATCACGTGGACTACATACCACGATTAGATAGCGTCGCCTGGTAACAGCGACCTCAGATTCGAGTTCCCTGGCCCAGAAAACCCCTGCATAGTGAGTTTCGTCCAAGTCGAACAATGTTTGACCATATTTAGGCCTATTTGAATATCCCTCTTCCGTGTAGGTTGAAAATTTCATACGTTTGTGGGACTTGATATTCTAAACAAATGAATCGTCAAGGATGGACCTACAAAATCAAGCGATCGCCCGCGATAATTATTTCAGAAATTAAAAATTAAGAGCATAATAGTTAAATCATTATATTTATTAACACCTAAATCACGTGAATTACATACCACGATTAGATAGCGTCGCCTGGTAAAAGCGACCTCAGATTCGAGGTACTTGGCCCAGAAAACCCCTGTATAGTGAGTTTCGTCCAAATCGAACAACGTTGGACCCCATTTAGGCGTCGCGTGGTAAAAGCGACCTCAGATTCGAGGTACTTGGCCCAGAAAACCCCTGTATAGTGAGTTTCGTCCAAATCGAACAACGTTGGACCCCATTTAGGCGTCGCGTGGTAAAAGTGACCTCAGATTCGAGGTACTTGGCCCAGAAAACCCCTGTATAGTGAGTTTCGTCCAAATCGAACAACGTTTGACCATATTTAGGCCTATATTGATTATCCCTCTTATAATAATAATAATAATAATAATAATAATAATAATAAAATCAGGTAAACTGATATAACAAAGTGCCAGTATGTTTTGTTTAATCAGTTATGATTGCAGTTATGATATGCAGAATATAAAAAAAGTCAAATTGGCCGGTTTCGGGATTTGAGCCATGGAACTCCAGAATGTGACGCCAAGACGTTACCATCTCAGCCACCTGGGTCAGTTATGGGATAAGCGCATTTAAAGCAATAGTGTTGTCATAGCTAACTGTATTTTATTTGCCAAAGCCTTACAAATCACAGTAAAACAAAAGGTTATGTTGTCAAGATAATTGATTTTCATTTTTTCAAATAAATTCTTTCGAATACGTATATTACCATAAAATAGGCACTAAATTGAGCATAACTCCGAAACAGGTCAACCGATTTTATCCAGTATCAATAGACGTCTTCCCATGGGCATTATAAATGTGTATACCAAGTTTCATAAAAATCCGGTAAAGTGTATTTGAGTTACCGCGTCTTTAAAATAGACACTAAATTGGGTTTTACTACGGTACCGGTCTACCGATTTGGTCCAATATCAGTAGACTTCTTCCCATGTACATTATAAATGGGTATACACAGTTTCAAGAAAATCCAATAAAGCATATTTGAGTTATCGCGACTTCTTATATATTAACATAAAATGCACTAAATTGGGCATTATTCTGGTACTGGCCAACCGATTTGGTCGAATATCAATAGACGTCTTTCCATGGATATTATAAATGCGTGTACGAAGTTTCATAAAAATCCGAAAAAGCGTATTCGAACTATTGCGCCTTTAAAATATACACTAAATTGGGTTTTACTCCGGTACCGGTCAACAGATTAGGTTCAAATTCAATAGGGCACTTTTCATGGGCGTCATAAATGGGTATACCAAGTTTCGTGGCAATCGGATACAGCGCATTTGAGCTATGGCGCCTTTCTAATATAATCTATTAAAATAGGCACTAAATTGGGCATTACTCCGGTACCGGTGAACCGATTTGGTTCAATATCAATAGGGTTCTTCCCATGGACATTATAAATGTGTTTTCAAAGTTTCATGAAAATCCAAAAAAGCATATTTGAGTTATGGTGCGTACAGACACACGGACAGACAGACGGACAGACAGACGGACAGACAGACAGACGGACAGACATTTTTTCGTCCACCACACAATCTCATAAAGTACCATATTGGCACTTAATAATAATCCTCTTCGGTGTTGGTTGAAAATTTCATATATCTGCGTGCCTTGACATGATAAACAAATGAGTCGACCATCGTGAGCTACAACATTCAAGCGATCGTAATGGTTTTATGACAAAAATAGCCAAAGCCTACTGTAATTGATTTGACATTGAAATGTGTAACTGAAAATTGATGCTTCGAAAACGCTAAAATACACGTTTTCTGCCCGTTTTTCATTCATAACTCAATAACGAAAGCAAAAACTAAAAATGTAATATGCCGAAAACCTTCCCGGGAATGTACTCAACAACTTCCCAAAGTTTCATGGCGATCGGATGAATGGTGTAGTAATGCATAAAGGACACACACACAGACACACAGACACACATACATTAATTTTTATATATATAGATGATTATTTTAAAAAAAATTGTATTAATTTAATTTATAGTATAAAGAAGATACATAAACAATGCAGAAAAGGATCTTGGGATGTAATATAACTTATGACCCCAGCCCTGGCTCTAACACTGTTAAGATTTTCTCCCATATTTGTAGTTCTCCTGTAGAAGTTTAATTTTGAGTAGAAATAACCAAGAGCAAAAATTACTTTTTACATATTTATTATTAGTGGGGTGAGTTAGCTGAAAAATGTACCAAAACATTTCACATCCGGCAACCAATGCGCCACTTTGGATTCAGATAGTACAGTCGGTCAAATAAAAAACGTCGGGCGGTATTTGATTAAGTATCACGAACGAGCATATGCGCATGTACAGGAAGACTTAAGGTTAGGTTCACACACGCCTCTTGTCTATCCATGTATTTTCTTGATTATTTAGTCAGTTTTGTTCCAAAACAAACATGTATAGAAGGCTGGGGCTATATGCCTCAAATCCGCCATATTCTTGGTTGCAAATTTTTATAATATTAATAATTAATAGATTCGCGAGGAATATGTTTATTCAAGGAGCATTTTTTTAAGATTTTATTTTATAATACCGGTACTTCTAGTGCAAAATCAATAACTTACGCTCAACTTCTGCAACCAATCTTAGCATCGAAATACGCGTCCGGCCAGATCAACGTTTGCTATGAAAACTTCCGGTCGCATTATAGTCAAGTTCCCTCCTCTGAGCTGCTCTTTCATAAATATGGAACCTTCTCGCTGCTTCAGAGACCGAAAAATGTAGGTCAATTACAGCCCTAACTACACGTTAGCATTTGTATGTGGCGATGACACAAAGCAAAATGAATTATGACAATGCATTAAGTTGAATATCGTGTGTTGCGCTTTCCGCGATTTTCATTTTTTCCCTCCTTGTTCATATTTTCCCTCCTGCCGCATGGCCTCATATGTTCCGAAAATGACCTGTATTTTGTGTTTTTTATAGGAAACTTGTGAACTAATGCGTCAAAACTTTAATTTTAACAGCATACGAGTCCCGACGTTTTTTATTTGACCGACTGTACATGGGTAGACGAGTCGAAAAAGCACGGGACACAAATTTTCCTGGCCCTCTAGCGGTTTTTATGACGTAATCAATATGGCCGCCAAAGTTTTGTGGCACGCTTCTACATTTCCCTATATAACTTGAGTTTGTATTTCGATATTAACCTATAGCCTATTATTAGTGATTATTAATCAGGAGAAAACGTGCTTTCCAACGGTATATCCGACATTATTGTTTAGGTTCATAATGCCAGAAATATTTGTACCTGAATTAAAACTTTTGTTTTTGATTTTTTCGAAACATTTTGCTAAATAACTTGGAATCCGTTACATGTAGATGAAAATGTGTTCTATACTTTATTGTTCGTCAGACAATTTCCTTTCGAACGGTATATATGACTTATATTTTATCAAAAACAGTTCCTGAAAATTTGCCAAAATAATGTAGAGTTGCACTGTGAGTCGTTATGGCAACAATTTAATTTATATGGGTTCCGAAAAGTAATAGAGGGGCTTTATAACTGATTAAGTAGCAGATGTAATTGTTGTAATTTTTTATGTATAGGTAAGTAAATTCTAGATTTTTAGGGAATACTTTTTAAAATCGTAGCCCCCTCAAAATTTAAATTTTGGGGGGAACTTCAAAAATGTAATAATAAATAAAATAGATTAAATTAATAAGATTCCATTCAGTAATACTAAATGTGTTGTGTGAGGAACTTCACCGTGTAAAGAAGATATTGCTTTCGTCTACCTCATATGAAGACAGAAATTACCCAATCATGTCAATGAAGAGGAAGCATGAATTGGTTGATGCTACGACTGACCCAGTGGTTGCTCCGTTTGTATGGGAACTGTGTTTGTTATGCCAGAAGCAATCAAAAGAGCGCTTGATCATTCCGAAGTATGAAGGTTACTTAACAATGGCGAAGAATCTTGTATTTTTGCTGAACATGGTGAGCTTCCAAGTAGTATAAGCAATTTGGATCAGTTGGACGATGGAAGTTGTCTTTCACATGCTGCCCATGCAGCGAAATATCACAAATCCTGCAAGAACAAATATGACAGTCTAAAGGCAGATAGATTATCTGGTGAAAAGAAACAGAAAGAACATCCCCATTGCTCAGACCAAACTCCATCTACATCAAAATTAACAAGATCATCATGATTTTGTGGAAAAGGTGTGCATGTTTTGTGATGAAGGAGAAGGTAGAGACAAACTTGTGACTGTATCCACACTGGGAATTGGGCCTACAATTCATGCTCTTGCTCTACAATTGCAGGATGAAAAACTGTTGACGATGTTATCGCCAACAGATTTGGTAGCATTAGAAGCCAAATATAATAAACTATGCCATACTCGCTTTCTAACATGTGCGAAAGCTGCTAAACGTTCTCGAAGAGAAGATTACCATAATCCTGAAGAAGTTGTTTATGGTACAGTTCTAACGGAATTGGTTCAATACATGGAGGATTCGTACTCATCTAGCAGTACTTCTCCAGTGTTTAAACATTCTCATCTTACAAAATTAGTGTCTCAGCGCATGATGGAAATGGGAATACAAACTCACAAAAAGAATATCAATAGAACACGTCTTAAGGAACAACTATTATCATGTGTACCTGGTCTGAGAGCAGATTAGTTGGGATGTGAAATTATTTTCACTTCCGAATGGGGTGTTGGCGATGCCATTCGCGATGCTTGGGCATTTAATGACTTAGTGACAGTATGTGTCTGGGACGGGCACGATCAATCTTCTTCTACTGTCGTTACTTCTTTCCATGGTTCAAGTGTTACGATTATTCAGCATCCTCACAGTGAAGCAATATGGATATTGACGATGACAGCGTTCGTATCCAGCAGTGGAACAAACAAACTGTCAATGGCCTCCCTGAATATTACACTACTCTTCCTGCCACTGGTCAAGTTACAAGTGACCAACCTTTCCCAACTGTTAATCTACAGTGCACTGACCATAATCCTGCCTTCACCCCTAGGAAAGTTTTAAATCCTTGGCTTAACTCTGTCCTAGAGAGAATGCATATTGAAGACATACAAGGAATGGAGCATGTGCCTAGAATATTGTGTTCGGCTATTCATGCCCAAAATGAACCTGATGTTAGAAAAATAAGGTGTAATGCATCATTGATTCCACTTCTAAATGACGAAATTGCGACTCCAGCAATGGTACTTCATATGATTGATATCATACTTGAATGGAAATGAAACACCCGTGATTACATGTGACCAACCAGTATATGCTACTGGGAAGCAACTGCAATGGAAATTTCCTGACAAATATGGCGAGGATCGCATCATACTCATAATGGGTGGCCTTCACATAGAAATGATGGTCATTAACTTACTTGGCAAGTGGTTAACTGGCAGTGGATAGACTGAATTAATAACAACCGCTGGTATTGCAAGTTCTGGTGTTGCAAAATCCTGCCTTAGATCGTCGCATGTAAAAAGATCTCGGTATGCACATGAAGTTATTTAACTGCCTTGCATTGTCTACAGGTAAAAGCAGGGGGTTGCATTGAACTGTGGATTTTGTCGAATACATCTGATTGTCCTCAGTTCCAATCTTGGAACACAGTTATCAAACTGGAATCCCTTCTAGTGCAACTTGCATTGAGTATTCGTACTTTATCTTTACAATGTCATCGTCAATCTCCATATTGCTTCACTGTGAGGATGCTGAATAATCGTAACACTTGAACCATGGAAAGAAGTAACGACAGTAGAAGAAGATTTATTGTGCCCGTCCCAGACACATACCATCACTAAAGTCATTAAATGCCCAGGCATCGCGAATGTCATCGCCAACATCCCCTTCGAAAGTGAAAATAATTTCACATCCCGACCTATCTACTCTCAGACCAGGTATACATGATAATAGTTGTTCCTTAAGACGTGTTCTATTGATATTCTTTTTGTGAGTTTGTATTCCCATTTCCATCATGCGATGAGACACTAATTTTGTAAGATGAGAAAGTTTAAACACTGGAGAAGTACTGCTAGATGAATACGAATCCTCCATGTATTGAACCAATTTCGTTAGAACTGTACCATAAACAACTTCTTCAGGATGATGGTAATCTTATCTTCGAGAACGTTTAGCAGCTTTCGCACATGTTAGAAAGCGAGTATGGCATAGTTTGTGATATTTGGTTTCTAATGCTACCAAATCTGTTGGCGATAACATCTTCAACAGTTTTTCATCCTGCAATTGTAGAGCAATGAATTGTAGGCCCAATTCCCAGCGTGGATACAGTCACAAGTTTGTCTCTAACTTCTCCTTCATCACAAAACAGGCACACCTTTTCCACAAAATCATGATGATCTTATTAATTTTGATGTAGATGGAGTTTGGTCTGAGCAATGGGGATGTCCTTTCTGTTTCTTTTCACCAGATAATCTATCTGCCTTTAGACTGTCATATTTGTTCTTGCAGGATTTGTGATATTTCGCTGCATGGGCAGCATGTGAAGGACAACTTCCATCGTCCAACTGATCCAAATTACTTATACCACTTGGAAGCTCACCATGTTCAGCAAAAATACAAGATTCTTCGCCATTGTTAAGTAACCTTCATACTTCGGAATGATCAATCGCTCTTTTGATTGCTTCTGGCATAACAAACACAGTTCCCATACAAACGGAGCAACCACTGGGTCAGTCGTAGCATCAACCAATTCATGCTTCCTCTTCATTGACATGACTGGGTAATTTCTGTCTTCCTATGAGGTAGACAAAAGCAATATCTTCTTTACACGGTGAAGTTCCTCACACAACACATTTAGTATTACTGAATGGAATCTTATTAATTTAATCTATTTTATTTATTATTACATTTTTGAATATCCCCCAAAATATAAATTTTGAGGGGCTACGATTTTAAAAAGTACCCCCTAAAATCTAGAATTTACTTACCTATACATAAAAAATTACAACAATTACATCTGCTACTTAATCAGTTATAAAGCCGCTCTATTACTTTTCGGAACCCATATAAATTTAACTGTTGCCATAACGACTCGCAGTGCAACTCTACATTGTTTTGGCAAATTTTCAGGAACTAGTTGGCTACTATGCTAAAATGTATCATTTAACTGATAAAAAATAGAACATGTCCTAATTTCATTTAACATTGATGAAAAAATTTAACGAGTTCATGAGTCGACCGTGAGAGGCCTCTAGAAGATGTGCAATTGATGACATGAAGAAAATGTATAATTAATTGAAGAAAATAGAGCAAGTCTTAATTTATAAATTAACTTAACAAACACTTACTGTGTATTATGTCCTTTAAAGGGTTCAAAGACTTTCAAGAAGCAATTCCAAACTTATGTGTAGCATTAAAGTTGTTTTTAACTGTTTGCATTTCAGTTGCAACTTATGAAATAAGTTGTTGAAAACTGAAATTAATAAAAAACTATTTGCGCTCAACAATGAGCCAAATCAGACTAAATGAACTAGCAGTGTTTTACATTGAGAACAATTTGGGTATGAAAATAAACTTTCATGAGACAATTAGACAATTTTCTGATGTAAAAGCTATAAAAAGACAATTTTAAACGTGACTATTACATATTCTGAATTAATATAATTCAGATTTTGCTAATTTATTATTTGCCTCTCTGACTAAAATTTTGTTACCATAAAATTTCTTTAACTTTTTATTTTGTCATATTTAAACATAACCTTTTTTTTATTTAATTACATTTTAATTATGCACACATTTATATTTTGTTAATCACTTAGCTTAATATTATTGGACCAATGTCTGTTTGTATTTAATAAATAAAAACATTAAATACTGCATGAGTTCACTCCCTTATTAAATTATTCTTCCGTATAGATTAGCCCATGGAGACGATCAGAAAGACAAAAAAGGCTAGCCACAGAAACAGAAGTTAAAAATAGCCGTGTTGGTAGCTTTTGTTGGAGGGGGCCTCAAAAATAAATCCGCTCCGGGCCCCAAATGGTCTAGTTACGCCACTGTATGTAATCAGACTATATAGAAATATCCTTAGCAGTAATAATTCTGAATGAAATTATCCTCTGTTTTACAAATTGCCTGCCATGCATATGCTTCAGCAATTGCTTACTGTACTTGTTTTGCCTGCTTGTAGTAATAGAAAATGTGGATTATGAAAGCTTTCAACCAGGATGAATTTGTAAGAACTATGTTCATTTACTCATTTACATTAGACAGTTTGTGGTGGTCTAATAAGTAAAGTAAAGTAAGGTGTTCCCTATTACAGGCCATGGAAGTACCACTACTAAATCAATTGGGTGCATATTGTCCAACTATAATTTTATTTTATTTTCTTTAAAACTTCCTGTTGCCTGTATTGACAAAATTTATTATTTTTTGTAATATTTATTATGGGCATCAGTAATGTTTACTAAAGGATGTGCATAGAGGAAGAGGAGTAATTATATGAAATAAGTCTTACTTATGGTACAGGTATCAGACCTCAGTTGTTATCTCTCTGTCGCCACACAAAATTTGTTCCCAAATTTACCATAATCTCCTGAATTTTCACTTTTGTTAATCTTCCGTACCATAAATCTTAAAAAAATAATTTTGAAATTTAATGACCTTTTTGTGTTATCTTGAAGTCTATATTGTCTTTTGTAATGGCAAGTAATGACAAATGATGACTGTCTGTCTTCTTCGATCATCGATCTATATATTGCCTATCCTGTTCTTTGTCTTGTTTTGTATAATTACTTTTTATTAGTAGTATTTTTCTAAACAAACATGGGCTGAAGTGCAGTGTTAATTATTCTGTAGTCAGCATATATATATATACATATATACTGGGTGTCCGGGACAAAATCTACCAATAAGAAAGTTTAATAACTCACAAAATAATTCACGGAGGGAAATGCCATTTGCGGGCATTGACAGAGGGACTTCTAAAGTTTCGGATCGCCACTAATAAATTTCTATGTGTGCACCTCTTGTAGCACAACAGGTGTCCAGGCGATATTCAACTTCTCGCCATGTGTTTCCTAACATCTTTGGAGTGACAGTTGCACAAGCAGGTACAATTCTCCGATGCAAATCATCCAAATCCGCCACTACAATCTTGTACACAATGTCTTTTATGTATCCCCAAAAGAAAAAGTGGGGTTAGATCTGGGGATCTGGGAGGCCATGTTGTAGGTCCACCTCGACCAATTCATTGCTGAGGAAAGCATTCATTAAAATGATCTCTAACATGCACTGCGATGTGAGGAGGAGCTCCGTCTTGTTGGAAAACATATCCATGAGGAATTTGAGGAATGGCATAATTTTGTAGCATATCAAGATACACGTTTCCATTGATTGTCTTTTTGACAAAAAAGAATGAACCAATCACAGCTTCACACTTCAGGTGCACGCACCAAACATTGATCTTAGGGCTGTCTCTTTCTAACTCCCTCATTACATGTGGATTTTCTGATCCCCAGATGCGGCAATTATGCCTCTTGACGATCCCAGAGACATGGAAGGTAGACTCATCACTAAACACTACCTTCTGCAGATATCGATTTTCAACCTCTATCTTTGAGAGCATGTTACTAGAGAACTCATATCGTGCAGGGAAGTCGTTTGGTTTCAATTTTTGCACCAATTGAATCCTGTATGCAAGAAGACGTAACCTCTTATGCAGAACATCGTGGATAGTTGACTACTTTGGAATTGCAAGTCCCCTGCTGGCACGATGAATAGACTTACCTGGGCTGCATTGGAAAGCCTGCTGAATTGTGTCGACTTGCACTTCTGTCACTTTTTCTCACGTGGTGATTTCTCTACAATAGAACCGGTCTCAAGAAGCTTTCTGTGCCAAACGGTTATTGTGTGTCTGTCTGGTGGTTGTTTCTCAGGCCATTGTTGTGCAAATCTTCTCTGCACTATCTTCGGATAATTGAATTCGGCAAGCCAATAACAACATTGAACTTTTTGTTGCACTGTAAATGCCATTTTAATTACAGCTATGTCACCAACAATGAGTAAATGTTGCCAACATCATACATAAAACTTAAATGTTGCCAACATCGCACATAAAACTTAAAATGTCCCTTTTTCATTTGTTGCAAATTTCATTTTCATATCTGCATTTTTACGCAAGTTATTAAACTTTCTTATTGGTCGTATATATACACACACACACATATATTATGGACAATGAAGTAAGTTGGGGAAATTTCATCAATTACCATCTAAATGCACGTGTTAATAACATTCTCTGGGCAATTCAGTCAGTTTCCAAGCCTCATTGGGCAATGTCGTAACAAATGCTATTTTTTGTTAGTTTAACTAATTAACAGTGCAGCAGTTGGCAAGAAGCAAGCAGACAAGCGACAAGAGTGCAGAAATTGAGAAGTCTTAAAATGATCTGTTTAGCATGAAAGGAAATAAATAGTATATTTTGAGACATTGATGTGCTTATTTTCTATATTTATCAGAATTTCCCAATATTACAACTGGCCATTCACATCATTCTCTGGGCAGTGTTTTTATTTCATATGAAGTATACAAAAATGCCCTTAACTCTTTGGTCTGTTAGATAAATTGCCGTACATTGACATTATTGGCTATACATAATGGGAAATCTTGCAAATGCATGGACAGTAACGTTATTATTAACATTATAACAATAACTAATTTGCTTCATTGTCCTTAAAAAAAAAGTGTTAGTAATTCAAAGTGTGTGGTAATTAATGAACAGTGATTTTCACTTGATATTTCAATATGTCAAGAGAAACTGGAAGATACCGTCAGGCTTATTAATTATTTCAATTTTATATTAATTACATAAATTTCTACATGTTGTAGGCAATGAAGTGTAATTTAGCCATTCATTCCTGTCAAAAAATTACTTACAAATTTTCAGTTTGTCCTCAGATTCATTGAAAAAAATCTGGTAACCTTCACTTATAGGCTTTGGCTAGTAACACTATAGGAGGGTTGCCAGTTTTCTGTCAGAAAAAAAGAAAGATTTTCCATGGTCAACCTAAACAGATTTTTCAATGATTAGAACACTGTTTTCACATAAACTTCATTTAATTTACGCCTTTTCCTACTTCTTTTGAGAAGTTGCAGCTCTTAACAATTGTTCATCCTGTTTTGCAAATTGGTAAAACTGTTTATTTATGTGATAGAAAAATGTTGTACAACTTGTGGTTCTGCTTTGTTCAGCTCAGGATGGCTTGTGCTATAAAAAATTAACTGTGAATCAGTATGCCAATATTAAAACACAAAAAAATGAACAAAGCTATTGAAATGAAACAATTTTATCATAGGTAATCCCACGAGAGTTGATGAGTTTATTGATAGATCCGCGACTCCGAAGCAGGAGCAAATTTATCTGAGGCAACTCGTCAACTCGAGTTGAATTTATTGAGACTATTCCATGAATAAAATGTATTATTATTATATTATTATAACTTTATTATCACATATGTTTATATTATGAGCAATGCTCGCAAACTGGTGATTCGTCAAAGTTGCTAATACTAATCTTAAAACTAAAATTACAGATCTGAATTTCAAATCTTGAACATTAGACATTAATCTTAAAAACAAAAGTACAAGTTATATTCAATATTAACATTAATCTTAAAACTAACATGTATATCAACATAAAGGATAATAAAAGTATCTTGCTCCATAAAGGATCTGTCTTCAAATCTTACTCATAGTTCAGAAATTCATCTATAGTGTAAAACTGGAGATCCAGAAAATATGCAATTACAACTGATTTAAATATTGTTATTTTAGTTTGGGCTTTAACAGGTTATATAAATAATAATTACTTTTGTGCTTTGTTGTATAAAAACAAAACCAACATTTTTGAGATCATGGCATACTGTGAATCAACCATCCATGAATCGATTCGAGCTACCGTGGTATAATGCAGTGCTACCAATTATGCATATAAGACATAGTTAACTTCATTCAGATAAGCTAACAGCAGAACAGAATAAAACGTCCCCCCTAGTGCCAGCAGTGACTATTAATCACTGCACACTGCTACTTGCTTGTCCAGTTACAAGTAGCACATTTTATCGCGATAAAATGCCAATGTCCTGATTCCTACAAGAATATTGTGAGATGAATGGCCGTGATTGGTCTATATCCGAGGAATTGCTAAATGTTATTGGTCAATATCAAACACGCGGGGTATGAGTGGGATAGTCAGCGTAATTACAGTATTCCAAGTTTTTAAAATAACATATTTTGATGTTCATGGATCACAGGAAAAAAGAAATAAATATTCCTGCAGGCAAAATAAAAACATAACCAATAAGAAATACGGAAAAAAAAAAACACTAAATTACAGGAAAAACATATGACCTGGCAATCCTACACTATAGTCTTCAGCTCTTGATTACCTACATATTGATGTTTCTTTATGTGTCCTTTGAGCTTAGTTTTTATTTCATCTTATTTCATGATTATTACAAATTATAATATGGGACATGTCAAGAAACAAAGAATAATAATATAAACAGTTTAAAAAGATTAAATTACCTTTTTTAAATTTAGCTTTGTTCATACTCGTTTGAACATGGAGGTCATATCATGAGTCATACCAGTAGGCCATGTAACTATATGATGTGCATCTAGTTTTGGTTGTTGATGTGTTATGGCTTCTGTTAATTTAGTCTAATATCCAATTTTAATGATTACGATACAGGATGCAAAACCATGCATTCTTTTTTTAAGCAAACCCGTAAAGCACTTAAGTTTTGCTGCAGCAAACTATTGTGTAAAAAGAATTGCCATGACAGTCCATGCAGCAAAACCCTTAAAGTGAGATCTACTTCTCTTTACCACCACTGCAGCAACCATAAAGTGCTGCTGGAACACTTTAAAAGTGCTTAAAAAAAGGATCATGGCAAAGATTCATGGTAAGCAAGTATCCAGTTTGGCATTTCCCTTTACAACTGGGGAAATCGTGAACAAACCCAAGTCAAATTTGGTGCTTGAATATGGGATCTCCCAAATTCGAGTATAAGACTCTACCATCTCAGCCTCCTCGCTCAGTAATACAGATAGTGAAAATATACATACAGATATTATTGACTAACTTAAATAAAACATTGTTATATTGGGACATAAATATAGTACATTAATTATTAATTAAATATTTTCTGCAAATTCTGAGTAAAAACAATATTTTTTTCAAGAAAGAATGTAGCTGTTTCTTAAAGCTGCCTAGGGAGTTAATTAGTTACGTGGATGCTTACACGTGTTTGTTGTTTCCATCACAACTATACTGTATTTTCAAGTCTAACATAGCAAGCACATGGTCCAGTTGTTATCAACTGCTCAGGACTCGGTAAAAGAAACTCCATTTCTCTGTTATTGCATATTAACAGTACATTTATGGCTAGTTGTTTGGTGGTATTGTCACATTTAGATATTAGAGCCATTCTTTTAGTTGCACAGGTGTAGTAATTCTTATTTAGGTGGGGGGGGGGGCATTAACTGTATTGAATTTTGCCTCCCACTCAAATTGTTGATTCCTTATTGGGTTATGGAATTTTGGTTAGTCTTTTACCATCTGTCTTAAAGCACCCTGTATGAAAATAAGTAATGGAGCTAATATTTTTTGGATGATGGAATATCCAAATAACAACTAAAGAAATGTAATATTGAGAATAATATATTGATTTTAACTATTAAAACTTATGATTACTAGCATATGGGTGGGTTTGTATGTTTTTGTTGAACAGTATGTACAGTAACTATAAAGTGTGTAATTGGTACTTACAAAATTCGTCAATTCTCTTCTCAGGTTCCCCTTGTGAAAGAGATGGAAATCCTTGTCGAAATAGTGGCCATTGCTTGGAAGATGACAAAGGCAACTTTAAGTGCATCTGTGCAACAGGATTTACAGGTTTGTTATGATTTAAAGTCAATGGCTTTGAAGTAAATTGTCTAACAAACTGATACAGCATATATTACATACCTTTGAAGTAAATTGTCTAACAAACTGATACAGCAAAAAGAGACTTCTTCATTTCTTGCATATATTGCATACCTTATGTTCAGTGTTGCCAACTTAGCAGAGTTCCCGTTAAATTTGGTGGATTTTTAACGTTTTCAACGGGGAAAAATATGGTTTTAGCGGATAGCGGATTTTTCAGTGGATATCGTGCTTTGACAGAATATTAAAAAAAAAATCTAATATAAAGACATATTTTTAATTTTCTTTATTAAATTTCAGCGTTTGAGGCTGATGAAATTACCAATAATACCTTCGGCTAAAGAGAAGAGGTTTCCAGACGATGCACTGACAGAAATCAACTTCCAGTAGTTGAAACTTACAACTGTGGAATGAGGGGAAAAAAAACGAAATATAAGTTGGAATTAAATGAGAATGTATATACAAGTGCTTTTAACCCTGTCAAATAAATTTCGGAAATGCCCTTATGCTTTTATCACTGCCATTAATTAATTAATTAATTTAATTTAGCGGATTTCAGCGGATTTTGAACACTGTTTTAACGGAACAATTTTTTTTTAAGTTGGCAACACTGCTTATGTTAAGGGTAATTAAATCATAAAGGATGAAATGGGCTGGACATGTTGCACGCATGGGGGAGGCAAGACATCGCAAAAATATTGACTGGGAGACCCAAAGAGAAAAGACCACTTGAAAGACCTAGACATAGGTGGGAAGACAATATTAGGATAGATTTAAGGGAAGTAGGATTTACGAGGGATGGTTGGATGGAGTAGGGAGAATAGGGTTGAATGGCAGGCACAGGTAAGCACAGGGAATCTCTGGGTTCCATCAAATAGATAATATTCCTTTAGCTTGCTTAGGAATTGTCTATTGCCAAGGTATTACATACCTTATGTATTACAATATTTTA
Organism: Ectobius pallidus; assembly: GCA_964059195.1. NCBI lineage: Eukaryota > Metazoa > Arthropoda > Insecta > Blattodea > Ectobiidae > Ectobius > Ectobius pallidus. The sequence goes on along the minus strand of CAXKWD010000003.1, from coordinate 143,548,316 downwards.
ATTGCCAAGAATTTAGTGCAATGCTGCATGGTGAATAGTTTCTTGTACTACAGAATCTGTCTATCAATGTGAACATGATAACTCTTGGTATTATCACCGGCTGCGTCCACTGATTTCTTGCATATGTATGTTCTCTTCCAGTTCTTCATTTTTGTGTAAAGCAATTAAAAGGATTCTAAAGTAATTTCAAGATAGTAGTAAGAATGTCTTCGCTCTCTTTTGATATTATGGAACTTACAAAGTGAAGCGACTATAATCAATTTATTAATGACTGTTCACACTTTGTTGCTTCTTTTACCATTATTTTGGTATGACATGTTTCAAGGATACTCATCCCCATTTTCAAATACATTGTCAATTACCAAATCCTTCTCAAGAAGATCCTGATGCACACCTGGTGGATTTTTTATGAACTCTTGATCAGATTACAGTACCTTCCTCTGGTATATCAAAATTCATCATTGTTTTTTCAACGATTGTACCTTTCTGCTCATAAGAAAATTTTGGGAATGTGTAAGAAGTCATAATTTTTTTGTTTTTGTTGACAATAAAACCATGATGTCTTTAGCTCTCATAGTGGTACTTGATAAAATTGTGTTTGCTGATTTACAGGAAGTCGCTGTGAGACGGAAATCAGCACTCATCTGTGTGAGAGCAATCCATGTAAGAACAATGGCAGCTGTCGAGTCATAGGGAGCAGATATGAATGTACCTGCATGCCTGGTATGTATGATGTATTGCTAACATTTATTTTAGTATTTTTTAAGGAAGTATAGTGGTTGATTTTATGTATATTAGCAGATTTTATATGGTCTTACTCATAAAAGTTTCATTTTCTGAGAGTAGGAATTCTAGTATTTTCTTAAGGGCGTATTGTGGTTGATTTTATGTATATTAGCAGATTATATATGGTCTTACTCAGTGCTTTTTTTCTAAAAGAAATTTAAGGGGTACTCTCGCGTTTGATTTGATGGAACATTGCCACAATTACCCATATATTTAGAATGAAAGTGGAATCACAATATACTTAAGGTTATAAGACTTTAAGTCCTCTGAGGTGGAGTCAGTTTGTACACATCAATTCTGCCCGTAAGCTGCAATTTTGTCTATGATACACTTACAGGATTTCTGGTACTTTTCAGAATAACATAAGGGAGTCAGTTCATACAACACATAAGGGTACACGATATTATTGCTGATCTTCTGACTTGTATGTATGTGGAGTCATTTTCACAAGGCCACATATAATCTAACACAAGAAAAACAACTGCAGATTAGCCAGAGACAGAATGACATGTCCAGCAACATTAATGCAAATAGATGAAATTTGAATCCAAGAGGAAAGAAATACAAAAAATCTGATGTGAAAGTCACATAACTTCCTCTGCCCAAATAAAAGTTAGCAGTATTCACATATCCTTGTACAGAATCGCAAGACACAATTTTACGCTAATTATCCTATAAATACATCTTCTTTCAATGATGCGACTAAAAGCGCAGTCTATATAACAAACTTTAAAAAAAAAAAAAAACAAATGACTGCAGACGTTTATTGAACTTTCTGCCGTAAAATATAATTTCCGAAATTTATCAAATATTTCCCTCAGATACATCTTTACTCTATGCATGGCCAACAATACATCTTTCTCACTTCACATTCTTATATAAAATAAGAGGCCGTGAAAGAGCGCGAATTCAGTTGTTCATCACGTAAGACAAACTTTCTACAAACAGTGGGTGAACAGTGGGTGGCTTGTAACTACCCTCAGAGAATTTTCTCGAAAAAATGTTTCAAATAAAAGTTTTAGCGCTTAATATAGGCAACCTATGTGCAAAATTTAAAGAAAATCGTTAGAGCCGTTTTCGAGAAAATCGCGAAAAACGAAAATTTTTTCATGTAAAGTCCCCTTAAAAATAAGAGAAAATAGTCGCCAATCTTATCATCACATCTTCAGAAGGTACCTGACCCAAATACGAAATTTTGTTTTCATACGATTTTCCGTTTTGGAGCTAGCTTGTTCACAGATATTTTCCACACAGACACACAGACACACAGACATGTTTCCAAAAATAGTATTTTTGGATTCAGGGGGGCCTTGAAACGTGTATATAAGCTAAAAACTCAACTTCGAATTTTGGGGTCGAAAACAATACTTCCTCTACCTATAGTACCTATGGTACGGGCAGAGGAAGTAAAAACTCTTCAGCACATGCTAATATTGAATCATTAACATCGGCAACGTAGTCATGGTTACCATTGCAGCGGTGCTGTAGTGCTCACATGTTTTCCCAATTGCAGCGCTTATGTCAGGCCCCACCTCTCGAAAACCATGTTATAGATAATGAATGTAAATAGAAATAAACAATAAAAATAGCTACTTTAATGCAAATGATGCATATAATCACATTCGTTATTTTATTTGGCACAAATTTCTCCAGATTTCAAAATTGAGGAAACTAATATTTTTCTCCTATAAGAAACTGGAAAAATCTTGAAGCGGTATGTGTACCCCTGCATACCCCCAGAAAAAAGAACTGATCTTACACATCAAAAGTTTGTTTCTGAAATTGAGCATTTTAGTATTTTTAAGGGGTTAGGGACTGATCTGTTGTATCTTAACAGACTTTATGTGGTCTTACTCATAAAAATTTTCAGTTTCTGAAATTGAGAATTTTAGTGTTTATTTTTTAAGGGGTTAGGAGTTGATTTGTTGCATCTTAACAAATTTTATTTGGTCTTACTCAAGATATTGACTTCCTGCATACTCTAATGGTTAGCGTTGCTGACTACTAACCTGCAGGTCTGGGTTCATTTCTCGGTACCTCCTTGGATTTTTCTGAGTTAGGAAGGTCTGGAATGAGGTGCACTCAGCCTCATGACTCAAACTGAGGAGCTGCTAGAACATACATGGGCATTTACTGGTTCGCGAACCAGTTGTGGTTCTCGACCTTCCTGCATAAGACACAAGATGGCATTGCAGACATTCGGTGTACGTGGGGATTATTCCCCTGCATGAATCATATTTCTTTGCAAGCAGTGATGGGTTGCAATACAGTTCCAATTGGAAAGGCGTTATGGCACATTCTAAGCCTTTGTATGATGAAATAATTGTACACGTAAAAGAATAATTAAAAATACAAAATTGTTTGTATTATTTGTATATTGTAGTGTATATTATAAAGTGAAATTAGTGTTTCCCTAAGAATGAGCAACCGCCACTACACTTATTGTCTGTTTGTGTCTCCATCTACCCGTTCTTTTCGAACTATGTGTAAGTTGACCAAGTTTGCGGGTTGCGTGTCAATGGATAGGGGTTTGCCCATGATTGTGCTAGAAGAAGCAGCTCCTATTCAGTAAACCATCAATAATGTCCGTGAGAGTCGGCATGCTGACCACATGCCCCCTAATTCTACTAATCTGCCTATATGGTAGATGATGCAGCAGTCAGATGGTAGGCCTAGTCCCTCAGAAAGATGTAATAATGAATACGGTAATCCTGGGGGTAAAGGCAGCTGGTATATAAAGCTGAGAACCTTACCACCTTCCTGTGCTAAGGGTCCACAAATCTGGGAGCATTAGCCTCATGGAACCCTAAGGGTTTCCTTGGCCTATATTGAGATCACTTTGACTTTTAAATACAGTATGATTCAGTTTGCATTCGTTTTATCAGGTGCTATGCTCTAGTGAGTTAACTGGTTGCAGCCATCTGCGTTTTCAAAGAATGGATTACATTATCCTGCTACTCCAGCCTTCTGTAACAAGAGATTACTTACAGTGTGGTGATGTTTAGAGTCGCTGGTATAAACTGAAGTAATGATTGTTTGCCACAGGCTTTACAGGACAAGATTGTGAGGTCAACATCAATGAATGCCAGCCAAATCCTTGCCAGAATGGTGGTAACTGTATTGATGGAATCAATAACTTTACATGCTTCTGTGGACGTACAGGGTAAGTGAATTGAGCGATGATCATAACATATTTTGCCATCCTCATAGCAATAAATATTAACCCTTTGCCATCCCTAACACTCCAGAATGTTTCAAATTAAACCCACTGTGCCATGCTAAATGCTCTGAAATGCTCCTTCAAAGTAAGCTCTTACTGAACACGTTGAAAGACATATGAGGCTGTCACTAGACCTTAAGCTGCAATTCCACTGAGGCAACATTTGGGCAACATGTAGTATGCGTCAATGACGCGACGACACACAGTCTTTCAATTGCAGCAACACGAAGCGACAAACGACAAGTCGCCTTGCCGCATGCTACAAGTTGACTGTTGTCGCCAGGATGAATGCGTCACCCTTCGACAAAATTCCTCGTGTCGAACAGTGTCGTCGCTATCCAACAGCCAGCGGATCGGGGCGACTTGTAGCATGCGACATGGGCTGCTTGAACCTGCATAAACAAGCTATGAAAACAAACAAACAAGGGTCTTCATAGAGCAGAGCATTTAAATCACAGCCACGTCAGCATGAAGGAGGAGAAAGAAAATAACTACTAGTACTGTATATCGGGTCTCCTTGAAGTTTTAAAACTTAATAATTTTTTTCCTTCAAATCCCAATAATTGCCAATACAGTAGTTCAATTGAAATGGGAAGCAGCAATGAAAGTAGTTGTTACATATATACATTCGAAATTAGGCTTGAAAAATAATAATTCCTTTATTGCAACCAATGGTTATATCATGATGAATGAGCACTGGTAGAATGATGAATTGCAGGGGAAACAGGAGCCCCCCCCCCCCCCCGATAGACAAAGTCAGGTAAAGTAAACTTAAATTATGCAAAGTGACAGCAAGCTAAGTATTACGCCATAAGAATCTTACATTTTTACTATTATTACATAACCTGTCAATAGACCAAGTTAGCGCATTCTCAAGACACAATAATATAGAAAATAAAAAAATTATTAAAAAAAATAAAAATATAAGGATTATAGTCCAGTCTGATTGATGTTAAATAGAAATAAGACAATATTAGGATTACATTGTTACGTTATATTACTATTAAAAAATTCATCTATGTTACAAAATGGGGTTTGAATATGCCAATTCTCTGATACGATTCTCAAGAGTGGAGTAACTAAAATCAATTATACCAAAAGTCCCTCTTGATGGATTCCTGGCCAACCAGTCATGTGCTCTTATCTTAAAGAAATTTACAGGTAAATTTTGATAAATTATTGGTAATTTATTAAATAGTGTCTGCCAATAATTTGACAGCTATTCAGACATTTTAATAGCCCATGGTGTTGTATATAAATATGGGTATTGTATATGGTATTATTAAAGACATGTTGCACCAGACTGAAGTTGCTTCAGTTGAATCGTTTTAGTCCCATGCTACACGCATAGGCGACAAACCGCATTCGACATGGGGAGACAAATGCCGCATGCGGCATATGGAATTTTTGTGGCACATTGTCGCACGCCTACAATCAGGCAACACTAGGATACAAGTAGCATGCCACATGTCGTTCAGTGTTGCTTCAGTGGAATTGCCCCTTTAGATTGAGTCATAGACAGACTGTGTTCTGCTTATGTAACAAATATTCTAGCCACTTTTTACTGTGCAAGTAATAATAAACACAGTATTTGTCCATGCAGATGCAAATAATAAATCCCTCCTCAGTAAGAAGTTATTTTTGTTTAAGTGATGCATGTATTGAAAACAGTTTAATTCTCCACGATCTAAATAACCAGCCATCCATTGCAACACATATGAACTGACAGATGACCTTCAGACTCAGCTTAGTACGTCTGATCAGGAGTTTTCAAATCTTGCAAAAGTACAGGCAGGAAAAGAAGTTACTGCATCAGTACTGCATCCCCTTAATTTTTTCGCAGGCTTGTGAAAATACCAGGTAGTACTAAAGTGTTTGCTTTATGTATGCGAAATAAAATGAAAGCTGCTTCTGGAAGGGGAAAACAAATTACTTTCAAACGTAAACAATGTGATCTACCATTCTACAGGAGGACCCTTAACTTAAAACTTATCTGGGTCCACATCACAACTTCAGCCTTCATAAAATAAAACAACACAATATAAACACAATTAAATCATCTTAAGTATTGATGGTCAACTTATATACACTTTAAGCTCCACTTACGTCACAAGCTTAAAGTGTATATAAGTTGACCATCAATACTTAAGATTCATTAGTTTCACTGTTTATATCACTTCCCGCGTTTATCGTTTTATTACAATTAAATCAATTAAAACAATGGTGTCACAGTATTAAAAGTCACATTTATGAGGCTGAATATTGGTTCCAGTTCTTCCGTGTGGGCTCCAGATGTGTCAGTCACTCAATCAATCAGTATTCAGCCTCAGAAATGTGACTTTTAATACTGCGACACCATTGTTTTAATATGCTTATGTATGTGTCGTGTTCAGGGTTTGAATCAAACATTTTCATGAGGGGAAAATTATATGTGGGTTCAGTGTATTATCTTGTATAAGTAAATTTCTAAGTGATGCTGGTATAAGTTATTAGGGTATGTACAATTGCTTAACTATCTCTGTTACCTGACTTATAATTTTAAATTCTTGTATTTTTTGACGTTGTCAAGCTCAATGGCAATAAAATATTATTATTATTAACATAATTATATTTTGCTTCATATAAAAATAACTTAAATGTAGTAATACCAGACAGCTGAAAAGAAAACTTTTTGAACGGATATAAATCGGCCTATTGTTTATTAATAAGAATGCACTCACCAGATTTACAGGAACAGTTTGCTTTGATGTGACGAAACGATGGAAGACTCTTTCCTGTGATGTGTGTCTTTTGCAGAATGATGTCAGCCCTTATCCATTCTGCTGCAAATCTTTCGGTGGGAAAATCTTTCAGACATGTCCCATTAATGTTCGCAAACATCACAGACACTAGTGGTTTTGTTTGCATCCAATTCCTTAATTAGTAAGAGTGTTATTCGTGACACTAAAAACCCTTTCACATTCTGTAGAAGATACTGGTATTACTGTTATTCTTTGGATCATTTCGTTTAATGCTTCACCAATAAATTTACTTTTCTTCACTTAATTGAACTGGTGAAATTCTTTCAAAATTTTTACAACAATAGAAGTGTCAGTGTTTGAAGGCACTAATTTCGAAGTGACACATAAGGACTCAATTTTTTCGTCACCAAATAATATTAATTCATTTTCTTTCTGTGGCCACCACATTTTGTTTAAAACTTCACAGTCTTTAAAAAAGCGAAATAGCACTTGAAAATCTTGCGGTCATACTATCCTCTAATCCTTGAAGAAACTGTTGCTTAAAATTTGTGAATGATTTTTCACTTGTGCCCAAAGGTTTGGAGATACGGTGTCCTTTGAATGTTTTTGTTGCTGAAAATTCCAGTTGGGCTGCTGTCTTTCATTGCAGTCAATGTATCAATGCAAAGTTTTATTAAGTGATGAATAACTAGACATCACAGCTGCCACGGTAGTGAATGATGATGCCACCCAAATATCCTCCCAATTTTGTTAGGTTCATGTCCCAATGTCATGGGAATTTTAGTCAATTCAAGTTGATTTTTCAGGCTCGCAGATAAATGAGCATACTCTGCATCCATAAAAGACTTGAAATAGAGCACTACGGACATGTTATCTATAACATCTTTTCTGCAAGTTCCAGTTTATGATTCAAACGATGTAGGCTACAACTACAATATTAGGAATACATTTATTACGAATGTATGTAGCTGCTCCTTTGTAAATACCTTGTAACTTTGCAGCTCCATCTAATGAAAATCCTATCAATTGCTTTGATAAATCTCTTCAGAAATACTATCTATCTATATTAATAAAAGGAAGTGTCTGTCTTTCTGTCTGTCTGTCTGTCTGTCTGTCTGTCTGTCTGCGATGCCCAGCGAAATCTACTGAATGCAGAGATCTGAAATTTTAAACATAGGTGGACTGAAGGGTCGGAAAATGCACCTCAAAGCCGGAATTTTAATTTTCGCTTTCGTTCGTGAGTTATGAGTGAAAAACGGGCAGAAAACGTGCATTTTTTGCGTTTTCGAAACATCGGTTTTGAGTAATACATTTCAATGTCAAATCAATTACAGTAGGTTTTGGCTATTTTTGTCATACCTTGGACATAAAAACCCACGCAAGTCGATTCATTTGTTTATAATGTCAAGGCAATGAAATTTTCAACCTACACCGAAGAGGGATAATCAATATAGACCTAAATATGGTCAAACGTTCGATTTGGACGAAACTCACTATACAGTGGTTTTCTGGGCCAAGGAACTCGAATCTGAGGTCACTTTTACCAGGTGACGCTATCTAATTGTGGTATGTAATTCACGTGATTTAGGTGTTAATAAATATAATGATTTAACTATTATGCTCTTAATTTTTAATTTTTGAAATAATTATCACGGGCGATTGCTTGATTTTGTAAGTCCATCCTGAACGATTCATTTATTTAGAATGTCAAGGCCTGCAGACATACAGGGTGCCGCATTTAAAGTTTCCCATTTTCAATACCATGTAACACATTTATTCACCAAAGAAATAAGCTACATTGAACATTTTTAAATGTCTTACAGTCTTGGATTTACAATTCTGTTCTTACTTTTTGAATATGATTTCCTTGAGATGCCCTCTATTAACTTTAACACATTGCTGCAATCTCCCTCATACACTGGCCATTACGCGGTTTGTGGTGTATTGCATAACATTTGCAATTCCCTGCTGAATTGCAATGTTAAGACTGTTAATGTCAGGGAGGGCATGAAAGAAAACTTAAGTCTTCAGATAGTCCCACAGAAAAAAAATCTGGTGCAGTAAGGTCGGGAGATTTGGAGGGGAGAATTTGGAAAGAATTCGGCCGGGGAAAGCAGCATGAAGGGTGTCCATTGAAAGATGAAAGCAGCATGAAGGGTCTCCATTGAAAGAAGTGCAGTATGTGCTACCCTACAACACCATCCTGTTGAAACCACAATCTCTCAATATCCAAGTTACGATGTGTCAATTCTGGTAGGAAGAAAGTTTGCAGCATGTGATTGTAACGTTCAGACTTGACAGAAACCGAAGCACCATTATCACTCTCAAAGAAATAAGGGCTAATAATACCCTATGCCGCAATGGCACACCACACCTCAACCTTAGGACTGTGAATTGGCCGCTTGTGGATTATGCATGGATTTGCAGGAAATTGCAAATGTTACGCAAGACACCACACAATGCGTAATGGCCAGTGTACGTGGGAGATTGCAGCAATGTGTTGAAGATAATGGAGGGCATCTCAAGGAGATCATATTCTAAAAGTAAGACCATGAATTGCAAGTCCAAGACTGTAAGACATTTAAAAATGTTCAGTGTAGCTTATTTATTTGTTAAATAGATGTGTTACACGGTTTTGAAAATGGGAAGCGATAAATGCCGCACCCTGTATTATGAAGTTTTCAACCTACACAGAAGAGGGATAATCAATATAGGCCTAAATATGGTCATTGTTCGATTTGGACGAAACTCACTATACAGGGGTTTTCTGGGAAAAGGAACTCGAATCTGAGGTCGCTTTTACCAGGCGACGCTATCTAATCGTGATATATAGTCCACATGATTTAGGTGTTAATAAGTATAATGATTTAACTATTATGCTCTTTATTTTTTATTTTTGAAATAATTATCGCGGGCACATGCTAGTTACTAATAAAACAAGATATAATACTGTCAGCAACGGTTTCTCCTGTTAATGAGTTTATTTCTACTATGTCATAAAAATAGTTGCGTGATGAACCATTGTAGATGCAATGAACATAGACAAATAAGCATGATTTATTTGCTACATTAGTGCTTTCATCAACCAAAATGCTGAAAACAAACAGGAATTAATTATGTACTTTGGTAGGAGAGACATGTTTACTAATGAAATGCATGATATTTGCACAAGTGTGATCTGAATGAAGCATGCTTCCAACATCTAATCCATTCATAGCTTGCAATTCACATACATTTTTGAAAAGCAAGAATGGCTCGTTTTCTTTTCAAATGAGGTAAGTTGTTCTGAAAATATGCACGGTCACTTGTAATTTCTCTAGATTTTTTTCTTCCCATTTTCTGAAACCTTCAGAGAGAGATTTATTGATTGCTTCATTTTCCATTTCATTCAAAGTCGATTGGCACTTGAGTTGAACTTACTCCTTCCATGTTCACTAATTTTTTCATTTAACTTTTTTATTATTGTTTGCATTCAACCTTTTGATAAAAGCTGTCTCAATATGCATATTACTGTCTTTAAGAGCATCGTGATTTTGAATTTCTGAGCAGTATAAGCATACAACCCCTCCGGAACAACGAGCTGACAGCCAACAAGCTCCAATTAGGCTACTACACATCTTAATATCACAATTTCTACTACCAGTATATGTTTCACTGACACTTGTCCCACTTGGCCCCATTACCTGATATTTCAGGATGTCACTTTACGCTTCTTTATTAAATATTATCCATGTTATTGATCAATTTTAAAAACACCCTCTCTCTATAAAATACATCGACAGACTACCACGGAATACCAATCAATATTGCATTCATTATCATAGCAAACATTCTTAAACCGTTGCCGGCAAAAAGAAACAAACACAAAGCTTTAATAAAATCCTTATGTCCATTATCGCACTTAGGTTATACTGTGTATGTCAAACGCTTCTTGGATAAATTTTGTTGCTATGCATTATGCTGGGGATACATTATCATGTTATATTAAAAAACAGGAAGAACATAAATGTATGTTTCCCTTAATTGCATTGGAATGTTAAACTGAAGTTTATGAAATGTAGAAAAATATAATCCTGGCATGGAAGGAATTTTTATTTCATGAGCTGGGGAAATCTTTTCATAAGAGGGGGAAATCCCCCTACCTCCCCCATTGATTTGAACCCTGGTCGTGTTTTATTTGATGAAGGCTGAAGTTATGATGTGGACCCAGATAATTTTAAATGGGTGATTTCTATCAAATTTTTTTAACGTTTCAAGTCTTATCTAAAAAGTTAAATTTGTTATTACTTATTTGAAGTAGTTTTTACAGTAACTTAAAACAGGTCTGCCACGGAAAAAGTTTTAATTGTATTATTTGCATGGCTGTAGACTGGTTTTTTGTATTCATATGAAATTTTGTATTTCTTTCAGATATAGTGGACCAACCTGTGAACAGAACATCAATGAATGTAAAAATAATCCATGTTTGAACCAAGGGAAATGTTTTGATACATATGGCAGCTATATATGTGAATGTATAAGAGGATTTGGAGGCCAAAATTGTGAATTGGTATGTATAACATTGCTCTGAGATCATATTACATAACCTTTTTTTCTGCCAGACATTGCTACTGATGTTAGCTGTCTGTAAATTATTATTTATGAAAAGCTGAAATTTTTAAATTCTGTTTCAAAGGTTTATATTGTAAATGTGTTACAGAATTTGAAAGAATGCAGTTCAAATCCCTGTCATAATGGACATTGCACTGATCTAGTTGGAAGCTATGAATGCCACTGTTTTGAGGGATTCACAGGCACCAACTGTGAGATAAACATCAACGAATGTGAAAATGCTGTATGTCCTCCAAATTCAGAATGTGTTGATGGTATTTCTTCTTACCAGTGTGTCTGCAAAGCAGGATATCCAGGTAAACAATTTAATTACCGAAAAATAAATTTTATTCCTGTTAATAATTTCTTTGTAAAGGTTTCATAACCAGTGGCATAACTGAAGATTCTGCAGACCCTGCATTGTGGGGGGGGGGGGAAATTTCACTCTCCATCACCGCCTATCCTTGGCTTCCTCTTTCAGTAACCAGTACTGTTTTTCTCCTTTAAATCATATAGCAGCAAGATTCATCTTCTTACTAGAGTACCCTCCAGCTTTCATTTGTTGACGCCAAGCAGCAGACAATTTTTTGTCAAGACCATGCAGTTGGGATTCATACAAAAACTATATTCAAGAATGATTTCTTCATATTCTTTCCATAAAGATACGGCATAATTATTTGGTTTGGATTCTGTGTATTAACCAAGTCTTAGAAATTTACAGTGTTATTGTTTTGTTTTGACAGGTAACCATCCAAACTGCACTGAAGTTGGTTTGTGTCACAGCAAGCCCTGTCTCAATGGAGGCACTTGTCTTGAAATGGGCGAACACTACAACTGCTCATGTCCTGCTGGCTATACAGGTATGTTAGTCTTTTCATTTCAGTTAATATCAGTGTCTGAATCTGAGTGTGTGTTGTAAATATTGATACAATGTTCGGTAGTTGTTACATAACACTAGTTTTTGATCTGACAAATTTGGTTTTTAATGAGTTACAGTTAACATATTTTTTACCTCTGATTATTTATTGATAGCCGTGGCTTTTCCTAAATTTACCCTTATTTGATTTATTTTAAAAATCCCTACCCTATAGTATGTTTTTCATTATCAAAAAAGTAAGTGTAAACAGAATCACATGGCGGAAGTTATGTTGGGTTTGTTGAATTTTTCTGAGTTCTGTATAGCGCTAGAACTTTCATTAGAATAATATGCAATATAATATTGTGTGTGTTGTAAATAATCCACCCTTTGTTCCATGAAACTCGGACATCTCGGTAACTCATCACCTCTCAGTTCACATTAGATTGAGTTTGCATGACTTTACTGTACTACTAGTACCTCTTTATTGATGATAAAGTACTATATTTAATGTAATCAATGCTGCACAACCTGGACAGCCCAGACAGTTATAATATGAAGATCCTAGTATGGTACTACTACATAAAATAAATGTTGCATACCTTTAGCATAATCCTCCAAGTGAGTGATTGCACTATTATTTTATTATAGGTAATCCCATGAGAGATTATGAGAGATTATCTGATGAAACTCATAATGTCAAATGGGATTTATCAAGACTATTCCGTGAGTAAAATGTAACGGATTATATAAATAAATAATTACTTTCTTGCTTTATTGTTTAATTAATATCCTGTCAGCTGTGTGATCACAGCATACTATGAATGAACAATCCATGAATCGAATGAGTTACCAGATTCTAACCAATGCTACCAATAGTGCTTATGAGAAATAGTTAACCTAATTCAGATAAGCTAACATCATAACAGAATAAAAGCACATAAATTGCACTTGCACTGAATAAAAATTGTATTTTTAATCATTGCACATACATATTACGTATTTAAATTTCCAAACAAGTTGTATAAAATAATTTGTTTTTTATCCTATTCACTGACAGCATGTGACATATTAATCACTGCATATTGATACCGTACATTTCCAGTAACAAGCTGACATTTTAACAAATAAATTAACATCCTTGTGTTCCTAGCAAGCATATTATAAAATAAATGAGCATGATTGGTCAATATCCAAGGCATTGCCAAACATTATTGGTCAATATTAAATAAGTGAGTTATGGTTTGGATTTTCAAGGTTACCGGTATACAAGATAGTCAATTATGAATATAAAACAATCATACAAATGCACATATTATACCTGGATGCAGTGAAATAATGTAATTATATTGGGATATCTTGAATTCTTAGCTCAAATATATGAACATGGTATCCAGTCATATTTAGTCTTTTAAGGTGTACAAAGAGGTATTGACTACATACTACATACCCTATGTAAAGGTGCATTATTCAGTCATAGGTGTCAAGAACACAGTTTTTAGCATTTTAACCAGATGTGGGACAAAGGAATATTTTCTGGATGAAGTATAAGTTAAAAAGATTGAAACTTGCACATTTTACATAAAGAACATGCATAAAATATCTACTTTTTGTGGACTCACTTTTTTGTTTGTTTGTGTAATACGTTTTATAAATTGTTCCTTCGCATTTTGCTAAAGGTATGTTGCTTTCATAACAAATGCTATTTACATTCAATTTGTGCTGTATGTCTTAATGTAACCTCATGTAGGGGAAAAAGATCTTAACTGATTTGGTTCTCTATCTAGAATTTGAAATCCAATCTTAATAAGAATGATCAAATTCCATTGTGTATTGAATTGTTCTTATATTAGAACACAAATTGCCTGCACTTTTATCTATTCCATATCAGAATTCCAGTGCATGTAAACAAATGAACATGACTTGATCTGCAGAACATATCATGCTACAAAACAATATAGTCCAATATGCAATGAAAATTAGTAAGTTGCCTGTAACAGTATTAACTTATGAATTTTTCAGTGTAAGAGTATCAGATGCTGATGCTTATTTTAATTAAAGGTTTTAAGTAAAACAAACTTTGAGTGTACTGAAGAGATATATATGGGTATATATGTTGTAATTTAAAGAGAAAAATTTGTCCTAGGTGGGAACCAGATCCTGGTTTTCAGCTTTGTATGCTGATGCCTAGCTCACTAGGCTCCCACAGAACATGGTAGCTCAATGGTAGAGCATCAGCGCGTTAAGCTGAAGATCCGTGTTCAAATCCCGGTTATGACATAAAATTTTTCAAGCTGATTCTTACTTGTATTAATACTCAAAATAGTTTGGTTAACTATAAAGCCTTTGCTATTTTACTATGTGATGAAAGGTAATACGTTTTAGAGAAGATTGAGTGAGCCTAGAGCCATTTAATAAAATAATAAGTTATGAAAACGTATAATCATCAAACAGAAGTGAATCATGACTTTTAAATTCTTACTTCTAATTTTATGTTTAAGTGATAGTGTTCAGAAATACAGTAAAACCCAGTTTTAATATTCCTACTTATATGGAATTATTGTTTATAAGAAAATTCAAAATCCCTGTTTATTACCATGTTCTCGATTTAAAGGAATCTTACTTGAAAGAAAATCATTCTTTAAAAAAATTAATATCTGGAAAATTCTCAAATATTTACAGTGTAGAAATTTCTAAACAAATCTAACTTACTAGATAGACTTGTGTCTACCAACTTTCAGTGTACTAATACCAATTGAAAATTCTCATTATTGGTATAGAATAGGTAAAACATGATGATATGGATACAGAATCTTGGAGTATTGACATGATCATTGATTACTAACTTCTACCTTCAATTTCTTGAATATTTTGGTTGTTCGGTTGCCCTTTATGTAAAAGCACATTTTAAAATTAAATTCCTTTATTGCAACCAATCATATTATGATGAGTGAAACAGTGATAGAATGATACAAGATAGGGGAAAAGGGAGCACCCCAAGAAAACCTGCCAGATTTCATTTTGTCCACCACAAATTCCACATGGATCAACAGAGATTCAACACTGGGTCTCATTGATGAAAGGCAAATGGTTT
The DNA here is from genome assembly GCA_964059195.1 of Ectobius pallidus. Lineage (NCBI taxonomy): Eukaryota > Metazoa > Arthropoda > Insecta > Blattodea > Ectobiidae > Ectobius > Ectobius pallidus. Next base: position 143,533,029 of record CAXKWD010000003.1, on the reverse strand, counting down.
ATCCACTCACCCATGGGGGCAAATGTACTTGTGGAATAGTATTATTAATACAAAATGTGTTAAAATACTGTACTTTATGTATACGTTTCTATAATTCACTGCATCTTTTAATTCACTTGAAGAAGCCCCCTTTTAAGGAAAACCTACATTTAAGGAAAACAAAATTCAGTCACTAATTTTCTTTAAAAAGGGTCCTAAAGTACCTATTTCAGAATTAGTGTGTTTTGTGGCTGCCTATGTTAATTGTTTTGTACTGTCACTTTTTTGTGTATAGTTGTTGTTGCACTGCTTTTGCATGATGCTATTGCATGTATGTATATGTGTGTCAGGTGTGCACTGTGAACATATTGCTGCAATAGACTGGTGTATTGCAACACCATGCAGGAATGGTGGCACATGCATGGGCGACAGTTGTGAATGCCCCCCACACTTTACAGGCCGCTTGTGTGAAGTACAGGTTCAGTGTTCTGCTAATCCTTGCCAGCACTCGTCCAAATGCCAGGATTATGTGAGTATCTATTCAACATGTGATAAACCCACAGAAACCTCTCTTAATTAATTGTCATAAACCTTTTAATGTAAAGCATGATTGGAAAACAAAAGAAATACTCATATAGTTGTGTTTACTTGTAGGTACAGTACAAGTAAGATATACGAGGGTTGATCCAAAAATAATATTCCCAAAGAGCTCCAGCCGCATGGGAAGGTGCGAGGCGAAATCCGGCAACACCACTATGTGTGGCTGTTCTCCCACTCTCAATTCCACCTGGCCGCGCTTTGCTGCACTGCTCAGTCTTGGCTCAGGAGCCGTCCGAGATGGAGGTGCCCATTGTTGCTCCTGCCAAGTGCGAGATTCATTCTGTAATTCGCTTTTTGCATGCCAAAAGGGATTCCACCCGTGGATGTTCATTGTCAGTTGACAGAGGTGTATGGTGAAAAGTGTATGTCCGTTCAACACATCCAAAAGTGGTGCAGGGAGTTTAGTGCCACGAGAAAGACCTCCACGATGAAGAACGGAGTGGAAGACCATCAGTTTCAGAGGCTATTGTTGAGATGGTCCAACTCGAAGTGCTTCAGAACAGGAGGATCACTGTCTGTGAACTTGTTGCTCAGATTCCTGGGAGTTCTTGTGGTACAGTGGAAAGAGCTTTGACTGAAAAATTGGGGTATCATAAGTATTGTGCTCGATGGGTACTGTGTATGCTGACAGCAGAACACAAGGAGACACGCCTTGCCTGTGCTCGCCAGTTTCTTCAAAAGTGTCAAGAAGATAAAGAAGGATTGTTGGACTCCATTGTTATGGGAGACGAAATGTGGGTGTTTCATTTCACTCCCGAAACGAAACAAAAGTCCAAATAATGGCGCCACTCAGGGTCACCAGTCGCAAAGAAGTTCAAACAAACTCCTTCAAATTCAAATTTTTAAATTCAAATTCTTTATTAGTCCAGAATAATCACTATGTACAATGTACAATTGATATTGGACAAGTCAACTTATAATTAAACTAGACTAAACTAAAATAATATAAGAAATATTTTTGAATATAATATTTGCAAGATGGTTCTAAAGTACATATGCATTTTTGTAAGATATTCCTCAACTGAATAAAAGCAATTGTCAATCAAATATGCCTTAAGGGATTTTTTAAATGCGGGTTTTTGATGGATTAATTTAAGCTGCTTTGGAAGACTGTTATATAATTCTATTACAGAGTAAAAGGTTCCTTTTTTATATAGAGTGGTTCTGTGCTGTTGTGAATGAAAATCAGAACGGAGTCTAGTGTAGTGAGAGTGTACTTCATTGTTTTTTATAATGACATTGTTTTTTATAATTATGTTTTTTTTATAATGACTTTCTGCTGGCAAAGTCATGGCCTGTGTGTTTTGGGATTGTAAGGGGATACTGCTGATCAATTTCATGGAACTTGGGACAACAATCAACTCAGACAGTTATTGTGCAACTCTAAGGAAACTCAGGCGAACTATCCAGAACTGCCAGTGAGGACGACTAACAGCCAGTGTAACACTGCTTCACGACAACACCCGACCTTACATCTCCATCAAACCCAGGACCTTTTGAAAAACTTTGGGTGGACTGTCATGCCCCATCCACCCTACAGTCCGGACCTTGCGCCTAGCGATTATCACTTGTTCCCGAAGTTAAGGGTATATGTACGTGAATTATTTTGAAATTTATGTTTTTTTGTTTATAGCACTAAAAAATTGCGCTGAATTTTCTGCATCCATTGGTATATAGTTTATATAGGTTTAGAAATTATTGGTGCCATTTAAATGGACATTTAAATATGTTTACGTGCTCTGAGCTACTATTCACTATGAACTTAAAATTGAATTTCCTGGTAACTCTTATTTTTCACACATATTGTTAGATAGCTCCACAACCATTAGAGATAGAAGGCTGAAATTTTTTACACTAATTTTACATGCATATATGCATAAAGTAGACTACAATGATGCCCATAGGTATAAAATTAAAGAAAATGTGTCATGAAATATTGATCAAATTTCAATATATTTTATATGCGATATTTAAAAATTAATTGCATTAAAAATACTAACTTTAGCTGTATAAAAGTAGTCTACTGGGCAATTCTCTGGAAAGTGAAACCATGGGAGCAAATTTTGAAATTGTAACAAATGTATTTTTTTAATTATGAGTGGAAAGAAGACACATTAAATTATTGTAGAAACAAAAACATAATCAATATTTTACTATTATACACTAGTAATAAATTTCTAAAGTTTGAAATAACAAGAGGAGGGAAAAGTATCAATTTATACTCAATATTTAAACACTTGTAACAAAATAACTATTCACAATATCTTTTCAACAATTACATATGATGAAACCACAAGAAAACTAAGTATTGTCATAAATAAAAAAGATGTCAACAACCAAACACTAAACATTTTAATACTCCCATTCCTGCAGCTTCACACATGAATTTTTTAATATTCTGAAAAAACAAAAGCAGGTATTGGCTTGAAAACTCTATTTGACTTATATTATTAGGTACCACTAATTTTCAGTTCAGTCAAATGTAGATCTGTTTCCTCTGCACAACACAAATGTAGTTTGTTTGTTTGTCCCATGCGTCACACGTCAGAATATAAGATCTTGAAATCTGTACTGTCCTCTTGAATTTACTAGTGTATTGGTTTTTATTACTTTCATTATCTGATTAGGTGAACGTAGGAATCTGTCAGTTTTAACAGGCTACTTCCAAACGTTAATTTTCCAATCCTGAACCATTATAGAGACCCAAAATTATGAGGGTGAAGGAAAAGTAATGCCTTTTTTTTTCTTTTTTCTTTTTTTTTTCTTTTAACAAAATGTTTAATAGGTACAGTTTACAAACAATTGCACACATGAAGGGACATCTTTTGTCTATTTTTCTACATAGTCGCCAAGTTTCTCAACATATTTCTCCCATCATAATACCATTTTCAAAATGCCCTGTTGATAGATGTCCATTCGGTTGGAGTATAGCCATCTGAGGACTGCTTTTTCACTTCTGCAACTGACACAAAGCGTTTACCGACCAGGAATTTCTTCATGGGACCAAACAAATGAAAGTCCGATGGTGCAACATGTTGCTGCAGCTGTTCATGAGAAAATCAACAAATTTGTTTGGGAGGTGCTCCAGCATCCTCCATACAGTCCAGACCTGGCACCGTTGGACTTTCATTTGTTTGGTCCCATGAAGAAATTCCTGGCCAGCAAACTCTTTGCGTCAGGTGCAGAAGTAAAAAAAACTGCAGATGGCTATACTCCAACCTAACGGACTTCTATGAACAGAGTATTATGACACTGGCATCAGGATGAGAGAAATTTGTTGAGAAATTGAACTGGCATGGGACTGTCACATTTGTATACAAATAAATGCCATGTTATGACACATGGCATGGTAATTTACCAGTTATAGTTAGCTATTATTAGACAAAGTTAACACATGTATTAATGAATATTAAGAGAGTTCTAACTCAAGTTTAAATGTAACCTTACTGCAGAAAACGTTTGTAGAAATAACCGTATCCACTAAACCAAACTAACAATAATGTAGGGAATATGTTTTGTCATTAAAATATGGGCTGGGAACTTGAAGGAAAAAAGTGTCCCGTGCATCACATTTCAAATGTCCCGTGCATCACAAAACAAAAAGATTAATTAAAAATTCAACATAATGAATTGAACATAACCAATTACAGAAATAAGAACTTCATTTACTATAAGAAGTCAAGCCATGAAAATAATTTCCCCGACCCTCCTCAATTCACAGAATATGTGGATCAAAGCAAGCAATGTGACTGAGAGTAGTTTTTCTGTGTCCCGTGCATCACAGAGGTTTTTTATTTTTTTTTCTGTATGTTATTATAAAGCTAGATTTTTCTTTCTGGTACACATTACACAGCAACTGATCAGTAAGGCATCAAAGCTGACTGGCAGCAGTTACCTTATATCCTAATAAAATTAAGGTCATTTGAATCCTGCAAATGTCCCGTACGTCACTCAGAGAATTGCCCCTTTGTAGAAAAATATGTTCATTATATGCATTAAAAAAATAAAAGGTGTCAGAGAAACCAGAAAAATGCTATCTCTAAGTTACAGGAAGTGATAAGTGCATCTGAATTAATTTTTTTCATGCTCCTATAAAACATGTAATTTAAAAATAACTTGGTCAATTTTTTATACTTTTATCAGCTAGTTATGTTCTAGTAAGCCTTCTTATAGGATCCTGTAATTTTAGTCCACTTTTGAGTTCATTTTCTTGTAAAATTTTAATATTTTAGAACATGCATTTTTTTATATTTTTGTGGTAGTTCACGTACATATACCCTTAAAGGAACCCTTAGGTGGCTTCCGGAGTGATGATGAAGTGAAAGACGGGGTGAAACGCTTCCTCAACGGATTGGCGGCTGAGTTCTACAACATTGGGATACAAAAATTGGAGCACTGTCTACAAAAATGCCTAGTAAAAAGATGGTGATTATGTCGAAAAATAGAGCAGTGTCTTCTTTCCAACGATGTACATTGCTGTGAGAATAAACAATGTCATCTATTTGTAAAATTGATGGGAACCTTATTTCTGGATCAACCCTCGTATTATTGAAGTCAGCTTACTTTTATAAACATGTTAACTCCTTTCTTTCTTATAGTATATGGATACAGTAGTAGGCCTATTATATTTTAAATTGCACACTTCAGTTATAAATGATTATAAATAAATAAATAAATGCAATTAAGAAGCTTTTTTTATGAGTTAATTTGATGATTTACAAAATTAATCCTTATGAGGCCCCATTGTTTAGAACTTTAGATATTGAATTGATAACTATCTGTTAACATTTGAGAATGTATCCATTAGATTCATTTCATATTTTTCTAACAAAATGTGATTCAGGTTTTCTTTTTCCAATTTTTTACAATAACGATCGGTACTAACATTGTAAATACGCCTGGATTTCATTCTTGTGTAATGGTGCCACACCAGAATGCCATGTCCAATGTAGTGTAAGCAGCAAGATAAATGCTAATCATAATAATAATGTTGATAAATTGTAAAATAGTCTTATAATTGAGTTAGAAAACAAATTAATGAATATGACTGAAAGTAAAAGATCAGATGGCACTAATAGCCTACAGTGTGTGATATCACGAAAGGCGTTACCTAGCCGACAAACTCCAAGCGTAATGAAAGCATATTTTACATCTACCCGCGTCTGATCCATTACAGAAAACTTGTAATTGGCACCGCGCTATGTAATTACAGCTAACTTCCTTTTTTCAAAACACAATAAAACACATTTTAGGAAACATAATTTTTTTTTTATTTTTTATAATGTAGGTACATAATCTAAAATTTGTTTTACACAGTTTTGAAAATCATACCAGGTAGGTGACGCCCCCATTGTCCATACACTGAGTAAGTCGATTTCTGGAGTTTGTCTTGACCCTTACCAGGATAGCAGCGAGTATGTTAGCAATTTCTGCCCAGATGTTGGCTTTCAGGTCTTGTAGGGTCCTTGGACGGTTGACATAAACACGGGATTTCAAATAACTCCCCCAAAAAATCGCATAGGGCCAAATCTGGGGAGGGGGCAGGTCACTCCAAATCACCCTGTATTGAGATGAGGCGCTCCGGGAAGTGTTCCCTCAAAACTGCCATCGATGCCCTTGAAGTGTGAGCAGTTGCTCCGTCCTGTTGGAACCAAATGTCCCCTAAGTCCAATTCATCAAATCGTGGAAAAAAAAAATCCTCCAACATGTTCACATATCGAACACACGTAGGGGATCGCAAGATTGAAGCTCTCACTGCCTCAATGTTCTCAAGTGATCTGATGGGTCGAGGGACTCCAGTTCTTCGTCTTGTCACACTCGCGGTTTGCCTGAACGTAGTGACTCATGTAACAGTTGATTTCCGGTCCAGGACAGGGCCCAACAGGGCTACATTAAAGCGATTTCGGAAAGCACGCTGGGTTGCGACCACAGAACATCCGTTTGAAAAGTAGGCCTCGACGGCAAAGGCACACTCCTCACTGTTCCAATGCATGATGGCGACTGACGTAGAAGGAAACAAAACTTTAGAACCACGACAGTCAAATGAGACCACTTCCGCCCCGCAATGACCCCTACAGCCTGAATGACGCACATTTCAAAAAAGGAAGTTATGTTGCTCCACCTTGTATAACTTTCTTGCAGTTACACTCTACTAAATTGAGATATGTCACATAACGCTTAAGAAACTTACATTACTTGTAACTTCAGCAAAAAAGTTTATATGGCAGTTCTTGAACCCGGGTCTTCAGCTTTAAGCGCTAAGCACTGCCAGTCAAGATATCAGGAATTCAACCTCACCTTACAGATGGGTCATTTCATGCCCGAAATATATGTTATTGGGTATGCCAAATTATTTCTTTCTCTTTGGAAGATAAGGATGATAAAAATGCAAGCTGCAAAAAAAGGACATTTTTAAAAATCTGTTCTTAACGTCAATTGAAGTACACATTTTGCAAAGCCACAGCAAATATAAATGCAAGCATATAATCCTGAAAAATTTGAGCTGTAAATTTAGTTTAATTTCTAGGATTTCCTCTCAAATATAAACTGTACACTCAGAAATTACTTCTAAAGAAGCCTTCATATAATTCAATACAGATTTACATGATTTCTCTATTTAAAATACATCTTCAATTGACTATAGACCTTTGTAATGTGTGAAACATCTCCCTGCAAGTAACGTTCAACAGAAACAATATTGGGTCATTCCCACAATTGTGGGGATTTTCATCCACTTTAAGCTGGAATTACAATTGTCACAAAACTGTGTTTTGTTGATGTCATCTCGTTTATGATGTTAACCTATTCCCAGTGAATTGGCCGAGCTCAATGTTAATCACTAACTTAGATATAATTTTTTCAATATCAGTAGTTGCAAATATCAGTCAACTCCATAACGCAGTCCTAATATTAACAATCTAAAATATTAAAGCTTTTTTATTTATTGTTTCTATAGGTCATTGGCTTGCGATTCACCTTGAATCAATTTTGTCTCAAATATTTACTATAATGAAAAAAAAAAAAATTAAAACTCTTAGTTCAGAATATAGAATCGAGATTTTTAATGCTAAATTTTGTTACTATGGTCAGACTTTTTTATGTAAAATATTTATTTTCATATCCTATGCATATTAAGAATAGAGTGCATAAATGCCTACTCATTAAGGAAAAGTATTTAAAAATTAGTGCTAACTATTGCCATTTTACTTAATGGTATGGGGTGAACACTGCGTTACGGTGTGGACATTCATTTCAAGATGTGGACATGTTTTCGATAATGTATTCACATAATGAGGTAAATACAATAAATAAGCTAAATTAAAATTAAATTAAACATAATACCAGTATGCAAACCAATAAAGTCACCACCATAACAGTGGTCAACACCGTAACGAATTTCTTCGTGATGGAGTTGACCATTACGGAGGTGGACATTTTTTTGTTCATCAGTTTTCAAAGTTAAGACTAAAAAAAAAACTTCTTCAAATACAGTCAAAAATCCTTTGCTAGACTAAAAATATTTATAAGTATCACAGAATCACACTTTTTTCTACGTTACGGTGTTGACATACAATTAAGAGTTGACAATGTGTTTGAAAATGGGGAGGAGGCTCCTTGAAACGCATCATACCAAAATATGGTAAGTGAAGCAAAAAGTGTGTTTATGTCAATTCATATAGTAAAAGAATAAAATAATTATCATAATATCATCAATGAGAGTAAGCATACCTTCTGCAGTTCCTGTATTTACAATTTTTTTAAGACTTCTCGGTCAATTTTTTAGCTTTCGTACATGCAGTATTTCGAGTTGGGACATTGATTTCATGGGTAATTTGATGTTCCTATCAACAATTCAAGCTATTAAATACCACAATATATCAGAATAAAAATATACTTCTTTATATTTAACTAGATAAATGATGATTACATAAGAGTAAGTAGTAAAAAGGGAGGATATTTCTAATTTACGAGACTGGTAAGGTTGGGACACGAAATTCACCACAATCGGAAGAATGACCCTATTATGTGTACGTATCTACACCTCCCTCCAACTTAGTTGAATCACACTTATTATCAAAAAGATATCTAAAGTTTCAGAAACACAAATCAAGCATAAATCAAACAGATAGCCTATCCAAGAGATATCTGATGTTTCAGAAATTGGGCCTAATGTGTTAAGATGGTATTTGATTACTTGCAAATCAGCTAGAAGTCTTTTTTCTATATGTTCACTGTTGATTTGTGTATTATGTTAAATAGCCTATATTCCTTGCTTGTGGTTCTCATTTCTTGTTACCCGGTACCTATATTGTTACATTTTCAGGTTCATCAAAAATATTATTAAACTTCAATGAGCAATGAGTTCTATTGGTAATTTGATTTTTATGCCATGTATACACACAGAGACAACAGTTCTATTTCCAAGGCTCACGGAATAGGTACACTATAATTATGTTACACCCATTCTTATTTCAGTTAATTTGCTCTTTCATAGGCCTACTCACAGAAAATACTAGAAATGACCTCCAATTCTATCACACATTGTCCTACTTCAAATCTTCCTGTGAGTTCCTCAGTACTAATGACTTAATTTTGACACTTATGCAGTGTTTAAATTCATTTAAACATGACTCGTTGGATATTTGTATATAAAATATTTATTGTTATTCAGATAGGCTATAATCAGTGGCAGCTCATGCCCCAGTAGGTAAAGGGATTAAATGGGTTTAGTAAAGCATGACTATAGAGTTAGAGATGCACTTCTATGATAATTGGACATGCAAGACTCAGCTGTTTCTTGTATATTAATCCCTATGTTTATTTAGAGCTCTTGTAATGTTCTTAAAACCTGAAAAATCTATGTTATTCCAGACATTATATTGTTACTAAAAAGCAAGCAAGGTCAACAAAATAACTTACCTAAAGTTGGGCTACTGCACAACTCTGAGAACTCAGAAAATCAAGATTCTTGGAAACTGATATTATAGCTTTTACCATCTTTCCCCCTTCGTCACACTAAGGGTCAGATTTATAAAGCTCTGCCAGGTATGGCAGCTTACTCACACCCAGCTGGCAGATCCCTTGAAGTATGGTATTGAGAAATCCCAGCCAGCAGAGGTTCCGACAGGGATAGGCAAGGGTTCAGATTTTGCAGTGGTATGGCAACCAGGTAGATACATCATGATCAAGCTAAAATGGCTACATCATAGTGATCAATATGATAGGGAGAAAGTCAGTATAAATTTCACCAGTTGTATATTTTAAGAACATTTATGAGGAGTACTAAACATTTTCTTAACAAAATCATCTACAGCTACTGTTATAAAAGATTATCTTAATAGTTTTAAGCATAAGAACATTGTATTATTCAAAGTGGATGTTGGCAATATATTAAAATGGATGCGCTGAACTTCTTCACCTGCTAAGAACTCCTTTGGCAAAGATCGTTGAAACACCAAGTGTTCAAGGCAGAGAGGAGGGACCAGCAGGAACTGGTATGCATCCTTTGTTTCCTTTTCAAGTCTGAATTCGTGATCCCTATATTGTCAAAGGGATCCTCCATTTCACTCACATATAGCTACAGCAACCTTCTTCTCGCTTCCTCGTCATTATCTTCATGATCTCTCACACAGTTGCAAACTCCAGCATGTCTTCAATGTTGATGCGGGAAGCTCATGCCTCGTGACTTGCAGACAGAAATCGTGTTGTTGACAGTTCTGGGTGACCATCTGACAGTGCTAGGGATTTACCATCTAGCAGGCCTCTATCAATCGCTTGCTAGTTAGGGTCAGATTTATAAAGCTCTGCCAGGTATGGCAGCTTACCCACACCCAGCTGGCAGACCCCTTGAACTACAGTATCGAGAAAGCCCTACCAGCAGAGGTTCCAGCAGGGGTTCAGATTTTGCAGTGAATGGCAACCATGTAGATACATTGCAGTCGAGCTAAAATGGCTAAATCATGACCAATACGATAGGGAGAATGTATAAATTTTCACTAGTTGTATTTTTTAAGAACATTTATGAGGAATACTAAACATTTTCGGAACAAAATCAACAATAAATGTTATCTTAATAGTTTTAAGCATAAGAACATTTTATTATTCAAAGTGGATGTTGGCAATAGTATTTTGTTAAGATGGCTGCACCGAACATCTTCACCTGCTACGAACGCCTTCGGCAAAGATCGTTGGAAACATCACATGTTCAAGGGGCCAGCAGGAAATGGTCTGCACCCTTTATTTTCTTTTCAAATCGAAATCACACCTTAAATTCACGATTTCTGTATTTGTGAAAAGGATCTTCCATGTCCCTCACATATCACTTCGGCAATCTTCTTCTCGCTTCCTCATCCTGATCTTCATGATCTCTCACAATGTTCACAAACTCCAGCATGTCATCCATTTTGACATGGAAGTGAGTTCGTGCCTCGTGGCTTGCAGCGGAAAGTGTGTTATTGACAGTTCTGGGAGATCGTCTGACAGTGCTAGGGGTTTGCCAGCTAGCAGGCCTCTATCAATCGCTTGCCAGTTAAGTAGGTGAGCTTGCTTACTCGCCAGATGAGAGAGAGAGAGAGAGAGAGAGAGAGAAAGAGAGAAAGAGAGAAAAAGAGAGAAAGAGAGAAAAAGAGAGAGAGAGAAAGAGAAAGAGAAAGAGAAGGGGAAAGAGAAAGAGAGAGAGAGGGACTGGGAGAGGGAGAGGGAGGGAGAGAGAGAGGGGGAGAGAGAAAGAGAGAGAGAGAGAAAGAGAGAGAGAGATAGAGAGAGAAAGAGAGAGAGAGATAAAAACAATGAAACCCCGACCAGGTCTGCTTACTTTAATGTTTTCTTGTTTCTTTTCACTCAGCAATTGACTGTGAGAGTTAAGACACTGTAAAAATGTACAGAAACGACTAGAATGAGGATAAAGAATACACAATTCGTTAATATTTATACAATTTTTATTTTTAAATTTAAACGTAAATTGTAGGCGAAGGACCCCTTCACTCCCTTCACTTGGCCGGCCGCCACTGGCTATAATTATTCATATCTATTATTTTGCTGTTATTGCTGTAACCAAATAGTACTGTCGCTACAGATCCCATAGTGCAGATTTCACCCTAGTGTAATAAACACACAAATGACAATTTATACTTTCAAAAGAAATGCATAGAATCAATCTCAAACTCAGTAAATGCACTGACACAGATTAACCTTGATAGTTACTTCTATGTCCCAGGAAATACTCGACTAATCCTTGTGTTGTGTTGTTTTCTGAAAATTTTCACCAACACCACATGTTTGATTACTTGTAACAGGACTGTAGGTCTACTTCAAACAACAAAAACTCCCCATTTATCAGAGAGAAGATCAAAAATATATTTTATTTTGAGTCTATTTATTTTGAACTTATTTTGAACTTTTGAACTTATTAGCCTGTAACAGTGTGACAACAACCGATAAATATAACAGATTGAATTAAAGTTTTGAATATAATTAATTGAGCTAAAGATATTCATTGTCTCGATTAACTGATTAAATCCATGAATATATACCTGGAGGCTACCAATTTGCTGCTTTAGGATCACTTTTCTATGTGGCTTCCTGGATGTCTTGGCACAGGGATAGAGCAGTGTCTCTGTGTGTACCTATTGGACTCTGATGATTTTGAACCTCCATTTCAGTCTTTAAATAATTTACCATGATAATTTATTTTTAAATTTTTATAAAGCTCTTAAATATCATCAACTAGAATTGCTATTTAGCCATTCTTTTAGATACTTCTTTATACGGCTATATTAAGAATTTAAAATATTAGTTTAGCCAGTTCAATTTAGTTAAGAATTGTTAAAGAAGACCTCTGTTTTCATGGAAAGGAAGTAACATATAATGTAAATACAGTAGAAACACAATGAGAATCACTACTAGGTTCTGTGCACTGCTTTGTCTTGTCTTGTTGCACCATTTTGTCTCCTCACTGCTTAGAATGGTGGCTACTTCTGTGAGTGTGAACCTGGCTGGACTGGTCAGAACTGTGAATATGTGATTAACGAGTGTCAGACAAATCCTTGTCTCAATGCTGGCAGCTGCATTGACACCATCAATGGATACTACTGTGAATGCATACCAGGATTCACAGGTAAGATATTGGTGATGGGAATGTGTCCTTGCTAATGAACATGACTGTATACAGTCAACTGGTTTGTACAATAATGTGCTTTTCATTGTGTGACTGCATTTACAAAAGTAGTAGTTTGAATCCAACAGTACAATTTACAGGCTCCACAGACTATGGACTGCGTTGTGTAATATGGGCCACAGTCCAATGGCTATAAATTATAAACTACAGATTGCAGACTATAGTTTGCAACCTGAAACTGAAGACTACAATCACAGACTAAAGACTTTGTACAGTTTTTTGTCTTGAGACTATGAAATACAAACTGCAGACTATATAGGCCCTACTACATGACTGCAGGCCAGTCACAATCTACTGCAGGATACATGCTACAATGTCTGTCCATAAATACATGGTCTTTATCTGGGAGGTCACAACATCTAATCCCCTTCAAAGTAGGCCCCTTGTGACTGCACACAAGGTCTTAGTGGTCTTTTCCCGGAAGGTAGGCATCTTTTGAAATGCTATGCAGCTGTGTTGTTTTCTCTTCTGTTTTGCCCTCACGGCTCTTAAAACTGGATCCTTTTAGCAGTGCCTTCATTTGTGGAAACAGCCAGAAATCACAAGGAGCCTGTCAGGGGAGTAGGAAGTCTAGCACACCCATGGAATGCCATGCTTGATCAAAAACCTTGGATCAGACATGGCGAATGAGCTGAAGCCTTGTCATGATGGAGTTGCCAATTTCTTTCACCCCACAGTTCCATTCTCTTGAATTGAACTATATCACAAAGATGTTGGAGGAATTTTTGTTAATGGTTTAGTCTAGTGGTGCATATTCATGATGCACAATACCCCAGGAATCTAAAAATTCCATCAGCATCATCTTCACAGTGCTCCAAAACTGTTGTGCTCTTTTGAACTTCAGTGATGATGCTTGCTTCCATTGCATTCCAGGTTATAACTGTACATCCACATCTCTTCACCAGTGATCAAAGACTTAAGGAACATAGGATCCCTGTTGGTGCACTCCAGCATGACCTCAAATTGGAGTTCTTGTTGCTCTGGCAAAAGCAGCTGTGGAACAAACTTGGCCGCCACCACTTTTTGCATGCCAAAATCCTCTGTTACAATCCTGCGTGACAAGCTTCTGCTGATCCAAATCTTATCAGCAGTTGCTCAGACAGTCAAACAATGGTCCTCTATTAAAAATTCCATGCCCTTTGTCGATGATATCAGCATTTCAGCTTGTTGATAGTCTTCTGAAGAGCTGGTCACTGTCCACTGGCCATTGGCCATCTTTAAAGTGGCTGAACTACTCTTTAATTTGAGTGACCCCCAATTGCCTCTTTGCCGAAAAGTCTGCTGAATTTTGCAAATTGTTTCAGCTTGGATATCCCCAAGTTTCCGATAAAACTTAATGCAGTATTGCTGCTTCAACCATTTGACCATCTTGCATAAAAGTGTTCCCTATTACAGGCCTTGGGGGCCCAGAGGGTTCCAGAAGGTTTGAGGCTCCCAGATTTTAGACATCGGCATATGAAGGTGGTAAGGTTGTCAGCCTTGCACCAGCCGCCTTTACCCCCAGGATTGCTCCTGGTACTCATTTCTGTTAGAGGCTGAGTCGACCCCAGGGCCATAGTGCCACCTGAAGGATTAGGCCAATTGAAAAACTCCCAACGACCTCATCGGGGATCGAACCCGCGACCTTCCGGTTTGTAGCGCAGCGCCTCAACCACTACGCTACGGCGTACCCCATCTTGCATAAAAAGAGAATACAACAAAGGACAAGTTACATTGCTTCCCTAGCTGACTGCTACCAATGCATCTTGCAGTGCAGCAAAGATGAAAAATCTCGTGCATTTGCTATAACTGGACAGAATCTTTCCTACAAGCAGGCCTACATAATACTCCAGGCCTTGGTCATGAGGCCAAATATTCATGTTGAATCACCTTGTATCATACTAGTTAAAAATAGAATCTGGTGGATGCATTTCTTTGAGTTTTGAAGTGCCTTAGTTGAAAATTTAAATCTGCTAATACTGGAAGCATTGATTTTTATTCCCCCGTTGAACCTATTGAAGAAACTTACTTGAATATTGCTAAGCTTATTGGTGTGGATAAATATTGATAGGCCTATGTGAGTCTTAACTATAAATTCCATTTTCCTTCCTCTTGTGGCACTGAATATGTGACACAAGCTGAACCTAGTTTTAAGATGACTTTAACCTCCTTTGTGAATTGTGTTTTTGTTTAAGAACTTTCCAGTTATGTATATAATTCCTTCAATATGAAATTGCTGTTCCAGATCCTAAAAGTTAGACATATTCCTTAATATGAACTATTGTTGGGTTTGTTATGAATTTGTTTCACATTATTTGTCATACATGTGTCATGTATGTGTTGTTTTCATGTTTAACATGTTTATGTAGGTAAAACTTGAGGCTTTCTCGGCGTTGATTACTAATGATGGTTTCACGGGCTATAAGCCGAGTAAAAGAATATAGTCCATCCAAGCTTTTGGTTGCTGACATCTCTGCAGCCTTCCTCAGGGATATTGCCTTTTACTCGGCTTATAGCCCTTGCAACCATCTTTAGTATGTTTATGTAGATTACTGGTATGTACTAAAATTTGTTTTTAAAATTGAATAATATTCGGATATTACAGGCCATTGCATATCTATTACACAAATAAAAACAGTTAGTACCTACAATATCTGAGTACCAGGTACCAACATAGTTTTTGGTATTTTTTGTCTGGATACTACTATTTTAATCTTGTTCTTCAATCTAATTTCAGGCATGAATTGTCAAACTAACATTGATGAATGTGCTTCTGTACCATGTCAGAATGGAGGTATGTGTATAGATCAAGTTCACGGCTATAAGTGCAACTGTACAAGAGACTACATGGGTGACAACTGTGAACTGGAGTATGATGCATGCAAACTCGAGCCATGCAGAAACAATGCCTCTTGTACTAGTCACAACAAACGAGATTATGTTTGTCGCTGCCTCCCAGGTATGCTGGAAAACTTTTACAATTTTCCTTTCAAGCATTGGCGCCGACTTAGGGGGGGGGGGGCAAGGTACTTTCTGCCTCCCCAAGACTTAAGATTTTATCATGTAAGGCCTATGTATAGCTACTGAAAATCCAGTTCTTGCCCCCCCAGAAATATTTCCAAGTCGGCGCCTCTGCTTTCAAGATATAATTTTTAACAGAAATTTGATGATTTGTAAGTTTTGTAGAAATGTTGAGAAAATGAAGCTAACGTCACTTCCATTAATAGGTTTATTTCAACATGTGTCCCACTTTCAGTGGTTACAGAGCATCTTCTGTTTCATCTTTTTAAAGACAATATTCACTCCTTCTAATCACTCTGTTCAGTGTCATAGTGGCATAGTTTATCAAGGACAAACTATACTAGTTATGGTGTGTAGTTCACTCATGTACGATTCATTTTGGGACACACAATGCTTTGAAACAGTAAGTGAATTTAACTGAATTGGATTTATTCATGTTAGAAGAAATTATTCCTTGTCTTGAATAAACTACAGTACCATATTAATCAAAATAAAATATATGTGAAAGCAAATAAAAGTGATCATAGCTCTATATCTGTTTGAATTAGGACACATGTTATTATACAATTTTTTCACAGAAATGATTTCAGCTATTATTTCTCATAATTATGTATAAAACTTGTGAATACAGTGAAATCCCCATACAATGATTACCGATATAATGATAATACTCTTTATAACGTTAAAATATTTTGGTCCCGGCATTCTTTGCATTAAAATAATATAAAATTCCCCTCGGTTTTACGATACTCTTAATAACGATAAACCTCTCCATTACGATTACATTTAGAATCCCCGTAAAATACCTTTTCCTCGGTACAAGGATAAAAATAGATCGTGAAAATGCAAATCATGAACTCCCCGGAGCTAACGGAAGAAAACATTGAGGAAATCCAAAACAAGCAGGCGGAAGATGAAGAAGAGGAGGTAGACCAAAGTGTGCATCTACCAACCTTAACCACAATCGAAGCCATTGCCTCTATGTATGTGTTCTGTGCTTGCGAGGCTATGCAGAATTTTCTGTCGAGTGTTCCATCGGTGCCAGAATGTCATTTAGTGAACCTCGAATCAAATAAGGGCAATTGTGTGTATCCCTGTTCATAAAAAAAGTTAAACAGACTGTCATTTCTGACTTTTACAAACAGGAGCAAAAATGAGTCATCCTGTTTATGGTGCTGTGCTATATTGCAATGTAAAATGTGTTTGCTCGTAGTGTAATAATTTAAGGGTGGAGTGAATACAGTACAGTATAGCAGTTCTTGTGATAAAATTATTTATTTCTCTAAATACTTAAAGAATTTCAGCTGTTGAAGTTGTTTTCTATATACTACCAAAATTTGAATATTTTTTTGTAAATTCTCGATATAACAATATATCTCTCTACAACAATATATTTTTCTGGTCCCTGCGAAATCGTTGTATCGAGATTTCACTGTATTCCTGTATAACCCTGTGAATATTTCCTGTATCACTTAACAAAGTGATAGGTATGGAAAAAATGTATTGTTTCTCTGATCTAGTTTAAGGTGACTAAATTTTTATGAATAAAAATCAGGACATACCATAAGTCTACTGTCTTGACCAAGTGACCGAAACATGTGCTTTATTTCCCAGAATTCATTGTCTTATAACTATAAAATCAAAATTTATCTTATATCCCATGGTTACATCCATTTTCTTCTCATGGGAAATATATCTTGCAGTGCAATCATCATATAATCACAGCATTCTATTTAATTGAAGAACTACAGTTTTATCACCATTTTCATAAATCGGTATTTTTTTAATAGGCCTATTAAAAATAATAATATCCTGACAAAGGTACGGTACATAAAATTCCGAAACAGCTATTATAAAAAAGGGTCTGTACCGACCAAATCAGGACGAATGGTCACCTTAATCTATATTTCATAGTAATCAATATGCATAAACTTTCATGGCTAGTGTTGTGATAAGAGTAGATTCTCTCTGGGCTGTTAGTTTGTGGTCTCAGATTTTCACTCCAGGAGAATTACCTCTTTAAGATGTTTGCCACAGTTGCGAGTAAAACATCAGTCCATGAAAATCTAAAACCTAAAACTGAAGCCCAACAGCTCTGAAGGATCTATTTTCATTATATACTTTATAAGGATACTTCATAAGGATGCGGTCTCATTTTCTGTTTTATACATGCAACAATATAACAGACCTTTTGAAATATTAAATATTGTATGTTTAAAAATATATAGTACAACATCCCATGAACTTTTTCTTTCATTTACATCTGGATTTAGTAAACTTGACTTCGGCTACAATGAATGTGTATTATTGTTCCTGATCATTTAGCTTACATTATAAATATCATTTAAGTTCTGGTGGTCCTAGAAACTAAAATGTCCAAGAAAAAGTACATTATAACATGATTAATACGTTCCCCTCCTTAATTGGAAAATTGTATACCAGTTAGCAAGGAAGTCACAGGATAGACCGTTTACAAGAAATAATTCTTTAAAGACATTATACCTGTCAAAACAACTGGTCCGGTCCTTGTAGTGTTATAGGCTACTTATTGAACGAGAGACATATTATCAGTTGTGTACTAATGAAAACACATCCAACCATGAGTTAGGTAAGCGAATGTACTTCTAATAAATATCTTATTCACTCATTTCACAAATTTGTCTCTGGATAGTAGTGCAACACATGTAATTTAGATGGATACAGATGTTTCTCTATAGGATTCTAGCCAGCAGTTGCAAAAATCCACAGTAAAAAAAAAAAAGAATTATTATTTGTGTATTTAACCGCATTTGTGGCTGCTTAAAAGTAATAACATTATTTTGCTAATGGGCTTTGTTGTGTAATATTGCAGCCTTAAATAAGAAGCCTACCTATATCAGGAGGACTATTTTATTTTGAATCAGTTAAATAATTCTATTTTATATATTTTTGCAAAATGTATTATTCATTCCATTAAAGTTTAAGGAAAGGTTCTTATGAGTTTTAATATGGTCAACCATGTATCCATGTAGAGCTTCATTATAGGCATATTGACCATACAGAATATTCTGCCCTTAATCAGTTGTAAAGTAACATGTAAAAAGCTCTACAACACATGAAAAGGTGCCATAATTTCTTATGTTGTATGGTGTGTTACCTTTTTATTTATGATTCTCCTGCTTATTCTAGGTTTTGAAGGCACTAGTTGTGAGAAAAACATAGATGACTGTGCATTGGAGACATGTCCTGACAACAAAATATGTGTGGATGGTGTGAACAGCTACGAATGTCAGTGCAAACCTGGTTTCACAGGTGACAACTGTTCTGCTTCTATTGACTACTGTTCAGATCTCCCATGCAAAAACAATGCTACTTGTGTAAATGGTATTGGGAACTATTCATGCATATGTCCATCAGGATACCAGGGTGAGTGAACTGTGGATATCATTTCAAGTGTTTCAAGGGTAATTAAAAAATATCTGTGTGTGATATGCCTGGATTCCAGCTTGTCCTTCACTCTATTATTCTTCAGCTAAGGTAAACTATCTACAGTGCTACTAGGGTTGCCACCTTTCTGGATTTTACCGTGAGTCTGTGGATTTTAGTACCTCATCTCCAGGCTCCGGGTAAAACCATAATTTCTCCAAGTGCTTTTTTTTAACATATGCTTCACAAAGTAAATAAATTCAAATTTAAATTCAAATTCTTTATTGGTCCTGAGAATCACTATGTACAACGTACAATTTGATATTGGACAAGTCAACTTATAATTAAACTAGACTAAGCTAAAATAATAAGAAATATTATTGTTTATAATAATTGCAAGATGATTCTAAAGTACCTATGCATTTTTTGTAAGGTATTCCTCAACTGAATAAAAGCAATTGTCTATCAAATATGCCTTAAGGGATTTTTTGAATGAGGGTTTTTGGTGGATTAATTTGAGCTGCTTTGGAAGACTGTTATATAATTTAATTACAGAGTAAAAGGTTCCTTTATGAAATAGAGTGATTCTGTGGGGTTGTGAATGAAAATCAGAACGGTGTCTGGTGTAGTGCGAGTGTACTTCATTGTTTTTTACAAATGGAGAGTGGCCATCTATTGTAGTTTTACTAATTAACATTAAGCTTTGATATATGTACAAACATGGTAGTGGGAGGATACCGAGGTTTTTGAATAGGGGTTTACATGAAGCTCTTGAATTTAGCCCTTCCATTATTCTAATTATTTTCTTTTGGGTTCTGAAACATTTAATAGCTGCAGATGATCTTCCCCAAAATGCTAACCCATATGCAAGGAGAGAGTGGATGTATGCAAAGTAAACTATTCTGAGAGTTTCCTTACTAGTACAGTTGGATAATATTCTCATTAAGTAGGTGGCTTTACAGAGCTTTTTATTTACTTCATCAATGTGAATATCCCAATGTAAATTATTTTGAATCCATAGTCCTAAAAATTTTGTGCTTTCAACTTTCTCAATTGTCTGATTGCAGAGTGTTATTTGAGTGGAGTGTTTATTGTTTCGAGTCGAGTGGAAGTCCATACAGACGGTTTTATTTAGATTAATAACAAGATGGTTAAATGAAAAGTAGTTAGTAATTTGGTGTGTAGTGATACCTATGGAGTTTAGAAAGGCGCTTTCATGAGGAGCTTTAATCAGGATATTTGTGTCATCTGCGAATAAAATTGAGCTTGAGTTGGGATCAATCAGACAGAAATCATTGACAAAAAGTATAAATAGGATAGGTCCTAATATTGAACCCTGTGGGACACCAAACTTCGTTTTTAATAGATTAGAGCGATAGCAACTAGTTACATTGTCTTGCGAATGCTTAATTTCTGTTAATTGAAGGCGGTTGCACAGGTATGTCTCAAGCCATTTATTTGGCAACCCCCTAATTCCAAAATTTTCAAGCTTTAGTAGGAGTTTCTTGTGGTCAACTAAGTCGAATGCTTTGGAGAGGTCTAAGAATATGGCAGAAGTAAATTCTTTCTCGTCAACAGCTTTAAGGGCATCATACAAAAATTTGAAGATGGCTGATTCTGTAGAACGATTTTTTCTGAAACCATGTTGGGACTCAGATAATAGTTTGTTCTTTTCAAGGAAACTTAGTAAGCGTGAGTTGAAAATTTTTTCTAATATTTTAGAGAATACTGATACTAATGCTATGGGCCTATAGTTTGAAATATTATCTTTTTTACCTTTTTTAAACAGGGGTTTTATTATAGATGTCTTTAGACATGTCGGAAAAATTCCATTTTTGAGGGATTCATTGCAGATATGAGTTAAGGGCTGGATAATCAGTTGTGAACATTTTTTGACAAGAGAGTCAGGTATGTCGTCGATTCCTGAAGTGTGTTTAGATTTCAAATTTTTTATGATATTGATGATTTCGCCTTCATTAGTTGGGGCAAGAAACATTGAAGACTGATTTATAGGAAAAGAGGATGGAATTGTGTGTGATGATCTGTTGTGAGTATTTTTTGATATGAGGTCTTCGGCTATATTTGCAAAGTAAGTGTTAAAGAAATTAGCAATATTTTTGGGATCAGAGATACAGTGCGAATTGTTGTTAAGGGTGATGTTTGGTTCAACCCCTTTCCTGATGTTGGTAGTTTCTTTTTTGACTACGTTCCATGACGCTTTCATTTTATTGTTAGAGTTTTTAATGTAATCATGATTAGTTCGTTTTTTAGCTTCCCTTATCACACTAGCCAAAGTTAATTTAAATTTCTTGAAGAAGTTATTAAAATCTGTATCGTTAGTTTTGATTTTAGACAATTCATATAGATGACGTTTTGTTTCGCATGACTTTTTGATGCCTGATGTGATCCATTTATTGTTACTGGTATTTGTAATGACTTTTACAAGCTTTTTTGGAAAGGCAATGTCAATATAGTAGCGAAGGGTGCTAAGAAAGATATCAAATTTTTGAGAAGTGTCTTCAATTAGGAAGACTTCAATCCAAGTTTCTTTCTTTAGTAAGTATTTGAAATACTCGATTGCTTGTTCACTAAATATTCTTTTTTCAGTAACTTCTGTTCTTTTGGGATTGTTCAGTGAAATAGGAAGGGTTAGCAGTTGAGCATAGTGGTCACTGAAACCAGTGTTTAGAATTTCGATTTGACAGAGATTTATATCTGTATTTAATATGATCTGATCTATGGTTGATGAGGAGTGCGGTGTCGTGCGAGTTGGCGAATGAACGGCTGGTTTAAGATTGAAAGCTAATAGTAGGTCCAATAACTCTGATAAGGTTTTAGACTTTTTGCTAAAATCAATGTTGAGGTCTCCACATAATACAAGTGTTTTATAAAGAAGTTTAGTTTTATTGAGGGCAATTTCTAGAGTGGTAAGAAAATTTTTTAGGTCACCTGATGGTGATCTGTATATACATATAATGGCAATATTGTAGTCTGGTAATGTTACGCCTGAAATTTCAAAGTCTTTTTCGATGTTTAGGTTGTTCAGAATGTCAAGATTAGCAAAAGAAAGAGAGTTCCTTATGAAAATGCAGTTACCCCCGTGAGTAGATGTTTTTCTGCTTGAATTAGCAGCAAGAGTGAAGTTAGGTATTATTGTGTGTTGCAGGGCATCCTCCCTAAGCCAATGTTCAGTAAAGCATAATACACTTGTATTTAAAAGTTTGGTTGACAGAAGGATTTCAATTTCATTGATTTTGTTATTAAGTGATTGGACATTCTGATGGTAAAGGAGTATATTAGTAGGGGGCATATTTGAAAGATCACTTACTTTTATTTCGGATACTTTCACATCATCCTGATGTGGAGTAACTTTAAAGTTTCCTGCTGTGCTATTGTTTGAGTTAATGACAGGATGGTCAGTTACAGTAAAAAATCATTTGCAAGTTTAGTCGGAAGTTTTGAAAGTCTTTTTGATTTGGATTCTACTAAAACGCTTGAAGAGTCCATATGGCATTCTCCAACAGAATATGCTCTCCGCAAAGCTGGTGCTGGTAGCTCTACGCTGTGCTCAATGCAGGGGCTAGGAATGCCAGATGACTTGCATTCTGTTGTAGTCGTAATAGTAGTAGTAGTTGTAGTAGTATCTAATGCCCAGACACTTGGATGATCTCCATTCGCCTTCTCGCTTCCCAATACAAATTGGAGGTAAAAACCAGCTGCATAGGGGTTAGTGCTTGGCATTTGGGTAAATGATCCTTGTCCATGATGGAGTCCTCTTCATTGCACAGCACACATTTTGGGGATGGGTAAATGTTAATTTTATAGAGATGTGCTGCTAGGCAGTCATGCCCTGTTGCCAGACGGAAAGTTGCCACTGCTACTTGCCTAGGTGTTTCAGGGATCCCATTTATGAAGGAGGAATACCATTGTTTATTGCCAAATTCTTTTCTAAAACTTTCTTCCATCTGTTGTTTCAGGGTATTGTTAATAATTAATTTTGCAGAATGGTATGCTTGTGTAAGATTTGTGTACCCTTCTTTGCCAGAGCATCTGCCTGCTCGTTACCTTGAAGGTCGCAGTGCGCTGGTACCCACTGCAGTTTGATTACTCTGTTTAGAGTGATGAGCATGCGTATTCCTTTTTGGATTTCTCTCACTGAGTGATTAGTGGGTAGTTTTTGTGTGATGATAGCTTGGATCAAGGGGTGCTCATTTGCCATGCGCAGTTACCTAATATCGTTCGGTGCACATGATGACGTCGCCCGCGAGGGAAATGGTGTAAACATTAATCCTAGCACATGCATTTTATAGTGTTTCCGTGTGAAGTTTTATGTATTATTAGTTTCTTTTATAGCATTATTCGCCAGTTGGTTTCCTCACTATTTGATATGGTCCTTAAATATTTAAAGTTCATATCTTGTGCTATGGCTGCATGATAATCAGGGCCCGGATTCTTATGACCTAAAATTGTTTGAAAAATTACCTATAAAATGACATTAAATTTTAATGAAAATGATTTAATAACTGTAAAGAATGACCTAAAAACTGATATTTTATTTATAAAAATTATTATTGTACACACAAAGTTGTACATAAATGAAGAAACTGTAAACGCAGAAAGGATGTTGTAGGTCTAAAAACTTTGTTCTTTGTTCTCGATTGGAGCATTTGAGAAGAAACGTAAGAAAATAGTTTTTAAAATAGATCCTACAAAAAATGTTGCATTATACTAACCAAGTAATTTATTTAAATATTACCCTATGGGAAAATAAGACGACAAAAAAGTTAATAAACTCAATGTAAATGCATGAAAATGACTAAATAATGAATGATATGACATGAAAATGACAAAATAATGACCTAAAATTGAAATAAATGCCCTAAAAATACAAAAATGACAAAAAATGACCTAATAAAAATGCATTTCTATAATCTAGAGGCTGAATAAGATCGCAGTTAGGAGGGGCTGTATTGAAAACCATAGGATAGGGGCTGCGATCCCATTCGAAAGAAAAATAAATAAAAAATGAAAAATGAAGTGAATGAAATAAAATGCCTGGAACATGAGGAAACACTGAGTTGAAATAATAACACAGCATAGCTCGTAGCCAGTTTAGAAAATATATATTTAGAAAACTTTAAATGACTGAATTAAAAAAAATTAAAAAAAAAATAAAAATAAAAAAACACCACTAATTAAAGACATTGGACACTGGAAATTTCACTTGATACTGTAAATACTGATAATAATGTGAATTATATGTATATAAGAAAATCGAATTCACAGTTGCTGAATTGTAAAAAAAATGAAAAACACTGTTGTGAAGACAAATTGATAAAAGGAAAATGACACAAAGAAAATTGATTTGACAACATGAGCACTGTTCACACTTCTATTCTTCTGTTGATGTTTCCTATTCTTTGGCTTAATGGAGGTGGCGTTCGCAGCGAATGTTGTTGAAGAATAAACGTGATGAAAGGGTCACCATGTGGATGTAGTTATGTGATGATGACAATGTGGTATGCGTTCATCTTTCTGGCAATGATGTGAAATGTGTTCGTCTCTATGACGAAATGTGAGAATGTGTTCGTCTCTCTGACGAAATGTAGACAATCATGTAGAATGCGTTCGTCTTCTTGATAAAATGTAGAATGGAATGTGTTCGTCGTTCTTGACGAAATGTAGAATGTAATGTGTTCATCGTGCTTGACGAAATGTAGAATGGAATGTGTTCGTCGTTCTTGATGAAATGTAGAATGTAATGTGTTCGTCGTTCTTGACAAAATGTAGAATGTATACACTGTACAGTGTGTTGAAAAAGCCACGTGGTCAGAAGCAAGATGGCGGTGCGCGCAATATTGAAGAACCACGTGGTTATGAAACAAAATGGCTGCTCCCCCAGGCGGCGCTGGCGTTCCGCCACCTGGGGATCGAGGTGATTAGAGTCACTGATTGAAGCCAACTGAGAATGACTGGAGGCGGGACTTAGCTTATATAGCGATCGATAAGTGGGCATGGTTTAAACTTCTGATTGGTGAATGACCAGGCCTTCTGGCCAATCATAGTTAGTTATGACGTCAGATAAGCATTACCATACACAATGGGTCTTGAAATGGCCCCAAACAAGACAATGAGAATGTTCTGCTGGAACAATCAAAATGCTTGGAGATTTGGGATTCCATGGAGTTGCATTAGGCCTAATATGTAGATCATTTTGAAATATAAATTTCCAACTTCTATGCAGAAGCTGACAGAATATTTGAGAGTCAATTCGTTGGCTTGCTTTAACGCACGTTTTGATATAATTAATGAATGCGTGAATGGAAATGGTTGCATTCATGTAGTGAGATATTTACCGTAGGGACCTATATAATGGCATACTCAAAATGTAGAATAATTAAGCATAAGTAGCTTAACTGAATTAATTATAAACACGTGGCTGGGGCAGTGATATTTAAGAGAGGTTGGTACACTGCTTGTGTAGTCACTTGTCATGCAGAGAAGTCAGCCAATTTAGTAAACTGTAGCCAATCAACCTCCTGCAAAGAGCGCAATGAGAAATATAAGACAGTTTGGGAATGCTGCAAGCCTCGTGGTTTAATGATGCATGGGAAATAATATTCGTATAAATGCTTGAAACGAAACAAAAAACATAATATCCATGAATCAGGAAGTATTGTCCTTGCATTTCAAGAGCAAATACAAGCATAGTGAACTCGGGTTATTAAAGGTGTAGGTTAAACTTCATAACCTCAAATTGTAGATGCCACGCCTACCATTCGCGTAATTAATTAGAGATGTGATTAGGCCTTATTAATTATTAAAATGCCCTCTCTGCTCGCGTGACGTAACAGAGGCCATGATTAGGATTTATCTGCAAGTTGACAATGTCTATGCAGCTTCAATAAAAATATGACATGTCATTAGAATCCGGGCCCTGGTGATAATCATAATCACATAGAAGTTTCCAAGTATGATTTAGTGTTTTAGGTTATTAATGAATTAGGATATTTTAGCTTTCTTGTGAACATTCATTGCTCAAATAAGAGTTCTTTTGTTATGGGCAGGTAATAAGTTTTGTCAAATGCATAATTTACGTAGACAAACAAAATTTATTGACTAACGTGTAAACCCAGTCAAAATATCCACACTCCGCCATTGATTTTTATTGTTATTATTATTTCACGTTGAAAGCATTGTACATAAAAATCGGCCTTGGTGCTTTCCGTTCTAGATACATGTTAGTTTATTAAAAAAAAAAGTATTAAGTAAAATTTGTTTTCTAATTTACTTTTTTCTGTGCTAGCTTTCAACTCGTATATGCGAAAAAGTTTGTGCAACATATTTTGCACCATTTGTATATTTTTAGTAAATGTTGTATATTTTCCTCACATGATGTAATTTTCGACCCACTTACAGGATAGATAAAATCGTAAAATTTTGCAAAAATATTGGCACATACAACAGCCATAAGTGTAAAACAATTGGTGATTCTAGCTACCCCATAAGTATGGGAAAACTGGCCAGATAACCGTAACATCTTTCACATCTACGACAGTCTAATCAACCTCTTATTAACATCGATGTAGGCCTATACTCACTTCCAGTTGAGCTAGAATCTTGAAATTTGACAAACTCATAGCTTTTAGCCTATAACCGATGGAAAAATTCCTGGAAGTTAATTTTTTTTTATCTTTTCCCCTCCAAAATAAACTTTGAAATTTTAAAACACTAGAACAGCATGTTTTTTTGTAGTAAAGGTAGGCCTATTAGTTTGTTTTGATTGCAATAGTGTTTAAAAGTAATTTTGAATTAATAGTACCTATAGCTATAGCTATTATGAGAGAGAACAATATATATATATATATATATATAAGAGGCTTTGTCCTGACTGACTGAATGGCTGACTGACTGACTTACTGACAGAGAATCAACGTACAGCCTAAGCTATAACAAATAGAGACTTGGAATTTTGACAGTACCTTCGTTTCATAATGTAGGTGCTCACTAAGAAAGGATTTTGCAAAATATTTATTTTAAATGCCAAAAATCAAATGTTTTTGAGTATACTAAATCCCTTTTTACACAGAGACTTATGAAATCCAAATCACAGTTGGCATGACAACATATTGTTTCCAGTTGTTTCTCAGATGGGTTTGGAAATAATTGAAGTGGGACTTTTAGAAAAACTATCAATATAATTCATGTTATAAATGAATATTAAATTATGAAATCCACGAAAATAATGCAGTCACATAACTTTCTCTACCCTGGACATAGAGAAAACAGTACGAGGTATGGTTATATGTATATTATTTTATCGCATGTTTTTGGGGAGGGATGTATGGAAGTAATATTGCATGTCTGTTTAATTTCATCCCCAAAACGGTTTTATGGTAACGTTAGAGTGATAAATAAAATATTCCGCAAAAACAATACAATTTTGTGTCACCGGAATTACTGTTTCTTCTTATTTTAACCCCTACCAGGCTTGCTGTGTACAAGCGATGGGATTCAAAATTCTACTTCCTCTATTAGCCGTAAACAGCTGTATCAAGCGTTTTCTGAGCGAATAGTTTGAGTGTGATAAGTCATTCTTCCTCATTTCAAATTCTAAATACCTATAAAAGGACCTAGAATTTTAATATCGAAAGTCCTTCATAAGTTAATTTTGAATTACAAAATACAAAACCTGGGCGACGCCGGGCCTTTTAAGCTAGTATAGGCTTGATTTATCACCTTTACATTTGGTTTGACCGTCACATCATCACTCTAAATCATGTATACAGTGTAGGTCTTTATTGCATTAAAATTCCCGCCCATATTCAGAATCTTGAGCCTCCTTAATAGTCCAGTCAATAAAGGTCGAAAAACACCAAATAGGAAAAAAAAATCCTGTAGTTTTGAAATTTTGCAGAGTTGTCGGAGGGAGTGTCCTGAACAACATACTAAAAGTCCCCGAAGGTGGGGGGTGAGCATGGGGCCTGCAGAAGGTCCCGTCTTTAGGTTTTTCGCTTATATCTAAACAATGGTGCATCGTAGAGAAAATTTTGCTATATACAAAAATCAAGCTGATAAAATTTCCTACACGTTTCATCCTAAACATTTCTTTCTATTCCCAATAGTTTTCGAGCTATCTGCCAGCGAAAATAACAAATTTTCGAAAAAAGCTCTTTCGCCTCACGATTTTCGACACACTTTGCCTTCTAGCGCCTCAGCCCTATGGTATACAGCAATGTTCTCATTAAAGAAGTTGTAGGGAAATAAATTCACTTTAAAATGAGTTGTCATTTGTTATTTTGTTTTGAAATGTTCAAAAGTTATAACAATTTAAAATTTCGGTCAAATTTCGAGATTTCTAAAGAAAACCATATATCGCACTTTCTCTATATTTAGGGCTTATATCTTTGTATATAAGCTGTATATTGTGTACTTACATCATGGAACTTACACAACCACTGAAGTTGAATTTATTAAAAATCCGATCATGTTACAAGCATAGTACATGTAATGGAAAATACATTATATTCCATGCAAGAAAGAAAAAAAATAGGCACAAAAAAATTATGTAGTTTTGAAATTTGGCAGAGATGTGGGGGAAAGTGTCCTAAACAACATAGTAAAAGTCCCATGGATAGGGGGTGAGCGGGGGTGGGAGGCACTTTTAAATATTTCTCCCAGTTTTCCCTAAATACGCAAAAAAAGCTATGGGTTCTAGCAAAAAACAGTTTATGCGCAATATTAAACTACATAAAAGTTCTTATAAAATGGATCTGAATGATATTTCTTAGAATTAATAGTTCAGGAAATAGAAGGATATGAAGCAAACCAGTTCTTAGAATAATATTCGTAATCCATATCCAGATTTATATCCATATCATGTGAGGTTGCTCCATCTGTTGGGAAATTGTGGTTTCCTTTTGGTGCTCCCTTATTGTCAAGGTTGGAGATAAACTTATGGATTTTGTTGCTGTCTTTTCTGTAATCCAAGTTCTCTAGGAATTTCTGATATGTTTGCTTCTTGGCTTGGGCTAATTTCTTTCTAAAATAGGCTGCTTTTTGTCTCCAGGTTCTTATGTCAACTGGATCTTTTGTTCTTTCAGCAAGTTTTCTGGCTTCTTCTCGTTGAGATTTAAGGTCTTCTAAATCTTTTGTCCAGAAAGGTTTGTAGTTCTTCACTCTACCTCTTGGAATGTTATTTTGTGCTGCTCTCAGAAGTATATTACTGAACGTTCTGCAATTTTTATCAGGTGCTAGCTCTGAGTAATTAAAGGATTCTTTTTGGAGTTCCTTATCTACTTCCTTCTGGAAAAGCTGCCACTTAGCTTTTTTGAGGTTCCAGGAATATTTAGCTTTTCTGAAAGTCCTCTCGGGTTTTGTGTTTACAGTCAAGTAAGTAATTATACTTCTATGTCCACTTCCTGGGTCATCATGAATTTTTCTCGTGATATGATGGGCAATGTCTGCTGATGCTAAAGTCAAGTCCGGATTGATTCCCGACCCATTGTAGTGTAAATATGTGTATGGGTCATCTTTATTATAAATAAGTTCAAGGTTACTGGTATTTAGCAGGTCTTTCACTTCTTTGCCTGCTTCATTTATGTCCTTATAGCCTACTGCCTCAAAATGAGCATTGAAATCTCCTATTACTATGACTTTTGTATCTGTTTCTATTACATCTAAATTGGGTTTGTTATTTAGGGGGTTGTAGAGTCCAAAAATTTTGAAATGTTGATTATATTTCCATATATCAATTTTTACTATTTCTGACAGGTCTGTAGCTTGCATATCTTTGACAATGTTAAACTTGTGTCTTATATCCTTTTTAACTCCTATGAGTATACCACTGGCAATTTGTCTTCCTTTAGGGAGGATATATGTAATATATTGGTGTGCCTCAAAGTATTTAAGATTTTCTGTGGAAATGTTAGCTTCCACTATGCAAAAGACGTCAATCTCTTCTTCCTGTGATATTTTTAACAGCTCTAGTTTCTTAGCTTGGGACATTCCTCCAGCATTCCACTGAAGGATGTTGATCATGGAAAGTTTAGAATCAGGTTTACTTCCTCGCGACCCCCGCCGGAGTTCCGAGTTGGGGGTTATTTTACCTCCGGAAATAGTTTCTTGAAGAAGCTTCATCATATGGGCGTTTTTTTGACGTTGTTCATTTGACACCACCCTGTGAGCACGTACAGATTAAGGAGTTCCGTGGACGCGAACAACATTACTCATGTAGGGAAGAGATAAGATTATAGATTTTAAAGAGTGAGAAGAGATCCCTTTGGCCTCGAGTGCTCTAATACCATCAGGGTCTGAAAGAGCAAGGTTCAGTCAAGGGAGACTGGATAGTAAAGATGATAGAGGGAGTCTGGTATTGGAAAATGGAAGAGCCAGATTCGGTCAATTAGCTCATCCAGCTGACCAGTGCTAGATTGGATGGGTAGCCCCTCCCATTTGTTCATCATGCAGAGGCATGATTACTAACAGCTGCACCATGTGAAGGTTGGGATGGGATGTTGGGCAGTTACCTGGGTTGGTTCCTTTAAGTTTCATGTAGAGAAAAATTAAAGGCTCTCCTCCCCATTAACAGCCTTGCCCTTGCGCAGCCCAAAGTAAATAGTAATTTTCCAAACATTGTCAGGCATGAAGAATAAAAAGAAAATACACACTGAATTTTTCTGTGTTCGGTTTCCAAACCAAGAAGTATATTCTGTGCTCATTAAGGCAAAATCAAGATTTTAAACGAACAAATTTTCCCCATTATGTTAATTAAGTGAGATGGTTGACATTTAAACACTTTAGATTTCACTTTTACTTACATTTTTGCAGAACGTACATTTCATGGTCTTTGCCCACATTTTCAACTGCTGGTTAGCTGTCAAATCCTTGCTTGGAGAATACTGGTGTGCCGTCTGTGTTTTGTGGTATTTTAAAATTTTCCCCAACTTATGAAGTTGGATAAATAATAATGCCCATGCTTGTTAGCAATGCATATGCCGAGCATGTATTTTCATTGATGTTAATCTATGGTCTCATATGGTCTAAGTGTATACTTAGTTAAGGTAGAATAATTTATTATGTGTGAAATTAAATTTCATTATGACTTACCAGCAATAATTTGCTGCATATTTAGCCAAAGAGGATCTTGTTGAAATGCTGCCAGAGTAATGAAAAGTATAGCTTTAAGTTTAAGAAAAATGCATTATAGTTTGTAAATTCAGTTAATGTTCACTACTCAATATTGTTTACATCATGCTTAATGTTGCTTAGAAGGATAGCTGTAAGTTAAAAAAAACTGTAAGATCAGTTAATGTGCACTTGTCAGACACTCATTAGGA
The DNA here is from genome assembly GCA_964059195.1 of Ectobius pallidus. NCBI lineage: Eukaryota > Metazoa > Arthropoda > Insecta > Blattodea > Ectobiidae > Ectobius > Ectobius pallidus. The sequence goes on along the minus strand of CAXKWD010000003.1, from coordinate 143,501,532 downwards.
TTCAATATTACCTGAGTCATGCTAAATGTTGTTAGAAGTACAGTTCTGAGTTTAAAAAATTGCAAGATCAGTTAATGCACAACATTCAGAATTAACCTATTATAGAAAGGTTATTTATTTTAAAATATTGCATTGTTAGGTCACTTTTTATTCAATGTTGAATATTTAGCTATGTAGGCCTACATCTGTTTTTGTTTAAATAATGAAGGGTTGTGTAATTCGGTGTATTTTATCAGAGTTAAGCTTAATTGAAAGGTGGTCATCCTATGTGCTATATCAGTCCTTTTCAGGACTAACCTGCCTTTTCTGCCCTTTAGCTTGGTGAAACCCCTTCTGGCTTCCTCCAGCTTAATTTCAACGGACTCTCTAATTAATTATCTTTCTAAAATTTCTGAGATTTTCGTTTAAATTCTTGCCTTAAATTTCTTGTTAATGCACATCCTGATATGTCAAAAAAGTCAATATTTTGTTTTAATATCAACATATTCAGATTTTGCTGAAGAATGTGATGGAAAAACCTGATGTGTTTCTGATTCCTACAGAATAATTTACTATGAAAAATAAGATTCTGAAATGTCAATTACTAAAAAATTTTTTGGTTACTAAAATCAGTATGGTAGACGTATGAGGCCCTGGCATCCTCTTGCAACACTATAGCATTGATGATTTCCGATATGTCTGACATATCGACTTGAGGCATTTTCTCATTTGCTCACTGGCAGCTGAAATATCAGTCCATATGTCTGGAGCTTTGCTTATGCCTTGTCGCATTAAAAAAAATCTTTAGTTTAGTTCATCAAATCAACAATAAATACCAATAACCAACCTACTTAACAAACCAATTCTCTTTGTCAAAATTTAAAGTTTGGTTTTTGTGATTTACATGAGATTATTTAAAAAATGTACGACACTAGGTTCGTGAAATGGTTTTAGCCGGTAAACAACCTATGGGCCAAAGTGTAAAGTATAACGTATCAATGGATTGAACTAGGAGCTCCCATCATACTGTTATGCATCTACATTCATTTTATGCTGATTCACACTGTCACACCTTCGAAAATCTGGAAACCTGCAGCAGAGTACCAGAACTTCCAGATGATCATACCGAGGAAATTGAGGCAATTTTTAAAAATATATTAACTACTGTTTACAGACAAATTTTAAACATTCACTTGGACCCGCATGGACCTACGTGCTTAAACCGAGGAAACTGAGGAAATTGCCTTTGTCCTCTGAATAGGCTGACTAAAATCAAATAGTAAAGAAACTTGTTCATTCTTTATTATATACATAAATCATGCTTACTTCCTAAGGTATTTCCCTATAACAATATTCCAAATCTCCTACTGTTCTACCTTCATGGGATCAAGATAATACAAAGAAGGTAAACACTGATATTTCGAAATTGAACATAATAGGCCCTAAATAAGCGACAAGTTAGTTTTCTCAGTGTAACTGAAGTATGCAAAGGACGATGTGTCTAACTTATCTAAATATTCTCATTTTATAGGAAGACTTTTCAACCATTTAACCACTTGGGAAGGAGATATTTTCGTGATTACACGATCACAAGCTTGGCCAGTCAATATAAACAAAACCTAAATGTTTGCAATCTCTCAAACTTTAAAATACGTTTCCTGAAAATTGGTTTTTTTGACATATTGGGTTCTGCCTTAGCACCATAGTTTTTATTTTATTTTTTTTATTAAAAAAAATACAATAACACCCAACATATTCCCAATGCCATTACCAAAAATGCTACAGCACTAGGAGTCTGCTCACTATTTCTCTCTCTTGTTTTGGTAAAAATTAGAGACTGTTCTCCATGTTTTAAAAGGTATAATTGTATTTACCAGGAATTTCCACTTTTAAAATTCATGTTTCTTGTTTCAGGTGGGAACTGTGACGAAGACATTGATGAATGTAACACAACGAAAGCAATGTGTAACGAAGGGATATGTGTTAATATGCAAGGTACGAACATTGCTTTAAAGCTAGGGACCTTGTTAAATTGGATAATATAAAATCTAATGTATTGAGTAATACATGTTATCTTTCTCTTGCAGGCTACTATGAATGTTTTTGTCGACCAGGCTATGCTGGCAACCATTGTGAGATAGACATAGATGAATGCCTGTCACAACCTTGCAAAAATAATGCAACCTGTGAAAATAGAATTAACAGTTATCTTTGTCACTGCACTCCTGGTTTCAGTGGTAAGTACAGTAATTAGATTTTTTTTTTTGGCTATGTTCCTTATATTTATATTAAGTAAATCCTCTCATCCTGCAAATGAGAAGTTATGCAATACTGGTGCTTTACAGGCTATGCCATAAACATTACCTACTGCTAAAATTTTATAGGAAGTTTATATAATGAAGTTAATAAATATATATTAATGCTTGAGATGGATATTTAACGTGCACAACTTCATTTAAAACAGAAAGTAACCTAAAGACGTTTTGAGCATACATCATGACTCATCTTCATCATCATCTTGGTTGGACAACAGCAGCCACTCCTGGTGGAAGTTTAACTAACCTTTTGATCAGATTGTCATCTGTGGATATTTCAAAATTTATAAGCTGATCTCTGTTTTTGTGGACATAAATTTTCTCTCAAACTGTGATTTGCCTGTGTGATCCTTTTCACAAACATGGGCAGCTATCGGTCTGTCTGTATTTTATATGTTTGATATGTTCTTTTGCCTTAACATCCAAACTTCTTTTAGTTTTCCATATGTGTTTTATATTGCAATCTTTACTGATATAGTAAAAAAATGAATCAGTGAAACTACCACTCTGAAACCAGAAAAAAGAGGATGTTACTCATAAGAAAATAACATAACCCCCCATGGGCAGATGGGATATTTAGACAAATTTTCAAAGAATAAACATTGCCACAGCTCCAGTAAAATGGTATAATTTATGAGATATGTTAAGATCCACAATCCTGGGGGGGGGGGGGGGGGGGGGAGACCCTCACAACAGAAAATCAGGAATATACCAGTTTAATTAAAAAGACTACAATCTAAAATGCATAGGGAAAACTACCAGAACTTTGGATAAAATAAAATGCATAATTAAAACCATCAAGTCAGCAATCTTTATTATATGTAGCTTAGGCCTTTCGACACTTGTGTCGTCCTCAATGCATCTTTCTCTATACAGCAGGAAAGTATAAAAGAAAATATCAAACACTGAGTTATCTTCTTCGACTGAACGTATAAGGTACATAAATAGAACTTCAAATATATATTCTTGTTTTGTTGTACAAGTCAGAAATGCAATGAATGCAGTGAGATCGCCTGAATTTTGAATCATGTGTAAAATGCTGGTTTGCCTGGTTACCAATCTGCAGGATGAGAAGAATCATTCAGTGTTTGGGAGCAACTAATGTGTATTTATACTGTATAATTGATGTATTTCAAGACATAACACACATACCAGTTATAAAAGTTAGACAATTACTACAAAGGAGTACTTTAACAGGATACATATAAAATTAATTTTATTAACCTTACCCAGGGGGCCCACCGTTCATGACTCACCTCCCCCCCCTTCCCCCAGTTTCATGAAAAGTACCCACAACTTCGTATCACTCACCTCATGAAAAGTAACCTCCCTTTAGTGAAATAACAATAGGTCTACTCTAAAACTTCTTCCCAAAGAAAAGGTATTACTGTATCTATATACCGTAATAAGAGTGTTTGTTTGTCTGGTGTGCAATGCCCACCTAAATCTAGGGAATGCAGAGAACTTAAATTTTTAATATAGTTTGACTGAAGGCCCCTGCAAGCTGGATTTTTAATTATAGCTTTTGTTCACGAGTTGGCAGAAATCAACATTTTTTCCCTATTGAATTACCAGGTTTTGCTTAAATATTTTAATTGTGAAATGGATTGCAGGACCTTGCTCTGCTGCCATAACAACCAGGGAAGAAGAGCATAGCCGAACTATCTGTTCCCTATGCAGAGATCTAATCTTTTTTACATAGGTGGAAAGAAGGGGGATAATGAATGTATGTCTAAATGGAAAAACATTCATTGATTTGGAAGGAGGGTTCTTGGGGCTAGGGAATTCTAATCTGAGGTCCTATCTTTATCAGACGGTGCATTTTAATCATGAAATGCACTTAGAAGCCAGATTTTTATCTTTTTAATTATCAATCATTTTAATTCTTTATGCATGATTTGGGTATAAGGGTAAGGTTACTGAATTTCTGGTTTGCTTAATCATTCCATTTTAAGTCTGTATGCCCATATGGCAGCACATGATTTGTTTTAATAATTTTATTTATTTATTTACTATGTCTAACAATATAATTAAAAATAAAATTATGTAAACAAAATTAAATAAAACATCTAGTGGTTGAGTAAATGCTCATGGTCAAAGCCTGCTAGTCTATATAATAAGAGAAAGTGTTCATCTGTCTGTCTGCCTACCTTTCTGTCTGTCTGTCTGCCTTGCCCAGCAAAATCCCTGCCATACAGAGATCTGAAATTTTTTTACCTAGATGGACTGAGCTTGGGTTCCTCCTTGTCTTCCAGGATGTTGGGGTTGTTCAGGGAGCTAATAATCCACTCTTGTAAAGCCTTAAGGCAACTAGAATTTTAAATTTATTTTAATTTATTCTTTGCAGTCTTGTGTTTAATATTTTGCAGCATTGTCATTGATGTGAAACTTGGACATCATGTTTTCTAAAATGCAATATTTTTCTGTGATTTATAGGTAGAGACTGCTCCATAAACATCGATGAATGTTTGTCTAATCCGTGTATGAATGGATCGACCTGTGTGGATGACATAGCCAGTTTCAAATGTGTCTGCCCTCCTGGCTTGACAGGCCAGCTTTGTAAAGTTGACATAGATGACTGTGAGGTAAGCTTGAAGAGTTTGTTATAAGTTAAGTTTATTTTCTTTTGGTACGGTACTTATAAAATTATAATTTTGTTAGATCAAGAGTCTATAAGTTTTAGTGTTTTAAATTAGCCTCTGGGTTATTTGGCGCCTCCGCCAATTAATTGCCGCGTATTTCATCATTTCCTGCAGGTGTGGACTTTGTAGCGTTACCACGCCAGTTTGCAGTTCGAGTCAGTTCGGATTGAGACGCCGCTGTATATAGTCTGCTTAACAAGTGCTCCTAGTTATCATATTAACATGGTCCTCGCGGGCAGGATCTGAGATATATTTGCAATGGTTTCTGAATTATTGAACAAGAGTGCGACTTATAGTTGATTTTCGTGTATGACGCGTTCTGCATTCGTGTGGAGTTCGTGTCAGCTTCGGCTTCGCTCGGCTCTGGTGATTTTCCTGTACTGCTTGTTTTCGCGCGCACTGTGGGCTGCTAAGACGACACATGCTTCATGTTCACCGCCTTCAACCTCGCGTGAAGAAGACAACCCGCCTCCTTGCTGCCGCCGCAACAAGAGAATGCAGCTGACTGCTCAATCACTTCTACGCTGTCTATGTTAATTGTTTCATCTTAACATGGAACAAATGGAAGATATGAAGGCTTTAATCAGACGTCGGGGTGTATGTAAAAGAAAGTTTACATTGACACAGAACTTTCTCAACGACGTACCTGAAGATGCTAGTATATTTGTGATTAAAGCGCATTATGAGAAACTGTTAAATGAAATTGAAAAGTTTGAAGCTGTACAAACGCAGATTGAATCCATGGTGGAAATTGATGCAGAACTTGATAGTCACATACAGTATGCAGACGAGGTATCAACAGTGTACATTAATCTAAAAGCTAGGTTAAGTGAGTTGATGCATGCTCATGAGCCTACGTCAGTCAGTGTCAATTCAAATAACAGTGGCACACGACAATCAGTGAACTCTAGTGTTTCGCTGGCAAGTAATGGGATAAAACTACCTACGATTCAAATTCCAGTGTTTGAGAGTGATGTAACTAAATTCAAGCATTATTTTGACACTTTTTCGAGTTTGATTGTGAATAATAGCAGTTCATCACCTATTCAAAAATTCCACTATCTCATCGGTTCACTCAAGGGTGAGGCTAAAACATTATTGCAAAGTTTACCAGTCACGAGTGATAACTTCCAAGTTGCATGGGACCTATTGTGTGCAAGATATAACAATAAGCGGTTAATTGCCATATCCCACATTAAGCATCTGTTGTCCCTACCTGTAGCGAGACAAGAGACAGTTGCAGACTTGCGAAATTTGTTGAATCAATTCCAGAACAACTTGCATGCCATTGAAGCGTTAGAATTAGAAGTGCCACTTCATGAAGTCATTCTAATGCAATTGTTATTGGAGCACCTTCCTGATAGCGTGCAGCGAGAATGGGAATCCAGAATCGATTCTCAAACATTTACTTCATTAGGTGAACTTGTGTTATTTCTAGAAGCGAAATCTCATTCTCTAGAGGTGCTGTCGAATAATTCCTGCAACAGGGCCAGCCCATCAAAACCTAGAAATGAACGTCGTGAGCCTAGAAATCAACATAATAATAGTCGTCAGTCATATGTGTCGACAACTGAACAGTTATGCCCTCAGTGTCAAGGCGGCCATAAAAGTAAAAATCTGTGTTTCAACTGTTTTTCTAATACTCATCGAGTAAATCAGTGCAACGCATCTTCCTTCTGTAGCTGTGGTAAAGTTCATAGCAAGATGTTACACAACAGTGATCACAGGAGAACGGTTTCACACTCGAGTGAAAGCAGTGAGACAGTAAATAGCAACAGAACTGAGGCTCCTGCAAGTTATTGTTCAGTGAAAATAAAGCCAGTGCTTCACGTCTTACTTGCGACTGCAAGAGTCGAAGTGCAAGACAAGCATGGTAACTACATACAGTGTAAGGCCCTTCTAGACTCTGCCAGCCAGGCCAGTTTCGTGTCTGCGGATCTAGCTAGGCGTCTGCAACTTCCTACAAGGACAGCTGATACGCCTGTCAAAGGAATAAACGGTACTTCATCGAATGCTAGTCATAGTGTAAACATAAATGTGAGATCTATGGTTTACAACTATCGAAGGAATCTAGATTGCCTAATCCTTCCTCGCATAACAGGGAAGTTACCCGCAGTCCGAATTGATCCATCCTCTTGGAACATTCCCTCTGAAATTCCATTAGCCGATCCTAAATTTAATATTCCTTCTGAAATTGATTTGCTAATTGGAGGAGCATTATTCTTTGAACTTTTCCATGGTAAAATCCTGACCAATCCTGGTTTTCCTGCATTGATTAGTACAGAACTAGGTTGGATATTGTCTGGAACCATTCCTAAGTCCTCTGTGAAAGGCAATCTAGATACTGGTTCCCAGCACAACTTCTTCATCTCTACGGATAATGTGGACAAGCAGCTGCGACGGTTTTGGGACCTCGAAGACTTTCCACAACTGATATTAACACAAGAAGAGAAAAGGTGCGAACAGCATTATGCAGAAAATACCACTCGCAATGATGATGGTAGTTTCACAGTACGTCTGCCAATGAAACAGCATAAAACTTCATTGGGTGAATCCAGGCAACAAGCAGTTAAGCGTTTTAGTTACCTGGAGCGAAAACTTCAGAACGACTCTGCTCTAAAGGAAGACTATACTAAATTTCTTGTAGAGTACGAGCAGATGGGTCACATGAAAAGGGTTTCGCCTCCTCAAGAGAATGAAATATGTTATTACCTGCCACATCACGCAGTAATAAAACCTTCTTCATCTACGACTCGTACACGAGTAGTGTTTGATGCTTCTGCAAGGACGGACACAGGGTGCTCTTTGAATGACATCCTAGAATGTGGTCCTACTATTCAAGATGATTTGTCATCAATTATTCTTCGCTTCAGAACATACCGCTATGCATTTTCAGCTGATATATCTAAAATGTATAGGAGGGTACAGATGCATCCTGAAGACCAGAATCTCCAGCGTATTGTATGGCGTCCAGACAAAAGTGAGCCACTACAAGATTATGCCTTGACTACTGTAACCTATGGCACTAAGTCAGCATCTTTCTTAGCCATACGGTCTTTGAGTCAACTCGCTCAAGAAGAAGAGTCTAAATATCCTCGTGCTGCAGACGCAGTAAGAACCTCTTTCTATGTGGACGATTGCCTGTCAAGTCATGACGATCTACAGGAAGCTCTACAATTGCAAAGTGAACTTATACTCATGTTAAACAGTGGAGGATTTCCGCTACGTAAATGGTGTTCAAATACCGAGGCTATCTTGGAAGCAGTACCCGTGGAGCACAGAGAAACGCAACTTCCTTTGTCCCTCGACAACAGTGAAAATGCTCATGCGCTTGGACTTCTGTGGCATCCCAGTACTGATTTGCTACAGATACAATCACATTCCTCTCTCCAAGAACCTCCTTCTTACAAGTTTACCAAGAGAAATATCCTTGCTGTTACATCATCTATTTTCGATCCTCTAGGCCTCATAAGTCCTATCGTAATCCATGCCAAGATGTTCTTGCAATCTCTGTGGCTAGCTAAGCTTAGTTGGGATGAAGAGTTGCCATCTCACCTAAGGGAAAAATGGATGGACATCTGTGACATTCTTTCTACAATTCATAATGTTCGCATCCCACGCCATGTGTTAACAGCAGCTACGGTTACCGACATACAGATACATGGATTCTGTGATGCCTCGGAGAAAGCCTATGGTGCCTGTGTGTATGTACGGTCTACTGAGAGCAGTGGTCTTGTTACAACTAAACTACTTTGCTCCAAGTCCAAGGTTTCACCATTGAAGAAGCAAACAATTCCAAGACTCGAGTTGTGTGGTGACTTGTTACTTGCGAAACTGTATCAGAAAGTTGTCACTGACTTGAAATTGCCTGCATCACAAAATTATCTGTGGTCTGACTCCATGATTGTGCTCTCATGGATCAAATCTAATCCCCATAAATGGAAAACATTTGTGTCTAATCGCGTATCTCAAATCCAGGAGATGTCAGAGACGGCAGCTTGGCGGCATGTGGCCACCCAACACAACCCTGCTGACATGATTTCGAGAGGTGTGGTAACAGAACAAATCTTAGACATTGATTTATGGTGGAACGGGCCTGTGTGGATTTCACAGCCTATTGAATCATGGCCCAAACAGCCTCAGCAACTTGAGCTGCAGGACAGTAGTGAGCAGCGTGACACAGTTTGCCTAGTCACACATGCTGCAGAAGACTTTATGCTACGTTTGTCCAAGCTGACATGCGTCCAGCGAAAACATTCAGATTGATACTTTTGTGCTCCTGAAAGAAGATAATTCTCCACCGCTCCAGTGGAAGCTGGGAATCATCTCATCAGTGCATCCTGGTGACGACGGTTTAGTGCGTGTTGTGACAGTGCGTACGTCCAATGGTGAATACAAGCGACCAATTGTAAAAGTGTGTCCCTTGCCTATTCAATAAGTGTAAATTTATTAGTGTTATCTTGATCTATCCTCAAAGTGTTATGTAAAATCTGTCGATTTTAGGCGGGAGTATGTTAGATCAAGAGTCTATAAGTTTTAGTGTTTTAAATTAGCCTCTGGGTTATTTGGCGCCTCCGCCAATTAATTGCCGCGTATTTCATCATTTCCTGCAGGTGTGGACTTTGTAGCGTTACCACGCCAGTTTGCAGTTCAGTTCAGTTCGGATTGAGACGCCGCTGTATATAGTCTGCGTAACAAGTGCTCCTAGTGTTTTGAACCTTTTCGCTCTATATATTAATTCCTCATCTGCAACTCCGCGTATATCATGCTCCTATAGTGTAGGCAGCTTTACGTGTGAAATTCAGGAAATAACATTGTATTTTAGTGTCATTTACAAGCATTTCTATTGTTCCTAACCTAGAAGCCTCGTGCTGTGAACAGGCTTTGTCTAGCGTTACATTCGCCAACGGGCGGGAGAATAGTTTTCTACGAGAACAGTAACTGTATTTATTCTTATATTTTATTGTGTAAAAGTGTTGTATCAAATAATTCAGAATTCAGGCTTCTTGAATATATACCGTTGCAAATTACCCAGGTTGAAATCTCTGTCCCAGCTACCTACAGTCCTAGCTCTTCCTGTGATTAGTTATTAATTGGCGTAATCGCCTGGTCCTCCGAAAATACCTTCATTGTACCTTTATTCCTAGTTACCAAACTAACAAATTTATTTAAAAAATGAATTAATAAACATTTATTGAACATTTCCCTTTATTTTTTTTTGGGGGGGGGAGGATTATTCAATGGGAATATAGAAGCTAAAACTCTCTAAGGAGGTAATATCTCTTGAAATGGAACAATGAAATGTACCGGTAATAACTATTTTCTGAATTTTAAAAGTTTTTATAAATGAGATTTTATAATGTATTTATAAGTTAATGGACTCAGCCTGCCGAAAATTTGAAGGTTCTCCTCTGAGGATATGAGTGGGTTAGCTTACCACCCCTGCAATACCACTGTAGGGAGGGCATCAACCTCGCAGACTTTGTAGAGTATTTGACTTGGGATTTTCAATTCCTTGTCTGTTCTCATTAGGTGTGTTACTAAGTACATTACTGTAGGCTATTCTGTGTATAATATTTTTAGTTAAGTAAATATACTTCGTGAGTTTTTAAATTATATTATAAACTGTACATCTAAAGTGAAACAGATGGATCAACTAATTTCAGTGTTTGATTTTGTTTTGTTAATTCTTCTGGTTTGTTTTCTGTCCATTTTTCCTCTTATATTTTCTTTGTTATGCTGTTAGTGCACTCCATTAAAATTTTTTCAACCCTAACGTATATAGAAAAATAAAAATAAATAAAAAGAAAATTAAACTCCGTGGCGCTACATCCCTGGAGGGACTTGGCTTACCACCCGACCGCTGCGTCATCTACCACAGGCAGATGGCAGGATTGGGGGCATGTGGTCAGCATGCTGACACCCATGGCTGTTAATGGTGGTTCTCATGACCGAAGCCACTACTTCTCTATCAAGTAACTCCTCAATTTGAATCACGAGGCTGAGTGCACCCCTGCCAGACCTCCCTACCTCAGAAAAATCCGAGGAGGTACCGGGGATGGAACCCGGGCCGATGGATCTGTAGTCAGCAACGCTAACCACAAGACCATGCCGGCGATCAACCCTATATAATACCCATGATTTTCCAAAGAGACTACAAACATTAACATGATAAAACTTCTTTACGCATACTAGTTGGAAGATTGCAAATTTTTGTCTCTTTGTAGATTAAAAACTTCTTCTGGGCTGTTGGGCCATGGTCTCGGCTTAATACTGGCACCAACTAGTGACTTGAACACCTCCGAAGATGCCCATCATGGCCATGGGCGAAACATGATGCAGTTTTAAGCCAAGACCATGTCCCAACAGCCAGAAGAAGTTTTTAACCTACAAGACTCCGGATGTGAAAGCCTTTACAGTTATTTTGTCTCTTTGCTTTCTCTTAGTGGCTTTTCTCAATTAAAATTTTACTACTAGACAATTCAGTGGCTTTTGTTGTTCTTTCCCACATGTTCATAATGGAAATTATAGGCCTCTTATATTTAGTATTCTTGTATTCTGAATAAGATCGCAGTTAGGAGAGGACTATGAATGCCATAGGGAAGGGCTGCGATCCCATTCGAAAAGAGATGAGAAAAGATGAAATGAATGAAAATAAAATGCCTGGAACATAAGGAGACAATGAATAAAATAATAAAGCAGCATAGCTCATAGCCTGTTTAGAAAATTTATTTAGAAAACATTAAATGAACTTAATTAAAAAAAACCACTAATTGCACTGAAGTAAAGGCACTGGAAATTTCGCTTGATACTGTACTGACACTGATGTGAATAATATGTAGGCCTATATATATAAGAAAATCAGAAACACAGTTGCTGCATTGTAAAAATGAAAAACACTGTTGTGAAGACAAATAAATAAAAAGAAAATAACACAAAGAAAATGGATATTTCAAACATGAGCACTGTTCTCATTTCTAATCTTCTGTTGATGTTTCTATTCTCGGCTTAATGGAGGTGGTGTTCGCAGCGAATGTTGTTGAAGAATAAACGTGATGAAAAGGTCACCATATGCAATGTAGTTATGTGTACTAGCAATGATGATGACAGTGTGGTATGTGTTCGTCTTCCTGATGATACAGTGGAATGGCTTCGTCTTCCTGATGATAATGTGGAATGTGTTCGTCTTCCTGACGATAAGGTGGATAATGTAGTAATATGTTAGTCTTCCTGAGGACAATGTAGTAATATGTAAGATTTTAGGCTTTCCTGGCAAATCTTATGTAGAAAATCTTCTCGGGTTTGCAGCCAGGTGAGAAGTTTGTTGTGGTCCAACGTTTCCGAGGCTGACGCTGCCTCCATCCTCAGGGAATCAGAAGTGTCGAGTTTTAACATGTAAGGAATATATATACCAACCCGGAATGGACCAATGAATAAGATCGCAGTTAGGAGAGGACTGTATGAATGCCATAGGGAAGGGCTGCGATCCCATTCGAAAAGAAATAAGAAAAATGAAGTGAATAAAATAAATAAAATGCCTGGAACATAAGGAGACAATGAATAAAATAATAAAGCAGCATAGCTCGTAGCCTGTTTAGAAAATATATTTAGAAAAGAAAAACACTATTGAATTTTAAAAACACTGAACACTGTAGAAGAACATATATAAAAATAAAATAAAAAATAAAACTGACATCACTGAGGTAGAACACTGTTATAAAAAATGAAATCACTGAAATATGTAAATATGTAAAATCTTGAAAATCTAGAAGCACTGTTCTCTTGAGGAATTGCGTGTTTGTTTATTGACATTTGTTACAGTGAATATTGTGCAGTGATGTATAAAATATAAACGGTTGCTGTTGTTGAATAAGGTTAATGGGCCGCATTAATGTGAGTTGCCGCGTGGCGATTGTAGTTGAAGTGGGCCGCCAATTGAGAATTGATTGTAGACGAGAAGTGGGCCGCCAACTCTTCAAGTTAACAGAATGGAGAATTGTTGTAGACTAAGGAGTGGGCCGCCAACTGTTCAAGTTAACAGAGTAGAGAATTGTTGTAGAATATGGAGTGGGCCGGCAACTGCTCTTCAAGTTGACAGACTGGAGAATTGTTGTAGAATAAGGAATGGCCCCCCAACTGCTCTTCAAGTTGACAGAATGGAGAATTGTTTTAGAATAAAGAGTGTTCCGCCAACTGCTCTTCAAGTTGACAGACTGGAGAATTGTCGTAGAATTAGGAGAGGGCCGCCAACTGCTCTTCAAGTTGACAAGTGGGCCGCAACTGATAATTGACATGTGGGCCGCAACTGATAATTGACATGTGGGCCGCAATTCAGAATTGATCGTAGACTGAGTGGGCCGCCAACTACTCTTCAAGGTGACCGATTGCCCTCAACTGAGAACGACATGTGGGCCGCAACTGAGAATAGCTGTGGGCCGCAACTGATAAATGATCGTATACTGAGTGGGCCGCCAACTGCTCTTCAAGCTGACGGATGGACCGCAACTGAGAATGACACGTGGGCCGCAACGAATTGATCGTAGACTGAGTGGGCCGCCAACTGCTCTTCAAGCTGACGGATGGGCCGCAACTGAGAATTGATCGTAGACTAAGGATTGGGCCGCCAACTGAGAATTGGTCGTAGACTAAGTGGGCTGCTAACTGCTCTTCAAGCTGACGGATGGGCCGCTAACTGAGAATGACATGTGGGCCGCAACTGAGAATTGATCGTAGATTACGTGGGCCTCCAACTGCTCTTCAAGCTGACGGATGGGCGGCAACTGAGAATTGATCGTAGACTGAGTGGGCCGCCAACTGTTCTTCAAGCTGACGGATTGGCCGCAACTGAGAATGACAGGTGGGCCGCAACTGTGAATTGATCGTAGACTGAGTGGACCGCCAACTTCTCATCAAGCTGACGGATGGGCCGCAATGATGAAAATATTTGTAAGACACTGTGTGCACTTGGTCAGAAAGAAGATGGCTGCCCCACCAATCAGCTGTTAGACGGGACTTAGCTTATATAGCGATCGGCAGGAGGGCATGGATTAAAACTCTGATTGGTCAAAGAGAAGGATAACCAGCCAATCATAGCTAGTTATGACGTCACGTCAGATTGTGCATAACAAAAGATTATTCAAATGGTTCTAAATGAGACAAAGAGATTATTCTGTTGGATCAATCAAAATGCTTGGAGACTTGGGACTCCATGGAGTTGCAAGTGGCCTATTACATAAATCATTTTGAGACATAAATTTCTGATTTCTAAAGAGAAGTTGACAATATTTGAAAGTTAATTCTTTGGCTTGCGTAAGACGTGTTTATGAAAAAAACTAATGAATGCATGAATAAAAATTTCTGCCTTCATGTATTGAGAGATTTATTTTAGGGACTTATTTAATGCTATATTCAAAATGTAGAACAACTAAGCGGAAGTAGCGTAGATGAATGATTTATGAACATGTGGCTGGGGTTGGCAGTTTTAGTGCAATTTAAGAAAATTTGGTAACATTGCTTGACCAGTCAATCTCCATGCAAAGAAGTTAAGAAGAAAGATAACCGCTTCAGCGGAATGTAAATATACGAGAAAATTACAGAGTATAAGCTTTAAATCTTCATTAAAATATATAAATAGACATGTAATGCCATAAACATGAACAGGTGAGACAAATATAATATTAATTCAAAGTAGAACGTGATATAATATAGTCATACGGCCACATGTATGGATTGAGGTTATGATGCTTCATATACATGTTGAAGTTGGATATTCATGTACATAATTACATGATAGCGTGACGAAACATATTCATTCTCAAATTATGCTTGTATCTGAATGCAATGCTTACCCCTGCTGATTTCTTCATAATCATTTTGGAAGCTGATTCTGATCAGGATTTTTGGGGGAGGAGACACACAAAAAGTTGAAAATGAAGAAGTAGAAGAAGCAAATCTGTTTTTGATCTGAGAGTAATGTATTGTAGTTGTCATCCATTATTTACTGTGCAGGAATTTGTAGTTAGATAATTAAAATGATTCAAGGAATCTTGTTAGTGTGCATGATTCTTTTTTATTTTTTATTTTTTGAATGTTTAAATTATTATGAAGCTTTGTACTAAGTTCCATTTTTTTGTAAAAATGCAAAGCTACTGGTAGCTATCATAAGCCGTCTGTAACCAAATGTTATGATTGTTATATTTTTTAGGCATCAGTTGGCTTTTCTTTCCCCACTACTGCATCACATGACTTTGATTTAAATTTTGAAGTGGGTTGAGTCCATAATCTCAGAAATTGCACTATATTAGCCTATGGAATAACTTTTTATATTCTCTATTTGTACAATAGATATTATATTAGCACTTAGTCATGTTTGTGATGCTGGCAACATTGTAGCCTACACTTGTTCCTAATTGGTGCTGTCTGGCTGGCATGACGATCATGCGATTGTTGAATTTAGCAAAATTCTTTATACTTTGTGAAACTTGTGAGTAGAAAAGGTTGTAATAAGAGAATTTTCACTTTGGTGCCTACTAGATGCCATATGACCTATAGTATCAAAATCAGAATGTGACCACTAGATATTCGTATTCAGATCTATTGACTATGAAATGGAAGAGTTTTATAAGGAGAAATGGGCTGAAACATATAAGCAGCTTCTCTTATGAAATCATGATACCTGAAGTAGAAAATTGTTTCTTTTGCAGTCTTCTCCATGCCTGAATAATGGACATTGTGTGGATGGAAGGAACATGTACACCTGTAACTGCAGTGATACTGGATATGAAGGCACACACTGTGAGATCAATATAGATGACTGTCGCAGCTCTCCTTGCACAAATGGAGCTATGTGCATAGATGGCATTAAGGATTATAACTGTAGTTGCTATGATGGTTATACAGGTAAGTGATTTGTGATCAACTAGCAGGTGTCTTAGGCTTTGTCTGCAATTATTTATTCAACTGCAAGATGTTTATTTAAATTATTTTCTTAATAGAAAAATAATGAAAACATTAAATTGGTTTGCACTGACATCGTTTTTACATAAATTGGAGGAATTGTATAATTTTATTCTTAATTATATTGTTTTATGTAATAAATGTGAATAATAAAATGAACAAACCAATCTTTTGCTGCCATGGGCATACAGATTTTAAATGAAACAATTAAAACATACCACAGATTCCTTGGATGTGCATGGAAACACGAGTCCAAATATTATATTAGATGGTATTCAGATTATAGTGCTGGTTAAGAGATCGATCAATCTGATTTTGTCCACTCCATGCATGGAACATAAGGCCTCCTGGTGAACAAAGACTGATGTAGTTATACTTATTTTCCTATAGAGGCCAGAGTGACAGGTCTTAAGCCCATTGCTTGAACCCATGACCTTTGGTTCCAGGGGCAGGTATCGCTGAGGGCAGGATTTATTTTCGTTCTGCTTTAATTAATTATTGATTCTTGTTTACAGTAACATACTCAGTGGCGTAGGAAGGGGGTGCGGGGGGTGCGGACCGCCCCGGGTGCCATCACCCGGAGGGGTGACAAAATAAAAATATGTCTGTAAGTAAAAGATCGCTTAAGGGAATTTAAAGAAAATAATAATATTATTTAAAACAATTAAATAAGCTCTACAACGTTCAACAAGTCAACATGCGTATTGAAACTTATTTTAGTTTTAATTTCAGTCAACAAAGGTAATAAAGCGCAGCTGAAGTGGTCGCTGTGTTGACACGAACAATAATATTATGGTTAGGGGGAGGGGTGTTTATTTCTGCCGATGCTTGTCTCTGCAGTTTTATTAATTTAGATGAGACTTCAACAATCGGTGATATTTTACATCACTCAACCCGCAACCAATTCTACTCGCTGCGGCAGTCATGACTTTGACGAAAATAAACTTTGAATGTGAGTTGACTCCGAAGTCTCCGGCAATCTAAATTTTGAACTGGTATGTGCGCATATTTAAGAATAGATTATTAGTAATACAGTTCCGTAACCTATAAAAAAATCTGATGTATAATTCACATAACTTCCTCTGCCCAAATAAAAGTTAGCATCTCCCTAAAAATAAGAGAAAGTCATCGCCAATCTTCGTGTCACATCCCCAAAAGGTACCTATCCAAATACAACATTTTGTTTTTGTACGATTTTCCGTTGCAAGAGGCCGTATTGCAAAGAGTGCGTTCTCAGAGTGGGTGGCTTATAGCCTAACTACCCTTCAGAGAATTTGTTCGAAAAAGTGTTTCAAGTGTTTTAGCTCTTAGTATAAGCAACCCACGTACAAAATTTAAAGAAAATCGTTAGAGTCGTTTTCGATAAAAGTTTCTTTATGTAAAAATAAGGAAAACTTGTCTCCAATCTTCGGTTCACGTCTTGAAAGGTTTACTTGCTTACTCAATGGCAATAGACAATTCCTCTGCAAGCTAAAGGAATATTATCTATTTTATGGAACCCGAAGGTTCATTGCCACGCTTAAATGAGTCTGCCATTCAACCCTATTCTCCATCCAATCATCCCTAGCAAATCCTACTTCCCTTAAATCCATTTTAAGATTGTCCTCCCACCTACGTCTAGGTCTTCCGTGTGGTGTTTTCCCTTCGGGTCTCCCAGTCAATAATTTTGAGATGTCTTTCCTCCTCTTGAAAGGTACCTAACATAAATACAAAATTTTGTCCTTTTATCAAAATTGATCTTTCCAAAATTCAAGACTTCGCTTGGAAAACAAAATATAAAAATATAAAAAAATCACTCCAAAAATAAGACTTTGCACAATTTCGAGAGTGTCTTTTGGCCTAGAAATGTGTGAAATAAAGGATGTTCGCTTTATCATTGATAACACCCCCATTTCGTGAATCTTTCGCTCACGAAAACAACGTATATCTGTCTGTGTATAACGTACTTTAGATTAATAATAATAATACTAATAATAATACTAATAATAATAATATCACTTATTGTCATTCATTCTTGTGTCCGACTTTAGCGTTGTGTAACAAATAGTTGAATAAAAAACACTTTCTTTAACGCACTTTATTTTACCTTGGTAAACTTCTGGACGGCCATTTCGCAGGTGGTGTTCCTGCATCATCTGTTGGCACTCTGCTGATGCAGGAACACCACCTGCGAAACGGCCGTCCAGAAGTTTACTAAGGTAAAATAAAGTGCGTTAAAGAAAGTGTTTTTTATTCAACCACTTATTGTCGTTTAACAGTACAATGTACAATGTACAGCATAATGTGCTTGATATGTATGTCTTTCCTTAATCATAAAATTTGGCTGAATTAGATTAACTATATCTTATATGCACTATTGGTAGCACTGGTTACAACATGGTGACAACATGGTAACTCGAATCGCTTTATGGATGGTTGATTCATAGTATGCCATGATTTCGGAGCTTAGTTTTTTTATGTAACAAAATAATTATTACTAATTTTGCATAATCCGTTGAGTTTACGAGTTACATCAGATAAATTCATTGCAGCTGCATCTATTGATAAACTCTTAAACTCTTGTGGGATTATCTTTGACTGTCCAAAAAATAAATCTCGGAACTGTTCCATCTTTTCATACTTTAAATGGGGGGTGACAAAAAATTTTCCGCACCGGGTACCACCTAAGCTTGCTATGCCACTGAACATACTTCTCTCTCTGGTTATCATAGGTTAACCTATCATATACCATATACAGTGTGTTTCATGTACGAGTTGGCCAATCATGCAGGTTTCTGCATCACGGCGTCCACAGCTCTAAATACTGAGCAATTGGGTGAAATATCTAGACAGATTTGATTTGATTTGATTTGATTTATTAAGTCCATCGGAACATATGCATGTTATGGGACACGTCAATATAATTACAAATGCAAATATAAACTTACAGTTGAAGAAATATGTACAATATGAAAATTTCTTTACAGAGTATAAAATATAGATATTAGCAAATTATTGACTTATATTAATTTATAGCCTAAGTACCAGTTTTATAATTCAGATAAGTAAAATTATAAAAAATAAAAATACAAAAAATAAAAATACAAATACAAATACAAATACAAAGGTGCTGAGTTATCCTGTTGTTTAATTATTTATATCAATAGGTTATAAATACTGAATGATCCCTTCTAGTAATAAAAATTAATAATTAGGAATAGGATAAATACCTGTTAATGTAGTATTCAAATAGTAACTCATAATTACATGACAATGTAACATAATGAAGGTAAATAAATAAGTATAAAATTTAGAACAGGAAAAGTAGATGAAGGTTCCTCCAGCCTTAGCGAGCTCACTCCACCTACAAAACCCTAGCAACAGGGAACCAGAGTCAACCAAGCCGCTCTCCGAAAGATTGAGCCAGTCCTAACTGTTGCATGACCCTATTACCAGAATAATTCAACACCTGTCCTAGTTCTACAGTACATGGAGATTTTAATGATTAAGTCATTTTTCCATAAGTCATCACTACATGAGGCCATTTGGTCCATATCATGTTTCACACTGTCACTATATGAACTCGTGGGTTTATCCGGCCGCAAATCCTCTAGCAGGCTATCTGAAATCAAGATAAATAAAAAATTTTGAAAAATAAAACTGCTTATGAATGATTGTGGTCAAAGAATTCATCCATTGAATAAAAACAGTGGCTGTGAAGAAATTCACATACCTTTCTTTTAAATTTACATAGTGCAGGTATTTCTTTAATGGATTGGGGTAAACCATTGTATAATTTGAGTCCTGTATATGTGAAGCTTTTCTCAAATAAGCTAGTTTTATGTGGTATACTCGCTAAATCATTTTTATTTCTTGTATTATAGGAATGTACCTTTGAGTTTGTTTGGAATGAAGAAAGATTAGTTTTTACAAATATAAGTGTCTCTAATATGTAGATACAGGGGAAGGGTAATATATGAAGATCTTTATATAATTGCCTGCAGCTGGCTGTGTTGTTTGCTTTCATCATTATTCTTATAGCTCTTTTTTGTAATTTAAATATAGCTTCATTGTTAGTTGAATTTCCCCAGAAGATTATCCGTAAATTAAGAGGGAGTGAAAGTAGGCATAATAGAGTGAGCGTACTGTGTTTAGGCTGGATACTTTCCTCACTGACCATAGGGCATAACAAATTTTACTCAAATTTTTCGAGAGGACATCAACATGCTTGAACCATTTAAGATTTTGATCAATCCATACCCCCAAGAATTTTGTTGAATCTACATAACTAATAGTTTTATCCTCATATGAGATGTTAGGAAATTCTGTATTCTTATTTTGTACATGCTGAAAGTTTATTGCAACTGTTTTCTCTTTGTTAACTATAAGTCTATTCCTTTCGAACCAGTTATGAAGTTTACTTATTGTTTCTGTCATATTAAGTCTAGCAATTTCATTGTTTTCACCTGTTAAAAGGATGCTGGTATCGTCTGCAAAACGAGTTGTCTTTGTGTGATTTGACTGAATATCTAGATCATTAATGTAAATTAAAAACAATACCGGTCCAAGGATGGAACCTTGTGGAACCCCATACTTGATATACCTCTCACTTGACAGTACATTATTTATTATGTGTGTCCTTTCATCTTTGTGCACGATTTCTACAACTTGTTTGCGGTTTTCTAGATATGATTGGAACCATTTTAATGCTAATCCTCTTATTCCAAAAGTTTGAAGTTTGTTGAGTAAGATGTTATGATCTATTACATCGAATGCTTTTGATAAGTCTACAAATAGTCCTACACTAGTGTCGTTCCTATCAATGGCCTCATATACTTCTTGAAGAAAATCAATTATCGCAGTATTTGTGGATTTTCCCTGACAAAACCCGTGTTGTATATTAGTTAGGATATTATATTTCTTTATAAATGCTATAAGTCTTGCATACATAACCTTTTCTAAGATTTTTGAGAAACCTGAGAGTAGAGATACTGGTCTATAATTCTCTATTTCCTCTTTGGATCCCTTTTTATACAGTGGTTTCACTTTTGCAATTTTTAATTCATCTGGAAACTGACCACAGCTTAATGATAGATTTGCTATGTAACTTAATGGATGTACAATGTGTCTGTGGCAGTTTTTAATAACACTGTCCGAGACCTCATCTATTCCTGCTGATTTCTTATTCTTCAATCGCTTTATAATTGATGTGATTTCATTCACTGTTACTGGGTTTAAATAAATAGTATTTCGCTGTTGTGGAATATTACTGCTGTCTGAGTCTTGTGTTTGGGCAGTGAAAGTGTTACTTATGAGGTTATGTGCTATGTCTGTATAATGACTGTTGAACAATTCTGCTATTTCTTTTGGATCTGATGATATAACACCGTTGTTATTGATTTTATGGTTTTTCTCCGTTTCCCTCCTTTTACCTATTTCATGCTTAATGATATTCCACATCGCTTTAGATTTATTATTTGATTGCAATATATGTTTGTCGTTCTGTAGTTTCTTTGCTTCCTCTAGTACTTTATTGTATATCTTTTTATACTGTTTATAATATATTTTGAATTCTTCTGTTATATTCCGTTAATTCTGTTATATATAAAGCCGTTAACAGCATAATGATTCAGGTTCTCACAGTTACAGTTAAAACTATAATGAAAACAACCATGTACTTCATCACAAGACATGTTGGAAATGTCCTCCTCCTCCACACACACTGGCACCTTTTTAGGAAATTTTCTTTCATGCATATCAGTTCTGCTTTCAAGATAAAGTTAATTTCTCTTGTGATATTGTCTTTAAGTACATGTACATTATCCACGGTTACATTAAGCGGCACTCATTGTATATAAGTGTATTAAGAGTGTAGCTATATACACACACACTCACATTGAGTGATTCAAGAGTTTTCTAAGTATCTTCATCATTGAGATAATTTCCATGAAAAATATTCTTGTGCACTTTTTCAATTGCATATGGTTGTTGTCACTTTTAGTTGTCTCTATAAATATTTTATTTTGTAAAATAAGGTAGTTTATTCAAGATAAAGAGTAATTTCATGTTACATGAATGAATGTAATGCAGTTGAATTCCCTTATTGTTTCAAACACACTTTTTTGATTTTCCACGACCCCTGGAGCCCTCAACCATAGGTCATACTCTGGTCCCAACAATGTTTTAGAGCATTTGTCATATTGCTTCATTTCCCATTCTTGTATGTCCTAAATCAATGGGGAATGCTGTGTGTAACAAGCGTTTTGAAGAAATAGCCCATCTGCTGCTATGCATTCAACACAGCTTGTAGCCCATGCATATTATAGTATAAATGTAATAACTAAATGGAAGAGAGATAACTTTACACAATTTATCTGGATAGGGCTGGGGATGACATAACTTAATGCCGAAATGCATCTCACCAGTAAACACAATGAGGAAGGTGAACCATGAATATTAATGTGTGAGGATTTATTTTACTATACGGTTCAAACACAATAACTACTGGATGCTCAAACTTGGAAGACGTGCTAACCTACCAGGGATAGTAGAGGGAACACCTCGAAAGACAGATGGCGGGAAAGGAAATCACTTACAACCAAAACCCATAAATAATCACCACGAAAAACAGTGGAAAGGTTCGGACTTATATTTTAAGAACCACAATAATATCAATGTTTTGGGATTTGGATTCTACAATTTTGTACATTATCTACCAAGGTGCAGCTAACCCTAGGCTTCTGTATTGTGCTTCAGTATATCAGGACACTCTGAATAAAAAATGGGTTCAAAAGAAATTTGCCCAAATTCAACGTGGATTTTCCCTTAGGCATACCGTACTGTTTCCACAGAAGCGGCATTGATCTTGGCTGGAATCAAACCTTTGCTTCTCTCGGACATGTTTTGGGCCAAAGTAATCAACATTAAAAAGGGTCGCTTTATTCCAGAATTTGTTGCTCAGAGAGAAATCGAGCTTCCTACGCACTTTCTGATGGCAAGACACCCTTCTTTACATTATGATATGGTACAGCTAACTTGTTCTTCTGATCACGATTATTATATTTTCACCGATGGCTCATGAACGCCATCTACAGACCGAGAAATCGCAGTTGTTGGTAGTGCTATGGTTGTGTTCTCATCTAACACTGCAATCACAAACCAAATGTTTAAACTTCCAGCTACTTCCACTGTTTTTCAAGCAGATCTCCTTGCACTGAAAAAGGCTGTACAGTGGAGTGTCGATAATATGTTCAACATATGTATCTTTTGTGACACTCAATCTGCACTTTCTGCAGTGAATGATAAATTTAATATGAACCCTACAGCTGTTGAAATTAGAGAGACTATTTCCACCTATGACAAACATATCTGTCTATTTGGGTTCGCGGTCATGTTGGTAATCAAGGTAATGAGAGAGCTGATGAGCTGGTGCCAAACTTGCTGCATCTTCCGATATGGAATTTGAACATGTCAAGTGTCCCATCTCTTATGTGAAAAAAGAGCTGAAAGTTGATCTACTAAATAAATGGTCCTCGCTTTCGGCTAATAGCATCAATGGCGCTGTCACAAGAGTGATGTAATTTCCTACACTTCATGACAGACTGCTGATGAAATATTTCGAACCATCATTCATTTCAACTCAATTTATGATGGGACTTGGTAAATTTAAATCTTACTTTCAAAGATTTCACATACCTTCTATTGATGGATATTGATGGATATTTTTTGTCCATGTGGACATGATGAACAAACTGTCGAACATCTTGTTTTAGACTGCCCATTTCATGGTTACAAGCAGCACATGCTAAAGAAACATTTAACTAAGTGTAATAAGGTTTTAGGTTATCCAATGATTGACTTTTTAAAAAACCAATGCTGTTTCACAGAATTCAAAATATTTGTCAACAAAGTTTTTAAAATGCTGTGATTAATTCTCACAACAATTTCTATGAACTTTTTTTTTTTTAATGTAACTTTGAAAACAACAGCTCTGATTATTACTAGAAAAAGGAGAATTCAAAAGCCAATAATTAAAATGAATCAGGAACACATTCGAATTGAAGATCAGATGTCCTACTTAGGAGTAATCTTGGATCAACAAATGACATTTAGACCTCACTTTGACAATGTTGCTAGCAAATCCAACACTCTACTCAATAAGCTGGCTTTTGCTTCTCGACCAACGTGGGGTCTCAATGCAGAAGTTCTGAAAATTATCTATAGAGCAGCAATTGAACCTTTAGTGTTGTATTGTGCTTCGGTGTTTAGGAAATGTTTTGATATGAGCTGGGCTCGGCATAAATTAGCACAAATACAACGAGGCTTTATTCTGAGGATTATTAAAGCATATAGAACTATTTCTACAGATGCCGCTTTAGTAATTGCGGGCATTGAGCCTTTATATTTGTCTGGTATTGCAAAAGCAGAAACTACGCTGCTCCGAAAAGGCTTCACATATGAAGACGCAATCTTGCGTTTGGATATCGAAAGACCAGCACACTTTACTACTGCCGGACATCCTGCTTACTTCAATAATTTCGTTAATAACAATGGATGTACCAGGAATCACAATCTGGAGATTTTTACAGACGGTTCAAAATTCTGCAGAGAAGGAATGGTGGATAAAATCGGTTGTGCTTTCGTGGTGTTCTGTTGTGGTAGGGAAATGTACTCACAAATGCCCAGACTCTCTACAGAGTGCTCAATTGTACAAGCAGAGCTCTTTGCTATAAAGGAGGCTGTCTTATGGTCTAAATCTCAAAAATCTGACTGTTGCATTTTCAGTGACTCACAAACTGCACTTACTGCTATAAACAACAAGTTCAATTTAAATGCCTTGGCAGCAGAAATTAGAACTAAGATAATATCATACGAGAAACACATTTGTTTATCCTGGGTACGAGGCCATATGGGCACATTAGGGAACGAAAGAGCTGATGAATTGGCAAAAAATGCTGCGACCTCGAATTTAAATTTTAGCTACAAATTGTGTCCCCTATCTTATGCTAAGAATAAACTTAGACATTATATTAGGACTGCTTGGAATGAGCATTGGGTGTCCAGCTCCAAAGGGACCACTACGAGAGAAATCTTCTTTCCAACAGTTGAGTGTCGCCTACGCTGTACGAGTGTAAAACCGGACTTCATATTCACTCAGTTTCTGTCTGGGCATGGCAAATTTGGTTTTTACTTTCAACGTTTCATGATCCAAAGACAGAACGGTTATCAATGTATATGTACTGAACAACAAACTGTTGAACATTTAATTTTTCATTGCCCAGTCCTAGAGCATAAAAGAAGAATATTGGACACACACTTAGATTATTGTAAAAAGAAATTAGATAAACCACTCTTTGATATTTTTAGGAAAAAATGCTGTTATACAGAATTCCAAAAGTTTTTGTGTTCTATTTTTAAGATGTTTTAGTTTTCTTTTATAATATAATATATTAGTTATCTTGTTTTCTTAGAGTGGTAAGGCCTGCATCCAGCTTATGGATAAGAAGTAGTAATATTGCAAATATATTGTCTTGTAACTATAACCCTAATATACCTCCGGGTGGAATAGGGTTTAAGTAATTGTATATTCAATAAATAAATAATAATGTTTTGTGTTTATGTTCACTTTTGTGAACTTTTTTTTTACTGCCACATTTTAAAATTTTCTGCATGTCATAATTTTAACATACTTATTCCGTAACTATAGCCCTAGCATACCTAGGTAAAATAGGGCTCTTACTTGGAGATTTAATAAATAAATAAATATATAAATATCAATGTTTACAATAGTAAAAGGTTTTCCATAAATATTCTCTCTCAAAAAATCTTAATAATCTATAATCTGTTTTCAAAATATGACTAGATAATTTATTTGGTAATTTATTCAATAAGTGATATCCAATTAGGCGATATACTCTAAAGTTTTCTTTATAGGCCTAAATATTCTGATCTGAAAAAACCTTAAAAGATTATATCTCTATATACAGGTATATAAGAGGCTTTGTCCTGACTGACTGAATGAATGACTGACTGACTGACTGACTGACAGAGAATCAACGTAGAGCCTAAACTATAATAGGTAGAGATTTGGAATGTTGACAGTACCTTTGTTTCATAATGTAGGTGCTCACTAACAAAGGATTTTGAAAAATTTTGATTTTAAATGCCAAAAATCAAATGTTTTTGAGTATACTTAATCCCTTTTTACACAGAATTATCAAATCCAAATCACAGTTGGCATGGCAACATATTGTTTCCAGTGGTCTCAGATGGGTTTGGAAATAATTGAAGTGGGACTTTGACAATTCAGAAAAGCTATCAATATAATTCATGTTATAAATAAATATTAAATTATGAAATCCAAGAAAATAATGCAGTCACATAACTTTCTCTACCCTGGACATAGAGAAAACAGTACGAGGTATGGTTATATGTATATTATTTTATCGCAGATTTTTGGGGAGGGATGTATGAATGTAATACTGCATTTCTGTTTAATTTCATCCCCAAAACGGTTTTATGGTAACATTAGAGCCCGAGAAATAAAATATTCCGCAAAAACAATACAATTTTATGTTACCAGAATTTTTGTTTCTTCTTATTTGAACCCCTACCAGGCTTGCTGTATACAAGCGGTGGGATCCAAAATTCTACATCCTCTATTAGCCGTAAAAAGCTGTATCAAGCGTTTTCTGAGCGAATAGTTTGAGTGTGATAAGTCATTCTTCCTCATTTCAAATTCTAAATACCTATAAAAGGACCTAGAATTTTAAAATCGAAAGTCCTTCATAAGTTAATTACAAATTACAAAATACAAAACCCGGGCGACGCCGGGCCTTTTTAAGCTAGTATTTAATATAACCAGGTTTCAGAATTTAATTAGATAAGTTACTTGACATTTTACTTAATAAATAATATATTCAATTGAATGACATATATATATATATATATATATATATATATATATATATATAATTAAGGCATATACTCAGTCAGGATGAGAGATCGCAATAAATATAGCACTGAGAAATTATACTAATAAGTGAGCATGACTAACTTTCAGAAAATCAGTATTCAGTATCAATAAAGTTATGAAAATACCATGACGGCATTGAATATTACATCACCAGGATTACTTGCAAGAAAGACGATAATCAGCTCAAAACCCTAATAAGCAAAAATAGATATGCTTTCTTCTATTCTCATCACAGAATCAAGATCAATAATCAATAAATATTACCTTCAAAATATCCGTTAAATCAGAACAGGAAGATAGCACGATTCATATAACTGATATAAGATATATTATTATTACGCACCAAAAAGTGCGATAATATGCCGAATCAAAACTTGGTTCAGAATAATGATGATAAAGCCAAACATCAAAACTGCATTTTACCTATAGGCCTAGAACCTCAGTATGCTAATAGAAATCTAATAATTTAAAGCAAAATCTAAATTGACTTGGGACAAATATCTGATGAAGTCACCATAAACTAAGTTCTAACTACAGTCGGAGAATCAATATCAATTCACAAAATTTCTAGTAAGAGTATTAATTAATTTCAAAGAAATATCAAGAAACAACCTAAGTTGTATCTTTATGAACAAGAATAATCACTAACGACTTGTAAGCAAAATATTAATTGGCAAGAAAGAATATCAGAGAGGCTACCATGGACTAAGATTTATCTAAAGTCGGAAAAGCGAACTATATTCCCAATGTTTCTAACAAGAGAATTAATTAATTACAAGCAAAGAATTAGTTAAAGTATTAATGCTTTCCACTATATTCAGCAACATGCACAAGTAAGATTTTGCCTAAATTCAATGAAGCTTATAATGAAATCCAATACTAGTAATAACTTTCACATAAATTTAGCAATTAACAAGTTTGAGACTAAGTTAATCAAAACCGAGAACAGCATCTATTTCTTCATTAAAACTCAATTCAGAGAACATTAACCAATCTGGTACTACAATATCCAACTTGCTACATACAATATGAAAATCAGCAGATCCACAATTTTGACAGATGTAAGTTTTTAATTGCTTTAAGTAGGCCTAATGTATTTTCTCAATCAATAAACTGTATCAATAAATGTGATGAGCACTATCCGCCTATATACCACTATTAAGCTACAAACAAAAGCTGAAGACTATCAGGAAATCCAAATACAAGATTCTGACTAGTGTGTCAAATTTTAATATTATACGAGGGTTGGTCAATAAGTAAGGTCTCCAACACTCTAGCCCAAGCTCACAACGTCGGACGAAAGATTTGGCACCACTGCCATGTCCCGCTATCTCTCCTCTTTCAAACGAGCCATTGCTGAAGCCGCTGAACATTTTAGTGTCCAAGATAGAGCTGTTTGAAATGGATCTCCCGATTTCCATCCCCGCCAAGTGCGCCTACGCGAAGTCATACGGTTTCTTACTGCAAAAAATGTTCCGCCGATTGAAATTCACAGACAGCTTTGCGAAGTTTATGGAGAGGGATGTATGGACATAAAAAATGTGCGTAAATGGGTTTGTGAGTTTAAACAGTGCCGGACAAATATTCATGATGAAGAACAAAGTGGGAGACAAACAACAGCCTTCACAGATGAGATGGGGGCAAAAGTCGATGAATTGGTGCGACAAGATCGACGCGTAACTACCCGTGAACTTTGTTTATTGCTTCCTGACATTACTAAAGGTTCCATACAGACCATTTTGAGTGACAAATTGATGTTCCATAAGGTTTGTGCGAGGTGGGTTCGCGGAGGCCGCACTTTGCGGGGATGGAAATCGGGAGATCCATTTCAAACAGCTCTATCTTGGACAGTAAAAGGTTCAGGGCTGCAGCAATGGCTCATTTGAAAGAGGGGAGATAACGGAACATGGCATTGGCACCAACTCTGTCGTCCGACGTTGTGAGCTTGGGCTAGAGTGTTGGAGACCTTACTTATTACTTGGCGGAGACTGAAATCGGGAGATCCATTTCAAACAGCTCTATCTCGGACAGTAAAAGGTTCAGCGGCTGCAGCAATGGCTCGTTTGAAAGAGGGGAGATAGCGGGACATGGCAGTGGCGGCAAATCTCTCGTCCGACGTTATGAGCTTGGGCTAGAGTGTTCGAGACCTTACTTATTGACCAACCCTCGTACAAATAATTAATTTATTGTAGCCCGAAAAGCTTCACATGTAAAGAGGACAAACCACAAACTAAATCCCAACACAATAGCACTAATAGAATGGAGAGAATACCTCAAACACACCAGGGACAAAAGCGGAGGCATAAGCAAGCATACAAAGAAATTGATAAAGCAACAAAAAGGGAAATACGCAAAGATCTTCGCGAACACTGCCAGCAAAAAGTAAAACAAACTCTAGAGTCTACTAAATCAACCAGGAAAGCAAAGAAAGAACTGGGAAACAGAAAATACTGGATCCTAGGTACACAGGGCCCACAGGGTGAGCGAGTAACCTCTAGAGAAGACATCATAACAGAAGCCATGGAGTTCTACAAAACCCTCTATACGAGCTCCCTCCCAAACACCGACCACTATCAATACTGCCTACCAATTAAGGACAACAAGGAAGAAGTCTTACCATTCCTACAGAGCGAAGTAAGATCCGCCATAGAAGAGCTTAAACACATCAAAACTCCAGGTGAAGACTATATATATAATGAACTCTTGAAAGCAGGACTAAATCATATATTAGCACCCCTCACAGAAATTTTTAACAAAATCCTAGACTCAGAAACCTTACCAACTCAATGGAAAACCAGCAACATAATTCTCCTACACAAAAAGGAGCAAAAGACCAACTAAATAACTATAGGCCAATAAGTCTGATGTCAAACGTCTATAAGTTATTCTCCAAGCTACTAACAAAAAGGATCACGAGGACATTAGACGAAAACCAACCGGAAGAGCAAGCAGGCTTTTGCTTGGGCTACAGTAAAGTGGACCATCTGCAAACAATCACACAGGTCATGGAAAAAATGGATGAATTTAACCTACCGCTATACATCACCTTTGTTGACTCTGTGGAACACCCATGTATATTCCAGGCACTGACTAAACATGGAGTAGAACAAAAGTACATAAGACTAATAGCGAAATTATATGAGGACTCACATGCTACAGTGATGACTGAAAGAAAAGGGGAACCTTTCAAACTAAACAGAGGTGTAAGACAAGGGGACCCAATATCTCCTAAACTCTTCACCAGCGTGTTGGAAGAAATATTTCGTAAGATAAAATGGGAAAGCAAATTTGGAATTGTAATGAACAGCTACAGACTCACCAACTTACGATTTGCCGAGGATATAGTCTTATTTGCCAGAACGGCAGAAAGCCTTCAAGAAATGTTACAGGAGCTCAGTGACTGCAGTAGAATGTCCGGACTACACATGAACATAGGGAAGACACAAGTCATGACAGACAGACAACCAAAACTCATCAAGATTAATGGGTCAGATCTAAAATATGTGTTAAAGTACATTTACTTGGGGCAAGTTGTATCATTCCAAAACCATATGGGGAAAGAAATAAAGAGGAGAATCTCCTCAGCATGGAGAGCTTTCTGGGGACTGAAATTAATCCTGATGGACAGATCACTAAATAAAAGACTAAAATTAGCAGCACTAGAATCCTGCATCTTCCCTTCACTTCTGTATGGATGCCAAACATTGAGTTTGACGTTAGCTCAGAAGAATAGCATAAAAACTTGCCAACGGAAGATGGAACGGAGGATAACGGGGATATCCCTCAGAGACAGAATTCCAACAGAAAGACTGAGAAAGATGTCAGGACTAACCGACATGGCCCAGCGCGCATGCAGCCTGAAGTGGAAGTGGGGTGGTCATGTCGCAAGACTTCCAGGTACCAGATGGGGAAACATCTCTACTGTATGGGACCCTAGGAATGGCAAACGGAAGAGAGGAAGACCAAGAACGAGGTGGGCAGATTTCTTCATAAGGCATGCCGGATTACACTGGTCCAGCGTAGCAAAGAACAGAGATGTCTGGAAAAGCCTACACACTGAGTTGCTGGAAGAAGTTTAGTGAAAGGGAGTGAAAGTGAAGTGTTCACCAAGCTCATATGGACCAGCTCACCATATGAGATTCTAACCGAGCTACCCCTCATCAGAGGGAGGCCCTAGCCCTAAATGGGACACATGTGGCTCATTCATTCAATCATTCATTCATTCATTCAATTTGTAAATATTACTTGACCAAGCGAACATTGAGCTCATTCTCACTTGACCATAGTTTTCAGTTTGGAAAAATAAATTGCTATCTATATTCACAATTCATTACACAATACTATACACTAAAAATAGCAGTTAATAAAAATGAGGAGCGTTGATTCAAAACGCGTTAAGTCCACAAATAATGATTTTTCAGGAATGACGAAAAACTGTTTGTGGCCAAACTATCAAACGAATTTGCAATATTTTTTTCTGATCAGAATCAGTTATTAATATATAGTTAAATGTATTGGGTGTGTCAAATCATTCTTTTCATTTACATCTTTTATTGATAGTTAAAGTTTCGAAAGTAACGGACTTAACGCGTTTTGACTCAACACTACTATAATAATCATTTATAAAGATAAAAGTTAGAC
Source organism: Ectobius pallidus (assembly GCA_964059195.1). Classification (NCBI taxonomy): domain Eukaryota; kingdom Metazoa; phylum Arthropoda; class Insecta; order Blattodea; family Ectobiidae; genus Ectobius; species Ectobius pallidus. Next base: position 143,470,045 of record CAXKWD010000003.1, on the reverse strand, counting down.
TTTTATTTAAGAATTACAATCACATCTGATCGGACTAATACGAAGTGAACTATTGCCGAAGGACCAGATTGTCAAAATTTAAACAATTTCTGTTTTTAAGCATATTAAATTATGGAAAATCCATGCTCCTCTTCTTTTATTATTGACCGCTAATGACATCTGTTTCGGCATCTGGTGAATGTAGCTTTCATTAGCAGAATGCCTGCAACAATAAACATCGTAAAGTTCAACGCACCACCTGTATCGCATGTGATTGCGTCTAAAATGTGGACTCAACGTAATTTGCACCGAACCAACCCACACAGCACACTACGTATAATATACGTATATTATACATATATACGTATATTATTCGTATATTATACGTAGTGTGCTGTGTGGGTTAAGTTCTGGATTGAACGCATTTTGCATCGAACCCATATTTCAGGCTCAATTTTAATGGGGAAAGGTTGCGATTTGAAACAAAAACATTATGTAGTATCATGCAGAACACCCCTAGTAGCACACTTCGTTGGCCTAACGGAGGGATTTGGTTGGCATGGTTGGGATATGTTGGGAAAACGTTCGTTGTAATTTCCTCGGTTAGCCCAATGTACGTTTCCGTTGCGTCATGCGCTAAGTCCTACCGTTGGGGTTATGACGTTGGCCCAATGAGGGCTCTCCCGTTGGGGTTATGATTGCTGGCCCAACAATAAATCTCGTTGTAATGTGATCGCATTTATGTTAAAATTAAAAAGTGTTGAAATAACATTATAAGCGTTAAATTTTCATTTCCTATAAAATAAAACAGTTTTAATTCATTAATTATTCGAGCTCTTTGTGCGCGTTACATGATAAAAATTTACTTCGCTCCACCTCTTCCTGCTAGTCTTCGGCAATTTCCGGCGTAGTTCGGGTCATCACGAAGACATGAAGATACAACAGTTATTCGCCATCTTGATATGTTGAAGAATTCGAATGGTGTTTTTACTTCTATTAATATTAGGGCTCTTTATTTGTTCTCTGAAAATAACGTTATCATATATTCACATCAAATATTCAAAATACGAGATGTATATCCTTCTTACTATTTATCATGTATTACACATCTCTGTAGTAAATAGGCTAGAAGAATTCTCGATTTTTATTTCAAAGATCACTAATAGCGTAGTGGTTAAAGCGATAGACTATAACGCTAGCGGTTCCGAGATCGAATCCCCATAGGTGCGAATTTTATACGATAGGAATAGGTAGGTAGGGTGAAGGAGAGAAGGGAGTTAATAGGGAAAAGAGGAGAAAAGGGATGAAAGGGAAAATAAAAAATTAAATTTTGTGTGCTTCTAGTATTTCCGCCAGATGTCTCTGCGCTGCGCTGCATAGTAGTTCCACCATTACCTAATAGATGTCTCTCAACTGTTGGGATGTTGTTGTATATTGGTTGGCTACAGTTGGCAGTTGGTTGGATAAAACGCTCCTTGGCAACGGAACCCCGACGGACATTCATAACCGTTGACCAACGAAACATGGCGATCATTCCCCAACATTGGCCCAACGATCTGTGCTACTAGGGACCTCAGAGAATGCGAATCCGCAAAAAACTACATTACGATCGGAGGTGGACTTAACGCGTTTTGAACCGACACTCCTCAAATTATAATATAGTTACCTCTAAGGCGTATTTTTTTATCTTATTTAATCTTGTATTTGAATTTCCTGATAGTTTCCAGCTTTTGTTTATAGCTTATTAGTGGTATATAGGCGGATAGTGCTCAACACATTTATTAATAATTATACCACTGGAAAAATGAAACTGATCAATTATAACTGTATCAATAATTTCAATACCAGTATTCCAGATTCATAGATTGCAGTAGAAAAACAAGAGAGACCAGAAATAAATATAGACTTCGGGATCACACACGTAAGAATATGTTTGGAATGCTGACGAGCGTGGAGAATGTTTACAGTAAGCGAAACGTAGATATGATCATGTGATCATATCTAGGGACTGTCTCGTACGCACACACGGCCTACATATCCAGCAAGCAAGGTATAGAACTTTAAATACGTGCACTATTAACTGCAATGATAAATGCTCAAGAAGTCAAGAAGATATAATATAAATTATAATTTGTAATGTGCTTTACTTCATCTAAGAATCTATAAATATATAACTGATGAGAATTTAGATACTGTATTTGCCGGCATATAAGATGTACCGGCCCATAAGATGCACCTTTTATACATATTTTTGGAGGATAAAACTTGATTACTGATCATTATAATGAATTTACAGTATTTTAAATATAAAGTAATACTGTACTCTGCATAACTGTAATATTCCCACACTCCTTAAGGAAACAAGGAAAAATCGCATATCTGTATATACCCGAATACTACCCACCCCCCAATAATACCCACACCCAAAGTTATCAAAAGGAAATCTTGAAAAAAATCTATAGGCCCAAATATAAAATTATTTTGCCAGTTTCATTCTTCATTAAACAGTTATAATTAACATTACATATCAACATTACATTACATATAAAATCATATGGTAGGCTAAAATAACGTGCACGGTAACAGCCAGCTGAAATCTCGCCATCTTAGACGCACAGCGTAAGATTTTCAACAACAACAACACTCTCAATTCAGCTGTTCAGCGGGAATCCACACGCGATGACGTGCGTCCGACCCAAGGTCAAAGGCACGTGGAAATTCACCGAACTTTCCCCGAATTAGTGGTTCTGCTTATACTGCACTGTTTACTTGCTGTCTGTACGTGTAAAGCTTTGTTTCAGACTGGCAGACCATGTGAATAAGAAAGCGTCTTCTTTGTCTCATTTTCCTTTCATTCCAGCTTCGCTACTGTTACACTATAGGCCTACTGTGGGGCTGCTACAAAGGATCATGTTATATTGAGCTGATATAGTACAAAATGTCGAAATTCAGATGAGAGGGGTCCAGTATTCAAATAAGTTAATACCCGCACCCCAGTTTTTCATCAGCGATTTTTGAAAAAATACACGGGTAGTATTTGAGTATATATGGGGTAACTCCAAATAGAGGAAATTTCCAGAATTGAAGTAATCAAAAACTGAGTATTGACATATAAGAGCACCCCGTTTTTCAGACCTATTTTTAAAGGAAAAATGTGTGTCTTATACGCTGGCAAATACGGTAATTTATTATTTATTATAGGAAGAAATATGCCAGAACTTGACTATGAATATTCACTTACGAAAGTTACGTAAACATTAATGGAATAATGAGTTGAAATACTAATGATATACATGAGAAAATACAAGCGCAGAATAAAGTGAGGGAACAGTATGCGAAAACAGAATCTATCTTTCCAAACTAATTACCTTGCTAGGATAACATAATGCATCGGAATATGCTTCAGAATTATGAATGTACAACAGTAATGGCTAGTCGAAAGTAGATTTCATACTGCAATAGTGTACTAAATATAATCCGTCATGAAAACTGAGTACATGCATATAATGATCTTTCATAATATTCATTCTCAATTATGTTTGTCTTGTATGAGTGCAACAACAGAAATCGTTAAAGTAAAACCAACAAACTTACTAAAAATTACAAAAACAAACGTAAGTTAAGCCAAAATCTGAACTTTCGTGAACTATAATTCTTATGTGCAGTTGAGTACTCCAAAACAAATATGTAAAATCTTTAATTAGCCAGGCATTGAGTAGAACTGAGTACTCAACAAATACTTAAAATCCTTACTTAATCAAGAATTATATTATATATCCATGATGACATACACTCACCCGATTTTCACAAGACGAAGAACATTCAGAGACACAATGTTAGAAAAACTACATAGTCGAATTGTAGACACACAACAACTGAGTGCTTGCCTCCAAGCCAAGAGCAGCAAAATGTGCTTCGACCAGCATGCCACGGGAAGCATGGAAATATAGGGAACTAAACCGAATCATCATCACCGTTGATTTCAGTTGCGCCATCTTAAACTCCGACGTCACTCAAGAGTCCTAGGCCAGCGATCACTGCCATAGAGGTTGTAAAAGCCGCATGGCTGGCGCTTGGACACTAAGACAAAATGCATTGTACTTCCAACATGGATCTCTTAAATCCAAACTCTCATGACCTTAGAGATGATGCCGTGTTAAACAATCGCTCCTTGAACACCATCATCAACGTCCTTACTAAGGACCTAGAAGAGGCGAACAAGACCATTTGGCAACTTCAATGGGAGAACAATGCTCTGAAGGATAAATTAAGATCTTGTCAAAACGATAACTGGAGAGTAAATACTCACAAATCCCCATCCGTTTGGCCATCATTACCGACTCATAGCTTTGTGACAGCCAATCGCTATGCAGCGATTGCTCCAAAAGACGACAGAACGAAACCTGAATCTTCAATCAACCCTAAACTTAATAGTAAAGCTAACAACTCTGGCCAAATTCTCAACAAATTTCAACAACAAAGAAAGAAAATTGGCTACGGAAAAAAGAAAGTTATATTGATAGCGGACAGTCATGGACGTGGCATTGCCGAGAGACTATCAAACAAATTAACCTCTGATTTTGAAGTTTGCAGTGTTATTAAACCCGGAGCCATGACACGGGATGTTCTGAATACCCAAGTCAATTTACAGAGCGAGGATCCCCTTATAATCATGACTGGATCAAATGACATTGATGACACCGCTATCAATACAGTCAGCGAAATCCTGTCATTTGCACATACCATTAAAGGAAATATCACTGTAGCTGAATTACCTCCCAGACATGACCTGCCTCTCAACTCTCCTGCTCATGCAAAAATACAAACTATAAATAGAGGGATCAACAAAATTTCTCTCCGCTTCCCTAATATAGATGTCCTCCATGGATCTGCACTCAGGAGACATCACTTTACACAACACGGCCAGCATCTCAACTCTATTGGGAAAGATCTACTAACAGAATAATTTGCCAAACAAGTATTGTTTACCAGAGCAGATTGTCAACGCGTTGAAAAAAGTATTCCGATGCAGAACACTAGCTACAGTCTTCCAGTATCCATCACTAAGGCTAACTTGTCCTCAAAACCTATTCATATCCAACAAATTAAGACTACCCCACTCATTAAGGAGTCTGAGACGAAGCAGCCCTTAGACCACCAAGACAACTGTATGTTATCACCAAATGGGAGTATTGACTCAATCTGTGAGGATTCACCTGTAAATTCAACCTCAATTCAACAAACGGATTCAACACCTCAACCCACAAAGCCTGGAATATGCTCTCAGGCAAATGAACTAACGAAACATCTTAGCCTCCCAAATTCATCTCCTAGTTTGGAATCATCACCCTCATCCACAAAGTCTGAAAATCAGCCTCCAGGAATTGTTGCTGTTGAACCCGGCATCTCCAGAACTGTTCGAGTCAGCAGGCCGCCATCTCATCTAAAAGATTTTTTGTGCCCAACAAACATTCTGGACCGCCTAACTTAACATTAATGCATCTAAACATCCAGGGTTTAAGTTCAAAAATCGATGAGCTAAATATCCTACTACAATCTGAGCTTTCTTACATCAACATCTTATGTTTAACTGAACTCTGGCTCCATAAGAATGAGATCTCCCTTGTAAATGTAATTAACTTCTCTCTAGCTGATTTCTACTGCCGTACCTGTCATAAAAGCGGAGGTGTAGCCATTTTTATAAGAAATAACCTGGGCCTTCAATTCAATAAAAAAACCCACACCTCTTGTTTTAACGAGGATAGAATACTTGAGCATGCTGTTATTGAACTAACTTGGCTTTCTGTTAGATTATATATTATCTGTATATATAGGTCACCTAAATTTTCTCCAATCTTATTTCTAAATAAGCTTGAATCACTGATAGATTATCTAAAAAAGGATGACATCCCCATAATAATCTGTGGTGACCTAAACATAAATCTGCTGGATTGCTCCCCCTCTAAAACCGACCTAATCCAACTTCTTCAAACTTTCAACCTTTCAGCCCTGATTGATGCACCCACTCGCATTACCTATCACTCTCAAACTTGCATTGATCAAATAATATTAGACAAAGATGTATTCTCCTCTTCGTGCTTTACTACTGATCTTGGCCTATCTGACCATAATGCAGTCTTCCTGAAATTCTCTTTAAATTCTGCAATGATCCAGGATGCTAGCAGTACCAATGACAAAATAATCTCATGGAAAAGGTTTTTCTCTCCTGAAAATACAAATTATTTTAACTTCTTACTGTCCAATGAATCTTGGTTGGACATACTCAATAATTCAAGTGCTGAGGAAAAAGCTATTAATTTGACTAATTCTATCACCCATTACCTCAACATTGCCTTTCCCTTACTTAAAATCCATACAACTTATAATAGATGTTACCACGATAAAAAGTGGCTCTCAAAGGGTATAATCACGTCCTGCCGGAGGAAGAGATTGCTCTGGCGACTCAGTAAGACCATTTCCGATCCATCTTTCCGAAACTATGTCAATGAATACTCTAAGATTCTAAAAAAGGTAATTCTACAAGCAAAGAAAACTGCCATTTCAAATAAAATTAATGCGGCTTCGAACAAGGGTAAAGCCATTTGGGACATCATTAAAAACGAAATCCAACACAAGGATAACAATCGTGAACATATCAAATTGAGTATGAATAATGATATTATTGAAAACCTCCTTGACATCGCTAACACTTTTAACTCATATTTTGTGAATATCGCCTCAAACCTTAATTCAAATAAAAGTCCTCCTACCGTAGTTACTAAGGACAAATCAGTCAACAATACTATCTTTCTGAGTCCTGTTAGCTCGGAAGAAATAAGTATAATCATTTGTGGTTTCAAGAACAAAATCTCTTCAGGACCTGACGGCATTCCAATGTCTTTAATAAAGCAATGTCCCTATTTACTCGACCCAATAACTGACCTTGTCAACGCTTCTTTATCAACCGGTTATTTCCCTGATGCGTTTAAGAAAGCGAGAGTAGTCCCTGTATTCAAGAAGGGAAAGAAAGACAATGTAGAAAATTATAGACCTATCTCTCTCCTATCAGCTATATCAAAAATTCTTGAAAAAGCCATGTTCAATAGAGTAATGACCTTCCTAAATAAACATGAAGTATTATCCCATTCACAATTTGACTTTAGAAAAAATAAGTCTATCAATGATGCCCTTTACTCCTTTTCTGAACACCTCCTCTCGGCCCTTGATAATAAAAATCCCACAATTGGTATCTTCCTCGACCAAACTAAAGCTTTTGATGTAGTAAACCACAGCATCCTCCTTGAAAAATTGAATAATTATGGTATTAGAGGAACCGCAAATGCCTGGTTTTCCTCTTATTTGAGTAATAGACGGCAAATGGTCCAAATCGACTCCCAGAATTCAGACCTTCTGCAGGTGAATTGCGGTGTCCCTCAAGGATCCTTGTTGGGCCCACTACTTTTCCTTATTTACATCAACGACCTCCCGGCTTATCTACCGCTCTCCAAGAACATTCTTTATGCTGACGACACCAACATCCTAATTTCTGATATAGACAGCGTTCAGCTTCAAGCTAAAGCTAACAAAAGTTTGGAAAATCTCCAGGTTTGGCTAAATTACAATAGACTGCACCTCAATATTTCCAAAACTAATTGCATAAATTTTTGCCCTTTCTCCCTAGCAAACTTACAAATTATGCTTAATAATGTTTGCTTAAAAGAAGTTGTTTCCTCTAAATTCCTGGGTATTTGGGTTGACTCCAAGTCATCCTGGAATACACATATCTCCCACCTCGCTGAAAAAGTATGTAAAATCACTTATGCTTTGAGAATTTTAAGTAGATTCTGTAATATTGAACTGCTCCGTACTCTTTATTTCGGCAATATCAACTCTGTAATTTCCTATGGCATCCCTTTCTGGGGAACCTCTCCCAATCTAACTCGGATATTCAAACTCCAGAAGAGGATTATCAAAATTATGATGCATGTTTCCAACCGCACTCATACCAAGCCTCTTTTCAAAAAATTAAATATTCTTCCTGTCCCTTGCATCTTCATTCTAGAGACTGTCTGCTTCATACATTCAAACAAACTGAAATTTCCAAAGAACTCCCATCACCATAACCACGACACGCGAGGAATTAATGATTTTCACCTCACATCCCACCGAACCTCCAGAAGTTTAAAATTCATCAATCACACGGGTCTAATTCTGTACAATAAACTTCCCCACTCTTTTAAGCACACCAGTCCAAAACTTTTCAAAACCAAAGTGAGAAATCTTCTTATGGAGCATGTTTTCTATAGTACTCAAGATTTCATCTCCGCCAATTTACTGACTCTATAAATTTATTTTTACTGGATAATAATTTATGGAGTAATTGGAGCTACGCGATTTCTCCTGATCTCTCCTCTTTCTCTTTTCCTCTCCATTTCTATAAGTCAAAATTGAATCACAAGTAAAATTCTAAATGTCCGTGTCTTATTGAACTCTGTATTATTTTGTTCTAATGTCTGCATTTGTATGAGTGTGTACTGTATGTATAGGTATGTTTTGTTTAATATTTTTTTTTAGTTCTTAAGTATGACGAAGCCTTTGGATTCTTGTAATCCCTAATGGTGAATAAATATTATTATTATTATTATTATCAAGAATGAATTCAATACAGCTGGCAGGGTGTACACAGCGCAGCTAGTGTTACAAAGGACCAACGATTTTTATTCTTCAAAATATTATGTTACCATAATTTTGACATTGTGTAGGCTACTAAGTGGACAATTTTTACCACTGACTGTATAAAAAAATAAATGCACAATATAATTGAACATTTTAATGTAACTCAGCATGTAATGTAAAGGGAGATTGTATGAATATCTTATTTATATAAGGTTTAACGTGTGTACAAGGATATAAGGTTGTATATGAATAACATAATAATATTGATGATATTATCCTGATACAGATCTCTATGTTAAGTCAGCCATTCAGGTTCGTTCCAAATGGACTGGTGTGGCATCGTTCTATTCCATTTGCAATGACCTAAAAGATAGGGGGTCATTCACGGACACTCCAGCAATCCACTCTACACCTGTGAAGATGGCTTCTGTGAGCAATAGTTTCAAAACACTGACATATTCATATTATTGCATAGAAATGAAGCTGGTCACCAAACAACGCTTTACATTATGCTAAATTAGTGTTGATCCTTTTTATTATTCTTATTGCAATATGATAGGCATATGCCTGAATTTTTTTGTTATACTCTCTCAAAATGAACCCAATGCAAATTTTAATATCTGTCAATAAAGGGGATTGGTTTGTTATATAATTTGATTGTTGATATTTTTGTTGAAACATTAAATGGAGGAATATGAAACATAGATTGAGAATGCATCCGAAAAATAATAATATTCTTTTCATCCCAAGAACGTGCATCAACCCCAGCCTAGCTACGGGTGAGAACATATAAATTTTGAGTAATCTGGTTACTGCCTACTAGATCAGATCTATTGGTCCCCTCTCAATGAAAAACAGAAACAGAATATAAAAATAAGACTTTTACAGGAAATTTGTCCTGTGTGGAAATTGAACATGGGATTTCTGCTTAAGTCTGGAGACTCTGGAACTAACTAGTTATATGCGTGTGATACAACAATTCTGTCAATTTATTAGTGTTTAAATTGAATACTTTGATTGACATTGTAGGTAGAAACAATTACTTACGTACGATACAAACAATTTATAATAGAACATACGACGATAGAAACCATTTTAGTACACATTCACAAGTCGAAGATGTCTACTAGATGAAGGTTCAACATGTACTAGTCCATTTCGACGTACAGATTCGCCATTGACTCGCATGCCATCATTTCATTTGTCTCAAACGTTTTCCCTTTCACAGGGCTGTGGAGTGATGGTGTAATGAAGCATAGCAATGGAATTTCAACCAGTAGTATATCTGTTGTACCGCTTCACTCCATTTAAAGCTAGACAAGTTTTCACACTCACGATACGGTTCTGGAGTGACTGCATTCCATTTAACATGATGGAATGACCGTGAATGGCCAGCTTTAGTTCAAACTTGATATTAAACGTTAGCATATATTGTGACCTTCCAATTTTATACTTTAAAATTTCCTACCAGACCCACATTATTGTGGAAAGAAATTGCTGCCATGACTTGGGGCTACCCTCATATATATGAAACAGGGTATTTCAGTCACTAATAGATTAACAGTAATGCAGTATAAGAGTGCTAAACTAATCCATTATGAAGAATCAAGAGATAATGGAACTTAATATAGTGAAGCAACAAATTATGTAATTAACTAAATTGTTGACTATTAAACACTTTAGGCTTCACGCAGTTGACAAGCAGTTGAAAATGTGGGCAAAGCCCATGAAACGTACGTCCTGCAAAAATGTAAGGAAAAGTGAAGCCTAAAGTGTTTAATAGTCAACAACTTAGTTAATTACATAATCCATTGTGATTTACGTTTTTCAGTCAGAGTGTCTAGTATGGTTCTTTCAGCCTTACTTTGTCTTTCTTTCATATACAGAAATTGTGTTGTTTAGGATGTGGTGAGGTATGATAATGTTTTCCTATATAAAAAATTAGTATTACTACTAATTCAACTTTCAAACCTGAAGGATTGTTATTTAGGGTCTAATATGAATATTTATTGGCAGGTAAAAATTGTGAACAGGACATAAATGAATGCAGTACCTCCCCATGCCTACATAATGGGACATGCTTCGAGCGTTCTAATCCAGAACTCTATCCTCCTTTCGGCACAGTATTTCAAGATATATTTAACTTCAGTACTGCTAGTGGGTAAGTACTCTCATGTTCTTTTCAATTACTCATGCTTTCCTTTTTTTCTCTCTCTTTCTCTGCCTATCTTCTTTCTTTCTTTATTTTTTTCTCTTAGTTTTTCTATCTCTGTATCCCTTTTTTACTGTCTCTTGTCTCTCTGCATTGTCTTCTCTTTTTATTCCCTCACTCAAAATCTTTTGCTGATTCATTTCTCCCTCACTCATTCACTTACTCACTTCTCACCCATCATTCACTTTGTCAATTACTTCCTCATTTATTCACTTCATGAACCTGTTCCGCTACATGGATTCGGTTAATTTATGTTGTACCTTCAAGGATAGATGATATGATGTAAGCTTGTTGCAGGTGCCATTTGGTAACAAATTTACTGGGTGAGTAATACAATAGATTTTGTCTAAAGATTCGGCTTTATAACATATTTTAATGACCATGAAATCTCAGTCTTGGGATCTGTAGTTCAATACTGCACTCTATGCCTGAAAAGTCTATTGCATTTGGCTAGGTTTAAAACCACTACTCTTTGATAGTATGCAACAAGCCAAACCACCAAAAATGACACCTAACTTTGCTAAAAATATGGAGTACAGTATTATATTTTGTTGACAGAGATGAAGTAGAGTTTTCACTCAAGTTTTGGAGAAAATTTCCTTCATGTGGAGGTAAGAGTTCATAAGATTACTCAATTTCTTAACATACCACCTATATTATTGACCTTATATTGTGCCATGTTCTTTAAATGTGACTGTTATGTTAATATCATATTTTAGATTTCATTTAATAATGTATGTAGAGTAGCCTATAGTGTAACTGGACAAATCCTAGATAATATGACAATGTGAATTGTAATTGATATGATGAGTGGGATAAACTTACTAACTTACCATTCTTGGTTATACACAATTGAAAGAAGCTATATTACTTTAATTAAATTTTCTAAGCAATTTTTTACCACTAATTGGTTACTAATCCTTCTTAGGGATAAAAACAATATTTTGTATGGTTTTTAACATTACCAGAGAAACACCTGACATATTTACAGTGTTTGTAAATTACTCAGAGGCATGCCTGTCTGCATCTAACTCCATGCATACCTAACGCTCTTCGATGGGTAACATGTCTTGCAACATCTAATTCTAATTTCTGTTGCCGGGTTTCATCCATATTATCTCACTGACAACATTGCTCTGGCTTTTGTTGACTTTGTAGAAAGATTAGTGTGAATTCTCCTTGGCAAGAAAAGCAAAGAAATAGCAGCAAGGAACATAATCCTATTGTTCACCAGACGTCATCGAACGTAATTAGCTTCGCTTAATATCAAGTCAGGTTTCATATATGAAATAAATTTTTGGCTTCTTACTTATATGCTTCAGGGGAAGAAGGCGGAATGTCAAGAAAAATCGGAAATTTAGTTATCAAGCCCATCTGGTAGCTGACTGAGCACTCTTTTAGTGTTGCGTATGAAACCGGTGAAAAAATTGTTCGATAAGGAGAAAATAGCAGTTTAAATTTCACCGTACAGGGGATGAAGGCAAACTGTCCATGCGTCACGGCGAAATAAGGCGGCGAGTCAGGAGACAATGGCACTCACTGTCCTCTAACGCACCGGTGCGGGATATGAAATGTAGTTTCTTTAATTCAAGAAGGACATACTCATCAATCGTCGCGTGCTGAAGTATATTTACAAAACGTTGCCAAATGTCAGTCGGAAACGAGAGCAAAGAAACGCTGAAATTTCGTATTATATTACTATTGTTATTAGATTAATTTGGCAACAGAGTCTGCCATCTGCTTGGGTTTAAAAGTGCAAACTACTATTTACCCGCAATAAACAATAATATAATTCGACCAGACCACAAATGAAAATGCCGACAGGAAAATGACGTGACAGTTTGGCGCGTTAATTTCTAGGTGATGTAATGTTACGTTTATCCAGAACCCATTATTAGTGAGTGTTGTCTGACAATAGTAAAACAAACTAGATTTAATCTATTTTAATATGTTTAAAAAATTAACACAGGGTTTATAAAATCTGTCTGCCGCCGTGGGTGAGTTGGTAGCGTGACTGCCAGCCATTTGGGCGGCATGGGTTCGATTCCTGGCCAGGTCGGGCATTTTTCAGTAGAGAAAAATGTCTTTCCCGGGTTCAGGACTGGGTGTGTGTGTGTCTCCTTAGGTTTAAGTAGGTAGGGGACTGGCGCACCCCGGCAAATACTCTCAATAAGTAATACCGTCCACTCCCTGTCTTTTTCCGGGACACGCTACTACTAGCGCCACCAGTGATATAGTTAACGTTTGTCTGTTGTGTTTTGTGTACGAAAATATAATATAAATTCTAGTAAAACAGGGTGCCCACGGGGAGGTGGGTTAAGACGCAGACTGCGTCATTGAAATTTCGGGGGGGGGGGGGGAAATATTATCGTGTTATGAATTTTCTGGCCGGGGGTTGAAAATTGTTGCAAAATTAGAGTTTTATATGTTAAAAATAAAAACGGTCAAGTTCTATAACTTCAAAAGGTCTCTTTTAATTCTTTATGAAGATAAAGATGAAGAATTTCGACAGCCATGGGTGCCCATACCCGGGGGGGGGGGGTAAGGGAAAAAATGTATATTATTGATTATTATAGTCAGGTGTTTTTCTTTTAAGACAATTGTTTGAATTGCAGAAGTTTTACCAAATCGACAACATGGAAGCAGAATCCACAGTGGATTAGGAAAGGGGGGTTCAGACCCCCAAGAGTCAAAACCTAAAATTCTATATTTGTATTTAAAAAATATATTTATTTAATTAAACAAGATTTGTTGGTGTGTCAAATATGATATAGCAGTTATTTTCTTTTCATAACATAATGAGTAGGCCTATTATGTCCACTGTTAAGTTACATGTGCTATTTAACTTTTCTTATAAATAGTAATAAGTATTAAAATTTAGGTAACAATTTCATGTTTAAGTTGCCATGTCTTAGAGTATAGTAAACAAATTTGCTAACTAGTTTTTCAGTGCTAAAATAGCGTGAAATATGATTTTCATTAGTTCAACATTTAAAAATTTCCCGGGGGTGGACACCCGACTTAGGTAACATTTTCTTGTTTACATTGGCATGTCTTAAGAGTATGGTAAACAAATTTCCTAACTAGTTTTTTAGTGCTAAAATAGCGTAAAATGTGATTTTCATTAATTCAATATTTAAAAAATTTCCGGGGCTGGACCCCCCACCTAGGTAATGATTTCTTATGTACATTGAAATGTCTTAGAGTATGGTAAACAAATTTCATAACTAGTTTTTCAGTGCTAAAATAGTGTAAAATGTGATTTTCATTAGTTCAATATTTAAAAATTTCCCAGGGTGGACATCCGACTTAGGTAACATTTTCTTGTTTACATTGGCATGTCTTAGAGTATGGTAAACAAATTTCCTAACTAGTTTTTGAGTGCTAAAATAGCGTAAAATGTGATTTTCATTAGTTCAATATTTAAAAATTTTCTGGGATGGACCCCAACCCCTTTTTTGGGGGGTATTCCAAACCCCCCGGCACTTCCGACCCTCCCCGCAATTATTTTCTGGCTACTTATTATATTATTAATATAAAATACAAAGTGGCCCAAGAAGTTAAAGCGACAAAAAATAAATTAATTAAAAAATTGCCCCCCCTAGAAAATATCATATGGGCGCCCTTGTCGACAGGAAATTGGGTTGGTGTGAGCAATGAAGTTTGGGGGGTGAGCAATGAAGTTTTGGGGGGTGGGCACCCCTGAGTAAAATAATAAATACAACATAGGCCCAGAGAAAATGTCCGGTTATGTAGGTGGCATGATATGTGCCGTCTATGGTTGTAATAGTTGTTTTGAGAGTGAAATAAGTAAAATCGTTAATTAGAGTGTGTACAAGACTGATTCATTCAGATGTTCATTGGCTTACCATCCGAATTGTTTTACATGTAAAAATTTCAAATTAAAAAAAAAGTATATATTGTACAAAGTATCTTGCAAATCGTATGAATTAAAATTTAAAGCTGATTTTCACGAAAATGTATTAAAGTGAAACAATTAGTTTTGATACTTATTAAAAAAAAGTGTGTGTGGAACGCCATGCGGCAGTAGTGAAACTTTTTTATATTTTTTCAATTTTGGATTATTGAATTTTCAAATTTTGGATTGTTGGACTTTTTAATATTGGGTTTTTTGTTTTTTTAGATTTTGGATTTTTTTAATTTCTGATCTTTTAATTCTTTAATTTTGGATTTTTAAATTTTTTTTACATTTTAGATCATTGAATTTTTTAGTTTCGTATTTTTTAATTTTTTAATTTTTATTTTTTAGAATTCTATCATTTTGGATATTTATGTTTTAAATTTTGGATATTAAGATTTTTTAATTTTGGATTTTTTATTTTTTAAATTTTGGACTTATTAATTTTGGTTTTTTGAATTTTTTTATTTTGAAATTTTAGATTATTTAAATGTTGGATCTTTGATTTTTTATTTTTTGTATATTTTAATTTTAGATTTTTTAACTTTTTAAATTTTGGATTTTTTAATTTTTAATTTTTGGACTTTTTCTGTTTTGGATAAGCCTAATCATTGAGTTGATTGTTTTCTGTGCAGTCCGTTCCGTCACACCTCACTAATTTCATGACGATTTTGAGCGTTACACAAGCTCTTGATTTACCCCTACCGCGGCTAAAGAAGTTTTACTTAAAAAATTAGCGTTATCATCATTTAATTAAGTTAGTTTAGCGGTAGTGTAAATTATGTTATTTCCCAACCTAATTCCTGCATTATCGAGCACAAAAATAAGTTACTGTGTCATCAGGACTTTGAAAAACAAATTTATTTCTGCAGCTATATAGGTTCATTAAGTAGCTTCTGAGACTGCTGCCATTCCTACTCAACAGATGGCACCTCTGTGCTAGTGGACATTTTGAACAAAGGGAATAGAGTAGAGTGGGCGGTATTCTTATTGAGAGTATTTGACCCCGGTAACAAATCCGCTGTGAATATTCCCTTACGGGATCACCAGGGGTCGCTCGCGAACCTGAGGAATAACTTTTCTTTTTATAAAATCTAAAAATCGTACCCTAGTAATGATATTAAAAATTAATCATTGCCTTCGATTTTATGCGCCTAAGTGTTTCTATTTTACTAATGACACAACCCATGTTTGTTTACGTGTAAACATATTTTTTTCGACCTTTTACTGCACAAAAAATCAGTAATTCCTAAAATTTTAAGAAAATATTTTTTCTACTCCTTTAATTTTTTTAAGCCTAATCAATACCTGCTTTGCATTTATTTTGTTTTAGATTTTATCCCACTTTCAAAGGAGAAGTACGCAGATGTAAACCATTTGACGAAATTTTGTTCCACACTGATTAGATGTTCTATCAGTCAATTCGTCATAAGGAATAATTAATGTACAGCAATTAATGTCTCATAATGTAATTAATGGTTAATTGCAATTTTTAATAACTTAAAAGTTATGTAAAAATGTAGGCGATGACCACATAAAACATAACTATACCTTTTCACCTACTACCTCAAAATGTTTTTGCATTTCATTGCATTTAACAATTCTTTTACTCGTTTGAGTTAATTTCAGAACTTGATATTCACACCACGTGCACAAAGCACATTATTGTTACTACAGAATTAAAATGTATTCATAATTGATTTCATACATCATCGTTTAGAGTACTCAAACTTTAAAAATCGTATCCTGCAAAGCTTTGATTTATTGACATTCCGCCTTCTTCCCCTGTACCGCTGGACATTTTTTCGCATTTTACGATTTTTTAACATGATTGAGTTAATTTCAGAACTTGATATTCACACCACGTGTACAAAACACATTATTCTTACTGTAGAATGAAAATGTATTCATAATTGGTTTCATACATCTGCGTTTAGAGTACTCAAACTTTAAAAATAGTTTCCTGCAAAACTTTGATTTACTGACATTCCGCCTTCTTCCCCTGTACCCTTCATGTATTATCAAAGAGCATATGAAACATCAAAAGAATAATTTCAACCTCAAAGAAGAAGCTTTAAGAGTAAACAAGTTGTGGCTCCTGATACTAAGAAGATGCACGGTGCAGCCTTTCCATGGGAAGAGGAAGATGGACCTTACAGAAAACTGCGCGCCAAACAGTGCCCAAGGTATAAATATGGGAGGAACACAGAACCAGAGCTCGGTCTGTTAACAGCCATCTAGACGGTTCCAGCAGTGCCTCTGAGGATGCTCACCGCAGTTGTGAGCGAAATGTCAGGTCGTAAAAACCTAGGACCACGGCATAACAGCCTGGACATTGTAGACCATAATTTTACTCTTTGTTTATTATTTTGACATCATCTGAAGTGCCATAGAGCTTGCATTTGTTCGTAATTACTTATTAAGCATTTTTACTTGAATGTGGGTAGGTAGAAATGTCTTTCAATTACTTTTCCACTCATAAACCTCGTGTTTGATATTGACCAAGTTAATAATGTTTAGCAATTCCTTGGATGTAGACCAATCACGATTGTTTATCTTATAATATCCTTCCTCGGTTTACAAGGATGCAATTTTATCTGATAAAACATCAGCTCATTACTGGATACATAAGGCATCACGCATCAGTATGTGATGATTAATATGTCACATGCTGCCATTGAGCAGAATTAAAACATTATTTTATACAATATAACTTGTTTGGAAATTGAAATAATATAAATGTCCATTGATTAAAAACACAATTTAAATTCCTTGCAAGCCACTTCATGTGCTTCTATAGCGTTTTGATATAAGCAACTACCACAACGCCCTCCATCTTGTGATGAGTAGCATTGATTGGTAGCATTGGTAACTTGGATTGACTCATCGAATCGATTCATGGACTGTTTATTCATCTAGTATGCCAATCAAAAATAGTATGACTTTAATTTATCACCAAAAAATTTACACAGAATGACATGAAATAGCCAGCCAGAAGAAGTGAATAGGGTTGGCAGAACAAGGCTACCTATGAACCAATGCAATAATTATCATTATCTTGGAGAATTGAATATGAAATAAATAATAAACATGAAAAAATTATTATGAATATTAAACAATGTTAAACAAGGGTTTACATAACTTAACAATGATCCTATTGCACCTACATTTGGACATCTCAATATGTTAATTCAGAATTCTCAGAAATGCTATTCCATTGTACTAATGATGTACAATAGATGAACTGCTGCTTGGGTTCAAGGGCAGTGCATATTCAGAATGTATATTCTGAACAAGCCAGTAAAGTATGGACTGAAATATGCAGGGTGTTAAAGAATAACACCAAAATATTTTACCTGTGTATGGAGGGGACATAGACAAGCAACTTTTATTAGGAGATTTTTGCTCTATGGATTCAGTTCTTCCTGCTATAACATAAAATCTCCCAAGGGAATGCCCGCTACTGACTTCTGATATTTGAAATGATGTGAAACAAAGGAACAGTGAATATAGTGTAGTGGTTGGGGAAAATTGTGAAAAAAATGACAATTGATATCTTCCAACACTAGAAAAATAACACTTTTGGAATTTCATTGTTGTCAAAGTTATGAATACAATATGATAGTATACTGGGATTTATTATGTGATGTGATGTGATGTGATGTGATGTGATGTAACTTGATGTGATGTGAATTACTATGCTAAATAAACTTTTGGGTTAATTAGCTATTCATTTGAAAATTATTGACTTATTTTCGAAACAGTGCATTACATTGCATTTGTGTTGCAGTGACTCAAATGTGTGCCCAGAAAACCCCCTTAAAATGATGGTGTAAGAATAATGCTTTGTTAATTAAACATTTAGGAGTCAATTTGCTTGAATAATGATTAAAATTCACATTGTGTAAGTCTTTTCATTGTTAAAAGTCCCTTAACTCTGAGCGGTCATCTAGACCTCACATCCATATTAATGTAACAGAATAATCACACCCATGGTTAAGGGTTAATGCATTCTATCCCCATATCATACCATGTATTTCTTGATTGGGTCTAGGGTTCCATTTTCCAAGTTGACTCAGAAAACAACTCCCTGATACAAAAATTTGAAACCATTGTTTAAATTTTAGTAAGTGATTGACAGACATGTGATTAGGGTTAATTCTTGAATTAAACTGAACTCAGAACTAATTTACATGTGGAATTCATTGCCTTTGTTTTAGGTACAAATGTGAGTGTGTGAAGGGCACTAAGGGTGACAACTGTGAAATAAACCTCAATGAATGTGCACCAGATCCCTGCAAGGAAGGTACTTGTATAGATGAGATTGGAAGCTACAGCTGTGATTGTGACCCTGGATTTGAAGGACAAAATTGTACCGAGGACATAGATGAATGCAAACGCTATGAACCATGTGTCCATGGAACATGTGTAGATCTACGTGCAGATTATATGTGTGAATGCCACCCCAACTATGGAGGCAAAAACTGCTCAGTTGAACTCACAGGTTGTTTAGTTAGTGCCTGCATGAACAATGGTACTTGTAAACCATATTTAGAGAATGAAACTGAACAGAAGTTCAACTGCTCTTGCCCTAATGGATTCTATGGACAAACTTGTGAACAGGTAATTATAATATAGTTTTACTGTATCTCCTGGACAAGATAAAATTTCAGCATGCCTACCTTGTTTTTAGTGAAATCATGCAGAAATATTTCTGATAACATGATTGTTCATACATACGAGCCTGCATTTTTATTTTTTGGAAAATCAGCATTATTTCCCAAGGATTTCTTGTTATTTTGTAAGGATTTCATGTTATTTTTTAACAGATCTAATTATTTTTTAGAAGATGTCCGAGTAATTTTTACAGTTTTTTTGAGACTGTGATAATATTTTAAGGAATTTAGGATTTTTTATAGGTTTTTCAAGATGTTATGATCACGGAAAAAATTATTGCATGTAGATAAATTATCAAAGGAAAATATTGAACTTTTATTACAGAAGAAATATTTTTAATCATATCAAGTAACTAAAATAGGTACGGTGCATCAAAGAAAATTCCAGTGTGTACTTTAATTTGCTCAGCAGTGGAAGTTGGCTGGCAACTGCCAGGTAGTGTCAGGGAGGATATTCACTGTTAATATTGGTACACCAAAATGACTGAAAAGTTCATGTATGGCAGTGGAAAAAACTTTTAAATTTTTAAAGATAAAACCAACTGAACATTGCAATTTTGTGCTCTTATTTACAAGAATTTTAAAATTTTAACAGATTCATGTTAATGTCAGATTTTGTGTTATTTTTCAAAAAATACACCTTATTTTTCAGTTTATTAACATACATAATGTTTATAAGTACCTTCCCAAGCACTTTGGGATATGTTTAATGAAAGTATTTTATTGCAAATATCTGATTTTTTAAATATTTAAATGTTCTAATAGTTATTTATGATAACATTTTAAGTGTGATTTTTTTAGAATGAGTGTGGAGATAAGAAGTGAGGTGAATTTCAAAATATAGAGGTTTGATTGTAATGGCCATCTGAATGACCATCATCAATTGCATTTTAGATTATAATGTAAAGTTTTCATAGCCCTCTGAACATAAGATCATGAATTACATTTATTTTACTTTTCGGTGCATAAACTGAATAGCGTGCATAAATAGAGAGCTTGATTTCCTTGGGCACTTGAGTTTGAAAGGCTTACCTTAGACACTAACAGAATTACCCAGATTGAAACTTCACATGCTATTGCAGAAAACTGTTTTGTTGCTGGCAGAAGAACAATTTGTATCTATACTAATGGAGCAAAAATTTCAACTGTTAAATATTGTGGTGAATATATTGGATTAAAATGCATACTGTTTTGTAAACTAGAAAAGTTTATGAATTATTAAAACAAATTTTTATTTATTTTGTAATAACAAAAACAACTTCCTCAACTTTTATGGGCTGCCACCACTATAGTGGTAAACAGAGTTGGACTGTACAAGGTTATGAATGTACATTTTAAAATAGAAAAACAAGAACTACAAAAATAAAACAAACAGTTATAAATGCTTAGCAAGGATTGTAATTGACCTGCACAGTATCGATAGAACTACATGTACTGTAGTGTGTTTTTTTTTTCTTTCTTTGCTCATTAGTGATTTTAGAAATTTCATCAAATACTTCAGTGCTAGTAACAATTTGTTGTATTTATGATTTATCTTAAGGATAAAAGTTGCATTTACATAGACTTTCAATATGAAGGACAGTACCTGAGAACTTGCATTAATACTTCCAGTACAGTGTTAACCCTTTCACTGCTACAGCCATATATATCTGTCAGCATGCATCACTGCTGTGATGGAACATGCACCCCCAGGGTTGCATAAAGCAGTCTAAACTTTAAGAAGTACTTGCTGTGCTCTTGATTCGGACAAAACTGCCAAATTATTTGCGATTGTTTGTCCATTTATGATTACAAAAGAAATTTGCAAATTAATTGAGCACCACCAGTTTGCACAGTGAATAATATGTTATTATCGCCTCACTCATAACGTTGACGGGCGGCTCGCTTTGTTCTCATATTACAATGCTTGTTGTTACTGTAAAAGGTTTTCTCAAAAGAAACCGCTGACTGAATTCGTGTTGCCAATTCTCTCATTGCTCAATGGCATTGCCACGTAAGTGTTTTGCTGCTTCTACATCTTCCCGCTCTGTTTACTAACACTGTGCAGTGTGGCAACTACTCCAAGCGGCGGCGACTTCTTTGATGTTAACTGTCAACGAATTGAGCGAGGCTATAATAGCAGTGAAAAGGTTAATTTATGTATTTTTTGGTCACCACATGATGAATTACCAGGTGTGCTAGATGCATGGTTTTTCTAGAATATCATGTAATTTTTCATTTGTGTTCCACATTCAAACGGTATGCCATTGTTCTGATGTCGAAAATCAGGAATTAAGAATTGTGTATTTAAATCAAGCTCTTAAAATATCAACTGTAAGATAATCTTTATTATTTATTGTTTAATTCATCCACTTGATCATTAAAAAAGATATATGGGACAGGTCATAATAGAGGAATATACAGTAAATTTAAGGTGCATTAGAAATTAGAATACAAAACAAATGAAATACAATAAAAATTAAATACAACACAAATGAAGTACTAAAAAGATAATATTAATTACAGTAGGAACTTTACCTAGGTGATCTTATATTACAGATAATTTTCTTACATCAACCAATAATTATGATTAAGACTAAGTATGGAGTTGCATAGTTAAAATGTTGAGTTTAAGTAATCTTTAATACTAAGGAACTGTCCAGTCAGAAGAATATATTTTAATTTTCAATTAAAAGTTTTGAATTTGCTATTTCTGATGACAATTTACTATACACAATAATTCCCGTGTGAGAAAAGCTAAGTAAGCTTTTGTTAAGTCTATGACAATCCAAGTGTAAGCTATAAAATTTTCTTGTGTGATAATTATACAGGGTCCGCCAGAAAAATGTATACACACTTTAAGGAACGAAACTATTTATTAGGTTTGTTTCTTTAATTTAAATACTAATCAAACATCTACCGGTAGCACTTTCTTAGTTCAGTGGTTACATTAGATGTTCAAAATGTTGGCCGTTGGCGGCCAGACACATTACTGAACGATGAGCGGTCGCCGCAGCTACGTCGGTCAGTGTTTCAAGGGAGAACGCAGCACATGCCGCTGTAATCTCCTGGCGAAGTTCCTCCAACGTGCGTGGCTTACGTCAATAGACTTGATCTTTCACGGTTCCCCATAAATAAAAGTCCATAGGGGTTAATTCTGGCGACCGTGGAGGGAACTCAATGGGCCCTCTTCGTCCAATCAGGATCGTCATCATTAATCACATGCAGTAATCGTGGAATGTAAGGTTTCCACTTAGCACCTTTCAGAATTCGTTGTACACTTGTACTGCTAATCACCACTTCACGCGCACATTGCGTAGCAGACTTTTGTGGAGAAGTAACAAACTTTTCCAACGCGAAATCCGACGAAGCAGGACTTGTAGCTGTACACGGTCTTCCTGATCTTCCTTTATGAATATCACAAATCGTTCCATCAGCCTCAAACTTGCCAATAATGCGTTTAATTGCTAGGCGGGTTGGGGGTTCTGATTCAAACTCCCACCTCCACTGACGCTGCACTTCAGCGGCATTATCAAACCTGATAAACCACTTCAGAATGCATTTTCGCTGCTCGAACGTTAAGCATGCTCCAGCCATTTTGTTTTGTCACTATCGTGTTGAAAGTAACGACATGTGTTGAGCGTAAGACCATACTACAACATACTGGTAATATACTGGTAATATCCCGATACAATATCCCGATACAGTCTGACAAAGAGTGTATACATTTTTCTGGCGGACTCTGTATATCTCAGAATTTAGACGAAATTCAGTTTTATTTTTATGGATGAAGAATAATGTTTGAAATATATATATATATAAGAATAGTACAGGTAAGATTCCTATTTTTCCAAAGAGCTCTTTGGTTGGTGTTCTTATGGGTAAATGAAAAATTGTTTTTAGTATCCGCTCCTGAAATTTAAATATCTCCAAAAGCTGATTGCTGATTGCAGCTGATTGCTGATTGCATATTATGCAATCTGCTTTAGGAGATGAGCCCTAGAAGGGGATCCCATATCTGATTAAAGATTCAACACAGGAATAGCAGAATATTCTCAATACTTGTATGGATCAGGTATTACACATAACGTGAAAAGCAAATAAAAGTTTACAGAGGTATTTACTAAGCTCAGAAATGTGCTTTTCCCAGGAAAGTTCTGAGTCAATCCAAACTCCGAGAAATTTAGTCTCAGTTTTAAAAGCTAAAGCAGTATAGTTAATTTGCACAAGTAAGTTATTGTTTTGTGTCTGAGAATTGAAGTGAAGGTATATACATTTGCCGACATTAATTAATAGCATATTTTCTTTAAGCCAATGTTCAATGTTATTATTAGATTCATTTACTTCAATTTGAAGTAAATTAATATCAGTGCAGTTGAGTATGAGATTTGTGTCATCTATGAACATGATAGTTTGTTCATGAGGTATATTAATTGGAAGATCGTTAATGAAAATTATAAATAGTATTGGGCCATGGACTGAGCCTTGGGGCACCCCATGTTCAACGTTTGACTGAACTGATTCTATTTCTACAAACTGTTTTCTGTGGTTCAAATAAGAAACAAACCACTTATTCGCGAGTCCCCTTATTCCTAAATAATTTGGTTTAGTTAGAAGAATTTTTTATTAACAATGTCAAAGGTTTTAGTCAAATCTTAAAGTAGGCCGATTGAGTGATCTCCTTTGTTTTTAGCTTCTAGTACATACTATAAAAGCCAAATATGGCATTGCTAATGGATTTACCTTTCCTGAAGCCAAACTGAGACCTCATGCAGTAACAGACGAACAGTCTGCATCGTGCAAACCTCATTTTATTGACTTAGGCATCCTAACAGTAACTAGTTTGTACATACTAAGTGCGCTTTTATATATTAAAGGAAATATAAAGAACCTTAACCTGAGAAATGACTATCACGAACATAATACCAGGCTTAAAGACGCTCTGGATATTCCCTCTTACAGATTAACTACAACACAAAAACACTACACCTATACTGGCATAACCTTATAAAACAAACTACCACTCAAATTAAAAACTGTGAACACTAAAACATTTAAAAAAGTAGTTACCAAATGGCTTAAAAAGAAAGCATTCTATGACATCACAGAGTTCCTTGAATGCAGTACTGATGATATTTGAAGACTAGTAGTATAGGAAACAATAAACTGTAAATATTTGTTAACCGTATGCATTACCTTATCTATTATCATGTATTTGTTATGATAGTTTGTAAGTAGACTTAGAATAGCATTTATACTGACGAAACCAACATCTTTATGTAAAGATCTAATGGTGAATAAAGCTTATTCTTATTCTATTCTTATTCTTAGTCAGTACTCTGGATATTTACAAAAAAAATCTTGATGTATCTGCATTTCAACAGTTGAGCAGATCTTGGATAGTTCCCAAAACACAAGTTAAATTTGTCCCACGTTGCAAGTTTAACTTGAGACAATATAAGTTCAAACTTTGAAAAGAAAAGCTCTATATTATAAATGGTTTGGAACTTAACACAGTGAAGTGAATCAATATTTTATTAATTTGAGTTAATTAAGACACTTTAACTTCACTTACCAATCATTTGGTAGAATGCATTTCACAGATCATTCGCCTGTATCATCAACTATATGTACATGTGATAGAAGAAAACCTCAGTTCAGTTAAATGAATTTGCTATCAATTTATTTATTGTTACTTCCCAATATGAAGAGTTAAGAAATGGAGTTAAGAACATTTATTAACTGCTAATTCATTCTTCTGTTATAATAATACGAGTTTTCTTAACAGAGAGATAGACATGGTTAATGTTTCTTGCAGAACTGTTTTAATTTGTCAGATGCTTCTGAAAACCTGCATTACATTAATATTAATATACTTATTACTATTATGCATTATATTAATATACTTTAAACATTCAAGTTATGATTCTGAAAATACCATAATCAAATTTAAAAAAAATGTAAAGCTAAATTTAGTTTCAACTGAAATTCATTGTCAAACGGATGCCTGTCTTCCGATATCAAGCTTCACATATCAATCAATATAGCCTACCGTTCCTACTCCTTCCTGAAATCTGGCATTTTTGTGAATTACATGGCCTTAAATGTCTGCAATACACCACAGGAATTGAGATGTTTCATTTTAAATGTGCTAATTGTGTGGAAAATAGCTTGGCATGATTGCTGGGTCTGGATTTGTCATCTCATGTCATAAAGACTGTTACAAAATAAAAAAAAACCAAGCAAGGTGGCCAAGATGGTAACGTCTTGGACTCGCATTCGGGAGGTCCCAGGTTCAAATCCCGTGGCCAGCCAATTTGACATGGGTTTTTCATGGTTTCCCCAGTTGTAGGGGCAATTGCCGATTTGAATATTTACATATCATGAGTCATCATCCTGTAGCCATTTCACCTGTATCATATCCATTTAAATTAATATCAGTTGAAATTTGCTCCATTAAAAAGTACACCGACAATGGGAACTGTTGATGGGCAGTAGTTCCATGGCCTACCCTACTGTACAGACACAGATCTTGAACTCCTGATATAGCCTCAAAGCTAAAAGGAGTATAAACACAGCTAAAAGAAATCATAAAATAACAAATAGAAATCATGCTTTTTATAGTGTTTTTAGTTTCGCTTTTCTCCACAGTAAGAAACAATGTCAAATATATTTTAAAACTAGGTGGACATCAAATCAAATGTTATCTGGTCACATAGATTTTTTGCAAATTGTAATATGCATAATTTATTGCAGATCACTACAATGTCTTTAAATAGCTCATCCAAAATCCTTGTTCGAACAAACCGAGATGAGGGTTATGACATTCAGTTCCGATTCAAGACAACTCTACCTAATGGGCTACTTGCTATTGGAGAGGGAGGCACATATTACATCCTAGATCTTGCCAATGGGAAGTTGAACTTGCGATCTAGTTTGCTCAATAAATGGGAGGGAGTATTCATTGGCTCAAATCTAACCAACAGTGAGTGGCAGAAGGTAAGTTTTGACTGAATGTATCCAAGAATAATGATCGTTTATACACAACCAATGAAAAATTAACACATTTTAAAATTCATTTGTTTAATCTGTGACTGATTTATGAGATTAATGATGATTGAGAAAATAATTCATAAGCAACTCTGACAATTTATTGGTAATAAAAGCAAGTCACTTTTTATCACATATGAATATTATTAGGCCTACATAACTGTTCTACTCTTCAAATATACTCTACTTCCCATTACCATAAAATATAGCAACTGAAAGTTTTGCAGACTGTTACTTTGTTGGTTAATTCTTACATAAATATTACCAAGTGAAAATGTTTCCACATTTTTCAATTTCAGTAACAAGCAAGAATGACTTTTCTTTACCAAAAAGATAAATAAGCATTCAGGTCTGTAGTAATAAGTATTAAATTTAATTTAATTTCAATATTCTTGTTTAGTAAATTCTACTCTACATTTACCTGAGTAGTATTGAGACTCATGTCCTCAAAACAAGAGTATTATAACATTAAAAGTTCAACAGAACTTTAGTTTCTGTGACATTCGAGGGAAATATTATACCAGCCATTAGAGATTTATCAACAAAGCTGACAACTGTGTGATAAAAACTCTGATTTGTTGGTGAAATTCAAATATATTAACCCCTGAAGCTGGACATTTGAATGCCACTGACCCGACTCTGGGATTACCTGCCTCCGGTAATTAATTGCTACATGCAGCTATACCACAAATTTTACCTTGTAACTTGTAATTAGTGCTATATAAATATATAAGTTTTCAAGTGTGTGATCTGTTTTTGAAGAGGTATCAATACAACATTCCATTTGGCAGTCAGGACAGCAATAAGCACCCTGTCTCCTTTCATTTCTTGTTTCTTGCTTTTTCCCCATGGCGGTATTTTTTCCATGAAATGTCTCTCTGTGACAGGTTTCGGAGAAGATTTATTGCAGGCTGACCTTGTCTGTGTGTGTTTACCGCCCTGCTATATCTAATGAAAAGGGAAGCAATTAGCAGGAGTGTGAGCAAGTGGTTTGCCTATTTAAACCAAGAATTTCTTCTGTATTACCCCCTCTTATTTACAGTTAAAAACTGTGGCACTACATCCCTGAAGGGACTAGGTCTACCACCCAACTGCTGCATCATTTTCAATAGGCAGATGGCAGGATTGGGGGGCATGTGGTCAGCATGCCGACACCCACAGCCGTTAATTGTCGTTTCCATGACCAGAGCCACTACTTCTCTATCAAGTAGCTCCTCAGTTTGTATCATGAGGCTGAGTGCACCCTGTTCCAGACCTCCCTACCTCAGAAAACTCCAAGGAGGTACCAGGGGTCAAACACGGGCTTGCAGATCGCCAGCGATGCTAACCATGAGACCTTGTAGGTGGTCTCATATTTACAGTTAGCAGAACAAAAGCTATTTCTACTCATGGAGTGAGGATCTGGATTCATCCGTGTGCAAACAGTTCCAAATTTTGTCAATGCATGACTCAGATATGTGAGTTACTGGCATGCTCAAAGCATTCTTAGAACGTTAAACTGACCCAGACGAAGTGCTCATGTGCTGCCTCCTTAGCACATCAACCAGCTCTAATGGTTAATGGAGGTGTGGTCTCCAAAATCAACCTCTGTGGTGCATGTCTGCCTATGGTTCCAAGGTTTGTGGGTTCAAACTTGGCTGAGATCAATGGATTTTTTAGAAAGTAAAAAATCTGGGCTCAAAGTACTCCTCTAGAGACTGTAAACCATGGGTGTCATGATGTAGATTTACTGCTCATTAGTAGACTGTTGTACTTCTTAGGCCCGGTTGCATAAAAGCTCCAGATATCTTCTAGACAGCTAATGGCTCTATAGATTTTATACACTCTATAAACACCTTCCGTTTCCGAAAGCAAATACGATCGGCAAATAGCGATACGTCAGATAAATGAGTTGAGCACTTTGTCAATAGATGGAGACACGGTGCTTACTCTAATATCAAGTTGGCCGTGATTGAATAGCAACCAATCGGAGCGCTTCTTGCTATTCTATCAAAATGGCTGAATTATCTTTCTGCTTTTCCTTGTCTGCTGTTTCTCTGCTAAAATGAATGTAGAACGTGAGATAAACTACGGTAATTTCGATTTCGAGACTTGTGCATTAGAGAAAAATGTCACCCATCACAATCTGACAACATAATGCGTAAAACGTAACACATTAATTAAGTTATAGCTAATTTACCACAGAAAGGAATGCTTCGATGGTTGTTCCCATTTCTAATGATGGGCAATTTAACACTGAAAAAGGCATGCTTGAAGCTGTTCCTTATTTAATATGATGGCCTATTTATCCATAGGTAATTGCTTTGACAGCCTGATTCTTTCCGAAACTCAATATCGTCAAAGATCTAATTCTTTCAGGGAATACTTTTTGCTTTACACATCTCTAGGCCTATTTATTGCCTCAGGATGAAGATGACGAGAAAGATGATGATTATGTATTAATATTCGTGCTGTAAACTGGCAATATTTTCTTCATAAAGTGTTGCATCAGAAAATAAAATTAATATACTTAAGCTACATTTTTTCCGAATCTGAATATCATCGTAGGCTACTTCTTGAAAGGATTGCTGTATTTCTTTCAGGGAATATTTACTTCTGTATAGATCTAGGCCTTATACGATCTGGCATTGAAGATGACCAGCAAGAAAATAATATTCGCGATGTTTTCTTAAAATATTAACTTACAACAGAAAATGAAATTAATACAAATAAACGATGGATACATTAATAGCCTAGGCTAAAACAAAGATCATCTAACCGATAATATACAATTTTTCTAGTACAGTATTATGAATTATTTCACACACAAATTAATAACCAATGCCAGCTTCATTACTACTTTTAATTTTAATACCATAACAAGCTAGTAACATAATGTAAGATTAAATGCTAACATAATAACGAAACATACATCAACATAAATATTTCGCATTTCCGCCATGTTGCGTGTTTATCTACCGTTTCGCCAGATATCTAGTGATTTATGGTGCGATAGTTTGTAGGGCGTTCTATCGAACGATTAGCCGCCATCGAACGTTTCAGAAACGCTTACGGATTGAATAATGCCATCTAGTAGATATCTTACGTTTCGGAAACCCGGCGTTAGTCTAATATCCTTCTAGAGGGTATTAGAGTTGATAAGCCTACTATCTATCACTATGCCCTCTACAGGGAAACAAGCATAACTAATTTCATATTTAGTAATAAACCTCCCCTAGAAGGCCTTATGTACAGTCGGTCAAATAAAAAACGTCGGGACTCGTATGCAGTTAAAATTAAAGTTTTAACGCATTAGTTCACAAGTTTCCTATAAAAACATAAAATACAGGTCATTTTCGGAGCATATGAGGCCATGCGACAGGAGGGAAAAAATGAACAACGAGGGAAAAATGAACAACGCGGAAAGCGCAACACACGATATTCAACTTAATGTATTGTCATAATTCATTTTGCTTTGTGTCATCGCCACATACAAATGCTAAAGTGAGAGAAAGTGTAGTTAGGGCTGTAATTGACCTGCGTTTTTCGGCCTCTGAAGCAGCGAGAAGGTTCCCTATTTATGAAAGAGCAGCTCAGAAGTAGGAACATCACTATAATGCGACCGGAAGTTTTCATAGGAAATGTGGATCTGCAGAAGGCCGCGTATTCCGATGCTAGATTGGTTGCAGAAGTTGAGCGTAAGTTATTGATTTTGCACTACAAGTACCGGTATTATAAAATAAAATCTTTAAAAAATGCTCCTTGAATAAACATATTCCTCGCGAATCTATTAATTATTAATATTATAAAAATTTGCAACCAAGAATATGGCGGATTTGAGGCATATAGCCATAGCCTTCTATACATGTTTGTTTTGGAACAAAACTGACTAAATAATCAAGAAAATACATGGATAGACAAGAGGCATGTGTGAACCTAACCTTAAGTCTTCCTGAACATATGCTCGTTCATGATACTTTATAAAATAACGCCCGACGTTTTTTATTTCACCGACTGTACCACCCTGGAATGAAGAGGATATACAACAACATGTTCGTAGATTGTATATTAAACTTTAACGCATTTAACTTCACATAATTATTATAAGTAAAAATTTACCAAATTAGAATGCTATGTTTCAATGGATTCCCCATCATCATCAGCTGAGATCTACTGACAAGTTTGCTTCTATGTCCACAGAGTAATATTAGGTTGTCATCCTGGCAGAAGTCACTAACTCCAAAAATGGCCATTTTGAGTTATACTGTTATACACTAAAACATTGATGAAAGGAAGCTTTATAAGCAGGTAGAACTCACTAATTATTATCCCAAACCATTTCCATGTACTAATACTTTTATTTTCACTAGTCCATGTATGCAATGGTTTATTCAAACTTTAAGGGCCTTGTT
The DNA here is from genome assembly GCA_964059195.1 of Ectobius pallidus. Taxonomy (NCBI): domain Eukaryota; kingdom Metazoa; phylum Arthropoda; class Insecta; order Blattodea; family Ectobiidae; genus Ectobius; species Ectobius pallidus. The sequence goes on along the minus strand of CAXKWD010000003.1, from coordinate 143,439,163 downwards.
CACCAACACGGATAAAATTTCGCAGTATTGTAGATAATAAAATCCATGTAATCCATTATCTCAAATAGTAAACCTTCCGCGTTTCACCACATAGTTTGTCACCTTGGTTTTCAAAAACTTGGTTTTTGTGTACTACTTATCTGACCCCTAAAATTTTCATAAGAGAAATCAACGTCATCTGGTGGGTGTTGTGTGAAACAGCAGGGAAAAAATTACTATTGGCTTGTATCTGGCGCTAAATGTACACATTGCCATAGCAACAGGAAAGTTTCCCCTCATGCTGTCTCTCGCTAGTAATTCTACAAATGGTCACTAGATGTCTTACTGTTTTATGGGGGCATGGCGCATAGCAGATAATTTTGTTTTACCCATGAATCGTGTACAGAAATTAATGTCATCATAGATGTCAAAGTACGACGTATGTTCCTTTATCCATCTAGGGTGCCTTATTCTGTGCTGTGCTTCATATTCCTCGTCATTGTCATCATTTCTCATGTTGATCAGATGTTCCAATCACCTACACGCCATCTTGATGTCGTAATTAGCTTGGTTTATCCTGTTTTGCTGGCCAATATTTCACCGGTTAAGCATTAGGTGGAGATTATAGAAAAACCAAGTTACTGTAGTGGGTGAAATGCAAAATGAACAATATTGCAGCTTTTCAGTCTAAAAACCAGGATCAGACAGATTATCGGCGTTAGTGACCACAGCCCTAAAACTCCTGAATCTCAAAACTAAGATTTTGGACTTCATGTCTTCTGCTGGAACAATGATAATTATGTGTCTTTAATTTTTTTCATATCTGTAACATAAACTCTTTGTGTGCACTAATTGAAGATTACTTTTATGCCGCAGGTATTTGTAGCAATAAATTCTTCACACCTTGTGCTTGCTGCAAATGATGAGCAAACTATTTATCCAATCAACCCAATCAACGATTCAGGCAATACAACACACACAAGCTTTCCCATGACACATTTGGGTGAATGTCCCAAAGACCTGAAAGCTTTAATGCATGGCCCAACTTTTTTCACTGGCTGCATGGAGGATGTTGTGATTAATGGACAGTGGGTGTTACCAGAACATAACTATAAAGAAGTACCTGGTTCCACTTTACGACCAGTTGAACCAGAGGGTGTTGAAACAGGATGTCCCAGGACAGACCAGTGTAAACCAAATCCTTGTCATAATGGTGGTATTTGCACTGACCTCTGGAGGAACTTCAGTTGTGCTTGTGAACGACCCTACCTTGGTCACACCTGTCAATACAGTAAGTTAACTTGTCTTCTAGTAGTTCTTAACATAACTTTCTATTGCTGTTGCTTTAATCAGTGTTAATGTTTTGAGTGTATTTTACTGTATAATTCTATACTATGTTATAGACTGCACAGTTTTATACTTAGAAGCAGTGGCAAAATGTGATACTAATATTTGAGTAATATGAGTAGAGGTACCTGTTCATTTTTACAAAATGCAAAATTTTTCTTGTAAAATCACAAAAAGGGCGAAAATGCACAAATGATTAACCTTTCAGAAAAATCATGAAATAACTGTTGAATTGTAAGATTGTAAAAATCGAACACAACCCCATAAAGAGGAAAATTTTGGAGGCGATGAACATCATTGGTAACCAGGAGAGTTTGAATAGGTACAACGGGGACCTTGGAGATGAATGGTTTAGTTTGGTCAAGAACTTTAAAAACAGAAAGCGCATGTTAAGATTTCCCTCGCCCCCTGCGATTGATTGTCTGGACTCTGTTTGCAACTTCCCTGAAGATTGGGTTAAAAGATTTGGTACAACAACGGGTTTCCAAGTTAACGTTCCTGACGATCCAGTAAGCTGTGAAACTGACGATTCGGCTTTATGAACGTGGGTCGCTGCTGAGGATACTCCTCCTCAGGTTTGCTGACGTCTGGTGACCTTAATCAGTGTAGAGCAATAGGAGGACTTCCATTCCTTCTGTTTAGTGTTCCTGAAGAAGGCCTAGTGGGTGGGCCAAAACGTCAAGTTTTTAAATAGGTATTGTGATATCCATTGTGGGTTTAATTTTAAACTGTGATGTGTTTTGAAGTTTTAACTTACGTATTTCATGAGGACTGGTCTAGGAAAATCACATCAGATGAAAGCATAAATCCAGGACAGCAGGAATGCAACAGACCTGTAGACATTGTTGGGTTTGTGTTTTAAGGAGAGTAGGGAAAGAAGAGCAGTTTTTCATTTGAAACTGCCTTGGGGAGCGAGTTCAAAAATTCTTGTGCAGTCCATGAGACCACACCTGGTGAGTCAAAAGATAACTGTTTACTTCTGTATTTTGTTGCACATTTCATGTAGTTCATCTCTATATATATAAGAGGCTTTGTCCTGACTGACTGACTGACTGACTGACTGACAGGAATCAACATAGAGCCTAAACTATAATAGGTCGAGTCTTGGAATTTTGACAGTACCTTCGTTTCATAATGTAGGTGCTCACTAAGAAAGGATTTTGAAAAATTTTGATTTTAAATGCTAAAAATCAAATGTTTTTGAGAATACTTAATCCCTTTTTACACAGAATTATCGAATCCAAATCACATTTGACATTAACACATATTGTTGCCAGTGGGTCTCAGATGAGTTTGGAAAAAATGAGACTAGAATTTGGCAAATTAGAGAACTATCAATATCCACGAAAATAATGCAGTCACATAACTTTCTTTACCCTGGACATAGAGAAAACAATACGAGGTATGGTAATATATCGGATCGCAGGATTTTGGAGAGGGATATTACATTTCTGTTTAATTTCATTCCGAAAACGGTTTTATGGTAACATGAGAATGAGAAATAGTTATTCCGCAAAGACAATACAATCTTATGTTACCGGAATTTGTGTTTCTTCTTATTTGAACCCCTACCCGGCTTGCTGTGTACAAGCGATGGGATACAAAATTCGGTATAGGATAATTTCCATGCTTGAGAAAATTTATTGTGATCACAGGTATAGATATAATTCATTAAAATACGTTATGTTCAGGTACTGTGGGCCATGCGATATCATTGTTGCATGTTATACACAGCGTAGCGTGAAACAAATATCCTATTCGGAATGTATACTCAAAGGATTCCACTTTATTTATTGATTTGTTGCGTTACACAAAACAATTATGGAACAGAAAAGAGCTGCAGGGGATTGGCCGTCTCCAGATTCAAGATCATGTGAGGTTAAAAAGCGACGTGTGAGGTATAGTAGTGCAATACGCAAACAGTAATTAAAATCGGCTAAGAAAACATTTTTGGAAAAAAATCCCAATGCGCATCAGATTGCTAATACTAATTATCAGAAAAAATTATGCAATTCCTACAATTTATGTAAAAACGATGTCAATGTTAATAAATATGTTTTAATTATTTTTCTGTTAAATAAATTATTTTAACAAATCATCCCGCAGTTGAGTAAATAATCGCGGGCGAAGCCGCAGGCACCTGCTAGTTCACAATATTCCACAAGAGAACAACAATATTAATTATTATACCAATCTGTCAGGTAGGCAACATCATACAATGTGTTCCCCATGACGTCCGCCTTCTCCTTTGACTAGGTGAATTTTGAACAAATCTTTTCTGACGCTGCCGTTGGCTGGAACTTACCAACTGCTCCGGCCTAGGCCCTTCCACCTTCTCTCTCTACCAGTTTCCCAGAAGATGGACTCAGAGATGGAGTGCGAAAGCTCGGAGTTTTTTAAAACCTCGACTCGGCTGTTAGCCCGTGAAGAACTTTTACTTAGTATTCGCCGAGAAAAGTTAAAACCATTTATAACATCATACAATGCTTAAATAATGTTAGCAGAATAATAGGCCCATCATTTCATGATAGCGATTTTACTGAACTTCGCAGCGGTCAATAGACTGGGGAACAGGATTTGGTAGGGCGGATTTATTGTGTGAAAGTACTTACTTCGATACCCCGTCACTATTGTTCTTCTTTGACGCACCACTTCCCTTGACTAATATGCTCAGCGGAGAAACATGAATCATCTCAGGGTTCTTGTTTTATGTATACTTACTTCTTACAAATGACAACACCTTATTTATCAGTTCACTATTGTTTTATTTGTACTTTATTATTACTTGTGAGTTTTGGTTGGGAGAATGTATGTGTTATTCCAAACACCAGTTGTATGTTACATTACATACAATACTTACGTGATAACTGAATCACTTTTCTGTCACTAATATAAATAGACTCACATGGCGTTATCAATACGACTTTCAGACTTTTCAGACTTTGTGGGATAAGTAGACTGCAAGGCATATTCGCGAGCACGGAGACGTTGCTTGTGACCCCGAACGAAGCCAAAGATAATGTAAATCAGTTTAACGGATATTATCGCGCGAATGCTAAGCTTGCATCTTATTGGTTGCAATACTATTATGTTTTTCCATATCATTGGCTGAAATAAATCGCGGGCTATTTTTTTAAATATTTATGTTATAATTTCAAATGTTTCCATTCTAAATTAAATGTATCAGTTATATTTGGAATTCCCACCAGCATAATAATAATAATTTCCAATAAAATTCTAATTCCGAAATATGTTTAATGATAATTTATATACTACTTATATAACTTTCAAATTAATAATTATTCTGTTAAAATAATATGGTGGAAAGGGTTCCTGTTTCAATATGCCCCTCTGTGAATATAATTATGTCCCAAAGGTATATAATTAAATTCACACATCACACCCCAGAATATTTATTTACTTATTTCGATTTTTACGCGTAGTGGTTTTTGGTGATGTTTGTAAATATAGTGTTAATATGTGAATTAAACCTTCTCATGAAGAGTCAATTAACTTAGATATTCTTCAAACATTGAATATGACAATCAAATCTTTACATACTAATTGAATTAAAACTTCCAATAATAAACAAAATACTTAAGAATCAGTGGCGTATCCTGATCTCTGATAACGGGCGTGCTATGCTATCGTCCTGCACAGAAAATGTACTTGATTCCTGAGTTAATTGAGAATGTAGATTAACTTTAACTGAACAGTTAAAAATAGCTTACTTTATTAAAGTAGGCTTATTCTTTCTTTTAAAACATGAAGGATTTGTACTTATAAGATTTGAAGCCTTCACGGCGCTGATTAGTTAAGATGACTTCTCGGGTTATCAGCCGTGTCAAAATTATTAGTCTTGAGCTTACGGCAATTTTCACTCTGTGGCCTTCCTCAGGAATGTGAGACTGAACAATGTTCTGTATATTCTACATTCTTGCCTTTATATATTGTAGAAAGACTTGTTAACTCGGGGAAAGGCCGTACATTTGTCACAATTTGCAATTTATCTTGAAAAGTTTTGGATAAAAATGTATTTATCATAAGATCTTCCAAAATACAGCTGTGCTCTTTCATAATGTTTTCAGAATGAAATAGACTACATTAACTAAAAATTAATTTAACAGATATTTTTAACCACTAAATAAAATAATATTTACAATATTTGCCTTGAAATTATTAAAATTGTAATATACTTAGGTACAACACAATTGCTTGCGAAACTTCAGTAGCACGCAAACTACCGGCTAATCTCCCGCCGCATGCAGAATAGCAGTAAATAAAGTAATACTGTATTTACAATTATTTGCTATTGAAATTCTTAAAATAAAAGACTAAAAAATAATTAAACACTTTTGATAACATTAAATAAAATAACATTTACAATCATTTACTTTTTAACTTCTTGAAATCGCAATATACTTCGCTACAACTCAGCTGAGTGCGCAACTTCAGTAGCACGCAAGGCACTCAAGACACTGCGAAATCTCCACCGTGCGTAACCTATTCCCTTCTTCACCCCATGGTCAGGATATCGCCCTTCTTCAAAACTCATAGCACACAAGTTCTAGCCTCGAGGCAAGTCCACGCCTAACGTACCGCTCAGAAACTCATTCTCATGACGGAATCATAGCACACGGGTGACAGCCTCGCAGCGGGGCCCTTGTTTTCTCATTTCAACAATGAAAATGACACTGATTTTTCCACAATTTACTGACAAAATAAAATATTATGAATGAAAATATTCCATCTAGAATTAGGACGTGCGGCGCACGCATAGCACCAATAGAGTATACGCCCCTGTTAAGAATATTAAATAATGAGCTTGTATATCAATGTTACTAAATAGAATATTGAAAAATTCTTCAAAATTATAAGTTACATATAAAGAGATAAACATACTTAATTCTCACCCTTGACAGTGATAGAGAATTTATGTCATTATATAATTTACATATCGAGAATACTCTCATCGTCCATGTATAAGAATATTTTTCATTATGTCAAGAATTACTCATCGTCCATTAGTAATATTATTTCAAATTCTATTCTCTTTAGCACATCACTGTCACGCACTGGTTCTCATTACTACTCAACACAAAATATAAATACAAAAAGACATATTTGCAACATATAAATTAACATTTTACATCTCTTGTAGAATATTTTACAACATTACCATTCTTTTTAAGAACAATATACAATACATGACATTTCTTATCTAACATTATCAATTTTGAACAATAATATATTATCAACATTTCTTATCATTTTGTGTTCAGTTCATCAGACTTGGTTCTCTTCATAATAGGGACATAATAAAGACTTATGGTAACGCCCTGTTACCTTATTTGCTTTCATAGTGCTTAACTCGTAAGTATGGTTACCAAAATTCTTAGTTATTAGAAATGGTCCACGGTATACCATATTAATATGTCTGTACCTCCTATGTAAAGCACTTGATAAACTTTTGTTTCTTAACAAAACCTTGGCACCTAAGTCTGGATTCAATTTAGCCTCTATGTCTCTTAACTTTAATTTTCCTCTTTTCGGCTCTACTCTTAATTCTATCCAAGGCTCTATTATTCCCTTGCCTATTTGAATATTGTTGTCCATTTTTTCTATTTTGCCTAGGCATTGGACCTCTATACATATTTCTTGCCTCATAGCTTCTGTTATTTTCATTTTGGTGGGCTTCTGGCCCCACCCCAGAATTTGTAAATCTATTTGATGACGGTAACATCCTGTCACTTGAATTATTATTAAATCCATATCTTCCATCATAACTACTTCTATAGCTATTCGACTGTTCGAATGCTAACAATTCCAACATTTCAGCAAAAGTTCTAGGTTTAGCAACTATCAAGTTTAGCCTTACATTTTCAGGAAAGTGACTTGGAACAGCTTCTAAAAGCTCAAACTCGTTTAAGGGAGGGTCTATTTGCCTACCCAACTCTGCCATTTCTAAGAAATAGTCCAACATAGACTGTCCTGACTGAGGATCATATACACCATTAGCTAACTGCATCCTAATGTTGTTGCGTTTAGTTAGACTCCAGTATCTTGCAATAAAATTTCTTTTAAATTCCTCAAATGTAGTATGTTCGTTGGTAGTGAGGTTAAACCAATTTAAGGCTCTACCCTGTAGTGCTTTCCTGACTATCATGAGGTACATACTAGGGGGAATTGATCGTAATCTCAAGTAGTCATGTAACTCAATTAAGAAATTTTGTGGATTTGTGTTCAAACTCTCATCAAAAATAGGCAGCTTTATCTCATTCATTAGATAACTAGGAAAATTTACATTTGAATTAGAATGTTGAGAGAGGCACTTTTAAATCTTGCAAGTGGGATCCAGTATGATTACTAATCCTTTCAATAGATCTAGGAGATCTACTTGATCATGGGATACAATTATCCTCTACTACATTTCTATCCATAGTGCTTCTCACTTGCGTAACATTATTTACATCATTACCAATACTCATATCTACGGGTAAATTTATTTTACTTTCAAGTGCACAAATTCTATTTGTCAGCATTTCCTCGTCCTTGTGTACCCGTCTAGATAACACAGTAAGTTCATCCTGGGTTTTCCTAACTTGAATTTCAATATCTTTTTGTGTAAGCTTCAGTATTTCATTCTTACGTTCTAACTCATTTTTCACATCATCATTTATTTTAGTAAAACCCACTAAAGTTTTCTCAAATGTATCTATCTGCATTTTCATTACAGCAACATTTCCTTCTACTTCTGCTACATTCGAAATTACTGACTTAATTTCATCATTTACAGACACTATATTTCCTTGCATAGTTTCATAGTTTCATAGTGACATTATTAACAATTACTTTCACCCCACTAACTTCATTGTTAAGAGTTGTTTGTACATTTTGCAACGTTGTTGCGACATCACTAGCTACTTGTATTTTGAAATCATTCAACCGTTCTTGAACTTCATTTAATACTTCAGACTTTAGCTCATCTCTCAGTTTTACTAAATTTGCATCTACTTTATTTATTTGTAAACTAATATTTTCATTAATTTTAGTTATCTGTGAATTTAATTCATCACTAAGTTCACTTTTCTGCAAATTAACATCAGCTTTTACGCTGTCTGTACTGACATTATTAACATCAGTTTTTATGCCGCTAACATCAGCTTTTACATTGTCAATCTTTGTGCTTAATTGTTCAAACATTTCCTGCATGAATGTTTTAATAGAGTTACCTAACTGTTCATCAGAAGATTCACTGTTTTCGTGCCTTTTACTATGGTCCCTTTGCATAGAAGCATCTATTTCTAACTGCATTTCTACATCAGTACCATTTAAATTTAACAGTTGTAGACTACTTTCTGCAGCAATATTACTGCTAACACATTCCATTTCTGCACTAGTTAACAAATCTTGGCTGTTTTGTTGACACATTTCACTATCTTCTTGTGACTGCATGATGCTTCTATTCCTTAGTTTCATTGATGTTATTTAAATTAAATATCTTACTTGGTTGTAGACCACATCGACAATTAATTTCTTGTCAGGAGCCACTGCCTTCAATGTGCCTGCACATCTGGACTTCTCCTTCATGCGACTGAAATAACTAAGTGCACGCAATGCCTTGCTTTATACCATGTACCCACACAATGTTATATTATTCATTTAAAAGTTCGCTGACTTTCAACGTCCACTTTTGTTCATTAGAACTGAGATGTCAATAGCCACATGATTGGGCGACCAAATTGCAGCGGTCAGTAGACTGGGGTACAGGATTTGATAGGGCGGATTTATTGTGTGAAAGTACTTACTTCGATCCCCCGTCACTATTGTTCTTCTTTGACGCACCACTTCCCTTGACTAATATGCTCAGCGGAGAAACATGAATCATCTCAGGGTTCTTGTTTTATGTATACTTACTTCTTAAAAATGACAACACCTTATTTATCAGTTCACTATTGTTTTATTTGTACTTTATTATTACTTGTGAGTTTTGGTTGGGAGAATGTATGTGTTATTCCAAACACCACTTGTATGTTACATTGCATACAATTCTTACGTGATAACTGAATCACTTTTCTGTCACTAATATAAATAGACTCACATGGCGTTATCAATACGTATGTTTAATAAGCTTTTTGGAATTTGTGGGATAAGTAGACTGCAAGGCATATTCGCGAGCATGGAGACGTTGCTTGTGACCCCAAACCAAGCCAAAGATGAAGTAAATCAGTTTAATGGATATTATCGTGCGAATGCTAAGCTTGCATCTTATTGGTTGCAATACTATTACGTTTTTCCATATCATTGGCTGAAATAAATCGCGGGCTTATTTTTAAAAATATTTGCGTTATAATTTCAAATGTTTCCGTTCTAAATTAAATGTAATAGTTATATTTGGAATTCACGCCAGCATAATAATAATGATAATTTCCAATAAAATTCTAATTCCAAAATATGTTTAATGATAATTTATATACTACTTATATAACTTTCAAATTAATAATTATTCTATTAAAACAATATGGGGGAAAGGGTTCCTGTTTCAACTTCTTGGGAGAAGTGGAGAACTAAATATTCCATTTGGGTTGAGGAATCTAATCTAATCACATATTTAGCAAGTGTACATGCAGGATTTAAATCTTTATGAATCCAATCCCAACTCAATACATTCCTTGTTTATATCGAAAGATCTGGGAGTGGATTGAGATTTTTGTACTGTTTGCTAACTTGGTTATGTATGGCTACTTGTGTGGCTAACCTGTGTAAACAATCTCTGTGTTTATTTTGTGATTAAGAAATATGTGTTAAATGGAAATGAATAATGAAATGAATAATGAATAATGAAATATGTTTGAAAGCGAATAATTTATGGTCACCATAAACATATGAGGAACAGCCATGAGAGCGTATGCTCGTGCACCAGGACGCGATGTTCAGGGTCCTCTTCATTTGCAGATGATAAGGTTGAAAATTCATTCTGGTCTGAGTCCGCTTTTATATGACAATCTTAATGCGGGGATGGATTCAGATCAATGTGAATCCTGCATGTATGTGAGTAGTATTAGAGGAATACTGTGTTTTCAGTATATTGTTTATTTTGCAATTTTTTAAAAGCACACATTCATGTAAATTGAAATCTAAATTGCTTCTAAATATGATGATTTGCTTATAGATTTAACAGCTGCCACATTTGGACATGAGAACATTACTGAAAGTCTGGTAAAAGTGACAGCATCAGAGAGGGCTCGAAAGGCTATTCGAAACATCGTAGATATTTCCATGTTCATACGCACAAGGCAAGATAAGGGAGTCATCTTCCACCTGGGGTCTTCCGAAAATGTAAGCAGCTATGAAGAAACATTTATTAGTGCAGCACTAAATGGAGGTGAACTGCTGGTGAAACTGCAGTTCAACTCAACTCTAGAGAGGTATACTGTGGGTGGAGTGCGACTCACTGATGGAAACAACCATCTAATTCAGGTAAGAAGCAGATTTTATTTCTGTTAAATAGTATGAGACTGTAATGAAACTGTAATAAAGAGAAACTGATTGCAAATGAAATTTGCTCATGTTTGCAGTGCTTTTTTCTAATTTATATCTATGTATTTTGCTGCAAATGAGCTAAATGACGTATAAATTTTGTATGGAGGGAATTTTGAACTTTAAGTCCCCTTAACACTCATGTTTGAGAAAACCCAACTAGCTAAACAGCTCAGAAGAGATATTCAGCAATAATTCAGAACTTGGACATTTTAAAACTCAACATGTTTTGTGGGATGTAAAGAGCTTTTCAACAATGGATAGGTTAGCAGAACCTCAGATAGCTCATGTGTCTTCTTCCTGAGCATCATTTTTAGAGGACATAATTAAAATACAAGTAGGTTTTAAGTGGTATGTTCTCATAATATTTTAAATTCTAGGTTGTACGCAACTACACACTGGTACAAGTTAAAATCAATGGTACTGAATATTTCCGTAAGACAATCAGTGCCACAGGAGTGCTAAATGTGAACATCCTTTACCTTGGAGGATTGCCAAAAACATCTGCACGTGTTGCTCGACAGACTGAAGTGAATGCACCTCGAGCTGATGTTGTGGAGGCACCAGTCAATTTCAAGGGAATTATTCAAGATGTCCAGGTAAACACTTGTAATTTTGACATAATCCCTTAGTTTATGATTTTAAGATTAATAGTTTGTTGTTTTTATGATAACACAATATATTTTAAATGTAAGAGTATGTAAGAGTCAATTTCAAGGGAATTATTCAAGATGTCCAGGTAAACACTTGTAATTTTGACATAATCCCTTAATTTATGATTTTAAGATTAATAGTTTGTTGTTTTTATGATAACACAATGTATTTTAAATGTAAGAGTAATAGATGAATGCTGACCATGTATACGCAATTCTGTCATCTACATATGAATCGAAAGATGGAGGTAGATGACATAGTTGTTGGATTGTAGGATATACTGCCAAGGAGTTTGGATTTTAGAAAGAATAGATAACATATTATCTGTGCTATTTCATTGTCATGAAATTATCATTTTTGTTTTGAAAATCTTATCATGAGTAGGACAAAAAATGGGTGCAAGTCTTAACACTGTGAATAGTTTTATTAAAATTCTCTGAAGTAATTTGCAAACCAAGTTAAGAACTTACTTTACTGATACAGGAATAATAAATTACGTTTTACTATTATTTTGAAAAGCAAAATAATTATATAATTTTTGTTTTTATTATTCTGGGTGGAATCATTGTGATTGGTAGCTAGCCTATAATAAGGTATAGGGCCTACTTGGAGGCTATTGCTTTCATGACTTCAGCTATTAAACTTCAATTTTATGGTGCCTGGAATTGTGTGGCACTTCTCATTACGAGCAGGTACTCAGAACATGTGTAAGGGTTTCTCTGGTGGAAAACAGAGTAGCGACTCCAGCTGTTATTTTAATGGCATACCTCTATTCAGAGCATGATAGTCCACGATGGTCATCAATAGACTGGACAATCTTCCTTTGCATGATAGTTCATGCCAGAGTTGGAAATCATATTCTTTTAATTGCAGTCATAATTTCCTGGCATCAGGTGGAAGACTTATGGTAGGGTTGCCACCTATCCTGCATTTCCCGGGAAATCCCACATTTTCACTTAATTTGGGCAAAAATCCCAGGTCTGTATTTTTGAAGATATATCCCTTATTTCCAGAATTCCTGCTATTCATTCTTTTAAATTTGTTTTAGTAATGATATTTTCACAATGGTCATATATGAAATATGATTGGTAAATGGTTGGTTGCTCTTTGTCGCTTGCTTTGTTTTCCTCTACCCTCACCAATGTGACTTCTGTTTGGTCCCTCTTTCACTTTTTTTTTGTATTCCTATATTGACAGGTAGGTTTGTATTGTTAACATAGAGCAATATATATTTATTTTTTTAAATAGAGAATGTTAATACAATACTAGAAGTGACCATTCATTACACTGTACAAGTAGTAAACTTTGTGTCCCTTATTTTTGACATTTATCCCATATTTTCACTTCTGTTATACACTATTATCCCTTATTTCCATTTTCAAGAGTTGGCAACCCTAACTTACATGATCCCTGATAGTAATCATACAAACATTGATTGTAATAATGTGTTTCATAAGTGAAGCAATTATCATTATAATTGTCATATTATAAACTGCAGATCAGTGGTGGAAAGAGCAAGATGTTTGTGGAATTCTTTCCACTGACAGTAGACGATTTGGAGTTGCCACAGCCATTTGGAGTAGTGGAATTTGACAGAGATCTTGTCTTGGAAGGCGTGGTGTCTGATGATGCATGCCGGGATAAACCATGTGAGCATAATGGTAGCTGTTTCATCACTTGGAATGATTTCAGGTATGTATTTCTCAGAAAACATTACGGCTGTTTGTTAGAATTATAATCTGGCATTAGTGGTAACACTTACTGGTCTGGATCTAAGGCCAAAATCTAACCTGGTTTTATACATATGAGCATGTTTTATCTCCTTGCTGGTATTTTTTAAGTCTTATACTATTCTTCGTGGATGAGTCTCAAGGCCGTCAACATGGGGGAATCATAACAAAATACAGTGAATTTATTCACTGTGCAATTTGAAATATTTGAGTTTTTAAAGGAAGAGTTGATTGTAAAATAAAAGTTAAAATTTGCAAAGAACGTTAAGGATGCCTAGCTTTTACAGGCCTTTCGGACATCATTATTTTGACTCAAATCTGGTGTCAAAAGAAAAATGTTATGAGCAATGGATTAAAAATCGTTTTATTAGATCTTACGGGTGTTTAATAAATATGTCAAGCTTCCGAAACCTAATACCCATACAAAAATTTTGCACCTTTCTTCCCCCACCCAGGATGAAATCTAGTAACCATACAAATTAAAATAATTTATATTTTCTTAAAAATTTGTCACATGAACTGTTTATAAAATAATACAATGTATGAGCTAAAAATATTTTTATTAAATTTTATTGGAAGTTAACATAAATGAAGTTACATAACAATAATTATAGAGGGTGTTGAAATTAACACTAAACTTCTCTTTGGTATAGTTTATCCATACTAGTGTAACTGTTAACTGTAGTACTATTAACAGTAGTAGGGACCATAATTTTTTTTTCCATTATAGGCAGTATTCCAGTGAATAAAGGTTATCTAAAGAAGTAATATAATTAGGCCTACTTACATTATGATGACATGCTGGCCTCTGTTACTTATAAACAACGCTATGTAAAGTAAAATCCTTGCTTTTGCATTCCCAAAATATTTTGTTGATCTCCTCATTCCCAGTCAGTCTTAGTTGTCGTTTCATTGCACCATTTCCACTTATCTACTGTTTCTATGATTCCAATTTTTTCTCCAAAATGTCATAAACTTGTGTCTTGCCGACATTAAATTTTACAACTATTTGTTTAACCAACAACTTATTTTTTTTCACTGGCTTCAATAACTTTTATTTTTGTGTTCCGATCTAAAATTACATGTTTTCTGTCTGCCATTATTTTAACACACAATTACAACCTTTCTAAAGAATGAATGTCAGTACAGTAACAGAATCCTAGTTGCTGTACGTAGATCACTAATCGTTTAGCAGGTAAAGTGACCTACTTTACGACCTTGACTGAAGGATTTTTCAGATTCTCCCTGCCTCTTTCTACAGTGTACAGTTACACCTTACAAACAACCCTTCCCACGACAAGTGTGACAAAAGAAATTTCTGAGTAGCCCAGTGGCAATTCAAGGATGTCCATGGTTGTCCAAGTAATTCAGAACATATTTTCCTGTTTTACAGTACTGGTATTTACTGGGTTCAAAACTAAATATTTTCTGTTAAAGCTGCAAAATAATCTTCTGTTTACACTTCAGATGGGTTCTGGTAATTACAGGTAAATTTACATGAATAATAAACTATAATTTACAGGACCAGGAAATTTTTACGATAGGGACAGTTTTCTGGTATATACAGGTTCCGTTGATGGCAGGTTTTATTGTATATCTTAAAACATTCATATCATGTAAGAAACTGTATTGTAAATAGTATATATTGAACATATATTTACTGCTCTACTGAAATAGCATGCTTTCAGGTTCTAATGACTTTATTTAAAAGTAACATTGACATACAGTGTGTCCGGCTTAAACGTATAACATTTCATTATTTTATTACTTGACAGGTATTGATGATATTTACAATCCGTTTGCTTCTATGGGTAGAGTAACTCAACATGTTTTTTTACTAACCTAATAAATCTCGATATGAGCACCATTAGTGGTGCGGCAGACGTCCAATTTGTATTCCACCTCCATGTGTTTTGCAGCATTGCAGGTGTAACATTTGCGATGGCGCAGATCTGGTAGATCACGAACTGGTGTCTGGTAAACCTGATTCTTGACGAACCCCCCCAGAAAAAATCGAATGGTGTAATGTCTGGGCTTCTAGGGGGCCAAGCGATCGAAAGACTACCTTGCCCAATCCAGCTTGGTAGTCCTTCGATCGATTGGCCCCCTAGAAGCCCAGACATTATACCATTCAATTTTTTCTGTGGGGGTTCGTCAATAATCAGGTTTACCAGACACCAGTTCGTGATCTACCAGATCTGCGCCATCGCAAATGTTACACCTGCAATGCTGCAAAACACATGGAGAGAGGTGGAATACAGATTGGATGTCTGCCGCGCCACTAATGGTGCTCATATCGAGGTTTAATAGGTTAGTAAAAAAACATTTCGAGTTACTCTACCCGTAGAAGCAAACGGATTGTAAATATCATCAATACAATGTCAAGTAATAAAATAATGAAATGTTATACATTTAAGCCGGACACACTGTATATCCAATCCTAATGTACCTTCGGGTGAAATAGGGTTTCTGTAATATGGATATTCAATAAACAGTGTAAGTTAACTGTTGTAAATGGTAGCGATGGGCCAAAACTAGCTCAGGTAAAGTATACAAAAACTGAAGTTTAGTGTTAATTTAGACTCCCTATATAATTAGTATAGGAATATTTATTTATTAGTATAATTTTATTGCATGCATAATTGTATACGTAAGAAACAAATTATGATACAACTGAGTTCTCTTTGACAGTTAATTTGTTGTGACAGAGCATTTGTATGCATATTAGTTATGAAGAAAGCAAGTAGTCTGCCAGAACCTATTAAAATCCTATGTCACAGACAGTGGCGTAGGAAGGGGGGTGCGGGGTGCCCCGGGTGCCATCACCCGGGGGTGACAAAATAAAAATGTGTCTTTGTAAGTAAAAATCGCTCAAGAGAATTTAAAGAAAATAATATTATTTAAAACAATTAAATAAGCTTAACAACTTTCTACAAGTCAACATGCATATTGAAACTTCTTTTAGTTTTAAATTCTGTCAACAAAGGTAATAAAACGCGGCTGAACTGGCTGCTGTGTTGATACAATAATATTATGGTTAGGGGAGGGGTGTTTATTTCTGTTGATGCTTGTCTCTGCAGTTTTATTAATTTAAATGAGACTTCAACAATCGGTGATTATATCACTTAAGCAGCAACCAATTCTACCCGCGGCGGCAGTCATGACTTTGATGAAAATAAACTTCCAATGTGAGTTGACTCCGAAGTCTCCTTCAATCTAGATTTTGAACTGGGATGCGCGCATATTTAAGAAAAGCTTATTAATAATGCAGTTCCATAAAATAGTTACATTACTTGTGTATGAAATTTATTAGGATCAACCTAAAAAAAATGATGTATAATTCACATAACTTCCTCTGCCTCCCCTTAAAAATAAGAGAAAGTTGTCGCCAATCTTCGTGTCACATCCCCAAAAGCTACCTAACCCAAATACAAAATTTTGTTTTCGTACGATTTTCCATTGCAAGGGGCCATATTGCAAAGATCCCGTATTCAGAGTGGGTGGCTTATAACTACCCTTCAGAGAATTATTTCAAAAAAGTGTTTCAAATAAAAGATTTTTCTCTATAAGCAACCCACGTGCAAAATTTAAAGAAAATTGTTAGAGCCGTTTTCGAGAAAACTTTCTTTATGTAAAAATAAGGAAAACTTGTCTCCAATCTTCGGTTCACATCTTGAAAGGTATCTGACATAAATACAATTTTTTTTCCTTTTATCAAAATTCATCTTTCCAAAATTCGAGATTTCGCTTGGAAATCAAAATATAAAAAAATCACTCATAAAATAAAAGTTTGCACAATTTCGGGAGTGTATTTTGGCCTAGATGTTCGCTTTATTAATGGTAACACTCTTTATATATCTGTGGGTAACACCTACAGTCTGTCGCTCATGAAAACAATATATATCTGTCTGTCTATAACGTACTTTAGATTAATAATAATAATAATAATGATGATAATAATAATAGCATTTATTGTCGTTTAACAGTACAATGTACAATGTACTGCATAATATGCTTGATATGCATGTCTTTCCTTCTAACAAAATTGGCTGAATTAGGTTAACTATGTCTTATATGCACCATTGGTAGCACTGGTCACAATATGGTAACTCGAATCAATTCATAGATTGTTGATTCATGGTATACCATGATTTCGGAGCTTAGTTTTGTTTCTATATAACAAAGTAATTATTACTAATTTTGCATAATCCGTTGAGTTTACGAGTTACATCAGATAAATTCGTTGCAGCTGCATCCATCAATAAACTCTTAAATTCTCGTGGGATTACCTTTGAGTATCCAAAAAATAACACTTGGAACTGTTCCACCTTTTAATAATTTAAATGGGGGGTGACAAGAAATTTTCCGCACCTGGTACCACCTAATCTTGCTACGCCACTGGTCACAGAATGAACATAATACCAAGAAGTTTAGTAATAGAGTGTGGCTTCATGCTAGTGTTTATCCATTACTTGCCAATTAAGCATTTGGTTTCTTGTTTATTTATAACTAGCTTAAAAGACCCGGCATTGCCCGAGTTTTGTATTTTGTAATTTGAAATTAACTAATGGAGGACTTTTAATACAGCTTTTTATGACTCATAGAGGACTTAGAATTTTACACCTCATTGCTTCTACACACTATGCCTGGTAGGGGTTGAAATAAGAAGAAAGAAAAATTCCAGTAACACAAAATTGTACTGTCTTTAAGGAATGTCTTATTTCTCACTCTCATGTTTCAGGGCTGAAATAAAAAAGAAATTCAATATCACTTTCACACTTTCCTTCTCAAAAACATGGGACACACTAATTTACTGCACACATAGAACTGAAAATGTTCCATCCTATTTTGTCTCCTTTTACATGCTTAGAGCCTATAATAAACATCTATATTTCTCAACTAATACAAAGCCTACAGTGATAAATAAATGTATCAGTAGATAGACTTACCGACTTCTGATGTAGCAAATTGTTGGCACAAACTTAGGCTTGAGACAACTGAGTTGGCTTTCCCCACAATATGACCTCCTATTCTACATCAAAATGTTAAGTGAGCAAATGCTATTCTCCATGTGCAGGAGAGAGAAAGTTATGTGATGCATCACATTATGCATTATTTCTGTGGATTTCATTCTCCGTTATTGATTTACACCAATGAATTATATCGATAACCCCTCTAATTTGTCCAAGCCCAGAATCATGCACTTCCAAAGCTACTGTGAACACTACAAACAATATTGTTGTCGTGGGAACTGTACATGCAATGTGAAATGCTTTTGGTGAATTCAGTGTAATATTTTGAGAATCATATCATAATTTTTGCAATTAAAGGGATGGTTTGTTTGAATTTTAATGTTACCTGCATTTCTTTCCTGGTTGAAGTGGGAATGTGTGCAAAATTTTGTGCAAATTGGTAGATTTATGTAGGGAACATACATACATACATACATACATACATACATACATATCCACACCCTTTCAGTATAAATAATACACTGAAACTGTGTTGCAGATGTGAATGCACTCGAGGCTACAAAGGAAAAATGTGTCAGGAGATGGAGTTCTGCCAGCTACAGCAATGTCCTCGTGGTGGAATTTGTCGTAATCTGGATAATGGATATGAATGTCTAGCAAATGCTACATTTGATGGCCATAACATGTCTTTAGGTTATACCCTTAATTTGTCTGAGAAGACTTATGACAACTTAGATCTATCTCTTAACAGCATTAACATTACTTATCGAAGTCGTACAGGTCAGTAAAAAGTAAACATCGTTATAATGTAAATATGTGAAAGCTTTTGTCAAAAATTTTATACAGGGTGTTAATGAACAACACCAAAATATTTTACCTATGTATAGAGGGGACATAGACAAGCAACTTTTATTAGAAGATTTTTGCTCTATGGATTCAATTTTTCCTGTTATAGCATAAAATATCCCAGGGCAAGGTCACCACTGATTTCTAACATTCGGAATGATGAAACTTCATTGTTAACACTGGAGTTATGAATAAAAGACTAATGCAGTGGATGCCAGTCATGTGATTAGTCTGTAAATTCTGCAGATTATGAAAACTAAATTATGGTATAGCTGTTGATGAATGATTAAGAATCAGGTTTTTATCGATCACTAAGAAGGCGTGAAGTCAATTTAATGAAAATTTTAACCCCACTTCACTTCATTAATGACTTATGAGCACCAAATTGTAATGACTTTAATATCCTGTAGCATACACATTTTACATCATACGGCAAAAATCTCCTAATGAAAGTTGCTTGTCTTGTTGCTCTATACACAGGGAAAATATTTCAGTGTTGTTCATTAACAGTCTGTACATTATTTTCATATCTCCTTTTGTTCACTGTGATTATTGATTAACTGTTTTTGATCAAAGAAGCTACTGTATGAAAATTTTCAGTGTTCAGTCTGCATGAATTTCCGTAAAAACTATTTCTTGTAGGTGTGATAAAATGAAAGTAATAAAAATAACTTTGCAATTGGTAGAAATTCCACATATTCTTATACTAGATTGGTCACTGATTCATTGTCACCGAGAATAGGTGCCTTTGATAATGCATATTAGATTGAGATTTATTATCTGGAATATTTAAATAGAATCATGAACACCCTAAGTACTTACTTATTATAATTATATGACTATACAATTCTTTCAGGTGGAACTTTGCTGTGTGTAGCATCACGTGCAAGTGGAGAGTTCTTCATGGTATCTGTGCATCAGGATGTTGTGACAGTATCTTGGAGATTTAGCAAAATGACTTCGCGAACAACTTACAGCTTCCACAAGGACCAGCCAGATGGGAATTGGACAGATATTATTATCAGGATGGAAAACAATGGAATCACTGGCAGATTCAGTTTTGGCAGTGAAGACTCTCCACAGTCATTTTCTGCCATCGAATTTCCTCTTGATTCCTGGCATCGACTGCTTGTTGGTGGCAAGATCAGTCTTGGTGGAAGATCTGAATTCCCTGATTTGACAGGTAGTTATCTCGACTTGTTACTTTAGAACAATAAAATAATCTATGTCTCTAGAATAATTATTATGAGATAGTAAAAGCCCTTTTTACCAAAAATTTCTTAAATGAGGTTTCCTTAACCTTTCCAAAGCTAACATATTATTTACTGTGCAAACTGGTGGTGCTGAATTAATTTGCAAATTTCTTTTGTGATCATAAGTGGACAAACCAATGCAAATAATTTGTTAGATTCAGAGTGATTTTTGTAACCATGGGGTACCCTGCATGTCGTCACAGCACAGCTGATTTAACATGGTTTCAATGAATGGTGCAATACATTGCCCAAAATATTCAGCTACACGTGGCAGCAGAGGACACAGAACAGGAAACTATGGTGTCAGGAAGTAGACAACAGATGACACTATATGCTGACTCATTTGGAATCCCTTTCACTGAAAATATTGTTAGTCTATTGGCAAGCAAAGTGGTGCATCGGATATATCCATCAGTAGCATGCTGACAGATATAACAGTGTAGCAGTGAAAGGGTTAAAAGGGGCTAGAAATTATAAACCCTACTTTACCCTTTGATATATTAGGGTTATATTTTGTCTTTTATATCTGTGTTAGAGTCATACACTTTAAAAAATATATTTATTATACATATACACATAATAGTTCCTCATGCTTCCAACCTCTTGAATAGGAGGATTGATTCCGAGCTTTTGGCAGCTACCTTCACTGCCATCTTCTAGGAGAAATGAACTGCACTTGGGAAATATCTGTGTTTTATAATAGAGACAGGAAATGCTAGGTGGGGTGGGGACCAATAAGAAAATTAGAAAGTGGAACAAGCTTGTAATCAATCTTCCCTCTTACCCAGTTGGAAGCCCGAGAAACCATTATATATTCTCAACACTGGGAAAGCCTCAAAGCCTTTACAAAGTTCTTGCGCTTAAAGTATTTCATATCTAGGTTTTAATAATGCAATTTAGCAAGTGGTTTGAACACAATGGGCAATGAAACAATGACCGAGGAAAATTAAAGAAATTGAAAGCACAGTTTAAGTTGATTTTGATCAGTGATTATAGTAATACACAAACATCTATGCCAATATCAATAAATTTTACCTATTCTAGACATCAGTAAGCAATTTCCTCTTTGCTATCAAGTTACTGGAAATTGTTAGAAGCTTAAAAAAAGTGGCTTTTCCTTTTCCATGTCTATCAACTTATATCCTATTTACCAGATTAGATATTGGGCCTTATGAATAAATAAATAACCTTTTACTTTAATATTCAGGAGGAAAACTTTCTGATGTTATGAATAAAAAGTAGGATATAATTTTGCTTCAGGTGACGTAACAGGAAATAGAAGCAAATGATCTGCGCCTATGCTTTTGCTCCTGTATGAGACATTAATTTATGAACAAAAGAGAGAAATGCTCTCAGTAAGAAGGATATGTTTTTAAAATTGAAAATGTTCACTATTTTTGTCCGATCTGGGATTCCAACCTGACATAAGAGTTGATCAGAGTACTGTAAGTAAGATAATTAAAGCTGTATCTGGAAAAAAAAAAAAGAAAAAAATAACACATAAATTATTGACATTGATAAATACCACATTTTGCTTACTTGACTAATAAATTTAAACAAGTAAGATAATTACAGCTGTATCTGAAAAAAAAAAATGGAAAATCCAACACATGGATTATTGATGTTGATAAATCATGCATTTTGGTTACTTGACTAATAAATTTAAGTACAGTGGAACCTCGTTAACACGTTTCTTTAGGGACCGAAAAAAATTAACGTCTTAAAAGGGAAAACGTACTACTGAAAATTAAAAAAAAAATCGTAGGGAGTATGTAGATAGGCCTATGTTTTCTAAGTTGCTCAGAATCACTCAAAAGTGCATCCTAATGACTCAAAAATACCCATATTGACACACAGGAGCTTCTATGCCAAGCCATTAGTTATGCGAGATTTAAATTATGTAAACAAATACATAGGCCTAACGATTTTATTTGAAAAAATTAAACAAAAGTTGCAAAAATTGAAGGAATGTATGGGAGCCATATTTAATGAAAAACCATACGAAATTCACACAAAAAAGCATCCACTTTATTCTAAAACATCACACATTAAACAAGTTGCACTCCACAATCTATTAACAAACATAAAATAACTGGAAGTGTAATTGTACAAAATTTCACACGTGCCAGTTCTGTCAACAGAAGATTATGAAGTCGTGTACACGGCCATGTTCACAGCCACAATTTGCTAATGAAATGCGATCCAATACCGACGTGAGAAGCACGATCTGCTTTTTTGCATACATTTCTTCAAACATTCTAATATTTTCTTCTCCTCACAACACGCGAACCGTAAGAAATTTAAAATATATTACATCAAAATTATCACGATATAAAATGGCGGCCTAACAGCTGACTGATAAATCGGCGCCAAGTCAAATGACCAATGAGAAGCAAACTGCAATGGCTGACGATTGGTCCCATAGAGCAAAGATTGAGACTTGGACACCAGAGAGTACAAGAATTCTGACATAGAGATCACACAATCGGATGGGCGTTCAAAGCTTATGTTCGGCAAAGTGTGGTTGGCGAGCCAAATACGAACGTACTAAGCGTTAAACCAAAACGTGTTAAGAAACATTTAAACATGTAATTATTAAGATTGGGACCGGGACTTCCAAAAAGCGACGTATTATGCGGGAAAACGTAGTAATGAGGAACGTGCTAACGAGGTTCCACTGTAATACATTGTGGTTAATTGTATTGTAATGGGAGAAATTCCTATGTTTGTTCAAGGAATGCTATTCAATGGAACATGAATGAATGTTACTGCATGGATCATTCCATGAAAAATAATGTTATTTGAATTATTATTAATTAATTTATTACAAGATTGGTATCTTCCCATAATAGTTGGTTCAACTCTTTCTCCCAGATATTCAAAATAATCTATATCCTGTTACTATTTCTGTCTGATGTCATTGTTAGTCTAGTTTTCATTTTTTTAAATAATTGTTTTGAAGCGATGGTATACCAATATTAACTATACAAAATTTGAATATTGCTTCAATTACAGCATCTTTTTTTCTTTTATTGTCTGGTGTCTTGAGACTCTTTCAGAATGTCTGGATATTGTTTGATGATTGATAAAAAATACCATGGTATTTTCATGTGGTACCAAACTCGCACTTTCAATCAGAATCTGACGATTCCATCCAGTTCTGCACAATAATTTTGAATACATTAATTACATTTTTCTAATTTTAATACGATTGCATATTCAAAGCTTACAAATCTACACTACAAACATGTTTGATTTCATAATGAGAAACAGGGAGCTTGCACTCAGATTACAAACATGCCGACAAGAAACTATGAAATATTAATGCAATAAATTTAATAATACACGTGTCACTCAGCTAACCCTCCAAAAGCATATCCTCCAGTATTAGAAATAAGGGGTCGAAGTAAAAGGTAGAGTTTATTCATATCGTATTAAAAAAAAAAAAAAGGAAATCCTTACACGCCTACCATTTGTTCCCATGCTTATGCTTATGTTTCAACCTTCCGCTGAGAAGCATGTCCTCGAGTTGTATTCTTAAGGCCAATTCATTATTATGGGGGTAAATGTTTGTAAATTCTTTAAATATTTTTTCCTTTGAAATGAGATTTTCTTTAAAGAGGTTTTTATTGCTTGTATAACAGGGAATAAACACCTAGGTATATATAATTTTAAAGAAATTGAAGTTGACTATTCCATTCATATGACTCGTATTTGATAATGCCCAATAACTTTAACAATGCCTCAATATCGACCAGTCTGTTACTTATAACATAGAATAATTATATCTTTTTAAAGAAATTTAAGTTGTAGAGTAAATATATCTTTTTAAAGAAATTTAAGTTGACTGTTCCATTCATATGATGCACATTTGATATTGACCAATAGCCTTTAGTGCCTCAGTAGTGCCTCTTATAATATGCTTGCAGGTATTGCAAGGATGCAATATTATCTCATAAAATATCAGCTCATTACTGGATGTGTCAAAGTA
The DNA here is from genome assembly GCA_964059195.1 of Ectobius pallidus. Taxonomy (NCBI): domain Eukaryota; kingdom Metazoa; phylum Arthropoda; class Insecta; order Blattodea; family Ectobiidae; genus Ectobius; species Ectobius pallidus. Next base: position 143,414,850 of record CAXKWD010000003.1, on the reverse strand, counting down.
TCAATATGCAGTGATTAATATGTCACATCTGTTTTTCTCACGGAGGAACACGGAGATGCCCTGAGACCGCAAGCATGAAGCCAACTGTCCCTGCGCTTGGTACTAGTAGGGGGCGTGTCACTGTGATGTTTATATGTTTATAGCGTGGTTACTTGTCTTTGTTTCTTTGTTTTGAAGGAATTCTAATTGTATTCATCATATAAAAGTTACAATTTTTATGATTAAATAAGTCCTTTGTAATATTTCACAATATATCATCTATTTACAATTTAACAATAAGTAGAGACAAGGTGACATGCACACAAATTTATTTTACTGTAGTTTATATTGACATTTCATCTTCGAGATATTCTTTAATTGACAGGATAGGTATATGGCTATTTAACGATGGGGATATAGGCTATTATATAGGCCTATAGAACTATGATGAAGAGAGGACTTTTATCTCCGAAAAATCATCTTTAGATTACCGGCACAGTTATGAATATTCAGAAAACAAAGCTTGGCATAGTGAAATTCAGTAACAGATTAGGCCTAAATATATTTAAAATAATTCTGTGAATTGTGGTTGTGTGTTTCACTGGTGAATTTGGTGTGCATTTTTTGTCTTGTGTTTAATTCAATAATAGAACAGACTGAAATAGGTCTATCTAATATATTTCCGATATATTTAGACTTCCGATAGTTTGACTAATCATTTAGTCTTATTTTATTTAATAGCTTGAATAGAAAAATCATAGCAGGCTCATCATAAAAAATTGTATCTCTGAAATTCATGTTGTTGGGCCTAAGTGGTTAAGTGCCTTTACCTGAATTATTAGTAGGTCAAAAATACTAAGTAATTTATTGCTTTAGATTTCCAATATTTATATTAGTTGTCATTTATTACGTTTAATAGAGTCAATAACCACATGGTGTAGCTATATAACTGTCCAGAATATTTTTCTCATTCTGGATTATCATGGTCACTTGTTTATTTTCTGACTCGGTATTTATATTTGCACATGTAAAGTTGCTCATTTGAAAGTTACATTTTTGGCTCTTCTGAAATAGGTTAATGCTTACTACGGGGATTATTATGATGTCAGAGTATGTGGTTAATATATGAAATTGGAATATTACATATTTTCCCTACCGTTACGTTGTTATAACCCGTGAAACTTCGAAGTATTTGTGTGCTATCGTATATAACAAGCCTCCCTTTTGGTCCTAGTAGGGGGCATGGTCATTGGCTTCATCTGTTTCCCATACAACACCGCAAGCATGGCGTCTCCATGTTCCTCCGTGGTTTTTCTGCCAATCAACAGGATAAAAACACATTTTATGCAACATCACTTATTTGGAAATTTATAAAATTGAAATGTGCACTGATTAAAAACACTATTTTCATTCAGTGCAAGCCAGTTTGTGTGTTTTCATTCTGTTCTGATTTTAGCTTATCTTAATTAGATTAACTATTTCTCATTCCCAATGTTGGTAGCATTGGTTAGTATCTCGTAACACGTTCAGTTGTTCATTCTTTAACAAATAACAAAGTAATTATTATTAAGTAATATGGTTCAGTTTATTTTTGGAATAGTCTTAATAAATCACACTCAAGATTATGATTTGATGAGATAAGGACATAATATCTCATGGGATTACCTATGATAAAAGCACTTAAAACTTCACTGTTTACTTACTTTGAAGTGTTTTATTAACTTAATTTCTTTTAAAAAATATAGGCCTAGTATATTGCTCCATTGTAAAAAGTTTCATTAGCAAAATAAGGGAATAAAATACATTATTCCTGTAATTATGCAGGATTTCAGATTTTATTCCTTAAAATGAGAATCCTTAAAAGTAGGGCTTTATTGTAATTTTTTAATTATATAGCTTGGCATAGAGGCTAATGGTTTCTACTGTCTTCCCTCAAACCTTATGTTAACTATTTGCAAATGTTTAATTCATATTTATATGTATGTTGTAGATTTTGGAGATGAAGTTTCTGTAACAAACAGGCACAGCTATGTGATATTTGGCGGTATGGCAGGAGATATGAGTAGCACAGGCATGAGCGAGAATGCAGTGGACTACCCGACTACAGGTTCAGCCACAACATTGCCTCCTATTGTCCCTGAAGGAGGATTTTTCAAAGTATGTAAACACACAGACTTGGTTTTTAACTACAATTGATGGATTTCATGGTCATATTGATAATAGTTTCTTAATTTTTGTTTTCAAATGCAGCAAACAGAAACATTGATTCTATACTGATGCTCTTCCAATGAGTAAATCCTTCATCTGTTCTGTTTATGAATCATTTATCCGTAGTTACTTTTACACCAAGAATTTCAAGCAAATATATAAATTTCATACTAGTACAAAAATATACTACTCTTGATTATCCCGTATTGGGTTTACCAGGTTGGATTATTTGGGAACTTCTGGGATAAGGAAATATGATATGATACGATATTTATTGTACTGAGAAAAATTACGAGATAAGTCTACTGGTTCTGATACTGGTCATTTTCCCAGTAAACATCTTAAAACACAATAAAACATTAAATACATTTGGAATGGGAAATCACAATGAAGTGGAACAATTTTAAAACATACTATCTTGGAAAACACTCACTACTTCATTAATATTATTCATTACTCACTAGTAACTGGTTTTCAATAGGATCTCCCTATCATCGTCAGGTACATCCAACTGCCACACTTCCGTCTTGTACTACCCAGTGACGCTGTTGTGGTTACACAAGTTTCCCAATAAAGCCTAACTCGTTCTCCCATGGGTTGTCAAAATTCTGGAGGTTATTTCTATGTTTCTGTATGTAAATCTTCTCCCATATGGTCAACTGAATTGGATGATGCGGATTTTTAAGTAGAGCCACTTCCTTTACCACATTGTGATCAGAATTCCATACATGTGCTGCTACTGCGAACTTTTCAATTTCCCCTTGTCAATATTTTTGAAATGCTCTTTCATCCTGTATTGAGGTTCCTTTTTGTTTTACCTATGTACACATTGTCACAATCATTACACGTATTTTGTAAATGGATGATTTTTGTCCTGGAGGAATTTTGTCTTTGAATTCTGATCTTAGTAAAGTCTTGAGTTTGAATTTATTTTGAGCCAACTTTATGTTATGTTCTTTGAAGATCTTGTTGAATTTATGATTTGCCCAAGGGTGATATGTCATCTTTTCTTTTATAGCAGGGGTGGCCACTAACCATAACTTTGGGAGCCGCAAATTTATGAAGCTATTCGAAGCGAACCACATTGTTTTTACCATTTACATAAGCATTATTGTTCAATTACACAACAAGAAATAAGATTTTTCTTTTGAGAAGTGCTTTTTTGAGTGTTCATTTTTGCTGTTAGTTGTTTGAATTCCGGCTGATAATTTGTAAGCGCAGTTCGCACGAGTTCACTTAAATGTTCATCAGTTAGTTCAGATCAGTATTTAGATTTAATGAACTTAAGTATTCAGTACAGAGATTCACACATAAGTAGTCTCAAATATCGAGATAATTCTCTTACCACACTCTTTTGTTAGTAGATATTTTTCTTCTGGAACTTTTTCCCAGAATTCTATGGCCGAAACACCACTTCGTTTAAGTCCTGTTAGTCCTTCGTCCTCTTGCAGTTCTACTACGCTAACTGTCCTTTGTAATTGGTGATGAAACAGCCCACAACATAAACAGCAAAAGAATTTTCCAGGAATGAAAATGGAGGCTTAAGTCTTCTCAGATCATTAAATCTGCCATTGATTTCTTTAGCAAGACCAGACATTTTACACAGATAATCTTCTGTTTCCATCTAAACGTCAGGAAGGGTCTCAGTAATTTTCTTCAAACATTTGAAATGAGCTAATGTTTTAGTCTCAAGATCTTAATTTGCTTTGAAAACTAAATGCACTAAGTGCTAAATCAGAAAGTTTTTCACTTCCTCATTGTAAGTTTTAATTTAATTATATTAACTATATACTTTTTAAAATCTGTATCATATTTATTCTTAGCTTGGTTTCAAGAGCCGCGCGATATTGATTTGTGGTGTGGTGTGTAACGGTTGGTGACAAATTTTGTTTATGCAATTTTGAGTCTTGTATTGTGTGTGGTGCTGACCTGAGTGCTTTATCAGAAAATTTCATGACTTTATTTGGTGTACCTCCATTATTGTTCCTTAGAACTGCAGGGCTCCGCTTTCGAGGTTCAAATGGTGCCCCTAATCGTTTAAAACGATCGTCGTTATTGGTGACTGGTGGTCATTGTTGCCATTTTCGTGGTTATTTGTTGTGTCATTTTGATGATTGTTAATTTGCCCATTGTTATTTGCATATCTGTTCAGTCCACGTCGGGGATTAGGTCTGCCTCTTAGACTGGGCCTGAAAAATCCTTGGTTGTACTGTGGTCTATTAAACCAACTAGGTGTTCCTTTGTATGGTCGTCTGACATAATTGTATCTGTTGTTTTGATTCATGCCTTGTGAGTTATTGTTGTTTGTGTAGTTATTGCTATTGTTATTGTAGTTATTATTGTAGTTTTGATATCGGAAGTTGTTGTTCCTGAAGCCATTGTTGTAACCTGAGAAATTTCTTCCATTGTTATATTGGTAAGGGCGGTACCTAAAGTTCCTACTTCTCCAATAAGAATTCCTATTTCCCCAATGCTGTCCTGTGTTATTTGAATTATTTAAATTGCCATTTTCATTTTCGTTACCTTGTCGGTGTTCCTCACAAGACTGGTCAGATCCTGACCGCGTCTCGCATCCAAAAGCAGGTTGGATGGGTTTAGTCTGAACATAATTAATGTTTCTCTTTATGCCCTGGTTATTAGTGGGGACTTGTGATTTATTTACCTTCTGTGAGGGGAAGGGGGATTCCGGTAGTGACTTTAACAATGCTATCATGTCGGGAATTGTCTTAGGAGATGCAACAATCAAAACATTCTTTATTGAAAAAGGGAAGTGGGAGCATAGTGCTTTTATGAATACTGGGTCTTCGATGCTAGTGGTTAGTAGCTGTTTTGAGTCGCACAGAGAAATAAAGTAGTCCATATAACTTTGACCACTATTTCGGTCGTAGCTTCCATGGAAAACCTGATTACGTAGGCGCTCCTGATCTGAGGTTGACCAAAATTCTCGGAGAAAGGACTCTTCAAATGTCTGCATATTCAATTCCTGTGTATCATTAACTACATTGAACCATCGGGCTGCACTACCTTTGAATGACCTGGCTACCATGATCATTTTCAACTGTTCTGGGACGTTTCTTAAATTGAAAAAAGTTTTGAGTTCACGCAGATATCTTACAGGGTTAGTTTTCTGTTTGTTCTCAAAAGTTGGGAGGGTAGATCACTCTGACTCAGTGAAAATCCAATATGGCCACTGGGATTGAAATTTTGATTATTATTATTGTTAATTTGGTTTGAATTACCTGCTGCGTGATGGTTCAATCCGTTGTCGGATCTAGGTAGGCTGATGGGTGGAAGGGGAATATTAATTGTGTTGGGGTTTGTATCAGTAAGTGCGGAGGAAGTTGAAGCAATTTCGCCCTGATTAGAGACTAAAATAGTACTCTCGGTACTATTTTCCTGGTTCCTTACTCTTTGGCGCAATCTATCCAACTCGGAATTCAGGGATATCAATCTAGTATTGTTATTTCTGACTGCGCTAACATGGTTGCGAACTACGTCTACCTGGGTATGAACAACTTCTATTTGTCCTGTCAAGATACTTTCTGAAGATGCGATCTGTTGGGTTACTCGGGAATCAATTTGCATTAACTCCTCAGTAACCTGTTGCCTATGGTTTTGAATTAACTGGGTAAGATTATTAGTTTGAGCTGTTAATTCGGAATTCAAATTTTCGTTTACGTCTGTTTGTAGGGAAGTTAGTTGGTTATTAACTGAAGTAGTTATTTCATTCTTCAAAGTTGCGTTTTGATTTGATAATTTGGTTTGCATTGAATTGATTGTAGTAGTTAGAGTCGTGTTTTGACTATTAAGTTCAGTTTGCAGTGAATTAATTGTAGTAGTTAGAGTTGTGTTTTGACTACTAAGTGCAGTTTGCAGTGAATTAATTGTAGTAGTTATAGTTGTGTTTTGACTATTAAATTCAGTTTGCATTGAATTCATTGTAGTATTAAGTGCGGTGTTCTAGTTAGCAAGTGAAGTTATAACAATCATAATTTTCTGTAATGCATTTATATTCTCAGTGGCAATTCCTGTGTTACTAGGTGTTATGTCAGTAGTAACAGCTGATTGGGTTGCTTCACCTGTTTGTGACACATCACTCACATTGACATTTATACTTTCTGGTTCACTATTTAGCATGCTTGGTTGTGGATTTTCATTCGGTGTTTCTGTTACACTTGAACATGCTATGACTTCTACGACATTCACAGACATCTTAGTTTTATGGTTGCGTAAGCACATAGAAAAAATTTAATATTGAAAAATTGTTATTAAATAAAAATGTAAAGTGAAATATTACTACTTATTAAAGTTAAACTGTGAGATTATTTTAAACTATTCCGACATCTGGTATTTACAAGTTGAATAAAAAATTACTTTGTTCTATGAATTTCGTAACAATATCTAAGCCAAAAAAAATGTTTTACAATACCCCAGTTTGTAGTCTCAGCTGTCTGGCGGTCACTGGCAGTTGAAGAAGGGTGTTGATCTTTTGTAGATTGGAGGGCAGGGGTGTAGTTTTTCTGATGAGTGGAGGGTTTGTGGTGAATGTTGATGGTGATTGATGTTGTTGGTAATCCTCAAGGCCTACCTACACTGTGCTAATTTGTTCGTTGTCGAATCCAAAGTTTATTTTAATTTCGAAAATTCTTGTCGCTGTGTGATAATACAGTGGTACCTCGAGATACGAGTTTAATTCGTTCCGTAACCTTGCTCGTATGTCAATTTGCTCGTATCTCAAAGCAATTTTCCCCATTGAATTTAATTGAAATGCCATTAATCCGTTCCAGCCCCAAAAATGCTGCCCCCAATTGTTTTTGTTACGTGTTTTTGAATAAGAAAAATGTATTTATAAATGACAAATATTGTACAAAAATATAATAAAAGAGAATGTAAAGAAAAAAACTGGTTTTATAAAGTGTACATACATATTTGTTACACTTTCTTTGGACCCATGGTTATAAAAAGATATGTGATAAAGTATGTAAATGCACAAAAAGCGCAAAGCCCTTGAAAAACTTAGCAAAGATGCTTCGACAGCGAAGTAAACAAGCACACTGGGGGAATACGTGGGATAATGCGCGAGACGCACGAGGCGCTGGCGCAGTAAACTGGTGGGCCGTGTGCAGCGTTGCAGCTGGCTGTTCCTCGTATCTCAAATGTCGCTCGTATTTTAAAACAAAACTTCGCTCACTCGACAGCTCGTATCTCAAATAACTCTTATGTTAGGGCACTCGTATCTCGAGGTACCACTGTACTTTAATTTATTTTCAATATGTTTGGAAATTCCTATCCCCCGTGTCGTTTCAAAACATTTTTTCGATGTTTGTTGGCCTAATTCCTATCTCCTATATCACTTCGAAAATCCTGCCCCGAGATGGGAGCCAATTTGTGGGCGTTCGTTTTTTTGAGTCAATTAGTTGGCCCCGAGTTGGGAGACCAGTTTGTGAGAGATCTTTTGTGCCCCTAAAGTTGGGAGTTAATTTGTGCCCGTTGCTCGATGTGCACCAATTTATACCTGTTCCTTTAAATTAGCCCCAAGGTGGGAGATCAATTTGTGGCCATAAGGTTGGGAGCTAATTTGTAACTGTTCATTCTAGTCGATTAAGGTGGGTGTCAATTTATGTCCAAAAATAGATATAATGTCCGGCTAGTGCTTTCTCAGTAGGTAGAGCGACGAAGTCGATATAGGTGATAAGATTAGGGAATGATAGGTAGTAAATAACATCTATTATTTATGTGCTTTGATAATAATATTTGTAAGTTTATTTTATCCTTATTTTGTCACTTAATATGTATTTCACTTAATATGTCGGGAGGAAGAACACATTTACTTTAAATAATGTCTTTTATCTATTCACTTCGTCATCGCCAAAATCAGTTTAAGTTATTTATTAGTTTTATAACATCTGCGTGGTTAATCGCAGGAATTTAAGTTATATATCTTTCGGCGGTAAATATTCTTTTAAATTTCTCTTCTCAACCGTATTACTTGAAAAGTTTGTAATAAAACAATATTCGTATTCATCACTATTTCAATATATAAAGTCAATATTTCTAACTCCTATTCACATCTACAAGTTACGTCCGTCTCTCGTCGAAGTGTGTATCCAAGTCATCTTTTCGTGGCGTTCTCTCGTGTTAAAATATTCTTGCATTTCCATTGGTTCTGTCAGGAAGCTTTGTTTCTTGTGATTGGGGATTAACTAAGTCTTCTGCTATGTGTTTAAATATGTGTCGTTAAGTGGAGTGAGGTTTGGGGCTGATCAATCTGTCAAACTTGCGTTGGCGTCAGGATTCTTCTTCTAGTGTCGGGCTCCTCCTACTCTGTATTATGTTCATTGTTTTGTCTAATAATTGTTAAAGTATTTGTCACTATTGTTTGTAATAAATGTAGTTGTATAGCTTTCTTGACTCCGCGTTGAATGATGTTATTTTCTAGATTGTCATGTTAATAATTAATCGTTTGATTAATTATCGTAATTGCCTGTTTTGTCTTTTGATTCAGGTGGTCGTGATGTATATCAAATTGTCCGTGTAAATGTCCTCTGTCTCGTCATGTAATTTGTTTTATGGTGATTCTAAAGCTGCAATTCCACTGAGGCAACATTTGGGCAACATGTAGCATGCGTCAATGACGCATGCTACACACAGTCTTTCAATTGCAGCAACACGAAGCGACAAACGACAAGTCTCCTTGCTGCATGCTACAAGTTGACTGTTGTCGCCAGGACGAATGCGTCACCCTTCGACAAAATTCCTCGTGTCGAACGGTGTCGTCGCTATCCAACAGCTAGCGGATCGCGGTGACTTGTAGCATGCGACATGGGCTGCTTGCACCTGCATAAACAAGCTATGAAAACAAACAATGGTCTTCCTAGAGCAGGGCATTTAAATCACAGCCATGTCAGCATAATGGAAGAGAATAGCTATATCGGGTCTCTTTGAAGTTTTAAAACTTAATAAATGTTTTCCTTCAAATCCCAATAATTGCCAGTAATTCAATTGAAATGGGAAGCAGCAATGAAAGTAGTTGTTACATATATACATTCGAAATTAGGCTTTAAAAATAATAATTCCTTTATGCAACCAATGGTTATATCATGATGAATGAGCACTGGTAGAATGATGTATTGCAGGGGAAACAGGAGCCCCCCCCCCCCCCCGATAGACAAAGTCAGGTAAAGTAAACTTAAATTATGCAAAGTGACAGCAAGCTAAGTATTACGCCATAAGAATCTTACATTTTTACAATTATTGCATAACCTGTCAATAGACCAAGTTAGCGCATTCTCAAGACACAATATAGAAAATTAAAAAAAATTTAAAAAATAAAAATAAAATATAAGGATTATAGACCAGTCTGACTGATGTTAAATAGAATTAAGACAATATTAGGATTACATTTTTACGTTATATTACTATTAAAAAATCAATCTAAGTTACAAAAGGGGGTTTAAATATGCCAATTTTCTGATACGATTCTCAAGAGTGGAGTAACTAAAATCAATTATACCAAAAGTCCCTGTTGATGGATTCCTGGCCAACCAGTCATGTGCTCTTATCTTAAAGAAATTTACAGGTAAATTTTGATAAATTATTGGTAATTTATTAAATAGTGTCTGCCCAATAATTTGACAGCTATTCAGACATTTTAATAGCCTATGGTGTTGTATATAGATATGGGTATTGGATCTGGTATTATGAAAGTGAATACTGTTTCTACATTGTAGCTCCAGTAACTTGTTTTTTTTATACACTAAAACTGAATAAATGTACAGATTAACTGCGGTTAGTATTTTATATTGAGAAAAATAATAACTTTGTTCCTTTTTTTTTTTCGATTCAAAGCTATTACCAAAAAAGCAGCTGCAGCGATTGTTTGTAAAGACATGTTGCACCAGACTGAAGTTGCTTCAGTTGGATCGTTTTAGTCGCATGCTACACGCATAGGCGACAAAGCGCATGCGACATGGGGAGACAAATGCCACATGCGGCATTATTGATTTTTGTGGCACATTGTCGCACGCCTACAATCAGGCAACACTAGGATACAAGTAGCATGCCACATGTCGTTCAGTGTTGCTTCAGTGGAATTGCGCCTTAATAGTCTAGGCGTAATGGTAGTTTTAGTAGTCGATAATGTTGTGGGAAGTTCAAATCTTGTCCGTGAAATGTATTTTATTGTATTTAATTCCTTTTTATGGAAGCCTATATGAACTGGACTGTCACAATGTATACATTTGGTATCGTTAAGTGGTCTGAAACGGAACTGGAAAATATAATGAGATCTACACGTAAGCTGCTGACAAAACATTGTGCGCATCATCCAAGGTCGGCAGTGGAAAGATTGATTCTGCCACGTAATAAAGGAGGACGAGGTCTGATAGACATACCATGGATATGTCAGAAGCAAATTCAAAGCCTCCATAATTATTTCCTTAGCCAGAAATCTCTTCTACATTGGGCAGTTAATGAAGCAGACAAACGGTTTACACCACTGGATCACTGTCATGCCAATATTGATTTAGAAACAGATGCAGTCCCTGTTGACACTATTATACAGCAATGGACAGAGAAGCCACTGCATGGTCACCATGCACCTGATCTGGAGTGCCCGCATATTGATCGGGAGGCTTCCAATGCTTGGCTTGGTCGAGCAGATATCTTCATGGAGACTGAGGGTTTTTTATTGGCAATTCAGGATCAGTCTGTTGCGACAAAAAACTACCTGAAATATATAGTAAAAGCACACCTGGAGATCGATACATGCTGGCGCTGCAATCAGGCCCCATAGACAATCCAGCATATTACGGGTGCTTGCCAGGCGCTTGTGGCTAAAGAATATTTGACACGGCACAATCAAGTGGCAAAAATTGTACACCAGACTCAGGCACATCAACACAACTTGGTGCTGAATACTGTTCCCTATTATCAATATATTCCCGATGTGGTTCTGGAAAACGACTCACATATATTATATTGGGACAGATCCATACTTACTGATAGATCAATAACTCACAATAGACCAGACATAGTGTTGAAAGATAAAAACAACCGGATCACATAGACATTGGCATACCAAATACAATTTAGAGCAGTGTGAAAATGAAAAAGTAACCAAGTATTTACCCCTAGCTGAAGAGGTTCGACAACTCTGGAGGAAAAAAAAAGTCATTGTGCTGCCTTTAATCATCTCCTCAATAGGACTTGTATCGAAGACCCTAACAAAGAGACTGAAAGACTTCAAGATCACAGAGTACGTGAGGGATTGTATGCAAAAAGCAGTCATCTTGAGTACTACATCCATAGTCCGCAGTATACTAAACATTTCTGTTTAAATTTAACGGTGTCATCTTGCTAAAAGCCGATGACATTGTTTTAATACCTGTAAAAGCAGTGGAATGAATAAATAATAATAATAATAATAATAATATTAATAATAAGAAGAAGAAGAAGAAGAAGAAAGCTAAAATAAATAAAATAAAACATGTTTCATTTCAGTACCAGTACCCATTTTGCCATTATTGTATAGTTTGTATGTCCCTTTTCATTTTTTATCACCTCTAGATTCTTTAGTTCCTATCCTTATCATATGAAATACAATAAACAGACAAGCTGTACTTGAAGTTTAAGTAGACAAGCTGCACTTGTAGATTTGAATTGTTTACTACCATTATTTCCTCAAGCTAATATCTTTCAGTTACGTCTCATTGATGTCATTGTTACGATTGCTTACACATTACTATTCTCATTAACATCGATTGAGCACTGTTCTTTGATTGAAGTTAAGTTTTCTTTCTTCCTTCTTATTTCTTTTTTTTTCTTTTTTCCCTTCTGTCTTTCCTTCTTTAAATTAATACCGTGTATCCCTTGTTTTGCCCCCTGTAGGGGTTAGGCCTCTAGTTAATGGACTGTATTCAAAGGAAAGGGGAAAAGGATAAAAAATGAGTTTGGACCCTACATTGTAAACAAAAAAATAAAAAGTTCACAAACCTTGGGGTTAGTAATTTATTAATTAAATGCTGGAGGTTGCTACTTGTTAATGAACTGAGCGGCGAAAGCACTGATCACTGATAAAAGATGTAGCAATTTGGACACATTCACTGATTGCACATATAAAATAAAGATAAAAAAAAAGAAAAATTAAAGAAGATTGTTAACACTGGTTTGAAGCATAGTCTTGGATTGAACGAGTGATAAATTTTTATAAATCTTCTTGAGATATTGTTCTCTTGAGGTTGATGTGATGGCGTGATTGACTGTGACACAATCTTGATGTTAGTAGCGTCGGCATGTGCAGTGAACAATGATTCCCATCACCATGGTTTGGTGAAATAAATTACACAACCTTGCCAATGAGAATGATGAAATTGTTACATGTTGTACAGTGTTGTGTTGTGAAGCACTTAGCTGCGTTATAGGTTATGAGCGATGTACTACGTTATGACAAATTGTATGAAGGCAAAGCATAGTATAATGCACTACGTTGTAGCAGTAATATATGTAGGCAAAGCGTAGTGTATGGACTGTATTATCAGAAACTAAGTAGAAGGTCCATAACTTCTTTGTTCCATGTTGTGATTAGCGACACAGCCCACGTGCTGTTATTGAGAGTTCATGGCGACTGTTGTTGTTGTAGGAACTAACTGGCACCTATGATTCTTTGTTTGGCGCAAAATCCACAACAAACTTGCGTGCAGTTCTTGAGATGAATTACTGGCGAAAGGTGGGCGCGAATCGCCCCAAGCGATTTTTATACGCATTGATTGCATAATTTATATAACATAAACAAATTATGTCATCTTAATTCTGATTCGATGAGATTTTCCGCACTAAATTAGGTTTCGCCATTAAGCTTAATTCATTACGTCGTGGTCAGTTTTACCATGAAATTCATTAATTGAAGTTACTAATGAAGAACAAAGGATTTCCCTTAATTGTCTGGTCAAACAGTCGATGTATTGAAATGACATATGAACAAGTGAGGTTATGGACAGGTGTTGTAGTAACGTACGAGTCGCCATTTTCCGATCAGTAGTTTTAGAGAGATTGGCAATGTTTAACATGCCTTACGTTAAAGACGTCATTACGGAAAACTTGTAAACTAATGTATGAAAAGTGTTGCATTCATTTACCGCACGACTTTTCACCGTCTACTTTATAAATTCGTATGAAATTTCTAAATCCCAAGCACATAAATGGCGAAATTTATAATTCATTAGATGGTTACATGCTGAGCTGGTTTCGGTGTAATTTGTAGCAATTTGGTAACACTGATTGAATCACAGCGCCTCTAGTGATAATTTGACGAATGATGAGGGTAAACAATATGGCAGTGCTCGCAAATGCGTGAACATATTAAATTACACGAAATAATTCCTCATATACTCACTAAGGCAAACAAAATTACATGAAGATTTATTAGTTACGTTAGCACAGGTAATTGAAAAAAATGTGAAACACATAAATTATATCTAGTAGAAATTATCTGTATTACCCTAAAACATTAACCTTAAATTCTAGCTAAGGCTTATGTTTCAACACCCCCCCCCCCCAGCACTCCCGGAATTAATTCCTACCCTTTCCCTATAAAGTTCACTAAGTAGACGTGCACACTTATATGAAATTCAGTAAATGGGACAATACAAGTTGCACATATAAAACACAATTTTTCAACACAGTGTTTTCTTAAAAGTTATTCCTTTCCCGAAAACTTCTCACTATCGTCTTTGCCAATATTGCTTTCAAATCTCTACCTTATTGGTCTTAAGTGGGCTCTGAATTTTGTGTCCAGTTAAAAGGTTGTAGTTTTTTATGGCAAATGTGTTCTATTCCTCTTGCACTGCTTGTGCTCCCTTCCCCAGCACTCCATTGGTCTTATTTATTCTGCTGCCTCTTCCATGGTCCAGGTAAGATTCTTGAACTGCTATTTCGAGTTAGCCATGCTGCCATATCGCTTGAGTTGACACCATCGGAATCATTAGTCAGCTGAGTAAGTACATGGAATTATCCTTCTCCTCATAGGTGGTGACGTCACTTGACTTCTGTCATTTACCTTTTTCTCTGTTCATGTGTTAGCTGCTCTGTCGTGAATTCTTTATCACTCTGCATTAACTTGATGCACAGAATTTTGCTGATGCGCTTTTGTTCTTTCCTTATTGTTGGTATTTAGTTTGCTTTTGTCTTCTGAGAATTTTCCCTGTCAACATATAGCTCTAAGTTAAGTACAAAAGCCATTTTACCTGCTTGCTTTAATTCTTTCATTTAATGTAACAATTTTCTCTTGATGGCTCTTTCTTGTGCTGAAATGTCTTTGTTTATTAAAATGTGTGATTCTTTTAACATTGACGCTTGGACAGTCTGATTCATAGCAGAACATGTGATTATTAATCTTCTCCCATTTTTGTTTCCAATTCTGCAGGTCTCAACTATTTCTCATACTTGCAGTGTTCCCAATATCAATTTGTCCTCCAAAAATTCAATAATCTCCATCCTGGGCCAAATATCTTTTATTTCTTCTATCCCCATACACACTTGATTAAATTGTCGGTTTCTTTTCTCCATCCTTTCTGTTCTAGCTCTCAGTTCTTCCACTTCACTCTTCATAAATTTAATCTCTTCTCTGATCTCCTGCTTTAGTTCTTTTGTAGCCACACTAATTTTGTTGCTTAGACATTCTTCTAGGCCATCAAGTCTTTTTATAAATCTCTTCAAAGTTCCTTGTTTGTCCACTGGTCCTGTGTTTAGTTCGATTCTGTAGTGTATTGTGTAATATACTCTCATAAAGGAAACAGAAATTTATAATGAAAACTCAGCCCTCAGTGTTCTGTTTCCCTCTTTTGTTTTTTTCTCTGTTGACATTGTTAAATAAAGTTACGGCGAAGATAGTCGCAGTAGTCTGAATACGAAAGAACACAAATAAATGTGAGTGTAATACTTTAGTAGTTATTTATTATACTACCAATAACACTTCAATTCCTTCTATCAGTAGAAGGACCATGATTATGATTCAATAAATTAACCCATTAACTTTGTCTTCTTTACTTGCTTTATCTCTTTTATTTATCTGCTTTTTGCTCACAAAGGATCCAATTCTGGCTCTTTATTCTGCCATTTCAATACCCACTGTCCCTTACATCACTTTTCCTTAAATTATTGGAAAACCTTCCTACACACGTTCTCACTCTACCTTTGCTTAGGCAGTACTGGAAAATAAAATAAAAAAAGAACAAATAATATATATTTTTTTTAATTTTATAAAGAACCAAATGTTACTACAGTTGACTAGTCCGGCCTCGGATGGTTCGGCCGCCGGATGATCTGGCCGCCGGATGATCCGGCCGATCCGGCCGACTTCTTGGAATGAGTCATCTGCACGCAGAAGGGTTTCTCACGGCAGTAATCGACTAGAATAAACATTCTATTACTGAATGACAGTAATAGGAGGATGGTGAGGATGGTGAGGAATGTGATGTAATATAAATAGATTATTGGGCAGCACTCACCACTGTTTATTGATCCTTTTGTGAAGTCGTTGTCAAATGTTACTTAATCTTGCGTGGAGCCTTTTTCTTGAATAAACATGCCTGTTTAGTTTTCAGTGTTAAGTGTAAACAAATCACTTGACGATTGCGTTCATTTCAGACGTGAATTTTACTCTTGTGCTATTAGTATCTTACTGTGAGTTTAATTTTTATAGTGCGATTACCTATGTCGAGCAACAGGCTGCTGCATCAGCTATCGATGTAATGTTCATGAAGAAGTGGCGTGATTATGCTTTCAAAAAAAAAACAGTTCGACTAAAAAAGCAGAAGAAAATAACAGATTTCTTTTAATTTTAAAATTGTAATTGTAATGCTGTATTTTAATTTTTGGGTAAGTACACTTTAAAAAATTGGCAAAACCATCTTAAAAGTTGATTTTTGCTTTAATAGGTTATACTTTACACATTTAAAAGACCGCCGGATGGTTTGGCCATTTTTTAATCCGGTCGAGGGTCCGGTCCCAGGGTGGCTGGATTAGAGGGACTCTACTGTAAATCCAATAGTAACAAACTCAAAATTATGGGCTTTTTTATTTTCTCATGTTTTATAAAAAAACAGATGGTTCTAACTCTCATAGTAACCTGCACATATTGACAGCATTGTTTTATCGGCACAGACTCAGCAATTTTTGCTTGTCCTGCTGTGGCTTGCTGTTTTTAACAGTAAATTGTATTTACAGCAATGCAGGATTGATAATTATGTTTCTTTTTATACACAATAGGGATGTCTGGGTGAAGTTCGTATTGGTGGTCTGCTGCTCCCATTCTTCACACATGACCAAGTAAATGCTTCAACAGAAGACTCCTTTCGTCTGTCAGTTCCACAAGAGAGGGAATTGGATCTGGATGGAGGATGTCAGCTCTGTTTT
The DNA here is from genome assembly GCA_964059195.1 of Ectobius pallidus. Classification (NCBI taxonomy): domain Eukaryota; kingdom Metazoa; phylum Arthropoda; class Insecta; order Blattodea; family Ectobiidae; genus Ectobius; species Ectobius pallidus. The sequence goes on along the minus strand of CAXKWD010000003.1, from coordinate 143,398,251 downwards.
GAAAATGAATGTCAGAATGAAGGGCATTGCACTTCACCATCAGAATCTTATTTTTGCAACTGCACTGCAGGCTTCAAGGGTGACTACTGCAGTGAGAACATTAATGAATGTGAATCCAACTTGTGTGATAATAATGCAACCTGTGTAGATGGGATTGCAAACTACACCTGCAGCTGTCAGGCAGGATGGGAGGGATGGTTGTAAGTTACATATATATATAATTATAAAGATAATAATACTGATACTAATAACAATAACAACAGTAAATTGCTAGTTGTTATGACAATACGCGGTTCGTTAAACATCTTGAGGTATCATCTATATAACCTACAGTAATTTAAACCTTGTAAAGAGAAGTTTGTTATTTTTATTTTCAAACTACATTAAGATAACTTATATGTAATCTATGTCAAATGTTAACTTTCATATATTGATTTGTTTACTTTGTCCACAGCGGCAACCTGCCAATGCAGGAAGTTGTTGTACATTATTATGTGCAAGTCAATAAAAAATAAAAATTAATAATAATAATATGAGGGCTGTCCAGAAAGTAACCTCCATTTTGAAATAAAACTTAAATCACTGTAAAAACAAAAAAATTATTATATACATCTTAAAACCGAAGCTTTTCTCTATTTTTCAACATAGTCTCCAAACAGATTCAAGCACTCATCATATCTTTTCACAGTCTTTGAAATACCATCTGCGTAAAAATCTGCCGCCTGTGAACGTAGCCAACCTGTCACGGCGTTTTGAAGCTCTTCGTCACTGTCAAAGCACTGAGATGCAAGCCACTGTAGGTGAACAGGTGAAAGTCACTAGGGGCCATCTCCTGGCTGTACTGGGGATGGTCCAAAACGTCCCATTTGAACTTGGCCAAAAGTTCATTTGTTCTATTTGCTGTGTGAGGGCGAGCGTTGTCATGCAAGAACACAACACCAAAAGCCAGAAGACCACGACATTTGTTTTGGATTGCTCTTCTTAGCCTTTTCAAAGTTTCACAGTAGACTGCAGAAGTACCGAGTCCCTTAAAATCAACGAGCAAGATGCTCTTAGTATTGACTGCATTGACTGTGGTATGCATTGATTGTTGTTTTGTCTCAGCATTCACGTAAGCCACCCAAGTCTCATTGCCAGTAACAATCCTGTTTAAAAATTCTCCTTCAAAATCATACAGAGAAAGAAAGTCTATGGCAGAACTCGTTCGCTTGGTTTTGTGGTCATCTGTCAGCAGTTTTGGTACCCAACGAGCACAAAACTTGTCCTAGTCTAGTTTTTCAGTCACTTTCTCATGCAAAAGACTCTGAGAAATTTCAGGAAAATGACAGGAAAGATCCAAGATTGTGAACAGACGATTCTCACAAACTTTTTCATCAACTTTGTTCACTAGGTCATCACTGGCTAAGAGAAGGCCTACTGCTCCTGTCTTCATCGTGCATGTTTGTTCTTCCATTTTAAAAAAATTGTACTCATTGACGGAAAACACGTTTACTCATAATGTTTGGACCATACACTGCACACATTTCATGATGGATTTCGGCTGCTGAGTGATGTTTCACTTAAAGAAATCTTATAACGCCACTCACTTCACACTTGGTGGGATTTCCTATTGCGACACAAATGTTTTTCTGGTCATAACTAGCAAACACGCAACAATACGATGCTACATCTAGCACAGCTAGAAGCGTACTGAACCACTGCGTATGCTGATGTCAAAATGGTGGCGCTACCCCCACTACTTCTCGTGCTATGCATAAACAGAGGTAACTTTGTGGACAGCCCTCGTAATAATAATAATAACAACAACAACAATGACAATGATGATAATGACGACAATGATAATGACGACAATGATAATGATGACGATGATGATGATGATGAAGACCTTATATCTTATATAATTCGGGTACTATAGGACATGAGACGTCTGTCTCTGTATAGGTGCTTTTCCACTGAGTAAGCCCATATTCACCCCAATTCTGACAAATTTTTAACCTTTCCCCTGCTATCATATTATTCGTTGTGCAAACTAGTGGTGAAGCTTCATTAGTATCGGTAAATGGCTATTGACAAAAGAAATCATGGGTGCATAGATGCAGCTTTGACAAAAGAAATCATGGGTGCATAGATGCAGCATTGACAAAAGAAATCATGGGTGCATAGATGCAGCATTTGACAGCTATCTGCCACTAATGACTTTCTACTCCGTGTACACAATAGATTCTGTTGAAAAATGAATTTATACCATCTCCAAATGTCATGTTGGTGCATTCAGAGTTAAGTGATGTTACACCTAAGGTATTATTGTGTCGTATTAAGCAAGGGAGGAAAGCATATCAATTTGACATTACAGATGATACGACACAAACTGAGGTCTCTATATAGAAGTTCTACTGCATTTTCTTTCTACCTTTACAAAAACAAAAAATTGACAATATACTCGAAATGATTCCAAATTGTTACATACTTTTAGAACAACCTAGTTACACAACCAAACTATAGGCCTATGGTATTGTAGTCTGCATCACATGGGCTTAAAACATGTTTTTTCACTGGCGGATCAATTTACAACTCTCATGTTATTTTGGAGAAGAATTTAACTTCAAACAAAAAGCGATCGGCAGCTTAATCGGCTTTGATTCAGGAATTTTCGTGTAAACAAAGAGCAGTCGACAGCTTCATCAACATTGCCGGCATCCATTTTGTATTATGTGGGTATTTGGAATATCAGTGTTCTCAATAGTATTGCATCTACTTTTAAAATTAGTTTTACTTTCTCGCTTATACGGAGTATAGAGAAAGTATTGTGATCGTGCCAAAAAATCGAAGTTGAGTTAACGCCGGGAGAGCACGTTTCATGAAGCCTAGAAACCGAAAAAAGTATTTTTGGAATGACGTCTGTCCGTCTGTCCGTCTGTCCGTCTGTCCGTCTGTCCGTCTGTCCGTCTGTCCGTCTGTCCGTCTGTCCGTGGACAAGCACAGCGGGTAAACGGCTCGTTGTATTTACTTCATTTTTTGAATTAAGAACTTTTTCGAAATTTTGTCGAACCGCCCAGAAATTTAGTTTTACAACTGAAATATTAAGGGGACTTTTCATGAAAACTTTTTTAAAAAAATTGTTTTTTGAAAAAATGGCTCTAACGATTTTAATAAAAATTTAGAATTGTAAAGTCTTATCTGTGACTAATAAAATGGCTATATCCGTATTTCCGCAAAAATGACTTAAGGGGCACTTTACTCGTATCCATTTTCAGTTTTTCTAGATTATATCCATTACAGTAAGTGATACATGAAAACCTACCACAGTAAAGTTGTAGAGAAAATTAAAATGGAAATTTTTTGTTTAAAACATTTCTTTATACAATTAATAGATATCAAGATAAAAACGAAATAAGTACAGCTTAAATGCGAATTTCAGAACATACATATCAATTAAAATATGAATGGCATTTTGTTGCCACTAGCAACAAGAAAACTATAGGCCTAATGTACTTATTGTTGTGAAATGCAATCAGTTTAGCTCAGTCGCATTGAACACACTAAACCAATTACAGCGATGTGGTAGGCCTATGGGCTAACAGGGAAGAGGTCCTGAGTTCAAATCAAACCTCGTGGCCGCCCAAATTGACTTGGGTTTTTCATGGTTACCTCGCAAAAGCAAACGCCGGGTTTATAGGACTTGCTTATTTTCCATAACTCATCGCCGCTACGTCACTGGATATTATAATCGTTTAAACTGAATGCCACATACGAAGACATCACTAAACAATAGAAACAGATGACGCGAATGAGTTGTTACAATAGACTAATAGTTCACGCAAACATACTAAACACATTACATGACCTACAATGCAGTTAAAGCGTGCAATATAACCTAAGTAGTAGTAGTAGCAGTAGGACCGCCGGCGTGGTCTTGTGGTTAGCGTCAGATCCGTCGGTCCGGGTTCGATCCCCGGTACATCCTTGGATTTTTCTGAGGTTGAGGGGTCTGGTAGGGGTACACTTCCTCGTGATTCAAATTGAGGAGCTACTTGATAGAGAAGTAGCGGCTCCGGTCATGGAAACCACCATTAACGGTCGTGGGGGTCGGCATGCTGACCACATGCCCCAACCCTGCCATCTGCCTGTGGTAGATGACACACCGGTCGGTTGGTAGACCAAATCCCTAAAGGAATGTAGTGCCACGGAGTTTAGTTTTAGTTTTAGTATAGCGAAATTCAAATATAAGTCGCCCCTTAAGCTCCGTCCATTCGATATTCACATTTGCATTTACTGTGTGATGTATTTTGTTTCTGAGCGAAGCAGAGTGACCAATTGTCCTTGTATTGGTGGGTGGGTTGGGTGGTGCCGATTTATCCCAAGGTGCGACTTATATTTTAATTTTCCCGTAGTAATACTAGTAGTACTAATAATATGCAGTTTTACTGTCATTCATTATTATTATTATTATTTCATGGTAAAAGCATTAAACATGAAGATCGACTCTGATGGTTTCCGTTCTAGATACTTCTTAGTTTTATGAAAATGTAATAAATAAAATTTTATTGTCTCTTTAATTTAATTTTTTCTGTGCTAGCCTTTAACACGTATATGCGAGAAAGTTTGTGCAACGTATTTTTGCACCATTTATTTATGGCATACTCCATTGTGGAAAAATGTGATAGTTATTTTGAAAAGATCAAGACATCTGTACAAAATTACTAATTAAGAAAGTCATAGACAGTTAACAAGAAGATAATAACAAGTATACAAAATTACTCTCATTTTGTAATGTTGGTTGCCCTCTTCAGAGATGTTTTCTTTTTTAATGTTATCTATTATTAATTAATTTCTGTTCGTAACCACATTAACCCATGTTAACCTATAACATTGTAGTGGAGACAGTTGTTAACTGGCAAACCACTTGACTAGTATACTTCAACAAGTTGATGATAAACATTTAACATAATATGTTAACTGCAACATGTTGGTGTTAAATGTTAAGTAGTGGAGACCCAGCTTTATTGGAACATTTACCTGTTCATTAGAAGACATAGCCCTATTACATGACATTTCAAACTCTGTTACTTTATACTTTTTTATTAAAAATTGATCCATGTTATTAACCAACTTTAACAAATCCACTCTCTGTAAAAGACATACTCAACAGACTACCACAGAACATCAATCACTACTGCACTCATTGTCATAGCGAACATTCTTTAACCGTATTGTTGCTGGCAAAAAGAAATCAACACAGAGCAGTAGTATAAACTTTTATGCCCACTGTTGCACTTCTGTTACACCATGCACCGTCAAAAGCTTGTTTAATAAATTTTGTTACTACACATTGGGCTGGTGATATCATTACATTCAAATATGGCATTATGCAGAAACATATAAGCACGTGTTTCCGGTAATTGCATTGGAATTTTAAACTGAACCTTTTATGAAATGTAGAAAAATATATTCCTGGCAAGGAAGGAATTTTTACTTGATCCATCCCCTCCATGCCCCCCATTAATTTGAACCCTGGTTGTAAGCTTCAAATCAACTACAGAAATTTAAATAAAGTAACTGGTTTCTGTGGATAATTTTAATATTTGAAGAAATATGTTCATATCTTAAGATAAAGCAGTGAAAGCATAAGTTACATATTTCACGGCCTTTATGCATTTTTTTACGGTGACACATATGTATGTGTAGCAGTAAAAAGTTAAGAATTGCGCTACAGCAAAGTTGGATCACAGTCACCTACCAAGTGAAAGATCTTACGATATTGGTCATCTTGATCTTTAAGTCTAAACAAGGCAAATATGCAGTGCGAAATGTGCATAATTTGCCTATATTGAATTACACACAGTGATTTGCTTACACAGTTTTTTTTTTCTCGGTTGTATACATCCTGCTGTAAAAGACTGAGAAATTGCCTGCTTTATGGAATAGTTAATATTTTTTCTTTACAGTTTCTATGCTGTGAAAAGTGATAATAATAATAATAATAATAATAATAATAATAATAATAATAATAATAATAATAATAATAATAATAATAATAATAAAGATAAATTCTATTATTTCAGTTTACTTTTACATTTTTGTTTCGGTAGGTTAATTCATATGTTACGATTTTCACTTTTCTCATACTAGATACTGGAGGGATCCTACATGCATCTTTTGTGGAGAAAGCTGCTTCCACATAAATATGAATTGCTATTTGTTTTATTCTTATTCTGTTGCATCTGCTGTAAGCTTTTAATTTTGTTTACATCATAGGTGTAATATTGATGTTGATGAATGCGCTTCAAATCCATGTCAACACGATGGAATCTGCATCAATCTGCTTGGCAAGTTTGAGTGCAACTGTACTGATGAATATATGGGAGTATTTTGTGAAAGCATCAAACTTATCACATGTGACAATTCACCTTGCATGAATGGTTCTACTTGTACTGATATTAAAAGTAAGTAAAATCTAATTTTGCATGTTTGTTTAAATTCATCTTCACAGTAAATTCTCAGTTAATACAGGGACTAGATTTTTAAAATTCATTGTGAACAATAGCGCTGAAGCAAAATATATTTTCTCCAGTACAAAAGAATAACAGAGATAGAGATTGGAGATATGTTATAAATCACAACATTTTTAAAGGAAGCTCGAAGACCATGAAGTAAAGTGAAGAAAGAAGACATATGAAGGGTACAGGCCAACCAAAGATACCAGAGTAATCAACTAGTTTGTACTCCACTATCAGATGGCCAATTGGATTCAACTGAAAACTTTCGAATCCAAGCAGGTGGCAAACTCTGTTGCCAAATTAATCTGGTAACAACAGTAATATAATACGAAATTTCAGCGTTTCTTTGCTCTCATTTCCAACTGGCAACATTTTGTAAATATACTTCAGCCTTCAGCATATGTCCTTCTTACATTAAAGAAAAAACATTTCAAAGACCGCACCAGTGTGGTGTCTCAGACGAGGATAGAGAGGACAGTAAGTGCCATTGTCACCTGACTCTTCGCCTTCATTCCCTGTGACGCATGGACATTCCGCCTTCATTCCCTGTGACGCATGGACATTCCGCCTTCATTCCCTATACTGCTATTTTCTCCTTACTTTACACTTTTTTCACCGTTTCATAAGCAGTACTAAAAGAGTGCTCAGTCAGCTACCAGATGGGCTTGATAACTAAATTTTCAATGTTTTTTTAAACATGTTCAGAGGTAAAAATACCTATTGTTTGGTCATTGCCTAATCCTATCTGTTCAAATAAATTTATTTTTTACGGAGGACCAGACAATGAATGTCAAATGAAAGCAGACTGTAGAGGCGCACTGGAACAGGGATCAGACTATATTTTAGATTTAAATTAAAACTCAGTAATCCTGAGAAGCTTTTATGACAGTATGATGTACTGAAAATTATATCAGGTGACAAATAGAATACTGAATTATTGTTCTAAACACAAGAATAATAAAGTGGGACTTGAAAAGTGAATATTTAAGGGGATTCTTGTTTCCCACCAAATCATTGCACAATGTGTTGTAATCTTGAGAATGTCTTAAATTACAATTATGAGGGTTGGTCAATAAGTAAGGTCTCCAACACTCTAGCCCAAGCTGGCAATGTCGGACGAGAGAGTTGGTGCCACTGCCATGTCCTGTTATCTTCCCTCTTTCAAACGAGCCATTGCTTCAACCTCTGAAAAGTTTAGTATCCGAACTAGAGCTGTTTGAAATGGATCTCCCGATTTCCGTCCCCGCCAAGTGCAGCCTCCGCAAAGTCATATCGGTTCTTACTGGAAAAAAGTTCCGCCGATTGAAATTCATAGAACGCTTTGCGAAGTTTATGGAGAGGGATGTATGGACATAAAAATGTGCATAAATTGGTTCGTGAGTTTAAACAGGGCCAGACAAATATTGAAGATGAAGAGCGAAGTGGAGACCAACAACAGCCGTCACAGATGAGATGGTGGCAAAAGTCGATGCATTGGTGTGACAAGATAGAGGCATCACTACTCGTGAACTTTGTTTATCGCTTCCTGACATTTCTAAAGGTTCCATACAGGATGATCTGTGAATTTCAATCGGCAGAACTTTTTTTCCTGTAAGAAACCATACGACTTTGCGGAGGCTGCACTTGGCAGGGACGGAAATCGGGAGATCCATTTCAAACAGCTCTAGTTTGGATACTAAAAGGTTCAGAGGTTGAAGCAATGGCTCGTTTGAAAGAGGGAAGATAACGGGACATGGCAGTGGCACCAACTCTCTCGTCCGACGTTGCCAGCTTGGGCTAGAGTGTTGGAGACCTGACTTATTGACCAACCCTCATAATAACATTGTACATTTAGTAGAACCAAGTTATAAGGACTTTGAATGTTTCTTCAAATTACTTATAATAAATTAAGAATAATTATTCACTTTGAACTGGTTAGAAGCTTGCTGCTATGCAAAATGTTGTAATATACCGGGTGTTCGGAAATCCATTTTACAAACTTCTAGGGATAGTAGACAATATTTTGAATAGAGACCCATGTCCGGAAACATACCGTTTCCATGCTACAGCCATTACAATGTGTTGGATTTGCCGGTGTTGTTTTGCAACCGGATAGAGTATGGTGTATGAGACTCCTGTAGAGACCGAGGAAGACCTGCTGGTATGAGTGATGGTCACTGCACAAGAGATTAACAGGACACCAGGTGTGATGGAATGAGTGTACCGGAACACGATTCGTCGGTACAATGTGTGCAACAACGTTGGTGGTCATCACATCAAGCCTCTGTTGTAGTGAGCAGTTTGGTATGGGACACATCCAGTGCAGAATACAGAAACAATTTTGTTTTTTCCACTGCTGACACAAGTGTTATTGTGATCAATGAAAATGTATTGTTACCAAAAAAATTGACTTTTGTCTGTAATGAGTCAAACATCATTTACTTTGGTACCTTACATCACACATTTCACATGGTGCTCTTCTGACATCATGTACTGCCACTCTGGTTGCAAAACAACACCGGCAAATCCGACACATTGTAATGGCCGTAGCACAGAAACGGTACGTTTCCAGATATGGGTTTCTATTCGAAATAATGTCTACTAAGTCCCCTCTACTAGCCCTAGAAGTGTGTAATATGAATTTCTGAACACCCAGTACACATGCAAATGCACAGATTTAAAAAACAATGCGATTTATGGACACATTTGAATGTAATTGCTCACGAATCACTATAATACATTTAACTTATAGTAGCCATCGCGAGAATGAGGTTTATTGAAGTAAAATCTATAAAACTTATTAGCATTGCCGGGAGCTCAAGCTGCGACCAAACACGAATGACATTACTGAAGCCACGCTGCACTGTTGGAGACAAAAGAATGATGCTACATGTTCTAGAAGAGGGAATTCACCACACGTCACACTATGGCTGCAAAGGGCACTTGGAAATTAATGACTCAGCACTTGGCTTACTGAATAGTCGCACATAGTTCAAATTTACTGACTAATGTAACTGTAGCTTGTGCTGACACCTATTATTTTAAGTCTGTGTAAAATTTCCATACCTGTACTCAAATTTCCTACAAATTATTTCAATTGTTTGTTCAACTGAGACAAGAGCATGAGGTTTTCAGAAGTAGATCCTCTAGCATGGTCCCCATTAGATAGTAGTAAAGCCTTTTGTCCTATTTCATAGATTTATGGCATGTTAAAATTTCCCTTCAAAGAAAGACGATCCCTACTATATGAATAGCAACCATATTTGTTGTTAACTCCAATAAGCGTGAAATTTTACAAAATAGCTTTCCTTAGCTTTATTTGCATTATATGTGTAAACCAAATTAAGCAAATTAAATCCAGGCAAATTTAGAAACTTTGTTTGATAGTGCAAAATGTGTAAATAGCTATAAATACTACCTCTCCTTGAAACTTGTAAGAAAAAATATGTTTAAAATCATAATTATTAATGTTTTAATTTCTTTTTTGATTCTCTTAGTCTTCTCTATAATTGCTGAGAAGTTATAGGTCCTCATGAAGATTGAAGAATATATACCGGTGTTGACGAAAGGGGATTGGTTTGTTATTTAGATTTATTATATATTTGTTACTGATTTATTTAAAAAGGGTAACAAACTGAACAGCAGATTCTGTATTTCTTGGACAGTGGTGAGCACTTCTGTTTGCAAATGGCTGTCTAAAATTGTTTTATTATAATAATTTTGGTTTGTCACCTTTATATTTGAGTATTGGTGGAAATAAAGGAGAAAATTTATCAATATCAAATGTAATAAAAAAAATTACAAAATACCGTATCCATTGAAGTAGATGGAAGTTAACAGGGAAATCAGCCATTTTATTTCACCAAAAAATGAGATTCCTATGTATGAAATATCTCTTCCCTTCTGTCTTAGAATCCTTTCATAAGTAAACGGAGTTGGGGACTGTAGGGACTATAAGCTCTTACATACAGTACTGTACAGTTCAGATCAAACATTACTACCCGTATGCGATTTCTTGGGCACTCTGCTCCCTAGTCCTCATTCGGTAGGTTTCGTTCAATTCCGTAGGGAGAGCTACCAACATTGAAACACCTGAAATCTAGTGGCTTCAATACTAAACTTTCATTCTGTCTCAGGATCCTTATTTATTTATTGACATTATCTTTTCTGACACATGGAAAAAATACAATTTTGTGAATTGCTGGTTTCACAAACACGTCATTGTACATCCAACACTTTCCCCACCTCTTTAAGAATTCCGTATGTGCTAAGTCATTTATAAGTCTCTAGGGATTTATAAAATATCATGGGTTTTATCTATGTATGGTACTGTACTGTGAAAGCATTTTACTTTCAAGTTTATTTTATTAAGATGGGTGATTAAGGGCAGAGTGAATTTCTTTTTGCATTGAATATTTTATATAAATTAATATTATTAATGTTATATATTGATGGTGTACTGTGGAACATCTTGTCATGTTCATAGATTTTTCAGAATTATTTTTTCACTTTCACAAGCAGGTCATATAAAATGATGTTGAAATCTCTTGCAGATCCAAAAACAGGAGACAATTATACTTGTACCTGTATGGAAGGCTTTGAGGGACCAAACTGCAACAAACCTTATTGCCAAGATCAACCATGTCTGAACAGGGGTGTTTGTGATATATCTGGACATGTAAGTACCGGAATGAGTAAAACTTTTAAAATGAAGCAATAAATGAAATCAAAACTGTTGGTAAAATAAATGTAAGTGCTGCCTGTAATGACATTCGTTAAGACGTTGTGACATGGAAAGAGTGAGAATATTTATTTAAGTAGGCGCCACTCACTCTTATAAGTAATCAACCATGAACTTGACTTTCACCTTCCAAAACATGTCACATAGGTTATTGTCAGCAGCTTCAGCCGAAGAAGGGGTGGGTCAAAGTTAGGAAGGTTTTTCACTTTATATTCATGTAAAATAGTCAAGCTTTTCAAGAAACATGTGAACAAAATTTTATTGAATATTAAGTACATTTGTATCTTTGTTTGAGAGACCTCTTCAGGAAAAAAAAAATACAATGCAATATAAACAAGAAATAAAGTCGGTCTTGTTCGGTCTTCTTCTCCAACTGACTATGGAATTCTGCGGTCCAACATTTACTTCTATCTCTCCAGTCCTCTTGATCATACACTCCTAATAACTGTAACTGAGAGAAGTACTTTAACGTCCAATCTAGATATATACTAAAAATTATTTCCTGTAGAACTACTTTTCTTTTTATCTCGTTACTTTCTTTTTCCCTTACACACTTTCTGCGTAATCTCAAAACTTCTACCATGAGAATACTTCTTAGCTTTAACCTAATCTTGTTTTTTCTTAGAAGAAAGCCTGTATATCTTACTTGATTTGAGTCCTAGACAACTAATAATAATCTCCCTTTCTACAACAAAGTCTTTCTGTTTTAATTTATGCATAGAAAAATAATAATCTTCCTTCCTATAACAAAGTCTTTCTGTATTAATTTAAACATAGAAAAATAATAATCTTCCTTTCTATAACAAAGTCTTTCTGTATTAATTTATGCATAGAGAAATCCAGAGCTTCTGATAACGAAATTTTAGATGTATAATTACAGATTCCGTATTCCGTCTGAATCAAAACTCCGTCCATTTGAACTTCCTTTATATATATATATATATATATATATATATATATATATATATGCTTATTCTTCTTGATTAGCATTACTAGTTATACTATAGTTTTGGAATGACGCTAATCTCATTTAGAAGACGAATCCTCAACGGGATGTCGATTTAGAGTCTTTTTGTCTCAGTTTATTTACTCCTACACTGAATTGGTACACACAGGGGAAAGAATTTATGGTTCAAGGTACTTATCTGTGGTGTGATGTAATAGCTGTCTCGCTGCCTCATGCATTCCACAGACGTAACCGTCCCAATGCCTGACGTCCCCTACAGGCGATCCATGAAGCCTCTCCAACCGCATCCACTCACAGTTGTAATGATATCCATGGCGATTCGTCGTTCTCTGGGTAGGTAATATGTGGCTCGTGACCCTTCAGGCCACGCAACGTCCAACCTCCGCTGTAGGATGACGACCATGCAGATCTCGAAGATCCAAACCAACAGTCTCTGCATCCACAAAGTTGAGTAGGTTGCTATGATTCCACTCCACAACTGCAACAGCCCACAACTTGCGTTGACTTAATAATGACGACTGATTATTGTCGATCCGCTTTGCTTTCAGTCTCCTGATGACTTCAATCCGTTACAACTTCTAGCGGTCAACTCTATACCAGGCCACTCTGCCTGACGTTCCTCGCCTCTGGACCTCCATCTCCCGTGGCTGACTTTCAACTCTCTCCTCGACGGCCACTCCAAGACGACTCTCCGACCTCTCTCTCCCCACTTTTTTCTTTAAAATATGCGCAAGCGCCGACTCCAGCGCTATCTGTAACAAGTCACTTCTTCTTATTAAATAAAGCGTTCACTACTATACTGTGGTAACCCATGGTCTAATCAGCGAGTACGATAGACATTGTTCGGTAACTTTTCACTTCGTTACAATGTGAGTACCTTAGGCACTGACTTGGGGGGGGGGGTATTTTCTTTCCCCCAACAGATAAGCCCTATGTATATAACAACTGTAGCAAATTTCATAAGTTTCATAAGAACATTTAATTACAATTATAGGCAAATGGCATACAACTGGTTTTGTTCTACCAGAATTAAATTTCTAAGTTTTGTTCTTTCAGAATACTCTGTAATTGATAAAACAAATGACTTTCTCTACCTTGGTGACCATTCAGTTGATAGTTGTCTCGTCTTTTTGAAAGATTGCGTGCAACAAAGACATGCAGGGAGCGGAGCATTGCTTGGTCATTTAAACCTCAAAACAATTCATATTAAAAGACACAAAATGAACTCAATTTATAATAATATTAAAATTAACTTCAACAGAATTGATTTTACACAAAATTAAAGAAAAATTGTTTAAAGTGGATATTTATTTGTAATTAACACACAACGTTTCGGTCAAAACATAAGACCTTCTTCAGGTGACTGTTTACAAGAAGAGAAAAACTCTCAATTGTCCGTGTCATAAGAAACACTTCCGTTGTAAGTGGAATGCGCACGATTAGAAAGGGACAAAAAATTGGTATTACGAAAATGCTTATTAATCCAATCCACAGGTATTTCATACGGGGACTCTTCTATAACATCCACAAGGGGAAGAGGAAAGCGTATAACATGTCTATTCTTTTTTGTTCTCTTAATGACCCCCAACCACTCATCACCCAAGTCACCGTCAAATCGGTTCAAAACGAAATCTTTATTACATCCGATATTCCAAGCTTCGCACACTTTTCTCTTAATAACATCGTCCTCAACCTTTAAGATCTTCAAAGCACCCATACGGTGATTATTCTCGATCAAATGTTGGCTAAGACCAGTAGACGTTTTCCTACTTCTAATATCTCTCTCGTGCTCACGAAGTCTGATTTTAAAGGATCTACCTGTTTCACCAATATAAAACTTATCACAATCCAAGCATGAGATTGAATATACCCCTGGATATTCCATTCGGTCGTTATTTCTGCCGAACCTTTTATATTCGGAAAAAATCTTGTCAATGGTTCTATTGGTTTTGTAGGCAGGAACCAAATCGAACTTACGAAAAACCTTCTCGTAACGTTCGCTCATGGCTGGGTTGTAGGTCATACCCACATACTTAGTATTAGGATCCTTAATCTCACCATCTCTATTCATAAAATGTTTTTCATCCTCCTTCCATATCATATCCATTCTTCTTTCATCAAAACCATTGATCCTGGCTAAACGAAAAATCTCCCTTTTTTCAGAATATAAAACATTGTAGTTGTTACATAACTTTAAGGCTCTAATGGCGAAGTTACGCCAAACGTTGTGTTTAATCCTATGGTGGTGTGCGGATTTCTTATGAATATATAATTCACCTTTATTATTTTTCCTATAAACGCCCAATTTAATCCTCGGATATTCTAGGACAATTCTTAAGTCCAGGAAATTTAGAGTGTTATTCTCGGATTTTTCAATAGTAAACTTCATTCTGTTGTTAAAACCATTAAAATCCTCCAAAAGCTGTCCAGAAATATCATTCCTAGAAATAACCAAGATATCATCAACATAGCGAATATATACAGCAATGCTGTCCACATATTTGCTAATAATGGATCTCTCCATGAAGAAAAGAAAAATGTCCGAAACAATACAAGCCTTCGTTTTGTTTATAGATAATACCATTAAACTGAAAAATGTTGTAATCAGTACAAACATTAAACCACCTAAGGTACTCATTAGCAACAATACTATCCACGCCCAACTCAATAAGCCATCTAAAGAGATATTCTCCTGCTTGGGCTCTGGGTACATTAGGATACAAAGAAACGACGTCCAAACTGAACATACGAAGATCTTTGTTGTATACAACATTATCTAAAATTTCTCTTGCTTCAAAAGAGTTGCCGATTGACCATTTCGTTCTTTTTTGTACACCCATTAATCTTTCAACCAACAGTTTTGCTAAACCATACGCCGGATGACAGTACATGGGAATAATAGGTCTAAGAGGAATACCTGGTTTATGTGTCTTGGGCAAACCAAAACAATTAGGCAATTCGTGTTTATGACCAAAAATTTGTTTCTTAGTGTTATCACTAATAGTAACACTACTATCAATAACTTTTAACACCTCCTTTTGAATGATCTTGATAGGGTTCTTCTCCACCACAGAAAAATCCGGAAGTTTGAAACATTCTGCCATCTTTTCGCCATATACGGCAGAATCAATAAAAACAGGACAATTTTCTTTGTCACTCTTAATAATAAAAATATTGTTGTTCTCCATCCATCTCTTGGCGTACGCTATATCATTATCTACATTAGACATCACAAACTTCCCCATGTTATCATTCAATTCTTCAATAGTCAAAGAAACCTCACGAACAAATCTGCTTTTTTAACCCTGCATCATAAATCATATTCGACCCATGAATAGCAGGGGCCAAAAGGTCCTCCATGTTATACCCGTTTACTTTGGGCGCGTATTTAAAGCCATACCTAAAAATATTGGCAACTTTTTTTGGTATCATCTTGTCGGTCAAATTAACAAAAGGATCTCTTTTTGAATCAATGTTATCGTCATTCAACCCATTCAAGGGCATAAGACCGTATTTCGTATATTTTTTCAAGATGTTGTTCCTCAATGTAGATAAATGTTCATAAACTAAATGATGGTGCCTCTGTATGAGACAATAAAGCTGTTCGTGCGGGATCACTTTGGTAACTTGTAAATGAGTGTTGTAAGCTTCAATATTAGCTTTATTTAATTCGCTATAAGCTTCGTCAATACATTCATGTAACATGTTAAATTGTAACTTACGTTTATGATAGAATGTTTTCCCCGTCAAAGGCTTGATTTTGTTTTAAATACAGGTTGTTTGCTGCTTTCAAGGCTTGAAGATTGTTTCGCATAAATTATATTAATCGATATTGGATATTCATAGTTGGAGGTAGATAGTTTGAATAACAACAACAACAACACCTTATAGAATGCCATTACTTTAAAATACGTAATTAAAATCCTGTTAAGTCATATTATGTAATAAGTGTATTGCAGTTTGGTTGACAAAAAACAAACAAACAAAAAATTGTTTAACTACTTATAGTCGCCTCGCTTATTGCATTAACAGTTAACATCAAAGAAGTCGCTGCCTGACCTTGTGGCTTGGCTTAGTTGCCACATTGCATAGTGTTAAAAAAGAGAGCAGGAAGATATAGATGCAGCAAAACACTTGTGGCAATGGCAATTGAGCAATGAGAGAATTGGCAACACGAATTCAGTCAGCGGTTTCTTTTGAGAAAACCTTTTACAGTAACAACAAACATTGTAATGTGAGAACAAAGCAGATATCTATAAAGTATTATTACTACAAAAAAAGGCTTTGAGAATCATCTCTGGTGCATCGTTTGATGCTCATTGTCGTCCATTGTTTCAAAACTCTAAAATTCTCACTGTAGTCAATCAATATATCTTCAACTGTTTGATAAATATTAAGTCTAATCTCTCCTCAAACGGCCCTACACTTGTTAACTGAATGCTCACAATTCGCAAGAAGTCGACCTAGAGTTCTACTGACAGCTCCTTTGCCAATGGTTCTCAAACACCACTTCCACACCGTGGAGATCGCTGCCTTCCTGAGACACATCTTCTGCACACTGCAAGAATAACCATATTTAGACTGAACATATCACTGTAAATTCCCCGTGATATGCCCTATGGCAAAACACGGGTTGTAATCAATTTTGAAATTAAAAAAAAGTCTAATCTCCATGAACAAAATTTTCAGTATAATTTACACCAACATAACACTAGGAATAATTACCTCATAGTGACACAAAGTACAAGATTAACTAAAACAAAGAAGTGGTGCAATAATTTGGGTATTAAGTTGTTCAATAGTTTACCCAAAACTGCACATTCAGTTAAATTAAACAGGTTTAGGACTGTTCTGAGAGACTGGCTTGCGAATAATCCATTTTATTCTATTAGTGAGTGTTTTGAAGTTAATATTGATGTTGTTTTCTAAATTTATACACTATACTGCTATTCGACATAATTCTGTTGTCCATTTTCATTCTCTCTCTTAATTTATGTATGTTGATAGCCGCATTTTGATGTGGTTCAAAAACAAATCAAAATCAAAGCAAGCTGCCCATCAACGCTATGAGCGGGGCAACTATACCCTATGTTATATTACATAGATCCATTTATATTTCTGAAAAAGTAGTTGGTGAATCATTGCTTCCAAATTTGGAATGTGTGGCACTGGTGAAACGTAAAGTGGAATGGGATGGAAACAATTTATCCACAACAAGTAACTTGGCAAGGAGAGGAGAACTCTTCTCAGAGGAGAACTCTTGAGAATGGTTTTAATGAGGTTAACCAGAAGATTTTAATGAATCCCACAACACAAAGAGCTGCCCACACACTGAAAATTTGGTCTGTTGATGTTCAGCTATGAAAACTCAGACAGGACCCTTACTGTAGGCCTACTCAGGTTGACTTCTGGTGTTGTTGATTTTTATTAAAATATGCATACCCTACTGCTAAAAGTATGCAACATATGCAGATCTATATAAACTAGAAGCAAACCTAAAATCAAATGGAAAAGAAAAGCGACTGGGCACACTTTATCGCCAGTTCCAACATCTTGGAGCTTTAACCTTTAGTAACCCTAATGTCCCCAAGGTCTGTTATAGGGAGCACTTTACTTTTTCATAGTATGTTACTGGATATTTGACGTGGTTTATATTTATTCTATTTACAGGTTCCAAGATGCAAATGTGAGATTGGTTACAGTGGAAAGTACTGTGAGGAAAACATCAATGAATGCAAAGTTGGTCTAGATGAGGTTTCACCTTGTCAGAATGGAGGTGTTTGCATTGATGAGATTGGCAAATATGTTTGCAACTGTTCACATACAGGTATGATTAGGCTATACCTATTTATCACATCACATTTAATGCCATTAAACTCTCTTTGTGTTAAGGTTGCAGTAAAAGACTAAGGTGGAGACTGAATCACACAAAATACTTCTTCTTCTGTTGTAACAGAACTATTTTTATTGTTAACATATAGGTAAAACATTAGTAGGTCTACCAACAATCCATTTCCAATAAAAAAATATTTTAGTCTTGTGACAGGAAGTTTAAATTCTTAGCAATCACATTACTACATAAGTCCATCAAAACATTTCCATATAAAAGTAATAATAATTAAAATGGACCTAAGTCATATATTATATTGATTTTGCTTCATTTTCATTCCCTTTTTTATTTATTTTCTTGACCAATGAAATCTAAATCTATTGAATAGATGGAACAATCAATATTTATTCAGTTAACATGTGTGACCCTATTATATTATATATTATATGAAAATCTTGGTTTAAGATTCTTAAATCTATTTTACCTAGAGGTTATACATTAATTTTTTATTTATTTTGTCAACCTAGAACCTCAATAATACAATTCTTAACATGTATGTGAGAAAGTTTGTGCGACATGTTTTGCACCGTTTATTTTGAAAATAAGTATGGAACAGTTATAACATGAAATGATTTTTTAAAACTTTGTACAGAATAATTCATGGGACATGTTTCAAAAACTTTTGTTTTCTGTTGGTCACTACCTGCTGATCAACATTGATGTAGTTGGTGTGCTTCTCTCTGATGGTTGTATGGTGAGCTTCTGTAACAAGCTATTGCTCAGCAAGTTTTTAAAATTCATCGCTCTGCCTTTTTCTTTTCAAAGATCTTCATCTAGCAAGACAAAGAGAGAGGTATGAATTTTGAAATCCACCGAGTGACAAATTATTACAGAAGTTCATTATGCAATCAGCCAGCACTACAACATCCACATTGATTGATAATTATAATTGGTCATTGTGCTCTACT
This sequence comes from Ectobius pallidus, assembly GCA_964059195.1. Taxonomy (NCBI): domain Eukaryota; kingdom Metazoa; phylum Arthropoda; class Insecta; order Blattodea; family Ectobiidae; genus Ectobius; species Ectobius pallidus. Next base: position 143,379,269 of record CAXKWD010000003.1, on the reverse strand, counting down.
TGCCAATAGTAGGAATCCCAACTTGCTGACTACTTTGGCTCCCTCAGTAAAGCAATGCATCATATTGCTGACTATTGTCCTTAAGATATCTCACATATAGGTCCTACCATGATTTTTGTTTATTTATTTATTGAAAATCCACAGTATTCTTTTCTTTGGAATGAAAGTAAAGCCATTTGCCCTTTTACATGCAAGAGACTAATACACAGGGCAAAATTACTGCTTTTTCATGCCTGCTTTCTTTCCTGATCCTTTTGAAGGCAGTAGGCCATCCTTTCATCACTGTAAGGAATGAAGGAACTTTAAAATCATCCTGAAGTGGGTCTGATGGAAATGTAAGCTAGAAGCTCAGCTCACATACTCACCTCAGAAAAATGTTTTCATTGTCAATTTTGCTAATGTAATAATTTAAATTCAGGTTATAAAGGAATCAACTGCACAGAAGACATAGATGAGTGTGAGTTTGGAGACTTCTACTGTGGGTCTGGCAGTTGTCTGAACATTCCTGGGAGCTTCAAATGTATATGTCCAGAAAAAAAATGTGGATCTAAATGTGCTATGGACGACCCTTGTTCTGTAAGTACATTTTTTTACTTTTGAATTTTATATGCATACCCTAATATTTAGAGATGAGCATGGGCTAGGCTCAAGCTGAATTATATAGTGATCCCACTTTACATGGGCAGAATGGGTTGCATCATCAGATCACATGGACTTTAGCATTGAAAGGCATTGGTTAAGTGGACTCTGCGGAAACCGCCATGCATATGTCAAAGGGATAGCTTACTGATGCTGAACAGAATCTCTTAGTCCATGCAACAAAGAAAAATAGGGGAAAACTATGTACTTTCGAAATTTCAGAGTTGTGGGGAGGGGGGAGCATTAAAATGTTTTTCTCAGTTTTCCCCAAATATCTTGAAAATTAAAACACTTTATGTACAGCAAAAACACTTTATGTACAAAATTAAACTACATAACATTTCCTGGAAAAAATAAAATCTGAATCGTTTCTTCTGTAGGATTAGTAGTTTAGGAGATAATGGGGGATGGAAAATGACATAGGTCTGAAAAAGTGCACGTTACAAGAAACATGAACTATAAACCGTTAAAATTTTCGTAAAAAGTTACATATTTGTGAAAGTGACACTTGAAAAAATTTAAGATTCAGATACATTTAGAAATTAAACAAAATGCAAATACTTTTAAGTTCACGTTGGAGCAAAATTTATGGAAATATCTGTAGGAATCTTTAAGTTATGAATTTAAATGCAAAATGCTGCACTTTGCTGTGAGCAGTTAACAGCCACATCTGTCTAATTTAATGTTACATAATATGCTTAATGTTGTTTTCCCACAAAGTACATTTTTAGAACCGTTTTTCCTGATAATTAAAAACTATTGTACAGAATTTTTGAAATTTTCACCATATGACCATATAATCTACAAAAATGACCATGATGATGCCTCTCTTACAAATATTTTGTCTACTCAGCATAATTAATGGTATATAATACCTTGAAAAATCTGTTACATGATTAAAAATAATATCTATTTGGTTTCAAACATGGCCATGGTCAGTTTTGTTTATTTAGCTTTAAGCTTAAAAATGAATGAATGAAAAAAAAATGTAAATGTTAAAGAATTTAAGGGTTCGGCTGTAAAAGATGGTAACCCATACAGAACAACTTCTGAGATAATGATATCATAGGTTTTTAATTCAAAATTCTAATTTATTAGTAAGTTTTCCTCCAAATATGAACACATATCATAAGATACAATGTTTTCTGAATGTAATGGCATATTAAGTGAAATGTATTGGGCAAAGAGAGAACTTAATTAAAAGCAAACGTGTCTAATCTAATTTATGTGGTTTAACATGTTTTACTTGAAGTGACTGAACATGTCAACATGTTATATTACTGCAATGTACTTAACCAATTACTAATGCTCTATTCAGATTCTCCATTGGTTTGTTCTTCATTGTCCTGAAACCACTAAACTTGAGTAAAATGATGCATAGTAAGAAGGAATCCACTCCATACAAGCAATGACATCATCCAATTCTTTTTTTTTTCTCAATTGGTTTTCCTCTACTATTTTGCAGCCCGCGAATTGACAAAAATTCTTTCTTACAAACTTTGCCCTTCATGTGGAACAAAATATTTCACATGATATATCCATTTCCGGGCTGTATGGCCGTGGTCTATCCGATGAAATAGCTGACGTTTCGCCATGAACTGCGTCTGGCATCTTCAGAGCTCTTTACAGCTGGGTGATCACAGTTTGTGATCTTCTGCTCTTAACGTTCTTGGTGTATTTATGTGCAACAGGATTAGCTTTCATATACCCAAATAAATATGCATTTTGTAGGTTATTCAAACTTACTTTCCAGAACTTTGCAAAAATTACTGTACATGTTTCATCACTATTTTAATGGACAATTGGACAATTGCAGTCTGGTCCAAGTTCCCTACCTGTAACCTCATCTCCTTTACCCCTATATTTTTTATACAAAACACCAGAGCAGAGTCTTTGTTCCATCTTCACTACTGGTTTCCTGGACATTCTCCTCTTTCTCTTCTTGTTTGGCCCTTCAATAGGAATATTTTCACTTGCTTGTGTTTTACCAGGTGCATTATGCAAAAAATACTCTGCTTTTCTCCACCACGTATCGTAATACCCTGTAAAAAAAAACTTTAAAAGCCATCAGGAGTCATTATCATCATTTCATGTAAAATATGATAACCCTCACTGTACATTTTACTCATCTTTTTTTACTTAATTTCATCTGGATCACCTATATCTTCACTACAAGATGTAGAGTGGGAAACTTGGTATTCAGTGCCACTGTCATTGCTTTCCTCTTCTTCACATTCACTGGAAAAACTATTATTTTCCGTAGAGAAAAGTTCCCTCCTTACTCACTGAGCAGTCATCTTCTGAAGGTTAACATGTTTTACATGAAATGGATGTGGGTTACAGTAATATATTTTACTCCATTCTCCATCGATGATGAACATATTCAACTAGCTGGAAAGTTCAGTAGTTTCACAACAGATGTAATGTAATTATCTCAATTTTTTAAAATTTGTGGGTTACCATCTTTTACAGCCAAACCCTTCAATTGTTTGTGTTAAGAGGAAAATACTAAATTCTGCCACAGAAAGTAGGTACCACTGTGTATAATTTATTTATTTTATTTATTTATTCTTATTTGTGGGGGTGAGATAAAATAATGGATTGTTTATTCTGCCAAAGTTGTGGTCTCTTTGTATGATTGTGTATTAATTGAATACATTATTTTGTTATACATAAATACCTACCTTCAGGGGCGGCCGGTGTTAATGTGCTACTGTGCTATAGCACACTGTTCATTTCGTTAAATAAAATATTGTTGATTACTTAAACAAAAATTAACAAAATTCTGTTAAAAATACTTTTATAAAATTTCGATCATCTTAGATTTCCAACCGTTATACAATATGCGATATCCCTCACAACGTCGGGCGGTCAGCTTGAGTTGCTAAGCATTATACTGCAGTGTGCTCTTTCCTCCAGTAGCACTGCTCTTCTTGATGACGAGAGCGTGGAAAGTGCCCTGAGGCGAAATGTAAATTTGTCGCTGTTAGCATGAAAACCGCCTCGTTGGAGCTATTCGTGGGATAGAACCCGACCCCCTATAGGTATGCTACATGCCGCACAAGAAACTGGCTGGTTGAGGGTGGAAGGTTGACGACCTCTTGTTTAGTATGGTTGGGGTGGATATTTTGAAGGCTGTTTTGCAAGTCTATAGGAACAGTCCTTGTAAACACATCTTATTGATGGCGGCTTTTCTTGACGTGCAGTTTTAATAGAGTTCAAATCCGTGGCTTGACATTAAATTTTATGAAAATATGAGACAGCTTAGCTTTGAGAACTAAATCTATACTTAATAGTAGCCTCATAGATTTGTTTGCTGAATTCAATGAGTACATATAAATACATAAATACATAATAATAAAGTATATACATAAATACGTGCAAAGCTAAAATCCAGGTTCCATTCCCGCCCAATATAAATTTTCCTCGATAGATTATACAGTGGAATTGAATTGCGAGAACTTTAACATTTACCTAGGAAATAAGAAACTGAATGCTGAAAACTACTCATAAATATTGTAATAAAATATTATTTAATTGCTGTATAAGGAATAATTTTTAGCGCCGAATAAAGTGAAATAAACGCACACGCTAGCTCAGCGCCTGACGAAGAGTAAGTTAGTACAATCTTATGTCTGGGGGACAGGACATTGTGACCAGACACCCTCTCAATTCTCAAACTGCATTCTGTTTCTGTGCAAAGTGCGACAGACAGAACCGACAGTGGAACAAGTACTAAGTATATTTCGTGGTGCGTGTGTGTTCATGTTCAGAATTATTGCTGTGAATGTGAAGAATTAATAACTTATCCATTTTTTAGGAGTCAGGAAGAAAAAATCGAGATAAAGCAAACACCCGAGTTGATTATGAATCAAAAAACGAAAAGGGCGAAGTATGAAAACAGTTGGATATGAGGTTGTGAAATTAGGATTGCTCTCTTCTATTTGGTGATTCCGATTCCTGGAGTAGAACGGGATTAACGGATTTAGGACACCTTAGTATGTTGACAACATTTAGCACGTGCATAATGTATTAAATATTAGTTCTCTAGGCAGTGTGAATATTGGAGCACAGTTAAGCCAGGCATATCACGAGGAAAAATTGAAACACAACCAACAAGTGGAAAACAAAAGGTACCTACTTTCAAAAATTATTGAGGGCCGATTGTATGAACAGTTTGATCTTGGATCAGAGACTAAATTGATCTCAGTTCACGTTGAACTCGGAAATTTTTGTTGTATAAACGCTAATCTGAGAACAATTCGCACTGAACTAGGATCAATTTTGACTGGAGAAATTTCTCCGATCAAACTAGCTGATCTCAGTTCAAGGGGCTGTTTTCGTATTTGAGACATAAGATTAGCTCATTATAAACATAATATTAGGCCTACCTGTGTGGTTACGATAAATATAAAGAAAATACACAATAGACAACTTCATACATTTCTAGCTATAATGCAGTTGTGCGTACATTTCTAGCTATAAAGTAGTTGTGCGTATATAGGCTATGTTTTAGGCTCCTTATAATGCAGTGTAACATAACTACAGCATAACCTGTACGTTATTATTATGTTGCACTAATTACTATAATACGAAAATAACCCTTGCACCACAATTGCAACTAATACGAAATTATCATTCTTCGCCATTTCATGCAGCTCCCTTAACCTTAAATATAGGAATTCTCGCCTATCACCCCAACGTTCACTTGATGACGTAGTGGTAAAACGACTGGCTATCATGCTAGTGGTCGCGTGTTCGATCACCTTAGGGTCAACATTTTTATTGTAGGAATAGGTAGGTAGGATAAAGGAGAAAAGAGATTGAACAGTAGAAAGGGGAAAAAATAAGAATTTTCCAAATTTTCAACGCTGCTAAACGAGAGACATGGGAGACTATGGTGGAACTACTAGGAAATCTCGAGTGGGAGGATCCTGTTTTTGGATTTTCCCCAAATGCTTTCTTCGTTATCTTTCTTTATGTGACCTATTAACTCTTTCAGAACTGATATTTTACACTGTAATACGGCAGTCATGAGGTAAAAACTTCAGTGGGCTATTAAGTTTAAAATCTATAGAGAAAAGTTCAGTGGAATAGGCTACCTGGTTTCCATGAATGACAAACATAACAGACGAACAAAAATTCCTTAAGTTTTACATCTCCGCTCTTATACAATTCATGAGACGAAGCATTTATACGTCCTTAGCCGTCAAAATGTTAAGCCGATTTATAACGTCAGGAATGAAATTACAAGAACATTTTTCATCACATTTTGCTCTTGCACGGATATTATCGCATCCGTCTTTTTGTATTCTATAATATCTTTATATTTTCCCAAGACAATTTCAATTAGGAACGATCCTTTTTCTGCTAATTTCGATCATATTTCCCCTTCCTTTCGCATAACACAGTCTGAATACGGAGGAAAACAGAATAACAATGCTCTCGTCTCGCGATACTCATCTGTTTCTGCGATGTTGCCAAGTGCTCATGTATGAACTAGGATCAAAATTGAACTTCAATTTCTTGATCTTAGATCAGTGTTATACAATATGACTCGAGCCTGAACTCAGATCGTTTTCTGAACTTAGATCATAATTGATCTTCAGTCAGTGATGTTTATACAATCGGCCCTGAGTGCATTAAGTTCTGTGGGGCTTTTGAACTTGCTTTGAGAGGTCACGACGAAACCGAACAATCTGAAAATCCTTGCATCTTCTTAGGACTGATAGATTTAGTTTCGAATTTGGACACTGCTGTGCGGGAACACATGGAATTGCATGGACATCATTTTTCGAAATAGGTGAATGGCATGTGACGTTTTATTTTTTGCATGTTCTTACGGTAGCACACACAATGTTTTTGTCACCGGCCGCCACTGCCTACCTTATGTATTAATCTTCAGTCTCAAATATCCATACATTTTTTATGACGTTTATAGTTCAATTGTATTTTTTTTAAGTTGGGTTTTTTTTAACTCAAACATTATTTTGATAAGCAAAAAACCTTTTTTGTTCGACCATACTATAATACGCTTGTTACATGTGAAGTAATGGTATCATAATGACACTCGTTTTGACAATGTTTTTCATTTCAACATCAGTGTGGTATCAATTATTATCGAACACAGAACAATCTTGAGACCTTTAGGGTAGCAGCTGAAATCTGCATCTGCATAGCCTGTACTTAAAATAAAATCAATTCTGTTCGTGTTAATTTCAATATCATACCAAATGAATTAATTTTGTGTTGTCAAAATCTGTTGGTTTCATGAAAATGACGAAAAGGAAGCTTCGATTTGGCTGAAAACATGAGCTGCCATCTGTCAAAGAAGACAAGAACTACAACCAGCTGGTGCAAAGGTCATGGTGTGCTAAAGCGTGACCGTCTGTTTGAGTGAATCTAAAATCTCAAAATTTAAACATTAAGTATAATTATGGTCGAACAAAAACAGTCGTGTGTAACTTGCCTATAAGGGTAATTAAGATACTTGTATGAAACTCGTATCTTAATAAATGCCATTATAGACTTGCTGCATAATGTAATATTAATACATAAAATGTCTACTTAACTCGTGAAATGTGTAGTGAAATTCATACATTGGCTGATAACCAGGGCCCAGATTCTAATGACATGTCATCTTTTTATTGATGCTGCATAGACATTGCCAACTTGTGGATAAATCCTAATCATGGCCTCTAGATTATATAAATGCATTTTTATTAGGTCATTATTTTGTCATTTTCATATCATTTGCTTCTTTATTTAGTCATTTTCATGTATTTACATTGAGTGTATTAACTTCTTTTTCATCGCTAGCGGTGGTGTATTTGAAGTGTTGTTTGTTTAATGCAAGAAGGAAAAATTCGGCGTTAAAGTGTTGACATGTCTCAGTCGGAAATGAGAATCAAAGAAACACCAAAATTTTGTATTATATCGTGACAAAGCCCAGAAAAGCCTAGAGACTGATAGAAGGAAGACTCGGCCGAAAGCGCTAGAATTAGAGACATCCAGAAGGGACGGCCCTCTTATTGCTGATTGGAGCCGTGCGCCGACGGGTGCGGCCTACTCCCTGGCACGACGCGGTGAGTGACGGTGCGCGCTTGTGGGAGGGGCCAGAGGTGGAGCCATGCGCTAAGGGCTGTGACGGCGCATTGCGCAGACATTCTAGACCATGCGCGGGCGGAGAGCTTTCCAGACCTCGACTCTGGAATATTCGTCGGGCCTATATATAGGGCGGCGAGCGAGTAGAGGCAGTCAGTGAATCGGAGTTGAGAGAGACAGTCAGTGAATGAATGAGAGTTCAGTTCAGTTCAGTTCAGTACAGTGAAGAGTCCGTGAAGAGTCAGAGTCAGCGAGAGGCAGTCCGTGAGTAGCGGCGAGCGTCAGCGTCAGAAGGTGAGCTGGACGGAGAGGACTGATCAGCGTGGCCTCAAGTGAGTGTGACTTGGGGAGCTGAGGAGCCAGTGACCGGAGAGACTAGTGTGACCGGAGGGACCCGCGAGCGGAAGACCTAGTCAACGGGGAACTAGTGACCGGAGAGAAGGGTGAACGGAGGAACTAGTGAACGGAAGAGCTGGTGAGCTGATCTGGACTGAGGCAGTGCCGTCCCGGGGAGCTCTGCGCGACGGGTGGATTGTACAGCGGCAGCGAGGACTGTGGAGTTGACCGGCGCGACGTGGAATTATCTCGACTGGGAGTCCGCACAGTGTGTGCGAACGGAACAGTGCTGTAATTAGGACGGAGCACAGTGAGAGTGAGCACTGAACAGGACAGTGAACTGGCGAATAGTCTGGAGTTTTCTGGCTGTATTGACAATTGTGTAATAGGAAATAAAGAAACCTCCATCCTTCAATTTTAAACTCGGTGTTCTGATTTTGAACCCCGACGAGCCCTTGTTACAATATTACTATTGTTATTAGATTGACTTGGCACCAGAATCTGCCATCTGCTTGGATTTGAGAGTGCAAACTACTGTTTACCCTCAATAAACAACAATATAATCCGGCAGACCACAAAAGGATGTGCCAAATTTTGACTCACCAGTGCCTCAGTGCCAGTATAAATTTCCGTGAGAAAAGAACATTCACAACATTACAGTTATTTACAATTTTTACAATTATGTACAAACTAGTCTACAATATGTACAATAATAATTTTTTTACAAATAGAATATCAGTTTTTAGGTAATTTTTTATAAGTATTAAGTCATTTTCTTTAAAATTTAGGGTCATTTTATAGATCTTTTTTCAAACAATTTTAGGTCATCAGAATCCGGGCCCTGCTGATAACATATGGGTTCACTATACTTACCCACTACTACACTTACCACCGAGTATATTGGCAGAACAAGAAATGTTAAGAAAATATGTCCTTTGATGTAGTCAATTTCTCTCAATACTTCGCATTATTCTTCTATGGTTCCTTTCAAAGAATGACACTTAGAGAATAATATTTAAAGTAGAAAATTGTGTCCTAACAGTGTTGCATGAGAAATGTTATCCTTTAGTGCATACCATTGGCAAATGACAAGTACATAAAGAAGATGTGTTACTTTCAGGAAAATCCCTGCAAGAATGCTGGTATTTGCATTAATATGTGTGAAGCAACAGAACATCCTGACTACCGCTGTGAATGTCCAGCTCCATACAAAGGAAAGAACTGTACTGAGGTAATTATGTTCTAACATAGCAGTAATTTATTTCTTAGGGTTCTTAGGGTTGAGTGGATGATAAGTGCATCGGTGCATATTTAGCAGTTATATCATGATTTTTTTATGGTTTTTCGGTCATATTCATCATATTAAGACTTGAGGCTTTTTCAGTGCTAATTAATTATTATAAGTTTCATAGGTTGTATTCAGAGTCGATTGGTCGATTGGTCTGGTCCAAGCTTTTGGTAGCTGCCATCTCTGTGGCCTTGCTAAGGGAGCTAAGTTCCCAGGCTGTTTTAGACCACTTGACTCGGCTTGTAACCCGCGAAACCATTATTAATAATTTTCATACACTTGTCAGTATCCAAAGTGAATTTCCTTCCGTCGTATGGAATACAAGAAATGAACTTGACCCTTAAAATCACTAAAAAGATAAATAACAAAACAATTCAAATTAAGATTACATCTGTTATGAAATCACAGAGGGCCTTGCTTATTGTAACAACAGCTAGTTCTGAACTGAAAACAAAATATTTAAATAATTTCATATATTACTGTGTTTATTATTTATATTTAGTGTCAAATTGTGAAAAAACTTGTTTCTGTAGTGGTGTGACTGTTATCTTTAAATAATAAACAGTGGGCATAAATCAAATTTAAGTCGCCCCTTATGCTCCGCCCACTGCGATGCTATGGCGACCACCCGCTTGCTCACTCGGCACTCCCGACTGTGTCCTCACTTGACACTCTTGACCATACCAAACACCAGCTACCAACCCTTGTACCAAAATGACAACCCGCTAGCTCACTCGGCACGCCCAACCGTACCACAATCACCTCTGCATGTAGTCTAAATAATGCATAAAACTAACCACATAGTTAAGTGCACGAAGCAGAGGCGGCAGCCATAGCAAAGCGCCCTTGCATTTTCGAATAATGTACGATACACTGTTCTAGGTTTCGAAAATGCGAAATATTATATCTCCAAGAGGTTTGTCAGCCTGTCACCTTTTGTCTAGCAGTATGATGTCACACCACCAACGTCCAATCATGAGTTTCTTCGTAATATGAGGACAAAAGAAAGTGCATCACGAGGGTGGGTTGGGCGGGTACATTCATCCCAAGGTGTGATTTATATTTGATTTTTCCCAAACAGTGTAAGTGCCAAAAACTTTAACTGATATGACGGACCCCTATGTGGGCATACAAGACTGGAGATTCTGACATATCTATGTCAGAATCAAATGAAAAATCAACAACTGCAAAGTTTGTATTCATGAACAAAAGTAATATACGAACATACAGCAATCTAAAAGATTGGAACAGCAAAACTGTAAGTGACTTATCAGCTATTAATAGTAATATGTCAAGTAACACGTTAATGAATTCTATTCCAACCAATTTAAATATATATATGCATTAGTTTTCTCATCAGCACAGCAGTTACAACCATTCAACATTTTCCTTTGCTAGCTGACAAAACTTTTGAAAGTAGGAATTACGATTCTTGGCTACTGTAATTGGCATATAAAGAGCTTTGCAAATACAGATCCTATTTTGCATAATCAATCTTTTTTATTTTTGGATGTTCAGGATTTAGACCAGCAAAGGCTGTGAATTGCCTAGCATGATCAAATTTATCAACTGAAGGCATATCTGCACAAAGAGCATTAACAGTAAGATAGCCTATACCTTTTATATCTTCAATGTTTCCTATCATAATTTTTAGGTGTGCATAGTATGCTCAGTCCCCTTCATGATGTATGTTTGCAGAAATGTACATTAATTTACATTATTTTAGCCCTAATATTATTGTATTTACTTATGATAAGAAATAATACCAAACCTTTTTAAATTAATTTTTTTGTATGAATAACACTGAAATTTATCCTGTTATTACTATTCCAAAATTTAACATTTTTACTCACCATGAACTGGATCTCTAATTTGTATCCAGTAGTATACAGTTAGATAATAACAGTAATCTACGAGGTGTGTTTTTAAAAACACCGTTTAAGTAGGCCTACCGTTTAAATATTTTGCTGCTGCAGCATTGCATCCATTCATTAGGAATCCAGAAACAGTTGTGATCGATTGTCACTTTGTGTTTTCCTATTGTTAGAGCATTTTGAAATGTTCAAAACAATTGAACAACCTGCTGACTGTGAAGTCAGATCAGTCATTCGTTTTTTGAATGCGAGAAATGTTACACCAGCAAACATTCATATTCCAATTGTGTGAGGTTTATGAGGAAACAATAATGAGTGATGGAATGGTGAGGAAGTGGGTCAGACAGTTTAAGGAAGGTTGTGGAAATGTGCCTGATAGTCGTGGAGCAACCGACCATCTGTAACCATGGGTGTTTTGGTGCAAGCTGTGGAAGAAAACATCTGTTTCTCCATCTGAAGAAATTCCTTGGTGGAAAACATTTCAACAACGATGATGTCGAGAAACAAGAAGTGCAGACTTGTCTTTCATCACAGGCGGCATCATTCTTTGACGAAGGCATACAAAAAATAATTTCCCGTTACGACAAGTGTTTGAATAACTGCGGTGACTATGTAGAGAAGTAGTGTAAGGTGTAAGGTAATGAATGATAATAAAGTATTTGGAAAATACCGGTATTGTTCTGTTATTTTTGTTAAATTATCAGTACTTACTTTAAAAACACACCTCATATGATTATATTATTCTGAGATGACTGTTCAACTAGTTGTTTGTCCATTGCAAAAATAAAATTTCAGAGTTAGTTGTTATAAAATTTCAGCTCAAATCTTTTCAGAGCAAAATAACATCTGACTATGGATTCCTACTTGTAAGGTGGCCCATGTAATTATTGGTGTCTGCTTAGCCCTAATATGAACAAATGAGTGAATTTTATTGAGTACTGACTTGAGACTAGGTGCCCACTGGTTCTGACCTTTATCACTATCCCAGTCGGCACCCAACAAATAACACAAATAACCAGATTCTCTATGTGGATCAATTTACATATTTTCTCCTTTTCTTCCCAATGACTTCCATTGCATTGGTATAAACTGCTCTTTAAGTTCTCAACTATTTGAGATTTCTACACTTCATGAAACATAATGTATTACACTTGGCTCTCTGCACTGACAATGAATATTTGTCATTTTAAACTGCTGCTACAACCAATTTAAAACGAAATGACCCTTTTTTTTTCACATATCTATCCCATTTCTGCTGAATTAACCTGCTTCTTTGTTCTCTGTTTGACTAGATTCCAAATTTGGTATTTGAATGCATGCTCCCCACTCCAGATTATTGATGTCATTGTTTGTCTTATGTTTCAGACGATAGTTGAGGAAGCTAGTAGCAACGCATTGGACATTGCTATTATTGTGGCACCAATCATTGGCATCATTCTCCTCATTGCTGTGATTAGCCTGAGCATATTCATCACAATGGCTCGAAAGAAACGTGCAACGCGTGGTACATACAGTCCTAGTCAACAGGAATATTGCAACCCAAGAGTGGAAATGGACAATGTTATGAAACCTCCCCCTGAGGAGAGATTAATTTGAAGCACCTGAATTTCATTAATTAAAATGAAATCATTTACTTTATGGAATATGGAGGTCTGAAGTGCTATTAATCATCACATGAGTTTTCATATGAAGATGTGATTTAATTTTTACAATTGTTTTTTCTGATCTCACTGATTGCAGGCTTGTGTGGATCTTTTATAGTATAGTTTTATCTTGAGGATATTACTGAAGTAATTTTTATGTGGGTAACAGCAATGAAAGTTATAAAATTCAAATATTTATTTATTTTAGTGCAAATAATAAATATTTGCATTCAAATGTATTTTATAATTTTTCTGCCTGTGGCATATAGTACTGAATAATATAAAATGATTTTTTATTTTTTATTTAAGTAGTAAAAATGTCATGCTTCACTAAGAATTTAGTGTTTTATAAAAGACATTTTAATGGATATAAAGTAAAATATAATATGTTAACAAATTCTTAATACATTCCATTATTTGAAAATAGACTACTTAAAATAATAGAGGAATTAGATTATGTACTTTACTGTACTATAAAATCCGTAAGTGTATTATTTTATTGGAAAGATGATTTTTTAATTAATGTTTATTGCATGAAAGTGTTACACATGGTTTGATCCACACATGCTTTCTCCCTTTACTTATATTATGTACCGGTATGACACTTATTTATGTGCATCACTACTTTAAACAATTACGAAGATTTTTTTTTATTATTTGCAATTTAAACATCACTATTAATTACAAATACTCACAGATTTCCAATTGATAATCTGTTGATTTTCTGCATAGGACCCTTATAATAATACAACCTCAGCGCCAATTTACTGGAATTCATTTAAACCATAAGATTATCTTAAACTTAATGAACTCTGTTGAAATGTTGACAGTTTTCTTTATAAGGGTCTAGCATGGAGTTTTTACTCAGATTTCCTTCTAGTTTAAGGATACCGGTATGTAAAAACTTTTATCTGTATTACATAAAAATAGTTTTGTTATTTACAATATATTGTTATATATTTTTTTACACTTTATATTATTACACTTCCTTGTTCATTTCATTTTTATGATCGATGAAATTATTCATTTTAATGGTGAAATATGAAATCTGTTAACCCTTAATTACTATGGACTATCTCTAAGACTGCTATGATTTTTTCTTTGAATTTATTTTGCCATCCTTTCTAATCACAAACGGACCATTTTTGCATACCTTCCAGTGTAGACGATAGCTACCAGCTCTAATAACTTACACATTTTTTGTATTTGTTTTTAGAGAGTGGCATGACAGACATGTTTAATTTTAATACATATGCTATATATTTAATACATATACTATAAGTACAAATAAAACATTTAAACATGACTGAAATAGATGGGACTTCTATACAATGTCATCTTTGTGCCATGGATTTAATTTTGAAGAAAGAGTAAAAGTACTCTCGTTAACAGTTGAAAAGCTTGTATTTGCTTGGAGTGCTCCAACAATGATTCTTAGATTAGGAACTTCTTTTAGAACAATGTATGGAAACACAGTTTTTTCACAATGTGCATAAAGTAGTACAATTTCTCTTATGCATGAGTTTTACTTGATTTCACTACTATGTCAATACAATATTTTCTTATTAGTGATAAATTTGAACATTATGAATTGAAGGCTCCTTTTGTATGTTATTCTTTAGTAATGATGAGAAGTTTTAATGAATCTATAATAAATTATATGTGAGAAACACTATTTTAAAATATGAATAAAACATAGCAGAGGTCTCTACGACTGCTCCTTTGTATATATGTCAGTATTGTCATCTATATACATGGTATCTAAGGGTTAATGCATATAAATGAAATGAACTATTTTAAGGTATAGAATTTAAAAAGAATTAAAAAAGATTCTGTATTACTATAGTAGCTGTAATGGCTGCTAACTTACTAAAATGATATACTATTCTGCATTCCCCTGCAGAAGGTATTTTTATTATGAAATTTTATATAATTACTGGTATTATTTTACTTGTTATACAAGACGTACAAAGGAAATCATGGAACAGATTTGTATATGATAAACATCAGTGTTGGATGAAAACTTGTGGAGCCCCAAAGCAGTGAATTTGATGGACCCTCTCAAAAATTATCTGCTAATAAGTTAAAATGACTAGCTAACATCTTTACCAAACCAAATTAAAGGAGAATTAAGAAATCAAAATGTCCATCTCATTATTATTCTTTTATTTCCTTAAGTGAGTGCTTCTCTAAATAAAATATATAAATATATATTTTTTAATTTATAACTTTGTGTTCAGTCATAACAATTTTAAAAGCTTAATCATAGTTTTCATTAAAAACAAAATCATTTTTTATTTGTCTTCATGGTGGGGTTCCTAGAAAATGTTGAGCCCATAGGCCAGAGGTACTATCCCCAATAGTTTTTACAGAGTAATCCAGCACTGAATACTTGTTATTAGTCATGTAATGCTTTTTTTTCCCCCCCTCCATGGAAACCTTTAGAATAGGCATAACAAAGTTGGTGAATACCTCAAACAACCTTCATCTAGCATTTATGATTTGTTTAACTATTATACTGTGGTAAACACTATTTTGATACAACCATTCATTGGTGGATTTTGTTGCATTATAGTTTTTTTACAGATGGATCAATAGTCATGAATATCCACACCTTTATGAACAAAACTCACTGTGCTGTATCTTTCACATTTTTGTTTCATCAAGGACAATGTTATATTAATTTTCTAAGTCTTGCCTTCAACTGTTCTACAAAATTTTCTCCCAGATCAATAAGTCAAACACAATTTTGGTTCAGCTTCTTTAAATTAGTCAACAGGTACTAGCACTCTGGTACTGATGCTAGTTTAACACTTTTTGCAACTTTTTACATAAATTCAAGCAGCTTCTACCAAACTGCACATATGCACATAATATGGTCCCATTAATTTGTCATTTACCATTATCTCCGATATTAGCGAAATTCTTAGTAAAGTGATGTGTAGCATACTTAATTTTTGTCCTTACAAATAACAATGCGCACTGCCATGTTCAGAAACAATGTTAAACACTGGTCCAGTGCATGAACTAGTGTTTGTGAAGATTTGCCAGAGAGTACTTTGTTTTGGTTTCAGGTGTTCTAATAGTCCCCACTTCTTCAGTGGTCTAAGAACACGAACCTGTGTCTCATGCACCATCTTCATCATGCCTGCTCTAGAATAACGAAGAGTTATCAGTGAACTCCTGAATTATTTGACAGTCTAGTTCTTTTTAAGAATGTAAATTGATATTATTTCTCATCAAGTGTTAACACACTGTTAAATGCCTTATGGCTTTGCTTATTAATTTAGTTTTATAGAATTGTACTGTATGCACTCTTAAATAGCATGTTCAGACCTCCAGTGACATGTGTTTAATGCCGTCCATGTTGGTGAATACTTCTGTATATCTATTTTGAGAAGTTATTGTGACATTCCTCACCCCCAGAAGAAGGATGAAGGATCTCAGAGAAGTTAATTCACTGTATTGAGTAGTATAGGTAGTAAATTTAAATCATAGTGTAATATTTTGTACAATCCATTATGAAAGTATGTTATTTGTTACAATGGGTAAGACTCAAGACCAGCAGTGAATAGCTGAGACCATGTGCAATATGGCACAGTGACTTAATCATCACTACAGGATGCTGCTTCATGAACATATTAATTTTATGGGCTCTCAGAGATTTTTCTATCTAAATGGTATGTTGAATAAGTGCTCTTTTATGGGGTGCTTACAACATAAAGGTTAAGGAAATATACAGGTACTTTTGTATCTTATTATTTTCTGGTTTTGTATAAATTTTTTAAAATTAATTGTTCATAAGCCATAATTAACCTGTTCACTGCTACTGATATACATATTCATCACCTCAAAAATTGCATGAAGGCCAAGAAATAAGCATAATAGATTAATGCTTTATTTCAAAATATGAAGATATCTATCCACTTTAAAATTTTCATCCATGGAAACCAGCTAATTCATTAAAATTTTCCTAATTGATTTCAAACTTACCGGTATATGTCACTAGCGACATTAATTGATGAATGCTTATATCAGAATATAAAGTAAGCTCTGAAAAGGTAAAAAATGGTTTATTCATCAATTCTAAACCAGAGTCATATCAAAACAGTAAGACTTCTTGTATTTTTACTTCCATAAATACTTAAACGGGTTTCTTTCAGTCATATCATCATTTCTTCAGTTCAGCAATTAGCCTTTTCTGGTTGCTATTCCAGTTGTCCTTGCATCTCACTTAGTCAAGTCTGTCCATACAATTTCTTCCAAGTGTCTCTAAGCCTTTCATGTGATCTTTTGCCAAGGGCTGTTTGATCATAGTGCATTCTTGCTATCAGGAGCCCTCTTCACATGATTGTACCTCTTCACTCCTCATAGTTCTAAGCTTTTACCTAAACCAAACCCACTTTGCCCCTACTTGTTTCCTACAGATAAGAACTAAGGACATTTGTCTGCTCTTTCTTTAATATCATGACTAACTTAACTGTTTTTCCAATTATTGAAATTGTAACCCTCTACAAATATATCGTATTTATGCCTCCTAGACATTGACCAAGAGATAAATAAATAGGTGGGCAAAACACACTTAATATTTACTTATGTTTCAAATATCTTGAGTTGAATGGTAGAGATTCTATCAAGTTTTATTCCCCCAAAAATTGTGTTGGTGTTACAACTATCAGAATCATACCTTTTATTAATTATATTGGCCTGCGATGATTTTGCTGTCTTGGTGAAAACAGACAATTTATATGGAAAAGGGCCGGCTGAGTTCAAAACTGGCATCGGTGTTTTCATAAGATGTACAGATTTTTTGTAATTTGACATTGTATTGATTAACTGCTATACTGCAGTGATAATGAGACAATAGCCAACAAGAATAATATGATTGGCATTAATTTATTGATACATAAAAAAAGTCTTAAAGCATTTCTATTGCAGAACATAATTTCCCTCGAATCCAGTTGTAAAATCTTGTGTTATGAAAAAAGTATGGCAATCTTAAATCAGTTTTAGAAAAAGTTAAATAGGCCCTACCCATAAGCTCAATGGTTACTACGTAATGATCTAAAAGTTCATGGTGGTCTCATTTGGCCAACAGGATGGTATACAACATTTCCTTTTGCTTTTTGGATGAGTGGAACAGTAGATGAAGGAAGAAACATGGAATGGCCTAGGAATTTAATGCCGGGACAAAAATGTAATACGTGCCAGTCTAATTGACCCTAAGAAGAAGATATTGCTTCACTTCATATTAATCCTGGAATCACGAAGTAATTATTTGTCAAAGCACCAGACAAGAATGGCATATGCTTCAAGTATTTATACTGTAAATTTCCACTTTTGTCTGAGGCTAAAATAAATTAGGGCTTATTTGAAGGACCTCAGATCAGACAGCCAATGAAGGATACTGACTTGATGAACACCATGAACAACATAAAACTTCAGTAGGCCTATGGTGTGCTTTCCAGGAAGTTATCAATAAATTCCTTGGAAATATAAAAGACATAGGGTGACCAGAATTTCAGACACAAAAAACAGGACCCAATCGTTAAAGTGGCTGTGACAAACTAGACCACTGGTTTGTCCATATTCCTAATGTAATAGGTCATAAAGGAAGTCTTATAGCAACCACTTTAATACTAATATGCTCTTTTTATTGGATACAACTAACAAATGAGGTAATTAATTTAATTAAAAAGACGTTGCATATGGTATATTATTGTTAGTACTTAATAGTCTATTTTTACCTATTAGGTATTATTAATGTTCATTTTGTACATTGAAACATACAGTGTGATATGATTACTGGTCTTTTAAAGAGTTAAAGGTATATGGTTGTTTTTATAGATATTAGATTTATCATTCCTTCAATTACAAACAATTACATAAAAAAAATTAAATGGATTGGCAAAATACTATATTTCCTATAAAATCCCATTTTACAGGAGTTTTCGCTGGATATTTTTTTAAAAGCAGAATATTTATGGACCACCTGCATGGTCTCGTGGTTAGCATTGCTGGCTACAGATCCGTAGGCCTGGGTTCGATCCCCAGTACCTCCTTGGACTTTTCTGAGGTAGGGAGGTCTGGAATCGGGTGCACTCAGCCTTATGATGCAAACTGAGGAGCTACTTGATAGAGAAGTAGCGGCTCCGGTCATGGAAACCACCATTAACAGCGTGGGTGTCGGCATGCTGACCACATGCCCCCCATTCCTGCCATCTGCCTATGGTAGATGACGCAGCTGTTGGGTGGTAGGTCAATTCCCTTCAGGGATGTAGCGCCACGAAGTATTTTTATAGAATATTTATGAGATTTTCAAGCTATTCGCAAGCTGAAGGATGAGGTGTTAAAAAAAAAGGAGGATCTTGCAAAACGTAGGACATCTGGTCACCCTAAAACGACATGCAATACAAAGAAACTGTAAGTAACGTATTAGGAAAACTGGCAGATCTCATTTGCAATATGATATATTTTATTAGGGACTCTTGGAAGATTTCATCAAGAAATTAGGGAGATGGAAATACAATATCAGGGATAGTGAAACGAAGCAATGCTTGCAGACACTGCTGGAAGAGAAAATACATAAATATAAAACATAAACGCAAATCAACACAGCCTTCCTTTCAAGCATAGAAAAGATGCTAATCTTCAGACACTAAACTTTTTTGTCTATTAGATAGGGATATGGCATTTTAGTTTTTATTTTATAATAACCACAAGAATCCACTTCTTTACATTGTATTTGTGATTTGTTCAAATCTTAAATGATAGAGAGAAATGGACTTCAGCATTAAATTTAGCATGCCAAAATTAGTTAAAATTACCATTCACATTCTTTTTTTCGCAGGCCAGTGTTATTTGTGTGAGTAGGGGCTCTTTGTCGTTTCTGAAAGATGTCTAAAACTTCTTTTAACTGAACTGACACTAAAATTCCTTCACTCCTAATAGGCCAAAATGATTTAGTGATGGCCTAGACACATGGAAGTTTCATAAAGGAAAAGAGGAAACATGTTGGGCATGAAATATCTACTAATTTTGAACCTACAAATCTTGGATTCTAACTATTTGATAATTGAAAACCAATGTTAATTGTTAAAGTAATAACTCTTGTGCCTTGCAATTGTACCCTTGCGCATTATTTCTGTGCTAAATATTTCAGTTTTATACAATATCTGTCAAAAAACTTAGTACCCATAAATGTATAAAATGAAGCAGAATTTTTCCCACAGATTAACAAAAGAAAATCTGTAGATAAATTATGTACATAATTATTGTGGACATTTACAGAACCAAAGACATTTATTTGTTCATAATTGTGAGTGCAAACTTTATATCCGTCCATTTTCAGAAGTGTGTGTGTGTGATTGTATATGGGATGTAAATATCTTGTTAGTTCAAAAGACTGATTTGTGAACAGAACACAAGAAACAATGTGTGAATTGTGTAATAAATTATCTCTATCTCTTTTATTAACAATATAATATTACAATGTTTACATTTAAAATTCTTCTTGCATTTTCCTAACAAAATTAATTTAAGTAGGCCTACAGTACTTTCTACAGTTGGTAAATTGTGTAGTGAAAAACTCATGACGAGGAAGGTTTCAATGATGCCAATTCTTTATCACACACTGCGAATTTACAAACTTTGTAGAAAGACTATGACAAGACTAGTATGGAAGTCCAAAGGCAAAGCAGAAGGATAATATTGCATTGAATGTATGAAAAGCAATGGATTGATTGAAGGATATATGAAAATGAGAAGAAAAACAAGAAAAAGTTGGAAAGGAGAAGAACAAAGATATATTTATAACATCTTCATATAAAGCCTTAGAGCAGCGTTTCTCAACCTTTTTGAACCCGAGGACCTATCAAATGTCTAAAAAAAATTCACGGACCCCTAATTTTGCATCCCATTTTTAAAATTAGGCTATATGTAGACCAATATTCTTAATATTTGGGGCATTAATTATAGGTCGTTATAACGAAATAAATGTAAATACATTTTTTAAATCGACGAATACACAGTTATTGAATTGGGAGTAAACTATTGACAGTAAAATTATAGTTTGAACAGACTTTAATATTTATTACCAATTTGATAATATAATTAGGAATTATAGGTCTAACATCACATAGGTTTACCGGTATCAGACACTCGGGCACCTCCAACAATAAAACCCTTGTTAAGAGAGCGCCTCTAATAACAAATTCCGACAAAGTCTTATTTTTCAGGGTTTTGAATGAAAGAGGGAACCATAGACGTCAGTGCATCAGGGGTTTCAAACTGTGGTTCGTAACTGCAAAAGTAAGAAAACTTGCATAGGACCTGTATTTTCGAAGATTTTAAAAACTTTTAGACCATGGGCTACCAATATGAAACCCTCCCCCCCCCCCGTGGGAATTTCCGACACATATATTTTTTTGTTGGTATTGTCATCTAGTTTAAGATTTTAGTTGTTTGCCCTTATCAATTACAGCATTTAGCCGGAAACCCCGGAAATCCGAAGAAAATGAATTTGTTTTAATTTTTCATTGTTCTTTGCTCCTAAAATTCCGAGGGAATTTCTGACTCACACATTTTTGTTGGTATTGGCATCTAGTTTAATGTTTCAGTTGTTTGCCCCTTACAAATTACAACATATCCCCGGAAAACCACATATATACTGAGAAAATGACTACGTTTTATTTTTTAAATCTTTGTTCTTTGCACCTAATATTCAAAGAGAATTTCTGACTTATATGTTTTTTTGTTGGCATTACCAACTAGATTAAGGTTTCAGTTGTTTGCCCCTTATCAATTACAGCATATCCCCGGAAAACACCGAAAACCACGGAAATCCGGAGAAAGGGACTTCGTTTTGTTTTTAAAAAATTTTTGTCCTTTGCTCCTAGTATTCAAAGGGAATTGGTGAATCATATTTTTTTGTGTTGGTATTCCCATATAGATTAAGGTTCCAGTTGTTTGCCCCTTACAAATTACAGCATATCCCCGGAAAACTCCGAAAACCTCAAAAATCCGAAGAAAATGAGTTCGTTTTAATTTTTTAAAAACCTTTGTTCTTTGATCCTAATATTCCCAGGGAACTTCTGACTTACATATTTTTTTTTGTTGGCATTGTAATCTAGATTAAGGTTTCAGCTGTTTTCCCATTATCAATTACAGCATATCCACGTAAACCCTGAAAACCACGAAAATCCGCAGAAAATGATATTGTTTTAATTTTTTAAAAATCTTTGCTCTTTGATACTAATATTCCCATGGAATTTCTGAATCACATAATTTTTGTTGCTATTGCCATATAGTTTAAGGTTTCAGTTGTTTTCCCCTTACCAATTACAGCATGACAAAGAATACTTGAAAAAATCCTGATGCTGAAGGGATGAAGGCGATTGAAAACCTGGCAGAACACACTTCATATTCTAATTTGACATCTGTGAATGATAATTTATCTTACCAAACCTTCCACAGTCACTACCAAACTTTCTTGACTAAAGTTAGAGAAGGGACATTCGGTAAAACAGCACAATTTTGGAATGGTAATATGGACAAAGTGTCATTGATTTTGAGAGTTCAGCGAGCAACTGAAGAAAACAACTTTGACTTACACTTGGCATGTTTAGAAGATATGATTCCCCTTTTCTTTGCATGTGACCATCACAATTATGGCAGATATCTCGTAGTCCATATACTCACCCTTTTGAACCTGCAAGGGATACACTTGAAGCAGAAGAATTACTTCGCAATAACGGTTTCAGTGACCGTAGATCACAAGTTCAGATTTCTAGAAATTCTGTGGATTTCCGTGCTTTTCCGGGTTTTACGGGGATATGCTGTAATTGATAATGGGAAAACAGCTGAAACCTTAATCTAGATTACAATGCCAACCAAAAAAATATGTAAGTCAGAAGTTCCCTGGGAATATTAGGATCAAAGAACAAAGGTTTTTAAAAAATTAAAACGAACTCATTTTCTTCGGATTTTTGAGGTTTTCGGAGTTTTCCGGGGATATGCTGTAATTGATAAGGGGCAAATAACTGAAACCTTAATCTACATGGCAATACCAACACAAAACCATATGAGTCACCAATTCCCTTTGAATACTAGGAGCAAAGAACTAAGATTTAAAAAATTAAAACAAAGTCATTTTCTCCAGGCTTCCGTGGTTTTCAGAGTTTTCTGGGGATTTGCTGTAATTGATAAGGGGAAAACAACTGAAACCTTAATCTACATGGCAATACCAACAAAAGAACATATGATTCAGAAATTCCCTTTGAATATTAGAAGCAAAGAACAAAGATTTAAAAAATAAAACATTGTCATTTTCTCCGTATAAAAGTAGTTTTTCGGGTTTTCCGGGGATATGTTTTAATTTGTAAGGGGCAAACAACTGAAAACTTAAACTAGATGACAATACCAACAAAAAATATGTGAGTCAGAAATTCCCTGGGCATATTAGGAGCAAAGAACAAAGAAAAATTCAATCAAACTCATTTTCTCCAGATTTCCGTAGTTTTCCGGGGTTTCCGGGTAAATGCTGTAATTGATAAGGGGCAAACAACTAAAGACTTAAACTAGATTGTAATACCAACAAAAAATATGTGAGCCAGAAATTCCCTGGGCATATTAGGAGCAAAGAACAAAGAAAAATTAAAACAAACTCATTTTCTCCAGATTTCCGGGGATTCCGGGTAAATGCTGTAATTGATAAGGGGCAAACAACTGAAAACTGAAAGTAGATGGCAATACCAACAAAAAAATATATGTGTCGGAAATTCCCAAGGGGGGGGGGGGGGATGGGGGGTATACAATAGCCTACGCTCTATTTGACATCTAGTGTCCATTTTATGTGAAAAATTTTCACTTCTTTACTTGCTTTATGATTTTTTTTTAAATTATGTCTGTGGACCATCTGCACCATCTTCGCGGACCATAGGTTGAGAAACGCTGCCTTAGAGCATTTAGCTAATTGGGAAAACCTCAAAGAAAGAAAGGGAAAAAAAGTATACTTCACCCATTTAAATTAAACTTATTTAAATTAAGTTCAGTGTCTTTCTTGGTTAGTTCTGCTTCCCTGTTACTAAAATAGTGAACCCATGACAATATATTTCAAAATCTTACTAGTACAATCTCAATTTATACAAGCAAATTAAGACCTACATTTTCATATCTACAGTATTTATGGAGCTAGTTAACTGATTTGCATTCCAACAAGTCAAAACAAGTTAATATATAGTAAAACCTGGACATGGGCGTATGGTGGGTGAGGGTTGGGGGGGGGGGGGGTTGAAACCCCACTTGAAATATCTGCGATGTTCAATTGGTTATTTTATTATATTTTGTTACATAACACAGCATTATTACAAAACTCTTGTAAATTTTAGTTTCTCATTAATGATTCTATACTCTCGTAATTTATTTAATAATAATGTACTCACTTAATCTCAATGAGCAAATGATCTGAAATAACTTCTACTGTAGAGGAAAGCATGGGCCTATTATTATTAAATAATTTATTAATACTGGTGGGTTTTTAATTTTTACTTCTTATAACAGTGATGTGTTACTGATAAACAAAATTTCCTTTCGAATTTCTCATAAATGATTCAATATCCTGGATATTTATGTGGTGTCATCGCTTGGATCTCAGGAGTCCAGTGAACATCAGCTTTCAATATGTAAAACAAAATTTTCTGGAATGGACTTAGCTCCAGTAATCAGCACAACACAAAATTACTATGTTACCAATCAACTTGCTAATACAGAAACAACAGAATATATACAACGATTCTAATGCTCTGCATGAAGAAATAATGTGGATTATAGTGCATAGTGAGTATTACAACCTACAGTACTATGATAGTTTCTCAGAAGAAAGGTTTTAGACTATTTAAAACAATAAAAGGATAGATACCTAAAGAAAAGTTTGAAAAACAAACATATTATTATACTAGGCTGCAGCCTAAAACGAGTGTCAAGGTCGCTGGTTGTCTTCAACCCCCTGACCCCCCAAGTCTAAATGTTTAACACTACGTTGCCAATCTGGAGAACAGGTGCACCCTCACAAGTTCAACACCCTCACGTTTCAATACAAGAAAACTGGTTCGCTCTCCCGCCTCCAACCTTCCAAAAAGAGAGATTTAGCCTAAAGGAGCTACTGTACATCTTGAAACTATCAGTCTCTTTTCAGAAATCTTAGTGGGGTGTAGGTTGTTCTGTGAGAAGCGAATTTTCAACGAAATTGTAATTTTTTGTTTTGTTTCATTGCTTATTGTTTTACTATTTATTGTTTTTCAATCATATAATTTTTATGCTGTGTTAGTTTTTCTATTATTTTTATTCGTACATTTATAAACGTGATGTCGGGAATTGTTGAACGCTCTCCTAATCTTACTACACCAGTAAAAAAAGGAAGAGGAACTGGAAATTCTGATGTGAGAAGCAACACCAAAAAAATTATTAAGTGCCAGTATGGTACTTTATGAGATGTGTATGGGGACGAAAAATGTCCGTCTGTCTGTCTGTCTGTCCGTCCGTGTGTCCGTATACGCCATAACTCAAATACGCTTTTTCGGATTTTAATGAAACTTGGAAAACACATTTATAATGTCAATGGGAAGAACCCTATTGATATTGAACCAAATCGGTTCACCGGTACTGGAGTAATGCCCAATTTAGTGCCTATTTTAATAGATTATATTACAAGGCGCCATAACTCAAATACGCTGTATCGGATTTTCATGAAACTTGGTATACGCATTTATGACGTCCATGAGAAGTGCCCTATTGAATTTGAACCTAATCTGTTGACCGGTACCGAAGTAAAACCCAATTTAGTGTCTATTTTAAAGGCGCAATAACTCAAATACGATTTATCGGATTTTTATGAAACTTCGTATACGCATTTATACTGTCCATGGGAAGACGTCTATTGATATTCGACTAATTCGGTTGGCCAGTACCGGAATAATGCCCAATTTACTTGATTTTATGTTAATATATAAGAAGTCGCAATAACTCAAATATGCTTTATTGGATTTTCCTGAAACTTTGTATACCCATTTATAATGTACATGGGAAGACGTCTACTGATATTGGACCAAATCAGTAGACCGGTACCGGAGTAAAACCCAATTTAGTGTCTATTTTAAAGTCGCGGTAACTCAAATACGCTTTACCAGCTTTTATGAAACTTGGTATACACATTTATAATGTCCATGGGAAGACATCTATTGATATTGGATAAAATCGGTTGACCTATTTCGGAGTATTGCTCAATTTAGTACCTATTTTATGGTAATATACGTATTTGAAAGAATTTATTTTAAAAAATGCAAATCAGTTATCTTGACAACATACCCTATTGTTTTACTGTGACCTTATAAGGCTTTGGCAATTAAAATACAGTTAGCCATGACAAATTACACTATTGCTTTGCATGTGCTTATTCAACTAAAGCGTTAAACTGACCCAGGTGGCTGAGATGGTAACGTCTTGGCCTCACATTCTGGAGTTCCATGGATCAAATCCCGAAACCGGCCAATTTGACTTTTTTTTTTTTTTGTATTCTGCATATCATAATTGCAATCATAACTGATTAAGCAAAAACATACTGGCACTTTGTTACATCAGTTTACCTGATTTTATTTTTAATGTTTATGGGACTTCAGGTCCCATGGTGGACATCCTATCCCCTTGAACAGGTTCAGAGTTTATTAATGCATTTGTAACTTTTATTAACTTAATCAATATATTGCATGTTATTGCATAATAATTGCATTTTTATATATAAGGGAAGTAGGATTTGAAAAGGATGGTTGGATAGAGTTAGCAACGAATAGGGTCGAATGGCAGGCTCAGGTGTGTTCGGCAATGAACCTTCGGGTTCCATAAATAGGTAATATTCCTTTTGCTTACTGAGGAATTGTTTATTGCCATTATGTAAGTATGTATATATACATAACATACATACGATACTGTCTAAAATTAAAATATTCAATAGAATTATAATTTATAACAGTTATTCGTATTGGTCCTTCGTTATATTGCAAATTGTTTTAAAAGAATTGTCTTGGAAACAGAGAGGGTCAAATGTTTTCAAAAGATCCATAACACTGAATGAATCGACTGGTTTATTGCTTTTTGGGAATTTCCTGGAAGAAATCTTGACCATCCTTCAGTTCTTCTGTCATTATATTGACAACACTGGTTTGTCCTTGATGCTCGTTTTTGGCTGGAGCCTAGTTTAATAGTGTACTAATGAGCACAATACAACTGTTTAGTTACTAAAAATAATGAATTAAGTTACAATGTGCACAAGGACATGGAGCTAAGACAACATATTCAACCTCCTCCAAACAGAATTTCACCGTACGCCCATGAACCTGAACCTTGACTGCCTTTTGCCAACCAAATACAAGAATACAAGAACACTAACAAATTACTATCTCAGTAGAAATTCATGTCAGTGGTGGCTCATTGTTGAAAAGTTAGGTGAAAAGTTAGTAGGAAAGAAAAAAGTATTTTTTATTTATGCTTATACAATTTGAAACTTCCTTCTTATTTTTGTCTGTCCAACATCAAATCGTACACTACATCATAAGCAGGATTCATAAAGAATGTGACTATAATTAAAATGTTCATACAATTTTTAAAACAATGCTATCAAAGTAAAACATGAGAGCATTGATATAAGTTATATAAAATATTATGTATAATGTTAAATATTTCAACAGTCTTTAAGGAATAAAAGAAACAAAAGGAATCTTAAACAATGTTTGTAGATTACCGCTGCTTAGTAAAATTAAGATAAAACACCATGTACTTAATTTTTGTGTTGTTATACCCGAATGCAAATGAATAAGACCACAGATAATTCATGGAAATCTAAAAAAACAACTGTTTAAAACACTTCATAATGCTGGAACTTACATAATGCAACCAATTTTCGTTAATTACTTTGATTTCCATTCAAGAGCTTATGGTGGAAACACCATACTTCTACTGCTTGCTGTTGGTTCTTGGATGCTCGAGAGTCATGTGCCGTGTACTGTGTGCTGTTTACGTTTTCAATTGTTTGTTCAAAACATGAGCTATCATGCTGGAAGAAGCAAGACATGATAAGGAAAATAAACTTTAAAAATAAGTCTGGTAAGCTAAAAATACTGGTGAAGTGCCACTTCACCTGCTACCTCTTAATAGCCACCCCTGCTATGTGTTATTAGTGCTTTGCTTTGAAGTGTACATGTGGCGAGTTATAAGTGTTTTACTTCTGCTACATGTTGACCACAGCACACATTGACAGCAAAGAATTTGAATGAATAAGGGTTTCTTGGGCTTCCATGTAAGGAGGACTGTTTCTGAGCATCCGGCAGAATGCTCTGCTGCCCTCTTCAGGGAGAAATAAAATCAGGTAAACTGATGTAACAAAGTGCCAGTATGTTTTTGTTTAAACAGTTATGATTGCAATTATGATATGCAGAATACAAAAAAAAAAAAAAATCCATGGAACTCCAGAATGTGAGGCCAAGATGTTACCATCTCAGCCACCTGGGTGTTTAACGCTTTAGTTGGATAAGCGCATGTAAAGCAATAGTGTTATTTGTCATGGCTAACTGTATTTTAATTGCCAAAGCCTTATAAGATCACAGTAAAACAATTGACTATGTTGTCATGATAACTGATTTGCATTTCATAAATTCTTTCGAATACGTATATTACCATAAAAAAGGCACTAAACTGAGCATTACTCCGAAACAGGTCAACCGATTTTATCCAATATCAATAGACGTCTTTCCATGGACATTATAAATGCGTATACCAAGTTTCATTAAAATCCGGTAAAGCGTATTTGAGTTACCGCGTCTTTAAAATAAACACTAAATTGGGTTTTACTCCGGTACCGGTCTACCGATTTGGTCCAATATCAGTAGACGTCTTCCCATGTACATTATAAATGGGTATACAAAGTTTCAGAAAAATCCAATAAAGCATATTTGAGTTATCGCAACTTATTATATATTAACATAAAAGGCACTAAATTGGGCATTATTCCGGTACTGGCCAACCGATTTAGTCGAATATCAATATACGTCTTCCCATGGATATTATAAATGCGTATACAAAGTTTCATAAAAATCCGATAAAGCGTATTTGAGTTATTGTGCCTTTAAAATAGACACTAAATTGGGTTTTACTCCGGTACCGGTCAACAGATTAGGTTCAAATTCAATAGGGTACTTCTCATGGACGTCATAAATGCGTATACCAAGTTTAATGAAAATCCGATACAGCATATTTGAGTTATGGCGCGTACAGACACACGGACGGACAGACATTTTTCGTCCCCACACACAATCTCATAAAGTACCATACTGGCACTTAATAAACTGGTTGGAAAGGGGACTGTGTTATGTAGAAACGATAAAGATAAGCTAAATGGGGTATGAGTGTAGGGGATTAAGGTCTGGGATAAGTGGACTGTATAATGGAAAGAAAATTAATTTTGAATCCAACATCTGATAAAGAAACAAAATCAATAAATTTGGGTTAGGAGTATTTATTAACTTAAAGGCTGAAGCTTGTTGCTTGGTTAATCCATATGAGCATTGACTATACTGAAGAACACTAATTGAAGCACTGTTTGAGTTATATATATTTATATATAAGCAGGGCCGTGGAAAGAAAGCAAGGGCCCCAGGGACAAACATTTCCCGGGACCCCGTTAAATATTAAATTCACTACCCAACTCGCCCTTTATAATGTATACAACAAAAAGATTATGTAATGATATTACATAATTATTAAGTGCCAGAATGGTACCGGTACTTAATGAGATTGTCTGGTAGACAGGACTGCCTGACTGTGTGACTGTCTGTCTGTCCGGGTGTCTGTAGGCCTAAGCGCGATAACTGAAATACGCTTTATCGGATTTTCATAAAACTTGGTATACCAACGCCTATTGATTTTGGACCAAATCGGTTAACTGATGCCGGGGAGGAAAGGTAAAAGTGCATTCAAATGTCCTAATCAGGAACAATTTTATCTGTATGTACTAGTTTAATCTTTTGAAAGTTATGATTTTATGATCCCTACTGTTGAGTCCAAAAGAATTTGTGCTTCTACTTTTCAAAAATAGCAATTTTTCTTCAAGATTAATCCGTTTCAGATTAAATGATAATCCCGTGTCACCATTGTACGACAGGACAATGCAGATAAAATAAACACATAACTTAAAACATAACTTAAGCTGTTTATTGATTTATAAACAATTTTATTTTAGCGTAAATTTAGAAAGTAAAAAAATAAAACCTGGTCGGCCGGGCCCCGGGGCTGCAGCCCCGGCTGCCCTTCCCTCTCGTCGGGCCTGTATATAAGGGAAAAAAAAAACTTTTTTTATTATATGAAAAAATCGCTGTATAAAGAGTTGAGAATGAATAAAGAAAAAAAATAAAATCAGGTAAACTGATGTAAAAAAGTGCCAGTATGTTTATGTTTAATCAGTTATGACTGCAATTATGATATGCAGAAAATGTTTTTTTAAATTGATTTCCAAGTTAAGCTCTAGATTTATTTATTATTCAGGGCTTACGGAAGAACAAAGGTTTAGTTTTTTTTAATCAGATTAAAATCTTCCAGCATCAGCTGAACTGTACAGATATCTGATATCTTGACAATCGCACTCTCACAAAAAATAAAAAAAAAGTCAAATTGGCCGGTTCCGGGATTCAGTTGCTTGGAAGTACCCGCAGTGTACAGACGTGTGCGCTACCAGCTCCTCTGTGCATACCACTATAGTTCTGTATTACGTAATAGTGCTTGTGTGTGCCTTCAAGTATTCTTAAGTCTTTCCTGATAGATACATAACGAAGTAAGACATATGGCAGTAGAGAGAAAAAACACGATAGTGATCAGTTTTGTGGACAGGGAATCTCCTCGACCGACTGCATTCGAAATTCACGAATGGATACATGATACTTTACGACTTAAGGAAGATGACGTGGATCTTATACAACTCAACGGTATTACCAGACAGGTATTTATAAAGTGCAATACAGAAAAATTAGTTCAAAAGATAATAGACGAAACTCAAGGCGAGTCACTGTTTCTTCATAGTAATGGTCAGAGAAGTAAAGTGGTTATTGTTAACGCAGGCCTAGGCACTCGCCTAGTAAAGGTGTACAATCTGCCAATTGAAGTCACGAATAATCATGTTTCTAATGCCTTGACAAAATACGGCAAAATCATGTCCATTACCACAGACACTTGGGGTGACAAATTTCGATATAAAGTTAGTAACGGGGTTCGAACAGTGAAGATTATATTGAAATCTCATATCCCGTCCTTCTTGGATATGGCCGGGCATAGGTCTTTTATTTCTTATGATGGTCAACCGATCACATGTTCCTTGTGCCATAAAACAGGACACATAAGAAACGAATGCCCGGACCGGAGAATCCCGATACAAACCCCACGAGAGGAGGAAGGGGTGAATTGGTCTCGGTTAGTTCAAGGTGTACTTCCCAAAAGACGAGTGCCACTCGTAACAGCTAATAAGGAAAAAGAGGTTCCTGCATTACATGATGATGAGCCAATAAAGAACGCGACCCCAGTGGACCAGGATGGAATTTTGGACCAGGCAGTGGATCAGGATCAAGAAGTAGATATGGATTCAGATGTAGATAAGGCCCAAGAAGTAGATATGGCTCAAGGAATAGAGAAAGACCATGACGTAGATAAGGGAAAACTGCATACAGCGGTCAATCCTGGCCCTCCTATTGCCACGTGTTGTAATACTGCTAGCATAGAAACATTGGACACTCATACGTCCTCCTTTGACGTTAGTGTAGAAGAAGAAGCATTCAAACCACAAGAACAACATCCTAAACACATGATGCCTACAAGTTCCGATGAAAACACAAACCAATGTCACCCACCGCTTGCGGATGAAACAACAGAAGGGAGTCACGCTGAAAACCCGAACGGGATACAGATCCGCCCATACAAGAAAACAAAACCTAGTCCACGAGATCCACGGTTGGAGAAACGGAAAAATGTAGCTTCTGACCAGAGACCCAGCAAAGTATACGTAGTTAATGATGCCGATAAACTACCTACTGATGATGTCCAGACTATTTAACAAAACATGCGGTTATAGTGCCGGGTTATTAATAGCCCTTCTTCTTTGTTGGATGACCTATGTCAAGGTTTACGCAACCGTCAACGTAAATTGTTTGCGTAATGTCAGTAAACAACAACTGCTGAGGAATTATATATATGGCTATGACATAGATGTATTGTTTTTGCAAGAAGTTAATGTGGAAGAGTTGGACTTTTTTGGACCCGTCTATTCATACATAACCAATGTCGGAGAAGAAGGAAGAGGAACAGCTATAGTGTACAAAAATGGCATAACCATACAACATACTGAAAAACATCCGAGTGGAAGAATAAATACAGCATTAACCGCAGATGGCACGTTATTCACCAATGTTTACCTTCACTCCGGTACCAATAAGAAGGTCTTACGTGAAGAATTCATATCGACAGAACTACCGTATTACTTACGACATAATTATGATGTTTTAATCCTAGGTGGTGATTTTAATAATACTTTGCATAGCAAAGACGCTACTACAGGTCATATTCCTTCCCCCAGTTTACAGAGACTTTATGACGACTTGCGCCTTAACGACGCATGGGAAATTAAGCACGGTAGTAATGTTCAGTTTACATACCATAGGCCTAACTATGCCTCCCGACTAGATAGAATTTATATCAATAACCGACACCGCAAACTCATACAACAGGCACAAGTTATTCCAGTGGCATTTAGTGACCATCATAGTTTATTGATAAAACTTTCGGCAGCTAACAAAGTACCTACCTACGGCT